>CM074855.1:124742500-125367500 GCA_037501455.1 Lantana camara
ACGCGAGTTCATCAAAGAAATTTTCATGAAATGCATGAGATTATTGAAGTTTTTGTGAACCCAGGTATAATGTTTAATTCTGTTTTGTTTTGCAGTGCTGTGATATAGATTGAAATCTAGGAAATTAATGCTTCGTATGATGTTCAGAAAGTATGCATGTTCTTCTGCCATAGCTGAGCAAGAAATCAATCTGGTCTTAAGCATTGGTAAGCATCAAGACACACTATTGCACATTCCTCTATTAATTAAACATAAGTTTTTTCATATCTTTACGAATTAAACAAGAATTAGGTAGAAATTTCACAAAAAAAGAAAAAAACAACTAAATGAAAAACATGGGCCTCAAAAAGTCCTCCATTGTTGCAACACACCCGATTTCCGCCTTCTGCATGTTCAGCCAACAGTTCAATCCTCCGCAGCACGACCCTCACCACGGGGCATTTTTTTTTATCCCAAGTCTTCTACCTCCTTCAACTGATAATAGTGAGGAGCTATTTCAACCAACCATTCAGGTTTTAGTTCAGTTACCTGACGCATGTATTCCTTTGTTGTTAGAACCAATTCATTGTAGACTACCCATCTTGGGAACACTTGTGCTATACCGGAGCTTGGGTGAATATTAACAGTCTGTGGATGTTTGACAGTTCTATAGGATCCGTTCTTTTGTAGCTTTGCTGAGTGGGGGAAAAACCCTGATGTTATGGCTTTCTTTATGGCATCTAAATCATTCGCATTTGAAGTCAACTCAATTTCAACCCTCCCTAACAGCCCCTCGAGCTGATCCCGTATATCTCTAGCTCTCTTCATGCTCCTAACCTGGATATAGTTCTCGTAACACCATTGAGTTGAAAAATTGGTTTCTTTCCACGAGCTATACACCTTGAGCAATGCAATATGATCTCCGACATTCCTCATATGAAAATTCATGCGGGCATTGTCTGCATGAACTTGCTTGTCTTTAGGACGATAAAAGATCGAATTTCCGATAGACAACATTGCAGCAATGGATATGATCTCATCGGAGCATTTGTATTGATCAGAAGCAACAATCATCTTGGATAGCATGGGGTCAAGGGGGAACTCAGCCATCCTTCTACCCACTTTTGTCAACTCACCTTGCTTGTTAAGTGCACTCAGAGCATAAAGCAGTTCAAGGGCCTTCAGTAGAGCTTCAGATGGTGGAGGGTCCATGAAGTTAAAGTTGAGCAAATCATTGATTCCGAGGCTCTTGAGAGAAAGAACCACACTAGCCAGGTTTGTCCTTTGTATTTCTGGGACAGTATTGTCGTCTAGATCATTAAAGTAATTATGAGCAGTATACAGTCGATAACATTCCCCTGGACCAGTTCTTCCGGATCGACCTGCTCGTTGATTAGCTGATGCCTTTGAGATTGGAGTTACCAATAGTGATTCCATCCCAGTGCGAGAATTATAAGACTTCATCTTAACGAAACCTGGATCAATCACATACTTGATTCCATCTATTGTCAATGAAGTTTCAGCAATATTTGTTGCAAGAACAACTTTGCGCGCTCCCTCAGGAGTTGGTTCGAATATCTTTGCTTGTAGTTCTGTTGGCAAATTCGCATAAATTGGGCATATGATGAGTTCAGATATTTTTGTGCCCAACCCTCTAGTCCTGTGTTTAAGAATCTCCTCAGCAGTTTCGATCTCCTCCTGGCCAGTTAAGAAAACTAGAATATCACCCGGTGGTTTACTTACATGGATTTGGAGCGCGGTAATAATAGCTGCATCCAAATAATCGGCTTCGGGTGCACTTATATAATTTACCGCCACCGGAAATCTTCTTCCTGGTATTCTGAAAATGGGCGCGCAATCAAAATAGTGACTGACCTGTTCGGCATCTAGTGTGGCACTGGAAATGAGGATCTTGAGATCCGGCCGGAACCTAGCAGTATCTTTAACCAAAGCAAATAAAACATCGGTTGAGATTGTTCTCTCATGTGCCTCGTCCACCATCACCACACTATAACTTCCAAGATCAGGTTCTCCTAGGAATTCGCGCAATAGCATCCCATCGGTCATATATTTTATAATCGTTTTTTCTGAAGTGCAGTCTTCAAAACGTATAGAATAGCCGACCTCATGCCCAAGTTTTACACCCATCTCTTGAGAAACTCGAGCAGCAACACTCATGGCTGCAACACGCCGTGGCTGAGTACATGCGATCTTTCCACGTGCCGTGTAGCCAGCCTCATGAAGGTACTGGGTAATCTGAGTAGTTTTACCAGAGCCTGTCTCTCCAACAATAACAAGAACATGATGATCATCAATAGCTTGGAGCAACTCATCCCTGTAGGGGTATATTGGCAGTGTCTTTCTGTCACTCTGAAGTTTTTCTAGTCTTGTCTTTGCAGCAGATCCTTCCGAAGACTGCACAGATAAGTGTTGGTCAACATTAACTCCATTCATAACTGAAGCCTTTATGAACTCTATTTGGTCTTCAAAGACAAATTCATAATCATCATGCTGCTTTTGTTTTTTACCTTCTTTGCCAATCTGATGCTCCTCCCAGGCTTCTTGTTTCTCTTCCATAGGATGAGGATCGTTGTAACCCTGCATTGCAACAGCAAATCTTTTTTCTTGATTTACACCGCCTTCCTCATCATATGCTTCAGGCATCCTATACTCATTCGTATAATCAGACTCTCGTGTTCTGTTCTTGAGGAGCTCATATATTTGTTTCTTATATCTTAGCTCACGGTTCTCACTTTCAGTCAGCTTGACGCCAACCCCTTCAAATAAGTATTGATCATCGTCAATATCATCTTTAATCTCTTTCAATTTCTTTTTCTCTCTTTTCTTCAAATACTCTTGTCGTGATAATATCCTTAATGTCTCAACGTCAATCCGGCACTTGACTCTTCTTTCTTGTTGGGCGTCGTCATCTTGATTTTCTCTTTTTCTCAACTTTTTACTTGTGGGAAAAGGAGCAAGAGCAACAGGCGCCATATTATTGTCGTAGTCTTCTTATGCGATCGTATTGTGTTCTGCCTCCAAAAGAAAGAAAAGAAGAGGATTGTGTTCTGCGAGTGTTGTCTTTGGGCAGAAGGAGATGTATATATAATATAAATCAGGCGTACCTGGATTCGGTATCCTTTTCCTATTTCGCACCAACAAAGGGAATCCTTTTCCTACCCCTAATAAGATCAAACTTCTGTATATTCCTAATTAGATCCCCTAATAAAACTTATATATATATATATATGTATATTCCTATCCAAACCCTAATTATAATATAGATTTCCAACTACACCCTTCACCCAATTCTCCATAACTCTCCTTCCATCCTTACATATTTTTCCTATTTTTCCTAATTATAATTAGATTTCCAAAATGCAATAAAACAGCTTAAGTACCTCAACTGAGCAGGAAGTGAAGTCCCAAACGGTGAATACACTGTCACTCCTCCTCGGATAGCTATAAATCTGATCTTCGCCTCTGAATATGTCCTCGTCAAAGAAATCACCACCTTGCAGCAATGTCTTCTCCTCGGACTGATGATCCGAGCGGCGGCGTTTCTGGAAAACCCATGTGCAGAAGGTGAAAGTCCCAACAGATTATTCTCCCTCTCCATGAATTTCTCCATTTTCGGTTGAAAATTTATGAAAAGAATAATAATAATAATCTCAGCCCACTTCTCAAAACACACGAAAATACCAGGATTTGGCTGGGATTCTTTCAGGGTTCTTCCGGGGAAGACATTTTTGCCCTGTTCTGAAGAATCTAGCTCACCAAATTAATTTCAACTCTTTCTTCGAAGAAAAAGCTGTAATGTAGTTGTCCAAAATAAGTTTCAAAAAAGAAAAAAAGGTCTCCGTTTATGTTTTTTTTTTTTAATAAGTTATTTATGTTCTTCTACTAATGAAGATCCATTTCTGGAAATATAATTTTATTACATTTTCTGGTATTTAACACCTATAACATACAAGAAAATTACGTGTTATCGAATTCGTATTATATTATATTTGTACCGCCTATATATTTATATTTATTACAAACAAAAATAGATCATCAAGATAGTCTTTTTTTTAGCAACAAATTAAATTTTATTAATTTATCAAGTCAAGCAATACAAGTATTAACACAACATCAAGATATCAAAGTTTCTTTCTTCAAAATTAACCGATTTTATAGCTAATTCATGCACGATTGCACGGAATGTTTACGATTGATTCCCTTACGGCATGATTGGTATGCATGAATGGAATGAAGCAGGAAATGAATGAACTTTGTAATTGAATAAACAAAGGAATAGAATGACCTTATTATGATATTGCTATGATCGGTACGCAAAATAATAAAGTTAGGAATGAAATAAAAATTTTTAACTTATTTCATTAATAATAATAATAATAATAATAATAAAATATAATTAAAAATATTTTATTATTAAATATATATTTTAAGTTTTTTATTTTGAGTAACTATATATTTATTTCATATATAAATATATTATTACTATTTTATATCGAACGTGTTATATATATGAAATTTATTATATGTACTATATATATGTGAGTGTGAGAGTGAGTTTGTGATATATATATATATATATATATATATATATATATATATATATATTATAAATTATATATATTTTATGTATTAATTATTTATTGTATTTAATATGTTTCTTGATATTTAAAAATAAATTTTAATATAAATTAAAATTTGTTCTTTATAAAATATTTGAATTTATAAAATTTTATAAATAAAATAATATTTTGAAAATGTTTTTTAAATGTATAATATATTTATATTTACATATATTGATATAATTTATTAATTTTTTAGTATTTAATTTTTATTTATGAAAATAATAAAATATAATATTCATTTAACAAATATGTGACGATAATATAAAAATAATAATAAATTTTAAACATTGGAAATGGCTAATACCATGGGAACCAAAGGAATGGCTAATCTCATGCTTGTGGGAATGAGCATTCCTAATCGTGTTTTGATATCAATCATAGGTTTAGGAATGGACGCGGTAATGCCCATTTCATTCCCACCTCATTCCACCATATCAATCATGCCGTTAGAGTCCACTGGGGGAGTAAAGCCCTACTAGGACCGGAAAGCTTCCAATCCAAGGCTTTTAACATAAGAAAGTCTAAAGGTGAGTAACAAAAATAAAACCTTCCTAACATATTGCACAAGATGACTTACTACATATACATCCTCCGATTGGGTCTTTAACTTATTGTTAGTATGTTAATTATACACATTTATTATAGTTTATTCTCCTATCTTAATCTTGATTTGATTTTAATTATATCTAATTAGACTTTAATTATTTTGATAAATCAGATAACGTATAAAAAAAAATAAAGACAAAAGTATTGAAATTTGCTAAAAACTTTCAAAAAAAAAATTTACTGAAAACGAGTTAAGTCACATCACACATGACCATGGCTAAGAAGATTCATCAATCTGCATACTTTAGTCAACGATAACAGTTGTAGGCTTTAGCTTCAAGTTCTTCACCACAAAGTTTCTTTGCCGTTTTATCTTTTTACAAATACCTAATAAAATATAATTATGTTTTTAAAGTTGTGATGGGCTATCTTTGAAAAAGGGGCGATCCATATTGAAGAAAACAGGAAGCCTCCCTCCCTTAATTTCTAAGTAGCGAAATTTACATAATTCAAGTGAACGTTTTGGTTTGAAATAATTAGGGAAATTTTGATGTTTCATTCCATAAGTTCGGTCCCATTTAAGAATAATTAATTTTCTTACGAGTTGAGGGGACAATTTTTGAAAACTCCCCATGGGTTTGAAAACTTCCTTTTAGCTCCCCATTTTCAAATACATCATTTGGGGTTTTAGATACGCGATTGTGGGATTTAGATACGCGATTTTGGAATTTAGATACATGATTTTTTCCTTGTATTTCAAATACATCATTTGGGGTTTTAGATACGCGATTCTTGAGTTTTAATACATCATTTTTGAAAATGGGGAGCTAAAAGGAATTGGACTTATCATTTGGGGAGTTTTCGGGAATTCCCCGCGAATTGAGTTACTCATATTACATCCCATAATTTGAGATTTAATTATCTTTGTGTATTTTTTTTGGATTGAGGGATGTAATGTGAAAATATCAGAAATTAAAAATAGAACGGGGTGTAACTTATAGAGCAAAGACTTATTTGCATATTTTTATTATTAACTTCACCTGTTTTTTAAAATTATTTGTCTTAACTTCAGTCTATTGAAATGACCATGATTTTATCTATACTCTATTATTAAGCACGAGAGGCAAATGTGGTCTCTTGCACTTTGTAGCACCCCGTCTTCTCGGCAATCCAGGTACGATGTCTCGAGAGAGTTTAATTCAGTAATTATGTGATTCGCGTGCCTTATGTGTCAATTTGTATTTTATTTAATTAAGTGCGCATTAGAATTTAATAAAATGTATTTGGACTCAATCGTCCAATATTTGCAAATTAAGGACCTAATTATAATTACGGTGTTTGAACCTTTGTGGCTACCTTGAGCTCGGGAATTCGAATGCGAATTCCAACCTTGTCATTAAGTTCGTTTCGGTGATTCAGACTCGATGAATTAACCCTTTTTATTTTCTCAAGCCGTTTGATAGCCCTACCGTTTTAAATCCGATCCGTTTGGACCGGACCTTTTGACCCGACCCTTTTTGCCCCAAACCCGACCCGTTTCAGCTCTTAAAGAGCTGAAAATTCTCTTCTTTTTCTCCCATTTTCCTACGTTTCACAAGAGAGAAGGAACAAGAAGGGACTTCAAGCCCTAACCCCCTTCTTCAACCTCTTGACCTTCATTCTTCACTTCTCCGACGAATCGAGGTAAGATTATGACTCTTTGCAACATGAATTTTCATTCTATCCGATTGTTTATTCTTGAAACCTTGCCTTGGTGATTAAACGGAGAAGAACATGAATAGTAACATTCTTGTGTATATTTGCTCTCTTGCTCTCATACTTGAATTATATGCCCCAAGATTGATATTTATTGTTTCTTTGAGCTTCTTTGTTGCATATTTGTATGAATTCTTGTTGTTGGTTGATTATTTCTTAAAAAACTCCATTAATGGAGCTTGGGTAAGCTTTAATGGTAACTTGTTACATACTTGATTTCTTGCCTTGAATTTAAGATATGTGTGCCTTGATTTTCATTGCATTTGGTTGAGTTTTGAGGTGGTTTTGATCATTTTTAGTTTCCTCCATGTTTAGCCCCTGTTTCTGCTTCTTTTTCTCGTCCAGGAGGACTACCCGGGCGGGTAGTTTTGTGTGTTAAAAGTACCCGGGCGGGTAGATTTAGTGCAGAAAGTTTCTGCACTGTTTTTCCCCGGTAGGGTAGATTTCTGCCTTGTTTTCCCCCGGCCGGGTACCCCCTCATATGACCTCCGATTGAGCTGATTTTCGGATATGTTCAACCTTTTTGAGTTTATAACAATCTCCAATTGGAATCAAGTCAAATTTTGTTCTATATTGTGAGTTATAATCATTTTAATTTGGTGTCGCCACTTCGCCGAGATTCTGCATTCGTTCAACTTCACACCTACGCCATTTTCGCCTCGCTTTGAACCATGATTCGAGCCACCTACCATTTTAAATATCTATGTGTCTAGTTTCATTTCCAAGAAACAAAAATCAATTCCCATTCCTGAATCTCAAGATATTCCTGTTTTCGTACAGCTTGTCTGTTTCGGAAATCTGTCAGCTTTGGTCCAATTTCACTCGGAACCCCTTTTTGTGTTTTTATTCCGTTTTTCTCGTATCTTCCCACCTCCGAACTTATTCCTAACCTGTTTTAGCATGTTTATGTATATGCATTTGCTCTTTTTATGCATTTTATGTTCCTTAAGTAATGTGAGTTGTTTACCCGAATCGCTTATGCGCCTTGTTATGTTTTTAGATGCTTCATTATGCATTAATTGTGCACATGAACATGCTTTAATGCATATTATGAATTGTTAAGCTATGATATGGGTGTTTTTGCACGTCTTGTATGAATTTGATAAGTGTATGAGCTGTTGACTAAGTATTTGCATCTCTTACGCGACTAAGCATATGCCGTGCGTCTATATGGTTCGTCCTCGAGTCTAAGTTTTGCATATTGTCTTCAGTTTGTCCAGGTGCACCCGGGGTGGTGTTTCGTGATTCGAGTTGATTCTGGGGTGAATCATTTGTCTCATTCTTGGCCACGTCGGTGTAAGGTGAGGGTTAGGATCTTTTCTTTTAGATAAGCGACCTATGGCCTTAATGTGATGTTTTCTCACCCCGCATGCGAATATATACTATATGTATATTAAATATGTGTCTTATGATATGTTATGAATCTTGTTATTCGATTTCATATGAATTCTTCTGAAATTATACGTAGGGTATATATAAGCTTAAAATGGTTTTGCAACAAGGCTATGCTCCAAACCGTGTAGTGTCAAGCGAACTATGGATCTTCCTCGGCATATTATGAATTTGGAAGACACGGAGAGGTACGTGTATAGCATATGCCGAGTTGCACGGTAAGGTATGTTTCTTCAGTATGAATCGTATGTTTCTAGGTTTCGCGAGTTAGGTATGTTTCATATGAGTCTTATGTTTCTTACGAATCTTATGAATCCCTAGCCCCCGGAGGTGTGGGTAAGGGAGACCCGGTGCGGCTGTTGGGGTCGCCGGTTATCACCCCTGTGCACACGCTCCTTTGAAGTACCTACGCTCGACTCTGAGGGAGATGAAGAAGACATGGTGCTTTGAGCCTTCGGCTGAGACTGGAGAAGGTACGTTGTGGGTTTGCGACCCCACGTATATTGAGTTGCACGATGTGGGCCCGTAACCCGCGTGCAGGCTTCCGGAGAAGGTTGGAATAGGGGAATATGAATCTTTGAATTTATGAATCTTATGAATTTATGAGTTTATGCTTCTTTATGAATCTTTTGAGTCTTTTGATTAAGGAGTAAGGTTGGAGACCCGTACTCGCCGGGTATTTGAATTCTTTTGTTACGTTGATTATGAAACGGGATAGGAGAGTTTGTTTTCAATATGAGATTTCTACCCTATGTTATGAATCGATCTGAATATAAGAATCCTTATGAGTTACAATATGATCCCTATGAGTTTTTAATATGTATGCGTTCTTGAATCTATGAATCCTTACGAGTTTTCAAACTTAAGAATATACGAATATATGAATAAGTATGAGTACTTTTGGAAAATGGCTTTGGTATGTAAAACCTTATTCCCAGTTCATAGTCTTTTGTTTATTACGTGCTTTGCTCTATATGTAGATACGTGTTGGGTGTGCGTTAGCCCCCCTCACTCAGTCGAGTTGTAGACTGACCCCTCTCTTTCCCCCCTCAGTTGCAGGTGCTAGGTTTGGGTTTGTGCTAGGCGGCGGTCTTCTTTTGAGTCGTTCGGCTCGAGTCTTTACATTCTGCATCTTCTTTGCTTTTGCCTTTTCATTATGAGGTTATGTATAAGTTTGTAATTTGATTCAAATCTGATATGTATATGATTAGAATTGCCCTTGCTGGGCCTTACCTTATGTCCCAAAACTTGGCATGTGTGCCCAAGTTTGCATGTGGTGTGTACACTTTAATTTCTGTTGGCCCGTGGCCTTACATGTGTGTATGTTGATCCTGTGCTTCCGCTTCTGGTTTTCGAATTGTTGCGCACTCTGTTTCAGGGTCTAAACCGTCTAGCTTAGGTGTGTTTTATTTGTCACCCGTTCGTCATGGCTTGGTGCGTGAGTGGAGCTCCCATTTCGTCACACGTGTCGGGCTATGGTGTGGGGGATGTGGTGTTCCTCGCTAGGGGTGCTACACACCTGGTCTCTAATTCTTTTTTATTTAATTAATTTATTTTTCTCCATTATATGCGAAACATGTTTATTGATCTATTATTTCTACTTTTTTCTCACCTCACTTTAGTTCTTATTATTATTTTTTTTTTTTGAGTTCATATTTTAACTATTTCTTATTAATATACAATTATTAAATTTACATTAAGATAAATAATTTAATTTACTATATTTACATAAATAATAATTTTTCTTTGCACACACATAGAGTATGTGGTATTACTAGTAATAATAATTGTTTAATATTGTATTAGAGTTCAAGATTAAAAATGTTTGATGATCGTGTCACCTATTTATAAAAAAAATTCACGTACAAAGCTAAGCCAAAGAAGTATAAGGGGTGCATAAAAGACATATTTAATGACACTTAATTCTAACCACTTAAAATTTTAGACTAGTTAACAATAAGGTAAAACGAACTTGAAAATTTCTTATTCATATGTTCATATGTGATTCGGTCAAATTCAATTATTTTTTATTTTTTTTTGTTGTATAACCCATTTCATTTAATTAAGGTAAAACGATCTTGAAAATTTTATGGATCGAGTTGAGACAAACCACTTAAGGTTTAAGATTTAAAAGTTCTCTCTGTCGATAATAGTTACATTCTCATTGACTCGAATTCGAATTCGAAATCTATATCTATACTATAATATATAAGAAGGGTGCCTTTTGACCAAATTAAGTGAATTTTGACCAAATGGAATTTTGTGGTTTATTTGAGATTTTTTATTCTTTAAAAATTATTTGATTGGTTAGTTAACTTTTCAAACTATTTAATATTTTAATTATTTATTAAATTCCACTAATTGAAAAAACTATAATTAATTATCAACTCACATAATAGTCACATTAATTATCTTATTAATCTCAGAAATTTAAGAAATGTCCGATTAATAATCAATCACAAAATCCTTAATATTTTTAGGACTTTCAAATAATAATGATTGTATTTATGTCAAGTATTAATGATTTTACGTAATTAAAGAACAATTTACTATAAATATCTTAATTAATTGATTGATTTTAATTAATTGAAATAAATTTAACATATTTTAGCATAAACTAAGGGGATTAGAGATGCAGTTGGCACAAGCTTAATTAAGATATTAATATCGAAAATTTAGAAAAGTCAACTAATATAATTTTATTTATGTTAATTTTTTAATTATTAATTTTTTAATTATTTACTTAATCCCCCCCCCCCCCCCCCCAATTAAGTTATTAATCCCATAAATTTAGGAAAACTCAACTAATATCGATTCATTTATGTCAAGAATTTTATACGTAAATTTAGAACTCTGATTTATTAGGATATGCAAGTTCCAGTTTGTATATAATATAATAATTATATACTGTTATTGTTATTGATTTATAACTCCACGCTATAATTAAATCAAATCATTGAATAAACTGTAAAAATATTTTTATATAGAGATGGAGTTGGCATAAGCTTATTTAAGATATTAATTTTACGACGTTACTTTTGGCACAAACTTTCAATACAACGGAGGAGGTAAAATCTCTTCTTTAATTATTGAGTCTGTTCTTCTTTAATTATTGAGTATGTTCTTACATCGTATAAAGATATACCGTTATAATGATTCTCAACATATTTATATTTTAATTGTTTAAGGTATATATTTTGTATACTAATTCATAGTTTTTTTCCCTCACTTTTTGCTTTTTCAGATGGCATATGTGGTACGGTAATTTTATATATACTTTTGTTCATTGACAATTTATATACTACATGTGTGTTTGATTTTATGAATTTTCTTAATTTTTTGATAGAGAAATATAGTTGTTGTTCAACTACGCTGTGTGAAAAGGTAATTTTTTGTATATATATTTTTTAGTGACAATTTATGAATTATTAGTGTATTTTTTTTCTTGCACATTTACAATACATTTATATTTTAATATATTGTGGTTTTTACTTATATATTAATTTATAGTTTTTTTTCCCGTGTTTTAACACACAAAATATCTTCTTCTGAAGTTTTGTTCAAGTACATCAGTAAGGAGGTAATTTTTTATACATATCTTTAATTTGTTCAAGAATATTTTATATATTATTTATATATTTTTTTAATACAAATTATTTGTATATTTAGAGTACAAAAATAATTTTAAATACATAAATTTTTAATATAGATTATTTGTATATATCCACACATAAATAATTTTTATTTATTTGTACTCTACACATAAATAATTTTTCTAACCTCGCGTGAGAGAGTGAAAATAGAAATACGAGATCCTTTATTTATTAACTAATAGTTGTTTTTCTCCGTGTTTTAATTACAGAAATTTCTTCTTCTGGAAATTTTGTTCAAGCACCGATCAGTCTGGAGGTAACTTTTATGTATATCTCTGATTTGTTCCCCAACCAAACTATATATTATTATGTTTATTTATTTATTTCTTTTTTTGCTATCGTTATTGAAATATATGATATTTGATTTAGTTCTTTCTTTAACAATAAGTGTTCCATGAATCCACCGAAAAATAATAATACTAGCTTAAGTTGAGTAATATATTTAATTATTAAAGCATCTCTAACATTATATTTATATTTAAAATATAGCTATGTGATACATTAAAACTATTATTTTTTTAAGAAATAATTTGTAGTGTAATATTTATTTTATTAGAGTATATATATATATATATATAAATATATGTATATATATATTACATTCCACTAATCAAGACACTAATATTATAAATTTAGAAAAATCAACTAATATCATTTTATCTATGTCAAACTTTTCCAGTTATTTACTCAATCCCACTAATTGAGATATTAATCTCATAAATTTAGGGAAACTCAACTAATATCAATTTATTTTGTCAAGAATTTTATACGTAAATTTAAAACTCTGATTTAAAACTCATAAATTTAGGACAACTCAACTAATATCAATTTAGAATTTTATACATAAATTTAGGAAAACTCAACTAATAATTATATATTGTTATTGTTATTAATTTATAAATCCATGTTATACTTAAGCCAAATAATTGATTAAACAGTAAATATTTTTATATAGAGATGCAGTTGGCACAAGCTTAATTAATACATTAATATTATAAATTTAGACAAGTCAATTATTATCATTTTATTTATGTTAATTTTTAAAATTATTTATTTAATCCCACTAATTGAGATATTAATCCCATAAATTTAGTAAAACTCAACTAATATCAATTTATTTATGTCAAGAATTTTATACTGATTTATTGGGATATGCAAGTTAATATTTTTGTGGTTCCACACATAAATAATTTTTATTTATTTGTACTCTACACATAAATATATATTTTTAATACAAGATCCTTTTTTTCTAACATTGCGTGAGGGATAGAAATACAAGATCTTTTATATATTAACTCATAGTTTTTTTCTTCATGTTCTAATTACAGAAATATCTTCTTCAGAAATTTTGTTCAAACACCGATCTCACAGGTAACTTAATTTTATATATATCTTACTTTTATACCAAACTCTATATTATTATGTTTATTTATTTTTTCTTTTTTTACTACTTTTATTGAAATATGTCATATTTAATTTAGTTCTTTATTTAATAATAAATGTTCCCACTTTCATGAAGCCACCGAAAAATGATGATATTAGCTTAAGTTGAGTAATAGAAAAAATATAAATAAAAAAAAGACAACTAAGTTATATATATTTAATTATTAAAGCATCTCTAGCATTATATTTATATTTAAAATATAGCTATGGGATGCATTAAAATTATATTATTCTTTTTCTAAAAAATAATGTGTAGCGTAATATTTATTTTGTTGGAGTATATATATATATATATATATATATATATATATATATAATAAATCCAAACGGAGTAACTCTTTTATGACATCTCTTTTTTCTTTTTCTTTTTTTTTTAGATTATATATTTTTATCCTGTTTTAAAAGGGATTTTCTTTATTTCGTTAACTATTTTGTGTATTTTCTGTCTCCGTTTCTAAATTTCGGCGACAAACTATAGCAAGACCGCTGACACCTAATCAATATCTTCGTCCCCCTTCATTATTTTTAGGAAAATGGCGAAAACTTATTGCAAAAATTATATAAGCTCTTTCCAAGGCCGTACTTTCACATTTATCGTTCTCGTACCATCGAGTTTCACAAGACCAGATGTTCGATGCACAGTGAATTTCATTTTAGCCATTGATTGGTCTAAAGAGTACTTCCATCTTCCCAAAAGATTGCGTCTTTTACGCAAATAAATATAATGTTGGACTAATAAGAATGATTAAAAATATTTTTTATTGTTATAATCAAATTATTATGTTATATTAGATGCATTATATACTGTTACTGTTTTCGTGCATAGCACGGGACACATACTAATATCTAATTAAGCTAATATATACAATACTTGAAAGTGTCGAACTCAATTAATAATAAATGCAAAACATTCATTATATTAATCAAATCAAAGCAGAACTAAAATTAATTAATAACCCGACGATATCCCCACAATTGAACGATTATGATTTATGACATAACGGTTCTTGATGAACTACTGTGGCGGGAAAACCTGTTCTGCCATACAATTATTAATTTATTATATTCGTTTTGGTGGTATATTAATCTATATTATATATTAATGTAAGACTTATATAAATAGTTATTAATTTTTTTTTTTTTTTTAATAAAGCGAGGCTCCCACCTCAAATAAAATAACCAAAACGAACCGAGTACATGAAATGGTGGAAAATCCACGAATCAGCAAGGGAGAATAAGCAAAAGTGCCCAACAAGCGAGATCGGCAAGGAAAGCCGACTCAAGGCGTTACAAATAAAACAATCCCTCATGCCTAACGAAAAAACAGGAATCCGCACTGGCCGCGAACGGCGCCAAGTCTTCCAGGCGGCAGTATTTATCAGTGTGATAACATACTTGCAGCACGTATTCGCAAACAAATCGAAGGCGTCCACAGGATTAAATCGCCACAACACCCCAATGTCATTGTAATACCTGGGCAAAAACACTCGGTTCTTATGTTTAAGATGCATTAAAATCCAACCGTCAATTGCTTTATTGTAAGCTGGAAGCTGACCATAGCAAACCCCATCCTTATAGCAATCAAAGCTCCAGTTGTCAGTAACCTTCTGCCAAAACAACAAGAGAACAAAACCTTCCTCAAGCTTCTTAACCCAAATAACAAAATTAATTATAAGAACAAAGCAAATATCAAGAAGAAAAACTTTCAAAAGTAAACCTGTACAGACTCCAGAATCTTTGTTATATTCCCAAATCTCGTTCATCCATCTGCCATAGTGATCCGATCTACAGTCCCACTTTAATTCTTCAATATACCTGTGGCAACGCATTAAATAGTTAGAAAATAACCAAAGTTCTCTCCAACCCAAGCTAACCTGATACATCATTGTCTAATATAAGGTACTTCCCATTCATCCATCAGCAACAGTCCCTTGAGTTCCTGGGGAAAAGGACTTTCTGGGAAGCTCCATTTCTCTTGAGAGCTAGCTCCTCTATTAGCAAGTAGATCAGCTGCACTATTTCCTTCCCTAAAAACATGAGAAAAATGGACATCCATAACTTGTGTCAGATAACGAATCTTCAAGATGAGATGATGCATGACCAAATTCCCAGAAAGTCCTCTCTTTATGATATCCAAAATCACCCTAGCGTCCACTTCAATCCATAACTTTCGACAACCGATATAATAAGCCGTTCGAACCCCTTCCCAAACAGCCTGTAACTCAGCCATAACATTATTACCTATTCCAATTCCAATGCTGTAAGCAGCCAAAACTTTACCATTCTCGTTCCGAATCAGTCCACCAATTCCTGCTGGTCCTGGATTACCCTTAGACGAGCCATCCGTATTCAATTTTAACCATCCAACTGGAGGTTTTCTCCAATACACCACAATTGGAGTTTTAGGCTTCGGTTTTGGTATGAGGACTCTGAACTTCCTAGAGACATGTACATCTCCACGCCACCATGAGTGATCAATTCGTTTCAACCTGTGGAGATCAAAAAGATGTTTAGAAACCCGGCGAATAATGTTATAAGAAGAAAATTTACCTCCATTGTGTTTAGCGTTATTTCTTTCAAGCCAAGTGTACCAAAGTATCAGAATTGGGACAACTAAACGGACATGCTTCTGCCCACTATATGGTGTCGAAATCATCCAAGTTTTGATAACCAAAGTCGTGTCCATCGTTTGCATATTCGCCATATCAAACAACTCAGTAAAATGTGCCCAGACTTGCATTATCTTATTGGACCCGTGGAATAGGTGAGCTCGAGATTCAATACTTGTACAACAGACACATTTCGAAACAAGCGAGATACCTTTTCTTTGAAGCCTTTCATCCAAAGGAATCCAATCATTCACTAATCTCCAAATGAAAATAAGAATATTCGGCGTCAGACTTGTTGACCAAATTGCCGAAAACAAATCTGAATGCTCCCTGCTATCACGTACAAGATCCCAAGCAGATTTAAAGGTGAAAAGACCGGTCGGCTCTTTATTCCATAATGGTCTATCAAACTCCCTCATGTCAATAGGTGTGCGTGTGATTAAGCTTCCAAGTTGCTGCCCAAACTTGTCCCTAACAATACCAATATCCCAATCCCCCTCTCTCCATAATTGTTTCACTTGGTCACTCTCCGAAGGATTTTGGATGTACTCCGCTAATCGACCCTCTGCCATCCATCGGTCAAAGTTAAGAGAAATTCGACCATCTCCAAGAGACCAAGAAATGTAAGCATCAGCTCTATCTCTAATGCCACAAAGTCTCTTCCAGATTGGAGAGTGATATGGTTTCACAACCGCCACCAAAGGATGTGAGTTCTTACAATATTTAGCTTTCATGAAAATAGACCATATGTTGTCTTGGCTTCTCAATCTCCACCAAAGCTTCCAAGAAAACGCCTCAATCATGTCACCTAAAGCTCGAATTCCGAGACCCCCCTCAGAAATAGGATAGCATAGCCTATCCCAGCGGGTCCAATGAAGTCTTTTATTCTCTGAATCTGACCCCCAGAAAAATCTGTTACATATTCTCTTTATCACGTCGATTATTGACTTAGGCGGCTCAACAACTTGAAACAAGTGCATTTGTATGGAGTAAATGACAGACTTGAGAAGTTGAAGTCTCCCTCCATAGGACAAAATTGAAGATTCCCAACCTTGCAAACGCCCCCGAATTTTATTTAGCATTTTGTCGAACAGCCCTTTCCTTTTTCTACCAGAGAAAATAGGCACCCCCAAATAGTACATAGGAAAAGCTCCCCTTTTGAATCCAAAAATCTCCTGAACACGATCCGCTGCCCAGGAAACATTATTAGCCACAAAATACTCACTTTTTCCAACATTAACCTTCTGCCCAGAAAGCTGAGAATATCTGTCTAAGATTTCCTTAATTCGAGAAAGAGAAACTCTGCAAGTGTTAGTGAAAATAACCATGTCATCAGCATAAGCGAGGTGCGAAATGGGAACTTCGCAACGAGCGTCATACCGTGTACCAATCTCGTCCAATGTCAACCTGTTAAGCTCACAAGAAAGGAAGTCTGAAGCGATAACAAATAACGACGGGGAAAGGGGGTCGCCTTGCCTAAGACCACAAGAAGATTTAAAAATGCCTGATGAAGTACCATTAACCATCACAGAAAACCAACAATTGCTAATACAGTGCTTGATCCACATAATCCATTCATCTCGGAATCCCTTACATTCAAGAACTCTAATTAAAAAGTTCCAATTCACCCTGTCATATGCCTTTTCCATGTCCAACTTTAACACAACATTCTGATCTTTCCTTCTGCTGTTTATTGAGTACACTAACTCTTGAGCCAAGAGGATGTTGTCACTAATCAACCTATCTTTAATAAAACCACTTTGATTTTGTGTAACAACCTTATGGAGAACCTCCGACAACCTGTTGTTCAATATCTTAGTGATAATCTTATTTGAAACGTTACAAAGACTAATCGGTCTATAATCACACCAATGAGCAGGGTTGTCTTTTTTCGGGATAAGTATCACTGATGTAGCCGTGTATGCCCGGGGCAAAGGTCTTCCATTGAAGAAATCGAAGATCGCCGCCTTGACATCAGTAGCAATGATATCCCAAAAGACTTGATAAAAACGTGAGTTAAACCCATCAGGACCAGCTACACTATGTGGAGATATATCAAAAACTGCTTCTTTAATCTCTTTCTCAGTTGGCCGGAGACATAGCATATCTCGATCATCTTGATTCAGTGTTGTCAAACCCAAATTAAAACTCACATCCTCATCACTATGATATCTATTCGTCGTCAGCAATTTCTTAAAATATTCATTAGCCGAATTTCTTAGCTGGAGAGGGTCTTTAATCTCAGAACCCCCTCCAATATGCTTTGGATAGAAGAACGAGACCTCTTCTTTTTCACTAAGGAGTGAAAATACTTCGTGTTTCTTTCTCCCTCGACCATCCATTTACAAGCCGATTTCTGCCTCCAATATTCCTCTTCCATCGCTAAAAAATTGTTTAAAATTGTATTGCGCCTGTTCATCTCTGTGAGAGTATCTTCAGTTGGTTCCCGATCAAAATCCCTTTCTGCAGCCACAATGTTTTCCTCTGCTTCCTTGACACGATCAAAAATATTCCCAAAAACTTGTTTGTTCCAAAATTTTAAATGTTGTTTCAACCTGTGCAATTTCTGGTGGAGTCCCCACAAACCAGTACCTTGAACCGGCTGCCACCAATTATCTTTAATTGTTTTTTCCAAGTCCGGATGTTTCAGCCACATATCTTGGAATCTAAACTAAGACGGATAGGAATTAACCCCTTCATTGACAGTTATAAGTAAAGGTGCATGATCAGAATTATGTCGAGCAAGATGTCGGATGTTAGTATTTGGCCATCTATCATTCCAATGTTCTGATATAAGCACTCGGTCCAACCTTTGCCAAAGCGATTTGTTCGTCCAAGTAAAAGCTGATCCCTGAAACGGAGGTTCAAAAAGATTACAGTCCTGAATACAGTTATTAAAATCCAACATACCTCTGTAATCCGGATTTCCATGGCCACCCTTTCGCTTCTCAAGTTTCGTGATTATATTGAAATCACCACCTAAAAGCCAAGGAATTGAAGGCTCTCGGTTTTCCCGAAGGAAATTCCATAAAGGTCTCCTATTCGTAGTGTCGCAGCAAGCATAGATAATCGTCAAAATCACGTCAGTTGGCCATTCAGCACAATGAAGTTTAAAGTGTAGAAATTGTCGATCATTAACAAGAATATCAACCAAGATACCGTCTCTAGCAAAGAACCAGATATGATTTGAAATATTAGAAGTCACAGAATTGAAGTTAAACTTACGGGTCATCAATTTAGCATCTAAAGGAGTAAAAGGCTCAATGACAGCAAGAAAAGAAAACTTATTCTTTTTGCAGAGACGTTTCAGAATTCTTCGCCTGCCATTATTCCCAACTCCGCGAATGTTCCAAATTAGGCCCGTAAAATTCATGGCAAACCCGTGGATAAGGCCGACGTAGTGGACGTCCTTTTAGAGGCCTGAGTTGTCGTTTGAGTTTTTTCAGCTTTTTTCTTCTTTTTCTGCAATTCTTTTGTTGTGTCTGATTTTTTTCTCTCCCTCTCCGCTTTCGTGTGTTTCAACAATATTAGCAGATTTTTCCACAAATGATGCAATACTTGCGTAGCTTTCTGCAAGAAATTTGCGAATTTCAGTATCATCCTCCCCTTCGTGGTCATCGTCTCCTCCCGTTATGTTTTTGTCTACTTCTGAAAGTTGTGGCACGCCCACTATAGGCAAAGAAGAGACCCCAAAATCTCCACGTCCCTGATCTTGATCATCAGTTTGATGTCCCCTTTCAGTGTTTTTTGTTGTCTTACTTACTGGAAGCGAATCATCTATTTCGGCCTCCGTTTTGTCCATAAGCTGCTCGTTATTTTCTGAGTCATGTTGTAGGGGGTACTGTTCTAGAGGTATAGAGTCATTACCTTCAATGTCCTCCAAAACCTGGAATTTGTTTCCCTTTTCGATCATATCAGGAATGTTCTTCTCTTCCCTTTGTACTCTCTTGTTGGTAACTTGTGTCCACTCACGTCTCTGTTCACGTCTTCCATTGAGCCTCTGTTGTTTATTGTTCTGTTTATTCACCTTACTTGCCTTCTCACCTTGTAAGTTCTGTTCTTCTGTTATTGGCTCATTGATTTCATCCTCCTCATTCTCATCTGTGTTATGCTGACAACATTGCTTCGACTTATGATAGAGTTTGTTGCATCTTTTGCAATAGTCTGGAACTGATTCGTATATTACTTCTTGCTCAACGTATGATTTCCCCACACGTACAAATATAATTTTCTGTAGCGGCTGGGCAACATCGAGTTCTACGCAGACCCTAGGACTACTCGTATTTTTTCCTCTTGCAGTTGCCTCATCAGCCCTCAAAGGAGTCCCCAAAGCCGAAGCAACTGTGTATAATCCGTTTTTCTTCGCAATCTGCGCTTTAAGCTTCGGGAACGAAACCCACACCGGTACGATCGATGATTCCACATCTGGATCGAAATCCGGAGTCCACTTCAATACTCTCATCGGAAAATCTTTGAAATACCAGGTGTCTTTAGAAAAAATCCTTGAATAATCGTTATGGTCCTCACATTTTATCAAAACGTGCGTTTTATTGAGTAAACTCAATTTCACCTCCTTATCAAATGCCATTTGCTGAAAACAATATTCAAGGAAACGCATCGAAGGGTATCCACGAATAAACTTCCCGATCAGCGCATATTTAAAATCTTCACAAAGTTCCACCTCCTCTTCTTCAGAAAAAACAACGGCCGGACGACCTCGGTATTCTGTGACTTGCCCAAGGGGCGTGAAAGAAGAAAGATCAAAGCTCTTCAGCTTTGCAATTTCATCTGGTAATCTGAAATCCTTAGATTTCGACGCAACCACACTGGCATAAGAAATGTCCGGCGGTTTGGTCGCCGGCAAGCCCTTTGGTTCTCCCATGGCAGAACGGAGAACGACGCAACAGAGAAAACCCCAAATCAAATCCCTAAAACACACAGAAAAGGGGGGTTTGCAGCAGAAACAACTTCACCCGAAACAATCCAACACCCTCCAAGAGCAAATCCCACGAAAGAAACAAGAAAAGCTCAAACACGAAAAATCATTGAAGATCTGCAACCCAAAAATCACGAACTTACCCCAAATTTCTCAGCATGACGGAGAACTAATTGATTTCTTTGAACGATTCATTCTTATGTGGATATAGAGAGTTGGCTTCCTCTTTGCCGACATATAAATAGTTATTAATTTGTTGTGCATATTATACGACAACAGCGACGGCAGGTACAGAAGCTGCGTGTGGGTCCCACTCATCAGACCTTCTTCGTTTCCATTACTGTTTCCTCTTCTAACGCCTTCCTGTTTTTTTTTTCTTAAATTTATATAATTTATCTGGTGACGTGGGATAATTGGGCATTATATTTTTCTGACAAATTAATATTTCATCTCCGATAAGGCATATAAGTTATTCAAAGCACCCCAGTTTGAAATTCACCTGTTTTACATCCCCAATACACAATATATTTTTTGTAACCCCCCCCCCCCCCCCGGCGCGAAAAAAAAAAGTGTAAAAAGACTGTGTTGCCCTTGTTGAATTCAAGAGTCAGGGTTCCTTTCATTTGAATCATCTTTGGGAATCTTCACCCTCGACTTGCCGATACGTACCGCCGCCGATGAGCACTCCGGCCTCCATATATCCGTCGTTTGTTTGTTGAGGAAGAAGACGTCTCAATCTCTGGCAAATGTAACCATTCTAATTTGACAATTTAGGTTTTTAATTCCAGATTAAAGGGTCTTAATTTGGCAGTTAGGGCTTGCAATTATACAAATTTTGTGTCCATTTGCAGATTTTGCAGTTTTCGTTATCAGTTAGTTCCGATGGCTCGATTGAAGCAAATCTCAAGTAGGTCCAGCTCCGGAAAAAGCCCCCTTCGCGATAAATCTCTGCGACGCGACGAAATACTTTGTCGTTGTTCGCCTACATATTTCATAGAAAAAATGGCTGGAATTGGTGTGCTAACTGATGCCCAAAGGCAAAGGATACTGACGACTCCATTTGACGCATTCCTTCACATGCATGGAGTTCAAGGTATAAACAAACACGTTGGGGCGCTACTGGAACATTTTAACTCGGACCTACGGACATTCAACTTTGGGCAAGTCAGTGTACCTTTTACTGACACAGAGCTCTCAATTGTGTTGGGGCTACAATGTGAGGGTCACCCCGTTGATCCTTATGTTAGAGTGAAATCACGATTCAAGCAACTGTATTTTGACAACAAAAACTGTAGGGTGACACGTTCTAACATATTAGCCGGGTTACAGGGCTTGGCTTCTAGGAGTGGTGCCGAAGGCATTGATGATTTTGCAAGAATGTTCATATTGTTTGTTTTCTCTACATTGTTGTTTCCACGCAGCAGCCTTAAGCTGCCAATTGGTCTGATATCCTATGTAGATTGCTTAAAGTATATCGACCGATTCGCTTGGGGTGCTGCTGTTTATAATTTTTTGGTTTTATCAATTGAGAAGTTTAAAGTTGATTGCAAACAGTTTCTTGACGGATGTACCATGGTGCTCATGGTAAGAATATATATATTGTTATTTTGTTTTTATATCTACGTTGTTGTATTTGTCTTTTTGATCCCTTTAGTATGTTTTAAATCTAAGATTGGTTCCATGAGCATTTTTCCTCCTATGGGCACGCCGTGTTGGTGCAGGCCTTCCCATGTTTTTTGAAGTGGAAGAAGAGTAATTTGCCTACATAAAAGAAGGAAATTGAAAAGCGTTTCAGCAAGCTGACCTTCTCCGACGTAAGTAAACATTATGATTGAAAACGTTATGTATACATGAATTATGAGGAACTAGATGCTTATATTATATAATTTAATCGTTTGCTTGCAGGTAAATCAAATTAAACCTGATGATAAAACGGAGCTTAGGTTGCTAGCTTGTGTAGAGGATGTTGATAGCATGCATAAAACGGAGCTTAGGTTGCTAGCTTGTGTAGAGGATGTTGATAGCATGCTTCTATTTGGCTTTTGCAGAAACATGTTGATAAATGAGGGATTTGGCAGAATTATGAAGAAAAAGAAGCTAAGTGCTGAAAATGCCTGAGCCATGACCACAATGCATGATCATCCCTAAGGCTAATGCACGTAAAGCAGACCACGGTCAACAAGTACGGCTGACTCCTCTTGTTGGGACAGGTGGCACACATGCAACAACTTGCTAACATGGCTGACATGCAAGAAGGTTGATCTTGTATTTTTGAGTTTCAAGAGTCCTAATCATGTTTTTGGGGACTTGTAAAAGTTAATTTGTTCCCCTTGATCATTATCTTAAGATAGCTTTATATAAACTAGTTAAGTGGGGAAAAAAGAGAGAGAGAGGGGAGATAACTCTGAAAGTAGAAGATAACAGCAGCCAGCAGCAGAAACGCTTAGGGATTTTCTTTCTCAAAACTGTGATCATTTCCAGACTTGAAGTATTTTGGTTTCGGTTTTTAATTCAATTAAGTTTTAAAGTTCAGTTTGTGATCAGAATACTTATTGTCTATCTTGCATGATGATCCGTGGCTCAACATATTTATTTTAGCTAGGTTGTATCTTCATTCCTTGCCAATATTTATGAGATCTAAGTGAATGAATGCGAATCTGATCTATGGTATTTATGCATGCTTTGAACGTCCTTGTATAAGTTGTTTTCAAATCATCTTTCTGATCAATCGATGCCTAGATAACAACTTGATAAGGTTACACTGATACTTGATACGTAATAGTCTTGTAAAGGTGTAGAAGAACCGCACATCAGTGAGAGTTTACTACCATGTTTACTCAATAAAATGATGAAGCATGCGTAATATGATTTCACAAGTCCAAGCTTCTTGAGATTTTGGATCATGATTAATATCCTTTTGGTGCTCAATGCTATCATACAGTTAAATCCTAGATACTTGTTCGCGGGACTGCTGTGTGGTAAGAATTTAATTGATGAGCTTCTCTTGATTAAGTTGAAATTAAGAAAGGATGATGTAGATAAGCTTCTTGTCTATTGTAAGTTAATCTACCATTCGATCAGGTTTGATTTTTGCATCCAGGATTAGATACGAGCATGGAATGAAATAACACTTAGCTAAGATATTTCTCATCATAATCAACCTTCACAACTCTCTTTGCTTTCAGTCTTAGTTTATTGAAAAAAATCTGGTTTCGTACTTAAAATTAGTTTGTTTTAATTACACAAACAACCCCCCCCCCCTTCTAAGTCTCTTTTGAATATTCTCTTGGATACATTGAATATAAGTCTATCTAGTCCTGTGGGTTCGACCCTTTGCTACTATATTACAATTTTAAATTTTCATGCAAAAAGTAAAGGATCTAAGTTGATGGATTCGACAACCATCAAATTTTGGCGCCGTTGCCGGGGACTAGACTAAACTTTTTTGTATTCTTTGTATGACTAGGTCAGAACGTTCGAAGAAACTGATTCCATATGACCCAGAGATTGAGAGGACATTAAGACAAATCAGGAAGGAAAATATATTGAGGAGGTTGCAGATAGAAAGCAGTGATTTTCTGGAAACAGATTCCTTCCCCTGTTTGGTTAGATTATTTACTGTTACAGATAAAGGAAGCATAAGCGGTGGTCATCCCTTAAGCATGGTTGCGCAAGATCAGACACTTAGACAGTTAGCTGCACCACCTGTAGCCCAGGAGCCATTATGCATAACTTTGCCTACTTTAAATACTGATTTTGAGTTAAAATCTGGTTTAATCCATTTACTTCCCACTTTCAGAGGCAAAGAAAATGAAGACCCAAATCAACATCTTAAGGAATTTCATGTGGTTTGTTCCAGCATGAGGCCAAATGGAGTCACAGAAGAGCAGATCAAACTGAAGGCATTTCCGTTCTCTCTGGCTGATGATACAAAAGAATGGCTGTATTATTTACCACCAGGATCGATTACAACGTGGACAGCCATGGCCTCGGCCTTCCTGGAGAAATTCTTCCCAACATCCAGAGTTGTATCAACTAGGAGAGAAATAGTTTCTGTGAAGCAAAAGGAATCTGAAACTCTCCATGATTATTGGGAGAGATTTAAGAAATTGTTGGCTAGGTGTCCACAGCATGGACATACAGAACAAGCCTTGATCCAGTACTTTTATGAAGGATTAATTCCTATGGAGAGGAGGATGATGGATGCAGCGAGTGGTGGTGCAATTGTCAATAAAACACCTAATGAGGCCAGACAGTTAATTTCAACCATGGCTGCTAATTCTCAGCAGTTTGGAAATCATCAAAATGTCACAAGAAAAGTGAATGAGGTAAGCTCTGCTTCAGTTGAAAGTCAATTAAATAAACTAACAACTTTGGTGCAGAATTTGGCTGTAGCAAACTCAACACCATCTTTGGTTTGTGGAATTTGTACAAGTCCTGATCACCACACAGATTTATGTCCAACACTTCAAGTGGATGGAACTAAAAATGTGAGTGCAATGGGAGACGGCTTCCAACAAAGGAAGTATGATCCGTATTCAAATACATATAATCCGGGATGGAAGGATCATCCTAATTTCCGCTATGCACCAAGGCCTCAATTGTTTCAAGGACAACAAAATTTTCAGCTAAGGCCACCCATACAAAGACCACCTCAAAACTTCCAACCACACCAGAATTTTCATCCCTCAACTTCCAATCAATTTCAGCAGCCTTCTACATTTGGTGCAGGTACTTCTTTAGAAGATATGTTTAAAGCTTTTATGACTAACAATCAACAATTTCAGCAGGAAACGAGGGCAAGTATGCAGCAGTTCCAGTCCACTGTTCAAAATTTGGAAAATCAATTGGGACAGCTAGCAACTTCAGTTAGCAAGCTTGAAAACAAAGGAAAATTTCCATCGCAAACGATTGATCCAAGGCAAAATGCTAGTGCTATTACCTTGAGGAGTGGAAAAGAGCTCGAATTGCCTGTAAGGAAGCAGAAAGCAGGGCAAAGTAATGAAAAAACATAGCAAAATAGAGCACATTTTGATATTGATGCAGATTCAGTAGGCAAAGGTGTAAGCCATGATCATGGCTTAGAAACAGAACAAGAAGCGGAACCTACTGCACTTCCTGAACCTATGGTGACCCCACCACCATTTCCTCAAAGGTTGGCATCAACAAAAAGGGCCAAGGAAGAAAAAGAAATTCTGGACACATTTAGAAAGGTTGAGTTGAATATTCCCCTCCTTGATGCCATAAAGCAAATACCAAGGTATGCTAAATTTCTTAAAGATCTTTGTACAAATAAAACGAAACTGTTAGGAAATGAGAAAATCAGCATGGGTGAAAATGTGTCAGCTGTACTTCAGAGGAAACTCCCACCTAAATGTAAGGACCAAGGTATGTTTGCTATTCCGTGTAGGATAGGAAACTTAGGCATAAATCATGCTATGTGTGATCTTGGTGCATCAATAAATGTTATGCCTTTATCAGTTTATTCTTCATTGAATATAGGTCCTTTAAAAGGAACTGGAGTTATTATACAGTTAGCGGATAGATCAATAGTACACCCTGAAGGTGTGCTGGAAGATGTGTTTGTACAGATTAATAATTTAGTATTTCCTACAGATTTCTTTGTGGTCAATATGGAAGATGACAAGATATCCAAATCTTCAGATTTACTGCTTGGAAGACCATTTTTTAGTACAGCAAAAGCAAAGATTGATGTCTATGATGGGACGTTAACATTGGAATTTGATGGAGATTTAATTAAATTTAATGTTTATGAAGCCATGAAATTTCCATCTGAAAATATTTCAAATGTTTCTTCTATAGACATCATTGATAACTTTGTACAAGCTACTGCGAAGCTAGATTTTTATGATGAACTTTATCTAGCCTTAGAGGATAGCATTTATATTAATCAACTGAAAGAATTGGAGGCTAAATATGAAGTGAAAGAAGATATCAGTGATGTTGTTTATGCACTGGAATCTCTGGAATCTGCTAAATTGAACATGACTTGTAATAAATTAACTGCTTCTTATACTAAAATGCTTCCTTCTGTTGTGCAGGCTCCAGAATTAGAACTCAAACCTTTGCCATCGCATCTGAAGTATGTATATTTGGGCAGTGATGAAACCTTACCAGTGATCATCTCTAACAAATTGTCTAAACTAGAAGAGGACAAATTGATAAGAGTTTTGAGAGAATTCAAGACTGCTTTGGGATGGACAATTGCAGATATAAAAGGGTTGAGTCCATCAACTTGCATGCATAAAATAATTTTAGAAAAGGATTGCAAACCAGTCAGACAAGCCCAAAGAAGACTAAATCCCCCAATGATGGAAGTAGTAAAGAAAGAAGTCTTGAAGCTCTTAGATGCTGGTGTGATCTATCATATTTCAGAGAGTGTGTGGGTAAGTCCAGTGCAGGTGGTTCCTAAAAAGACAGGTATAACTGTAATTGAAAATGCAGCAGGTGAATTGATTCCAACTAGAGTACAAAATGGTTGGCGTGTGTGCATGGATTACAGAAAATTGAATTCAGCCACCAAAAAGGATCATTTTCCCTTGCCATTTATTGATCAAATGTTAGAGATACTTGCAGGAAAAACACACTACTGCTGTCTTGATGGATACTCTGGATTTTATCAAATTCCAGTAGCACCATAAGATCAAGAGAAGACTACATTCACATGTCCCTTTGGAACATTTGCATTCAGACGCATGCCTTTTGGACTGTGTAATGCACCAGCCACTTTTCAAAGGTGTATGGTAAACATCTTCTCTGAATATGTTGAAGATATAATAGAGGTTTTCATGGAAGATTTCACTGTATATGGTATTTCTTTTTATGAATGCCTGAAGAATTTGGCAAAAGTTTTAGAGAAGTGTTTGGAAAATAACCTTGTTTTAAACTATGAAAAATGCCATTTTATGGTTGATCAAGGTTTAATTTTAGGCCATATAGTATCGGTCAGAGGTATTGAAGTTGATAAATCAAAAATAGATGTTATTGAATCCCTACCTTACCCCTCGACTGTGAGGGAGATTCGTTCTTTTCTTGGACATGCAGGTTTTTACAGAAGGTTTATAAAAGATTTCTAAAAAATAACCCAACCTTTTTGTAAATTATTACGAAAGGAGGTAGAGTTTCAGTTTGACAAAGCTTGCAAGGAGGCATTTGATTTGCTAAAGGTGAAACTGACATCAGCACCCATAATTCAAGCACCTAACTGGAATCATCCCTCTGAACTAATGTGTGATGCCAGTGATTATGCAATAGAAGCTGTGTTGGGACAGAAGATAAATAAATCACCATATGTGATTTATTATGCATCAAGAATGTTGGATGCAGCTCAAATCAATTATACCACAACTGAGAAAGAACTTTTAGCAATTGTGTTTGCTTTAGATAAATTTCGTGCATACCTTCTAGGTACTAAAGTGATTATTTATTCTGATCACACAGCTTTTGAAGTACCTATTGAAGAAAAAGGAAGCAAAACCAAGACTGATACGTTGGATACTGTTGATGCAAGAGTTTGATATTGAAATCAGGGACAAAAGAGGATCAGAGAATTTTGTAGCTGATCATCTAAGCAGACTTTTGGTAAGTAAAAGCTCACCACCAATTGAAGAAGAATTTCCAGATGAGCAATTGTTCCTTGTAACTGAAGGTAAAACAAGGTCATCCCTAACACCTCACCCTTGGTATGCAGACATAGTAAATTATTTGGCATCTAATGTCTTTTCAGAAAAATTATCCAGAACAGAGAAGGATAAAATCAAAAGTGATGCTAAATATTATGCATGGGATGAACCTTATTTGTGGAAATATTGTGCAGATCAAGTGATCAAGAGATGTGTAAATGATGAAGAATTCAATTCAGTTTTCCAATTTTCTCATTTACATGCCTGTGGAGGTCACTTTGGACCAAAAAAAACTGCAAGAAAAGTGTTAGAACGTGGTCTTTATTGGCCAACACTGTTTCGAGATGCTTTTGTATTCTGCAAAACATGTGAAAATTATCAAAGAACAGGAAATTTAAGCTCAAGAAATCAAATGCCAATGTCCCCTATTTTAATTTGTGAAATATTTGATGTTTGGGGCATAGATTTTATGGGGCCATTTTCTAATTCTTTTGGCAATTTTTACATCCTCCTTGCAGTTGATTATGATTCTAAATGGATTGAAGCCAAAGCAACACATACTAATGATGCTAAAACTGTTGTAGGTTTTATGAAATCAAATATTCTCAACAGATTTGGGACACCAAGAGCAATTATCAGTGATAAAGGAACTCATTTCTGCAATAAAGTTGTAGCATCCCTGCTAAAAAAATACAATGTTACCCACCGTACATCAACAACATATCACCCACAAACTAGTGGACAAGCTGAGGTTTCAAACCGTGAAGTAAAAAGTATTTTGGAAAAAACAGTAAATCCTAATAGGAAGGATTGGAGTTTGAGGCTTGATGATGCATTATGGGCTTATAGAACAGCCTACAAAACACCCATTGGCATGTCTCCATACAGGTTAGTGTTTGGGAAAGCTTGTCATTTACCTGTGGAAATAGAACATAAAGCCTTGTGGGCAATAAGACAGTGTAACATGAAGATAGATGAAGCTGGAGCTCATAGGAAGTTGCAACTGCAAGAATTAGAAGAACTAAAGAATGAAGCCTATGAAAGTACCAAACTGTATAAAGAAATAACTAAAAATTTTCATGATAAAATGATTTCCAGAAAAATATTTCAAATTGGGCAGAAAGTTATATTGTTCCATTCTCGATTGAAACTTTTTCCTGGAAAACTGAGATCAAGATGGATAGGACCATTTGTTGTTACTAATATTTTCCCTCATGGTGCAGTATCCATTAAGAGTGTAGAGACAGGAAAAGCATTCAAGGTTAATGGTCATCGCTTAAAACCGTTTTATGAAGGATTCAAAGATTACACAGTGGAGGAAGTCCCTTTGGACAACCCCATTCCTTTATCCTCATAATGACAAAATCACTGTCTAGCCTAGGACATTAAACAAGGGCGCTTGATGGGAGGCAACCCATTAACTCTAGACTAATCTATTTTGATATTCCCGTTTCTCTTCCCTATTTTGTCTAAGAGATAACTGTGATTTTTGATAAGGAACCATTCCTCTGTTTATTTCAGGTGATGACAGGCATGTATAGTCAGGCACGTGGACCTCTAATCATGATCATCCCTTAAACTTATTCCATAAGCCTCTCCCCACACTTGGTGAAATAAGACAGATTTGAAAAGATCAAAGGGTGTTATACGCTTTCTTCTTTAAAAGTCTTATTAATTGGAAAAACGTTTTTGAAAATAGAACACACTTTTAAAGAAACTTTTAACCTTCAAACCCTCAGAAATTTCACAAACTCTCCTTCTTCCTTCTGTCAAGAAAACCAACCGTCTCATCCTCCTCGGTCTTCAACCACTGCAACCCTCGCCGGAATATGAAGACAAGATCTGAGAAATCCCCTCCACCACTTAAACCCTATAAAAGGAAGGTCACTAAAAAAAGGAGGGTTCTTAAAGTTACCCCTAAACCACCGGAATCCGTCCATGCAGAGGAGGTGGCGACACCAATCAATACACCATCACCACCATCTGAAACCGTACCAAAATCCTCTATAGGAAACAAACCCTAACCCTTCTCCTCTTGTTGACACAAACCCTACCACCATAACTCCTGAACCCCCTGTAATTGTTGTGGAAGAATGCAAACAAGCTACAGACCCTACTTTGGGTTCAATATTGAAGCAAATCAGGAAATCTTATGAGCCCAGGAAAAGAAAATTTCAATTAAGAGATGAAGGAGATGAAGGAGAACCTTCTAATCCTCAAGAGCTTGAGGAAGCGCAACAAAAATCCAAGAAGAAAAATCCGAAAAAGAAATCCAAAAAGAAAGAGAAAGCTGAGAAGAAAAAGAAACCCTCTCCAACTGACTCTGAAGAATTGAGGGCGGCAGAAACTCTTACGCAAATAGAAGAAGAATTACAAGTGGAGGAAGAATAAGAGAAACAACAACACGAAATTGATGAGGAGGTTGAAGAGGGGTACAAGTTAGCAAAGGAGAGGAACGGTGAAGAAAATGCCAATGCAGAGGCAGAACAGGAGACTGATGATACTCCAGAACATGAAGAACAAATGCATGAAATAGATGTTGCAGAAAATGAAGAAAGGCGTATGGAAGAGGATGAGCATGTTGAAGAAGAGCAAGTGCCTACGCAGCCTTCAAAGAAAACACATATCCCCAAGAAGCACAAAAGAAGCAGAGTACCAAAAACCAAAACCCCTGCTCCCGCAAGATTTCAAAATCTTGGAGGACACCTCAAATTCACTGCCAAAACAGAAAAAGTAAGGTACAATCAAGTTAAAGAACTTTCTATTGCTACTGCTAAGAAAATTGATGTGCCTACACTTGAGAAATTTGAATTGATAGAACCTGTCTATGCCTTGCTTAATAACATAGGATGGAAAGAGTTTATGGAAATAGACACAGACATTTACTATGAACTCACAATGGAATTTTATTCAACTTTTAAGTTCCTGAAAAAGCAAGCATGTAATTGGGATGAAGATGGTGTTATCACATTTAGACTACTAGGCAAAAGAATTAGTTATTCAATTAACTAATTCTGTGAAGTTTTGCAATTTGATTACTTTCCTATTGAAGGAGAAACTGGTGTAACATGCCTAGGAGATTTTCCCCAAGAATTTGATCCTGATGAAGCTTTTAAGCAATTAACTGATGGCAAATGTGATAAATTTGATGATGCCAAGAGCATTTACTTAAACGATCCTGCTGTAGTTTATGCTCATAGGTTGTTGTCAATGTTTTTCTCCCAAAGAACTGAAGGTTCAAGTACTATAACTAAATCTGAACTATACTTTTTGTGGGCTATGTGGAATAATTGGAAAGTAAATATAGGTTTTTGGGCTGCTGTACACATTAATGACTGCATCAAATGGAATAGGCTACTTAAATTAGGGCACCTAATCACTCATATTGCTGTGCATGAAGAACTTCTTGACTTGAATGATCATGATCTCACTCTGCATTCTGAAGTTTCTCCATTGGATGAACATGTACTACTTAACATGAGAATACTCCAAAGAAAAGATGGAGTATTGTGCTTTCCTGGTGCAGGTACAATCCCAGTTACAAAGAAAAGAAATGAAGATGTCCAACCTGAGGCCACCACTAGCACTTCCAACACTGCACAGTTGGACAGAATTGAAACTCTCCTCACAACAGTCCTAACCAAACTGGAAAAATATGAAAAATCAGTAGAAAAGCTCCCAGCCATGGAGAACTCAATGGACATCATGGCTACCCACATAGCAGGAGTATAAACTGACATTGAGGCTATCAAGAAAGGCCTCAAAATTGGCAATCACTGAATTGCATCCAGGGAAGTCCTCCTAATTTAATACTGTCTATAAACATTGAGGACAATGTGAAATAAGTGTGGGGGGGGGGGGGTGGGGAGTAGAAAATTTTTTGCTTTTAAGGATGTTGTTTTGTTGTTTTTGTTGACTGCTGATAGTTGATAATAGGCCTGTAGCCTGTTTAGGTTGGTTTCTTTGAGAATTTTGACTGATTTTTGTGGCTATTGTTTAGCCAGTGTTTCTGCTGTGAGAAGTTGTGAACCTGATAACCTCATGTGCAACATGTTTTGATTTGAGAGCTTTTGAACATGAAAAATTGGTTGAAATAACATGAATTTCCCTGCTTAATTTTTGAAGTTGATCAAATTTATAAGTTCTTTGGCTTTGATAGAGAATGCTTTTGAATTTAGACTAATAGATGAGAAACTGAAATTGCATGCATAAATTGGACCTTCATGTGTGAAAAAGTGTGTAATTTTTGGACTGTCTAAAGGAATATTTTGGATGCTGAATGTTAATGTTAATGTTGATTGAGGGATTATGTTATGAATAAGGCTGTAATGCCATTAGCTTCTGAATAAGGCTTTTAAAGCCATTTGTCTCTAAATAAGGCTGTTTCAGCCATTTGATTAATGCAGTTTGCCTGTTTCACTCCGCTGGTTACCTAAGGTTAATTACAAATCATAAATTGAAAAATGGGTGACCATGAGTGATGCACTAAGTGCAGTCTAGGGATAGTCATATATTACCAAAGCGGTATTATGACACCCGAAATAGACAACTTTTTTGAATTTTGGTATAAGTATTATGCTGGAACCCTCACTTTACCTTTTGTTTTGTTGGAATTTAGACAGTCCAGAATAAGCACCCTTTGATCATATGTTGTGATTGCTATTTGGTAAAATAAGCATGATTAAATGAATTCTAAATTCCTTAACATTCTCTAGCAAGTTAAACACTTAAGATTTGTTCTTTTCCATCTTGAAGGCTGTGGAGACTTGTTATGATGCTTATTTTAGTGTTTACATTCTCTCATTAAGAAACTGTGGGGTTGAGGTGGTTTGATGGGGATCATCTTGCAGTTTGTTAGGATAGAAAGTTGTTGCTTAGGGACAAGCAAAAGTCTAAGTGTGGGGGGATTTGATAGCATGCATAAATTACATGAAAATCCTTTTAATTTCCCCCTGAATTGGATTATTTTTCTACTTAATTTGCTTCTATTTGGCTTTTGCAGAAACATGTTGATAAATGAGGGATTTGGCAGAATTATGAAGAAAAAGATGCTAAGTGCTGAAAATGCCTGAGCCATGACCACAATGCATGATCATCCCTAAGGCTAATGCAGGTAAAGTAGACCACGGTCAACAAGTACGGCTGACTCCTCTTGTTGGGACAGGTGGCACACATGCAACAGCTTGCTAACATGGCTGACATGCAAGAAGATTGATCCTGTATTTTTGAGTTTCAAGAGTCCTAATCATGTTTTTGGGGACTTGTAAAAGTTAATTTGTTCCCCTTGATCATTATCTTAAGATAGCTTTATATAAACTAGTTAAGTGGGGAAAAAAGAAAGAGAGAGGGGAGATAACTCTGAAAGTAGAAGATAACAGCAGCCAGCAGCAGAAACGCTTAGGGATTTTCTTTCTCAAAACTGTGATCATTTCCAGACTTGAAGTATTTTGGTTTCGGTTTTTAATTCAATTAAGTTTTAAAGTTCAGTTTGTGATCAGAATACTTATTGTCTATCTTGCATGATGATCCGTGGCTGAACATATTTATTTTAGCTAGGTTGTATCTTCATTCCTTGCTAATATTTATGAGATCTAAGTTAATGAACGCGAATCTGATCTATGGTATTTATGCATGCTTTGAACGTCCTTGTATAAGTTGTTTTCAAATCATCTTTCTGATCAATCGATGCCTAGATAACAACTTGATAAGGTTACACTGATACTTGATATGTAATAGTCTTGTAAAGGTGTAGAAGAACCGCACATCAGTGAGAGTTTACTACCATGTTTACTCAATAAAATGATGAAGCATGCGTAATATGATTTCACAAGTCCAAGCTTCTTGAGATTTTGGATCATGATTAATATCCTTTTGGTGCTCAATGCTATCATACAGTTAAATCCTAGATACTTGTTCGCGGGACTGCTGTGTGGTAAGAATTTAATTGATGAGCTTCTCTTGATTAAGTTGAAATTAAGAAAGGATGATGTAGATAAGCTTCTTGTCTATTGTAAGTTAATCTACCATTCGATCAGGTTTGATTTTTGCATCCAGGATTAGATACGAGCATGGAATGAAATAACACTTAGCTAAGATATTTCTCATCATAATCAACCTTCACAACTCTCTTTGCTTTCAGTCTTAGTTAATTGAAAAAAATCTGGTTTCGTATTTAAAATTAGTTTGTTTTAATTACACAAACAACCCCCCTTCTAAGTCTCTTTTGAATATTCTCTTGGATACATTGAATATAAGTCTATCTAGTCCTGTGGGTTCGACCCTTTGCTACTATATTACAATTTTAAATTTTCATGCAAAAAGTAAAGGATCTAAGTTGATGGATTCAACAACCATCTGATATGTTGCATATTTATTGCGATATTAAGTTCAAAGTTGTCATATTTAACCCACCATTTAATTTAATTATCGATGATTGATTAAAACTCTTATGTTTTGTGTAGGAAAGCATGTCTGGAAGAGTTTTTAAGGAAATTAGCCCAAGTTTAATTCTTTTAAGAATTGTTTGTTGGAGAAGCCCACCAAAGGCCTAATGGAATTATTAAAGAAGTTTGTGGCCCGTGCAACACTATGGAAGAAGCAGCCCAAATTCTATTTGTTTGCAACAATTTGGAAGAAGTTCACGAAGCCCAAGTCCTATTTCTAGCAAGAGTCCATAATCTCCTCCAACATTGACTTCAGACGTTAATTCATTCAAGAGAAAAGTTGCACGTTTGGGCAGTTAGAAGATGCGCGTTATCTGGGTGGTTATTATTCAGAATTTGTGGGCTGAACATGGCACAACGTGGGGCACAAAGTGGAGGCAACAACTAAAAAGCTTGGCTGAATTACATATAGAGAAAAGGGGAAGCAGATACACGCAGGTTTGGAAGGCAGAAGAAAGCAGCAGAGGGAAGAGAGTTCAAGCGGCATTAGTTTTCTTCCTCTTTTCTTTCCTTTATTCTTCGTTGAACATCATGTTGTTTTTACTGTTTCGTTCGTTTAAGTTTAGCATGAATTTCTAAGTTCTTCTTTGGTTGGGATTTTCTAAGTATGTGTTAGACTTTGTGAGACTACTAATTTAGGTTGATTAATTCAAGGTTATCTGTTTTATTTCTGATTTCACGTTATTGGGTGTTGTTTTAGTTCTTTGATTCAGGGCCTGAAATCTTAAGATTATCACACACCTACAGCTAGTTAATTTATTTGGTGGTGTTAACCGGATGATTAACGTAGTAGCAATCAACACTAGGGCATAAGGCTTGTCTGAATTCGTGTTGTGGAATAATTCAGTCTAATTAGACGAAGTAGGAGTTCTTACTAAGTCAGTTAGGGTTAGTGTTTCTTTAGCTCGTAAAACAACTAGTTAATTGAATCTTTGAAGGAGTTTCTGATAGGGTTATTAACTAGTTAGGGAATTTTCTTTAGGAGTTTCTTTAGATTATTCTAAAAATACGAAGAAACGAGGGAGCCTAAGGTAACTGGTAACTATAGCTAGCCTAATCTGGAATTAATCACCCAGTCCGTGATCACAGTCTGATGCCTGCGAAGGGAAATCCCGACCATTTGTCGTTGTTGAATTAGTTCAAGTTTAATCCAGAGTTTTTATTTCAGTTTACCTGTAATTTGTTCGTTTAGGTGGTCATCTTTTTCTTTAGTTTAATTAGAATATCTCAAAATCCCCTCTCAATTTAATTTAGTCGTTTCAATTCTTGGCATATTAAAAGTTACGAAATCTACCCAATTCTCGAGGTTCGACACCCGTTGCCACTGTTTTACAATTTAATTGTGTGCAATTCTTAGGGATTTATTATTGGTGGCTTCGACACCCATCAATTTTTGGCGCCGTTGCCGGGGAATTGGTTTTAACTGATTTTGTTTCTTTTTCTTATGCCTAGGAGCCTTCGCTCGGGACAGCTTGTTACATACGATTCCAAGATCGAAAAGACTGCTAAGAAGATTCGAAAGTGGACGAGAAAAAGGAAAGAACAAACAGCAGTTGGTGAATCATCGAGTTTGTTTGAACTGGATACAGATACTGAGTCTGAACAGGAGTTAACAGGTGCAGAGCAGACTGAAGAGAAGCCTGACAGTGATCACGGTCAGGATATGGCTCAGAACAGAACACTTCGAGACCTTGCCTGACCTACTGAAGCACAACAGCCACTGTGTATTACCTTCCCAGACCTGCAGGAAGGCTTCGAACTTAAGTCAGGGCTCATCCATTTGTTGCCAACCTTCCGTGGGTTAGAGAATGAGGATCCAAACAAGCATTTGAAGGAGTTCCATCTTGTGTGCACATCCATGAAACCACACAATGTCACGGAGGATCAGATTAAGTTGAGGGCCTTCCCTTTCTCTTTGCATGATGCAGCTAAGGATTGGTTATACTACTTACCTTCCGGAACAGTCAATACTTGGGCAGAGATGTCTAGACAATTCCTTGAGAGATACTTCCCAGCTTCCCGTGCCACAAACATTAGGCGAGAGATTTGCGGTATCAAGCAAAAGGATTCTGAGAGCCTTTATGACTACTGGGAGAGGTGCAAGAGGTTGCTAGCGAGTTGCCCACAACATGGGATTTCGGATCAATTGGTTATTCAGTACTTTTACGAGGGCCTAACTCCGATGGAACGTAGGATGATGGATGCCGCGAGTGGTGGAGCTATTGTTAGCAAGACTCCCGCCGAAGCTAGAGAGCTCATATCTACCATGGCTGCAAATTCTCAACAATTTGGAGCTCGGCAAGATATCCCTAGAAGGGTGAATGAGGTAAATACTAATTCTCTTGATGAAATTAAGTCTTTGCTAACAACTTTGGTGCAGAAGATGAATGTAGGTCCTACTCCACCGGCGAGAGTTTGTGGTATTTGCACTAGTATTGAGCACCCAACCGATGCATGCCCTACACTCCACGAGGAGACATCGGAGGATGTAAATGCCATCGATTTTCAGCAAAGAAAGTTTGACCCGTATTCGAATACTTATAATCCCAGATGGAAATTCCACCCGCGTCTTAGTTATGCAAATAACCAACCAAACGAACCGAATTTCCGTCCACCACCTCCACCGCAGCCAAGACCACAACACCCTCAGGGTTCAGGTACGCCCCTTAGTGAAATTGTTCGTATGTTGGCTACTAATACCGAGAAATATCAACAGGACACGACGAACAGGATTCAAAAGATGGAGGACACTATCAAGAACATGGAGACTCATATGGGACAAATTGCCTCATCGGTGAGTAAATTGGAGACCCAAGGCAAACTACCGTCACAAACACATGACCCTAGACATAATGTGAGCGCAATGGTGTTGCGAAGCGGCAATGAATTACAGCCTCCAGTGGACAGGATTTCAAAACGTGATCAGATGCAGGTTTCTGATGCAGAAACTGAGAAAGAGATTGAACAGAATCCTGACAGTGATCACGGACAGACTTCCAGACAGGCTGAAAACAGTCAGAAACCGAAACCTCTGGTAGTTCCACCGCCATTCCCTCAGAGGTTAGCTCAGAGCAAGAAGGACAGAGAGGATAAGAGCATTATGGAGCTCTTTGAAAAAGTTGAAGTGAACATTCCACTCCTTGAGGCCATAAAACAGGTTCCACGCTACGCCAAATTCCTTAAGGAATTGTGCACAAATAAGCGTAAGTTGACAGGTAATGAAAAAGTGAGTGTTGGTGAAAATGTTTCTGCTGTCTTACAAAGGAAATTACCACCTAAGTGTCGCGATAGAGGTATGTTTTCTATCCCTTGCAAGATTGGCAATATTGGTATTGGTAAGGCTATGTGTGATTTAGGAGCTTCTATCAATGTGATGCCTTTGTCAGTTTATACTTCTTTGGGTCTTGGTCCATTAGCTAGTACCGGGGTAATTATTCAATTAGCTGATCGGTCGATTGTTTATCCCGAGGGTATCTTGGAAGATGTTTTGGTTCAAGTGAATGAATTGATTTTCCCCGCTGATTTCTTTATTCTTGATATGGAAAAGGATAGTTCTACTAAATCTTCGGATATCTTGTTAGGTAGGCCTTTCCTTAGTACGGCTAAAGCTAAAATTGATGTTCATAGTGGTTCTTTGACTTTAGAGTTTGATGGAGAGATAGTCAAGTTTAATATGTATGATGCTATGAAACATGTTAATGATGTGTCTTGTGTGTATAATATTGATATCATTGATAACTTGACTAACAAAATGTTTGCTTTGAACCATGATGATGAATTGGATTATGTCTTGTGCCATAGCTTGTCCATTGATAAAATGAAGAAATTTGATGATAAATTTAGATTTTCTGAAGATATTCTTGAGATAACTTATGCTATGGAAGCTCTCCAAGTCACAAGTTCTAAATTTGTTCCTTTTGAGCTTAATCGGTCTGAATCTAAACTGTTGCCTTCTGTTTTACAGGCCCCAAATCTGGAACTCAAGACATTGCCAGAACACTTGAAATATGCCTATCTGGGAGACAAAGAGACGCTGCCAGTGATCATAGCCAGCAAGCTCAACAGTCTGGAAGAGGAGAAATTGATCAGAGTACTTCGAGAGTACAAACAGGCGATAGGATGGACCATTGCTGATATCAAAGGACTCAGTCCTTCCACGTGCATGCACAAAATCATTTTGGAGGAAGGTGCCAAACCCCGCCGCGAAGCACAACGAAGACTCAACCCACCAATGATGGAGGTAGTGAAAAAGGAGATCATCAAACTCCTTGATGCAGGTATGATCTATCCGATATCCGATAGCGAGTGGGTAAGTCCCGTTCAAGTTGTACCCAAGAAAACAGGTATTACGGTTGTTGAGAACAAAGATGGTGAGTTCGTTCCTACTAGAGTTCAAAATGGTTGGAGAGTGTGTATGGATTATAGAGGTCTTAATGCTCTAACTAGGAAAGATCATTTTCCCCTCCCCTTTATTGATCAAATGCTCGAACGATTAGCTGGGAAAACTCACTATTGTTGTCTTGATGGCTATTCAGGGTTCTATCAGATTCCCGTGGCACCCGAGGATCAAGGAAAGACGACCTTTACATGTGCGTTTGGGACCTTTGCGTTTAGGCGAATGCCATTTGGACTTTGCAACGCTCCGGCTACCTTTCAAAGGTGCATGGTAAGTATATTTTCTGAATATGTTGAGCAAATTATTGAGGTATTCATGGACGATTTTACGGTTTATGGAAACTCTTTTGATAAATGCCTCAATAATCTTGCTACAATATTGAAACGTTGCATTGAAACAAATTTGGTCTTGAACTATGAGAAGTGTCATTTTATGGTTGATAAGGGTCTAATTTTGGGTCATATTGTTTCTGCACATGGTATTGAAGTTGATAAGGCCAAAATTGATGTTATTAAGTCTTTACCTTACCCCGTGAGTGTGCGGGAAGTGCGTTCCTTTCTTGGACACGCAGGTTTTTATAGACGGTTCATCAAAGACTTTTCCAAGATCACCAAACCATTGTGCAAGTTGCTTCAAAAGGATGTGAAGTTCGAGATAGATGATGCATGCAAAGTTGCCTTTGACTTGTTGAAAGAGAAGCTAGTTTCGGCCCCAATCATTCAACCACCAAATTGGGAGTATCCATTCGAAATCATGTGCGATGCAAGTGATTACGCCGTGGGAGCTGTGCTTGGACAAAAGATCAACAAAAATTCCCACGTGATCTATTACGCCTCGAAATTGCTAGACAACGCTCAAAGCAACTACACTACCACCGAAAAGGAGCTTTTGTCAATTGTTTATGCATTAGATAAATTTCGTCCTTATTTACTTGGTACTAAAGTTATTGTGTATTCTGATCATGCAGCTTTGAGGTATCTTCTCACCAAGAAGGATGCGAAACCGAGGCTCATTCGATGGATTCTACTCTTGCAAGAGTTCAACTTGGAGATAAGGGACAAGAAGGGCTGTGAGAATCTGGTAGCTGATCATCTCAGCAGAATTCCCATGTTTAAACCAGATTCCCAGCCTATTAATGACGAATTTCCAGACGAACAACTTTTTTCTGCTCAGGGAGCTTATCCGAGGTCACGGACAGGATTCCAGACGCCCTGGTATGCTGATATTGTTAACTTTTTAGCTACTGGTGTCCTGCCTGATTATTTGTCTAGGTCTGAAAAAGATAAGGTCAAGTCTGATTCGAAATATTATATTTGGGATGACCCCTATTTGTGGAAAATAGGCTCCGATCAGATTATAAGGCGATGTGTAGATGAAAGTGAAATTGATTCTATACTTGAGTTTTGTCATGCTTATGGTGGTCACTTCGGTCCTAATAGAACGGCTCATAAAGTGTTAGAGAGTGGATTTTTCTGGCCTACACTTTTTAAAGATGCATACTTGTGTTGTAAAAGTTGTGTGAATTGTCAAAAGACGGGCAACATAGGTCGTAGGAATCAAATGCCTCTTAATCCTATACTTGTTTGTGAAATCTTTGATGTGTGGGGTATGGATTTTATGGGTCCTTTTCCTTCTTCTTATGGTAATTTATACATTATTCTTGCCGTTGATTATGTGTCGAAGTGGGTGGAAGCAAAAGCCACCCGGACTAATGATTCTAAAGTTGTTGTGGATTTTGTTAGGTCTCATATTTTTGTCAGGTTTGGCATTCCTAGAGCCATAATTAGCGATAGGGGAACTCACTTTTGCAACCGAACGGTCGAGGCACTTTTCAAGAAGTATCACGTGACCCATCGCACCTCCACGGCCTATCATCCACAAACTAATGGCCTCGCAGAAGTTTAGAATAGGGAGATCAAGTCTATTTTGGAGAAAACGGTTAATCCGAACCGTAAAGATTGGAGTTCGAGACTAGAGGATGCACTTTGGGCTTATAGGACGGCCTACAAGACTCCGCTCGGTACGTCACCATATAGATTGGTGTTTGGGAAAGCATGCCACCTTCCGGTGGAACTAGAGCATCGAGCTTATTGGGCGATCAAGAATTGCAACTTTGGAATGGAAGAGGCCGGGATGCAGCGGAAGCTTCAAATGCAAGAGCTAGAGGAGATTAGGAATGATGCATATGAAAACTCTAAAATCTATCAGTCCAAGGCTAAGGCCTTTCATGATGGGATGTTGTCTAGGAAGAATTTCAAAGTTGGCCAAAAAGTGTTGCTTTACCAATCCAAGTTGAGGCTATTTCCGGGTAAATTGAGATCAAGGTGGACAGGTCCGTACGTGGTGAGCAAGGTTTATCCACATGGAGCGGTGGAAATTGGAGAAATTGGCACGGATAAGACTTTCAAGGTGAATGGACATAGGCTTAAGCCGTTTTATGAGGGATTCGAGCCGCACACGGTTGAAAAGATGAATCTAGAGGATCCTCCTCTAGGAGCTTGAGTGTGCAAACGAGAACTCGTCGAGTCCATGACGTTAAACACGGGCGCTCCATGGGAGGCAACCCATGTTTCTTTCCCTTGCTTTTGTTTCTTTGCTTTTCGTTTCCTTGTCTTGCTTGATTTTCGCGTCCCATCGTAATATTCCCTCTCCTTATGTTTTTCAGGTGGATGTGAAGCTGACTTCTGTGGATAAGTGTGGGGGAGTGTTCCAAGTTGATTAATTTTCAGATTTGGTGTTGCAAAGATTGGCGAAATTGGTATTAAGCCACTGTGATGAAACCTGTCTGAGGTCACGGACAGGGTAGTGGACCCAATTTTACAAAACGGAGCCCCATCTCATAAACTAACCCTGATCCTCCACCCTAACCAAATCGTGACCCGCGGGTCACACATACAACCTGACCCGCTCCACCCACAAACCTCGACCCGACCCGCTTCACCTTAACCCTAAATTCCCTATTCCTCACCCATAACGAATATCAACCACTCACGCCCAAACCTCTCAGATCAAAACCATGTCTTCCTCCGATTTTTCCCAAATTGCAAAAACCCTAAAATCCCAATTGCAAATCATCATGGGAGGAGATGCATCTAAGTTGCCGCCGCTCCGCGCTCACAAGGCCACCACCAAAACATCACCTCCGCCGCCTTCACCATCTCCGCCACCAACAGCCACCTCTCCACCAAATTCCAGCGATGAGACACCCTTCTCGTCCGACTCCATCCACTCACAACTCCGGCGAACAGCATATCCTAACACCAATGCCATGCAGCGACTCCGCCGGTTTGAAACCTCACACAGCATCCAAGGCCAACGAACACTCAGACAAAAATTGAAGAAATGACGAGAGATTGATCGTGATCATAGACAGAATTCCCCAAGTCTGACTACAGTCAAACACACCCCCCGGGTTCATGGAAGTCCTCGGTTTTTCATTCTGCTTTACTTTATGTTGAGGACAACATGTGATCTAAGTGTGGGGGGGTATTAGTATTAGTGCTGATTGAAAATAATTTTTGCATGATTTTGGGGTGGATTTTGGGGTAGTTTTGAACATGTCAAGGGTTGATAATTTTGAGCTTTGTTTTTACTGCGTATATTATGCATTGGGACTGATTTGCTGCGCACTTTTTAGTGTGTCTTGGCTGTGAAAATTTGATGTTAGGGCTGCCCGTTTGGACTGAACTTCTGGAAATTTGATATGTGTAACATGGAATTGTCCACTATGGCATGATATCCCTTCTATAAACTTCTTACAGCTTCTTGGTTGTTGGTGGATTAATTTGAAAAGGGAATTGAGTTGAAACTGATGATTATTTGTGACTTGCATGATATAGAGTAGAGTTTGATTGATACTTGATAGTGCAAGAACATTATGAGCTCAAGATAATGGAAGAAACTTAAAGTTGTGTGTGCTTAATTGACGCCGTGCTATGAATGAATCTTGTCTAATGTGGTTAATTGGTTTAATATCTATTGAATTTTGCAAGTATGTTGAGAAACGGTAGATTGGTGATCGAGCTAAGCTAAGTCTGATTTGATAAGCATTTAGATGAGAGGGGGAGCTTGCGAGGGGCCAGCTAGAGAAAGGCTGGTCAGTAGAACTCGCGCGACTACTCCTCTGGCCTTGGAAGAATTCCAAATCAATTAAGCGCCATGAGTAGGGCTGTATCTTGCTAATTCAGCCACTCTCGAAATTGTTTTCCCAACACTTAAAGGGACAAACAACTGGAGTTTGCCTTGCTTTGCGAAAAACTAAGAAAAGAAATGAGATTTGTTGGAAAAAAAAAAAAAAAGAAGAGTAAGGGCTGTCAAGAAAAAAATAACAACAGAAAAGTACTTTTTGAGAGAGGTGTTGTGTAAAAGCTCTCTAGGGATTGTAGGTTGCTTGTCGAAGAGAATGAAACTTAGCTCTTCACCATATCTTTGGTATTTTTAACATATGCGCAAAATTTATTGATATTCGATTGATTAGTCGCCTTATACTTGCTTCTTTCGTATTGCATAGGCCTAACAAACTCGAACTAATTGTGCATGATAATTGGAACTTGAGCTCGTATGTTCTTACATTGGATAGTTGTTTTCGAACTTAGCTTTGTGTTGTGTTTGTCGTGGGTGATCTTTGGTGACAACGAATTTTTCCTAGTTTACGCACCGGAATGCTGTTCTTAGGATATAGAATGTGATTGTAGCCTTGATTCCATGTTATGCTTGAGGGCAAGCATTGCCTAAGTGTGGGGGGGTTTGATATGTTGCATATTTATTGCGATATTAAGTTCAAAGTTGTCATATTTAACCCACCATTTAATTTAATTATCGATGATTGATTAAAACTCTTATGTTTTGTGTAGGAAAGCATGTCTGGAAGAGTTTTTAAGGAAATTAGCCCAAGTTTAATTCTTTTAAGAATTGTTTGTTGGAGAAGCCCACCAAAGGCCTAATGGAATTATTAAAGAAGTTTGTGGCCCGTGCAACACTATGGAAGAAGCAGCCCAAATTCTATTTGTTTGCAACAATTTGGAAGAAGTTCACGAAGCCCAAGTCCTGTTTCTAGCAAGAGTCCATAATCTCCTCCAACATTGACTTCAGACGTTAATTCATTCAAGAGAAAAGTTGCACGTTTGGGCAGTTAGAAGATGCGCGCTATCTGGGTGGTTATTATTCAGAATTTGAGGGCTGAACATGGCACAACGTGGGGCACAAAGTGGAGGCAACAACTAAAAAGCTTGGCTGAATTACATATAGAGAAAAGGGGCAGCAGATACACGCAGGTTTGGAAGGCAGAAGAAAGCAGCAGAGGGAAGAGAGTTCAAGCGGCATTAGTTTTCTTCCTCTTTTCTTTCCTTTATTCTTCGTTGAACATCATGTTGTTTTTACTGTTTCGTTCGTTTAAGTTTAGCATGAATTTCTAAGTTCTTATTTGGTTGGGACTTTCTAAGTATGTGTTAGACTTTGTGAGACTACTAATTTAGGTTGATTAATTCAAGGTTATCTGTTTTATTTCTGATTTCACGTTATTGGGTGTTGTTTTAGTTCTTTGATTCAGGGCCCGAAATCTTAAGATTATCACACACCTACAGCTAGTTAATTTATTTGGTGGTGTTAACCGGATGATTAACGTAGTAGCAATCAACACTAGGGCATAAGGCTTGTCTGAATTCGTGTTGTGGAATAATTCAGTCTAATTAGACGAAGTAGGAGTTCTTACTAAGTCAGTTAGGGTTAGTGTTTCTTTAGCTCGTAAAGCAACTAGTTAATTGAATCTTTGAAGGAGTTTCTGATAGGGTTATTAACTAGTTAGGGAATTTTCTTTAGGAGTTTCTTTAGATTATTCTAAAAATACGAAGAAACGAGGGAGCCTAAGGTAACTGGTAACTATAGCTAGCCTAATCTGGAATTAATCACCCAGTCCGTGATCACAGTCTGATGCCTGCGAAGGGAAATCCCGACCATTTGTCGTTGTTGAATTAGTTCAAGTTTAATCCAGAGTTTTTATTTCAGTTTACCTGTAATTTGTTCGTTTAGGTGGTCATCTTTTTCTTTAGTTTAATTAGAATATCTCAAAATCCCCTCTCAATTTAATTTAGTCGTTTCAATTCTTGGCATATTAAAAGTTACGAAATCTACCCAATTCTCGAGGTTCGACACCCGTTGCCACTGTTTTACAATTTAATTGTGTGCAATTCTTAGGGATTTATTATTGGTGGTCTCGGCACCCATCACCATCAGATGTACCAGAGTCTGCCTTTCAAAATGAGGTTGATGAGGTTGATGATGATGATGGTGAAGAGGATGATGTGGTCGAGGAGAAGAAAGATGGTAAGAGGAAAAAATCTAATAAGCGTGCATAATCTAACAAAAGAAGAAATGTGTTGAGTGTGAATTTTGCATGGATTAAGTGTTAAGCAGAGCATATTTTTGTGCCTTTTGATACGTTTATGTGTTTATTGTGCTCCATTTAGGTGTTTTAGGAGTTGGAGATAAGAAACGGCGGAACGAGATGAATTCACGCACTTTTGGTGAAGTAGAGGAGTAACGCCCGTTACTCCCTGATAGTGCAACTCTGGTAATGCCCGTTACCAGAGGCAGTAGGAGGAGACTTTTTGGCGCAAAGAAGAAAAGTGGTAACGCCCCTTACCACTTATAAAGGCATTATGGCGATTTCAGCTAGTAACAGACGTTAACAGGAATTGTGCATGAGTAGGTAACGCTTGTTACCAGAGTCGGCGAGAGAGGATTAGGGCTGCTATTTAAGTGTGTTTAGGAGTCTCTTTTTTAGGATGAGCCTCTTCCGATTATTCTTCAGCTGGTGACCTAGCTTGGAGAGGAAGACACAGAGCTTTGGAAGAGATTTTCAGAGAATTTCGAGAAGACGAAAGGATCGAGTTCTTAACAATTTCCGTTTCCTTTGGTTTTATTTATTGCTTTAATTATCAAACTAATTCCTCTAAGTTTAGTTTTAATTAGTTTACATGTTAGTTTCGTTTTTCCAGACTTTATTGAATGTTTAGGGTTTTATTTATGAGACTTTGTTTAGACTTGATGAACATGAATTTATTTAATGCAATTTCCTTTATTTTTATGAGTTTTGAGTTAGTTATGAGTAGCTAAATCCCTAGGGCTAGGGGAGTGATAATTATGAGTAGCTAAATCCCTAGGGCTAGGGGAGTGATAATTATGAGTAGCTAAATCCCTAGGGCTAGGGGAGTGATGATGAGTGCATGTTAAGTGTTTGATATGATGCTTGAATGACTTGTGCTAATTCTTAGTTTGAAAACTAGTTTGAATTGAATTGCGATGGCCTGATCACCCTTAGCATAATCTAGAATTACCGGAGAATCGAGAGATTAATGTTAGTTGAGATGGTTTTCATAACTAGTAGATGTTAAGAATGCAAAGAGATTTGGTTTTTCGTCTATACAACAGTAAATCTTATTCCATGCCAAGCTGCTAGAACTAGATTTGCACTAGTTTTGATCATATGGTTTAATTAATTCATTAATGATTGCGAGAGCAACGTTGAGCTTAATTGAGAACTTGGTTATACCTTGAGAGAGGATAATACAAACATAAGTGAATAGGTTGTAGAATTGCACTTGTCAAACGAGTATGATATTGAAGCTTGAATGTATGAATTATTACTTCCCTGCCTAATTAGTTTACTGATTTCAATTCACGTGTGTTTAGTTTTGTTAATTGCGTTTTATTCTAGTTAATTATTTCAATTCAGTTCTACTAGAGTAATAAACAAGTTGATTTCCGTTCGGTCTTTAGATTAGACAGAGATATAAAGTAGTGATTGATTTCCCTTCCCAGTGGGTACGATCCTGTTGTGCAACGCGTATATTAAGTGTACACTTGCACGATTAGTTTAACTTAAAATCACACAACAAAAGGCAGCTGTTGAGGATGTAGAAGGTGTTGAAGGAGATATTGGTAAGGGGAAGGATGAAGCTGAGGAGCAGGATGGTGGTGAGGAGAAGGTTGAAGCTGAGGAGCAGGATGGTGGTGAGGAGAATGTTGTAGAGGAGGAGAAGGTTGAAGATGTGCAGAAGCGTTCGAGGTGTGATTCTGTAGATCTTATTGTTTGTGACGTCTTGAATGATTTGAGGACTGAATGGAGGAATACTACTGATGAAGTTCAGGGGGCTGCTGCTGATGAGGTTGACCGAGGTGTGGTTATTGTTTGTCAAGATGCTGCTGAGTTCCCTCATGAAGCAGTTCATGTTGTTGAGGAGGTTGATGATGATGATTTTGATGCCCCAGTTTATTCTATTGATAGAGATTTGAAGTCATTTCTTGGTAGAAAGGAGTTTGATGGGCGTGCATCTTTGAACGATGAAGCCCTTAAGGTGATCTATGGGATCATTGATGCCTACTCTGCGACGTTCAAGTAAGTTGTTTTTGATGCGTAATTAGTTTAGTAATTTGAAAATCAAATTTGTATCAATGCGTAATTTTATTTTATTTTATTGCCAGTGATAAGGTGGTATATGTCTGTGGCGATGAAATGCGGGTGTTTGTGAGTGATATTCTGAGATTGATATGGGGTCAGTCAATGAATGAAAGGGTTTTTTAGGCCTATTTTGATATTCTGATGGGTAGTGACTACATCCCCCAAAAATCCCACAAAATCTATTACGTTTCTTCATTTCTCACACAACATATAATAGATTTGGTGAAGGGATCCACGAAAACCCACTATCTGTCAGTGGAAAGGATGGTTAAATTTTTTCAAGACCCCAAATTGAGGAATTATGCGGTGCTGCAACTGGAAATGCTCAACAGTGGTGTCATTGACCAACACCGGTACATTATATTCCCATTGAACAATACCAATCATTGGCATTTGGTAGTGCACAACACAATGGAGAATAATTTCTTGGCGTACAACTCAATGAACTCACCTAAGACATACAGGCGGAGAAGGTATGAGGTTTTTTCATGAAATCATATTGGGAATACAAGGGTGTTGCCAAAATTACTGCAACTGAAAAGTATCCGCAACTCACATCCTTCCGTACTCAAGCACCAGAAAACTTGGACTGTGGGGCGTTTATCCGCCTTTTCGTGGAGTCACTTGCAAAGGAGACCTCAAAGTTCAACCAGTTTGCAAAGGGAGTCCCCATCGCTGATTACTATGTTCACATCGCCCACACGCTACTGAAATTTGGTTGTCAAAGCTTGTATGAATGAAATACTGATTTTTTATAATTTTATACATATGTTAACTTTCTTTGTGAGTCACATATGTTAACTTTCTTGTACATATCTTTGTAACTTTCTTTTAGTCCATTAAAATTGTGTAATTAAAGGCAGGTTTTGTCCAGTGAAAGGTTAAAAATACGTAATTAAAGGCAGGCTTTGTCCAGTGAAAGGTTAAAATTGCATAATTAAAGGCAGGCTTTGTCCAGTGAAAGGTTAAATTTTCAGTATCATAATGTTATTGAATCTTGACCACAACATTACAATAATGATTCAATAAATCTTGAGTATCATTATTGTAATGTTGTAGTCATGATACAATAAATCTTGAGTATCATTATTGCAATGTTGTAATCTTGTGGTCATGATTCAATAAATCTTGAGTATCATTATTGTAATGTTGTGGTCAAGATTCAATAACATTGTGGGATAACGTAAGTGTCCACAACATGTAACTCAATATTGCGTGTTATTGTTTATACGTAATTGAGGTTCACAACATGTAATGGTAACTTTTATAAACACTAAATACGTAATTAAGATTCACATGATGTAATGGTAACTTTTTTATTATGCATTAAGATTCGCATGATGTAATGTTAACTTTAATTATGCAATTTTAACCTTTAATTGGACAAAGTCTGCCTTTAATTAAGCATTTTTAACCTTTCACTGGACAAAGTCTGCCTTTAATTACATAATTTTAACCTTTCACTAGACAAAGCCTGCCTTTAATTACGCATTTTTAACCTTTCACTGGATAAAGCCTGTCTTTAATTGCGTAATTTTAACCTTTCACTGGACAAAGTCTGCTTTTAATTACGCATTTTTAACTAGTGGCTTGCCTTTAATTACGCATTTTTAACCTTTCACTGGACAAAGCTTGCCTTTAATTACGCAATTTTAACCTTTCACTAGACAAAGCCTTCCTTTAATTACACAACTTTAACCTTTCACTGGAAAAAAGCCTTCCTTTAATTACGCAATTTTAACCTTTCACTGGACAAAGCCTACCTTTAATCAATGTTTTCAAAACCGGACCGGAGGGTGAATCGGTAACCTTACTGGTTACCGGTTCGATCGGTTCGACCGGTCGGATCACCGGTCGAACCGGTATGACGTCATAAATAATTAATTATTATTTTATTTATATATATAATATTATTACATTTTAAATTTCTTCATATTTAATAAAAAAACATTATTTCTTCACACAAAGACCAAATATTATATCACTTCGCATAAATTCAAAAAGAAATACAAAATACTAATTATATTAAGTCTCAATATAATATGTAAAAAAAAAAAAAACTAAATTAATCTTAGAAAACATATTCAGCCCATTAAATAAGTTCTAACCCATAAAAGTAAAAAAGTTTTAGCCCATTAAGTTATTTAATAAAATAGAAAACCTTCCTTGTTCATTTGTAAACCTAGCCGCTTAGCCAATTACTCTCTCTCTCTCCACAAACTCTTCTGTGCGCAGCCATGGAAGATGCAGAGGTTCAGATTCGGCGAAGCTTCGGCTAAATATGCAAATTCTCTCATTTTTATTTAACTAATCAAGCATTGGGCGTTAACTTTTCTGGTAATTTGTTATTTTTTCTTATCTTTTTCGAAAATAAGAGTGAGGATTTTCTGAAAGAAAACGGAAAAAACGAAAAAAGGCAAAAAAAAAAAAAAAAAGTTGCTACTTTTACCGAACCGGCGATCCGATCCGGTTACTGGACCAAAAATCGGCGGTTAACCGGCCGATTTTTCCGGTTCCGTGCTGGTCCGGTCGCAGACGGTTTTACAGGCCTTACCGGACCGGACAAGGTGCCGGTCACCGGTTGAATAGGCCCGACCGGCCGGTCCGGTCCGGTTTTGAAAACACTGCCTTTAATTACGCATTTTTAACCTTTCATTGGACAAAGCCTATCTTTAATTACACAATTTTAACCTTTCACTGGACAAACCCTACATTTAATTACGTATTTTTAACCTTTCACTGGACAAAGCCTGCCTTTATTTACTCAATTTTAACCTTTCACTGGACAAAACCTGTCTTTATTTGCGAATATGTAACGCACCGCTACACAAACTGTGGTTTTATTTGCGAATATGTAACGCACCGCTTCCCAAACTCTGCGGTGTCCTTTTGCGAATATGTAACGCACCGCTCCACAAACTCGGCGGCGTCCTATATATTCTCAATATGATTCACCCAAATCCCCACTTCTACATATCTCTTATGGTAGATCATTTATATATGCTTTAGCTCTCACTGATCTGTGCATTCCCAATATGTCCCTTCAATGGGCAAACTTTCTATGCACAGGTCGGTGAGAGCTATAGCACGCTTAAATGAATCTAGGCACAGATCGGTGTAAAATGAATCAATAGGGGGTGAAATTTCTATTTTTAAGTGTAACAGTAGGCTGCTAGGCATCATAATGATGGAGAACTTTGTTGAGTTGTGGTGTGCGAGAGGTTTGAAATGATGAATGTTGGAGTAGGTTCATGATGTTCAATAATTAAAATGTCATGGAGAGGATTGAAGCATGGTGGTTTCTGCAAAAGCATGATTGTTATCTTGCGCTGGAGATTTTACATTTCAAGACATGCAATGTAAGAAGTGCTCGCAACTTGTTCGATGAAATGCCTGAGAAAGTAGATATTACGTTTTTTGGCACAAATTGGCTGGTTATTTGCTACTTTGTTTGTTCCCATAAACAGACTGTAGGTTCTGATTGTATTTTCGAAATTTTAACCAATTGTAATGGTGATTTGTTGATCAAGGAATAAAAAAGTCCAGTTTATGGTGTGATGAAGTGGTTATGCAGAACTAAAAGTGCAGTTTCTGGATGTGAATATGCAAACCTAACTTTTAATTCCAAATATTCTGGGCGTGACTCTGCAAACCCAGCTTTTAATTCCAAGTATTCAAGGCTTGACTTTATAAACATAGTTTTTAATTCCAAGTATTCAAAGCAAAACCAGCTTTCAATTCCAAATATTCAGGGTGTGACTCTACAAAGTTACCAGTTCAGTTCAGGGTATATGCCCATGACATCATACCTTCATTCCTCCCATTCGTCAAACGAGAAAATAAATATACACTGCAAATATTTACATAGCTAACAACCCCAAAAACCCTGTGTTATTCGAAATCATCATAAAAAACCCTGTGAAAAAAATAATGATACAGAAAACCCTGAGTTTTATTAAATAAACTCACCGCCCCCTACCCCCATCTTGTCAACAAAAAAAGTTGAAAAACCCATTATACTCTTGTACACTACATCAATTATTTATTATATATATATATATATATAAAATAAATTTATAAAATCTTATTTAATATATACATAAACATATTAATAAATTAACAAATTTATTGCATATATATATATATATATATATATATATTTATATATATATATATATATATATATATATATATATATATAAAATAAATTTATAAAATCTTATTTAATATATGCATAAACATATTAATAAATTAACAAATTTATTGCATATATATATATATATATATATATATATATAATATACATAATACATATTATGTATATTAATAAAAAATATATATAATACATATACACAGTACATATTATTTAATATATATATTATACAATAAATTTATAAAATCTTATTTAATATATACATAAACATATTAATAAATTAACAAATTTATTGCATATATATATATATATATATATAATATACATAATACATATTATGTATATTAATAAAAAATATATATAATACATATACACTGTACATATTATTTAATATATATATTATACAATAAATTTATAAAATCTTATTTAATATATACATAAACATATTAATAAATTAACAAATTTATTTTATATATTAATATATGTAACTTATATTTATATATACAATAAATTTTATAAAGAATATTTAATATATACATAATGTATATAATATTATAAAACAATAAAAAGAATTACCAACACGATATATAAGTGCAAGAATATCAAGGACTCGCCCGAGATTACAACTATCAGGTTTAACACGATAATCACGTTTATTATAACAATCAGTGGCCCTGGCGAGGGCGTGCACGATCTCCAACCAACCTCAACAGTGAACAAGAATTACCATTTCATTTAATTAGGTTATCACACGATTCATTATAGTGCACACGATCAATAACATGAAATCCATCCTTCACTCCATTGGTGGTGGGTTTGCAAGGCCCGAACCACCCACGATATCACGTTGCACGTCGGGAACATGACTCCCACATACGGGACTCCTTCCTCCACCAAACCTCCTGGTGGATTTAGGGGGCATCCCCACGGTTTGAGAGAGGTGTGTGAGTTACCCGTCAGCCCTATGCTTTCCCGGTTGGCTCAAACACTCACCCTCGGGCCCATAAACACGATACACGATAATTCACCAAACACGATCATGGTAACACGATAACACGATACACGGCTTGCTTGTAACACGATACACGACTTGTTTGTAACACGATACACGACTTGCTTTTCAGAAACATGATTTACTTTAAATGGAACACGGTTATCTTTAAAGAACACGACTCGATAGTTTAGAACCAATTATAAGTATATATTTGTACCGTTTGGTCCAAAAGTCACATAAAGGTTATATGGTTCTAGATAATTAATAACTAAACCTCACCTGACAGGCGACACACAACTCGTGATTGTGTGAACGTGCTCATGCTCGACAATCTCCTCCCTGGAGAGTTGTTGGGAATAGTGCCCTGAAAATTCAATTTATTGAATTAATAAAACTGAATTTACAGCAAGTTATGAGTATTTCACATATTAATAATTAATGACGTGTGATGGTATTCTTATATGAAATGTGTTTCATAAGAAAAGACTTTGAATACCGAAATCACGTGTCATTAAAGTTCTAGTCGGTAATATAAGAATATGTTCTTATCAAGACTATAACGTGGTTATATAAGATGATTAGTCCTTCGTCATAGGGAATGGTGATTCCAATTATAACACGTTGATGATTTTCAATAGGATTGGAAACATCGAACTGGACCACTGAGATTATTTATTTTATACTGCTATCTAAAATGAATAAAATCTCAGGAAGCATTGTACTCTTAATCCTGATAATATTTCGACTTTAGGCATGTAGTGTTAGTCACTGTAACATACTCGAAGTGAGGTCTCGGTAACGGGTGGCCAAAATACTTTGTGTGTTCGGTGATTATATGAAATGCGCTAAAGAGTTATATTGATCGAGGAATCTGTGGCCTTGCTGGAAGGTAAGAGATATCCTTGAAATAGATTTGCAAAAGTTCAAATTAAGGCTTTGGCCAAAGCACTTCGCGTGATACGTCACCGAAGTTGTATGTTGAATGTGTTTCACATACAGAGAATTTGAACTTAAGGCGAATCAATAAATTTCAATTTGGAAATGAAAAATAAATGATAGTAGTTACAATTTATTTTTCATGGATATCTACACGGAGGAGTAAAATGCGAAATTATTCTAGACCGAAAAATTCGTGAATAATTTAATTAATTTTAGAGTGCAACAATAGTTATTTAGTGGAATTAAATATTGTTAAACGGTAATTAATTATTGTCATGAGATGATAATATATTAATCCGTTTGGAGCTAAAATTAATTAGTCCTGCAGGTCCCCCTGCAAGCCCCAAACTGAAAACCCAAAGAGAAAATATTAAAAGGAGAAAGAGAAATGATTTTTCAAAGTGTTTGAAAATAGCCAAGGGATTTATTTTAAGAAAATAAATCTAGTTCCAAAGAGTTGGAAATGCCCGGAATTTTATTTTGGAAAAAATAAAATTTTATTAAAAAAAAAAAAAAAACCGACGTAGTTTTTTTTGCTGACGTGGCACCGACGTATCCGCCACGTCAGAGGATTGGGTCCCAGTTGGCGCTGACGCAGCGCCGCGTCGCACGCCAAGTGGACGACGTATATCGCGCCGCGTCAGCACCACGAACGGCCCAGATTTGTTCTGGGCCGGGCCGGTCAACGGATAGGATGGTCCGAGTTAAACCGGGTTAGCGGGCCGGATCTTGGATAGGGTCGGGCGAACCGGGTCTGGGCAGGGCCAGACCCGGACACGTGGCGCGATCTGGTTGCCTGCCCGTGTTTAACACGCGCCAATACACAGTCGCCATGTGGCGGCGCGTGAGGGCGCGTACGTGGCGCGTTTGGCGCGTGCCACGTGGCGTTGTGTTCACGGTAGAATGCTCTACCACGTGGCGTGTTCCGATTGGCCGAAGTGTACGCGGTTTGTACGCGGGATGGTGAAATGACGATTTTGCCCTTTCTTTTATGCCCAAAAAGACCACAATACCCTTACATATTTGGCTATAAATAGGCTGCATCCTTGCTCATTTTTTCCATAACTTTTTCGGCCATTTTGAGCTGAAAAAGATTAGAGAGCTTCTCTCTCTTTTAATTAATCTTTTAATTAAAGATTAATTAATATAGTTATGTGGTTATATAATTAATATATAATCCACTTAATTATTAGAAAATAGGGATTTTCTAATTTCTTAGAAAAATGAGTTTTTCTAGAAAATATTTTCTCGAGTATTTAGGGAAATACTCGTGGAGCCCACACTCCGAGGGTCGAGTCGGGGATATTGCGGGGAAGCTCTGCCGGTCTCACGAGTGGGAAAGGAGCTGGAAAAATGTCGTTAGATAGCCATGTTTGCAGTACGGTAATATTTTACAGTTGTTTTATTTTAAGCATGATAAATTATGTGCTCTTAAGTGTTAATTGCATGTTAGATATTTATCTGCTTAAGTGATTTAAAATTTATTATCAATTGCATGTATATACTTGAGTAGATCCGGCTAAGTCTTCCGCTTTGTATTAAAATGTTTTAGAAATATTTTAATACTTATATTATAATAAAATTTTAAAATGTGGTCCCGGACCGCTACTGTTCTGGGCCCGCCTCCCAGCAACTGGTATCAGAGCCGTGTTCTAGATATATACATGCATTGATATGATGCATGCGATGCATAATTTTAAATCTGCTACTGTGCACGTAAATTCTGTCAAAGGAGGCTGGTTTTTAAGTGAGACCGTTGTGACCCCTCCAGTGTTTCCTGGGAATTTACGTGGAATGGTAATTTTCTGGGAATCGATTTCAATAATCTTCCTGGTTAATTACCGAATCAGTAAACATGATTTAAATTATGAGATAATTTATTTATAACATGTTTACTTTATGCCATTTATTTTAAGCATGATAATTATGTGATAATTATACCAACATGCTCAATTGATTTAATTTATGGCATATTTATTTTGTGTCATTTAAAACTTTAAGCATGATAATTATGTGATAATTATATAAAAGCATGCTTAATTATTTTATGGCATGATCATGATAATATGAGATATTATGATATTTACAATTATGCATATTTTATTTAATATGATTAAATAGTATTGTTTAATAGAGATTAGACGCGATGCATAATTGAACTAATATTTTTCGGCCTAATTAATAAATAGTTATTAAATTGCCTTAAAATATTATTATTGGGATTTTAAATATGATTTAGTAATCCTAGTGGGAGGGTATTAATTAGATTAATTACTTCCAACAATAAGACGCCAAAAGTACTTATTAAATAGTCAAAAGATAATCCACACCTTTTCAAAATTCAAGTGGGAGCGAGATGAAAAGAGTTGGATTCCACGGCCTCCATTACCCGTCTATAGTATAGTGGATGTATACTACTCCCTTCGGCGGGTATATATTCGCGGTATACAAGATTAGACTTCTACGGATAGAATGAAATACGGGGAAGTCAGCTCGACCACGCCTCCGTGGAGTGCCTTGACTTACTCGTACGGACTTCTAGGTAATGGTACACACTTGACTAAGTAATGTATTAACCTCCCTTCGGAGCTCTGTTACATTTACTTAGAGGTCAAGGGTTGACGTGGTGGATTGACATTGTTTGGTAAGAGTTACCTAGACGACATGTTAATTAAGAATAGTTCTTGCTTTTCTAAGCGGTTTTCGACCTCGCCTCCGGGGAGTCAACTGCAGTTAGTTAAGTCACCATTGCGTAAATTAAAATGCTTACGTGGATTTCATTTATCGGTTGGACGCAGAAGAAAGTGAAATACATAATCATAACTTGCATTTATTTATTTAATTCAGTTTTATAATTACGATCTCTCTTAGCCCACTCCAGACTGTGTATCTATAAGGAAATAGGCTAGTAATGGTTCAACTATGCTGACTAGGAAATGAATCTTGACATCGTGTTGGGACACGAAAGTTAACGTACTCACTGAACCTTATCCAAAATTTTCGAAAACTACAACCAGCCAGGATTAGAAAGACGTTTATCCCAAATGGATCAAGTGTGATGATCTGGCTAGTCTTATATCCTGACATCTGTTTTAAATGTTCTTGAGCATCAGACACATGAGATGTCTACTGATAAGAACATGTTTTGGAGACAGAATCGTACGAAGGTACGAGCTATGAAAACGGTTGTCGGTTAAAGATGTTTGAAGGATCACTGTTTCAGAATCATATTATGAATATGATAGCTAATCTGAACGAGATTGAAAGCCTCTGTGCTTAAAGAGACAATCTTAACAGATAGGATATGATCCTATACTCTCTGCCGAAGTCATTTGAACGTTCATGATTATTTTAAATAATTTTTTATAAAACCAATGAACGACCTCAATATGGCAGAAAGGGTGATATAGACTAAGGGAAAAGTTCTCTTTAATCTGACATCAATATCCACGGCCTAAAAGGCCAGTAAGTGGAAGAAAGAAAAAGGAAAAGTTCCTAATAGAAGGTTCAGAAATAGAAAGTCAAATCCGACAATGGAAAAGTGTTTCTATTTCGGTGGTAACGGGTATTGGAAAAGGAAATTATCCAAAATACTTAGTCTGTCTATTTGTTACGCCGTTTAGATAAGAGATGAAGATATCTTACTCGTTGAGTATATGTTTAGTTGAAAATTCACCAGACTCCTGGTATGTGAACTTGAGATCAACTAACCGTATTTGCAAGTCGTTGCAAAGATTCAAACTAACCAGGAAGTTTGAAAAATGGCTAGCACACAACTCCTACTCGGGGATAATACAAGTCTAATTGTATTAGCAGTAAGGACAATAAAGTCGTATTTTGGCAATAGGGTTTTAATATTATACGTGCCATATATACATAAATTTGATTTCTGTAAGTTATTTGATAATTAATGGTCTAACAGTTTGTTTTGAACAAAAGTTTACCATTAAGCAAAATAAAAGGTTTATTTGCTCTGGCAAAATAAAAGATGGTCTTTTATACCTCAATGAAAAACCCTAATTTAAATTTAACATTAAGAAGCTTGACTTACCATCTGAGAGGAAAAACTTCTACATGGCATCAAGGTCTTGGTCACTTTTATCCAAATAAGATCCAAAGACTGATTGTCGAGTCTTTTCGACTTGACAGCTGTCGGTCTGCGAATCCTGTTTAGAAAAGTAAAATGACCAAGAAAGTTCCTTTTGAGACAAAAGGTATTAAGCCATGAACTTGCTTGAGTTAGTTCATACGGATATATGATACTATGAATGTTCAAGAAAGAGAAAGTTTTTGCGTACTTCATCATTCATTTGAATGAATACTCTAGATACAGATATGTTTTTTTTATGAGACTTAAGTCTGTAATTTTGAAGAGTTCAAAGAATATAAGACTGAAGTCAAAGAGTCAAATTAGAAAACATATCAAGGCACTCCGATTAGATCGAAGCAATGATAAGTATCTATGTTCAGAGTTAAATAGAATTTCTCATATGAGATTAGATCTCAACTATCTGTATAAGATACAACTTGGCAAAGATGTATTACAGAAAAGAGAAATACAACTCTGATAATGATGGTAAGATTCATGAAGAGTCATGCTACCCTATGAATTTCGTTTTGGGGTCTTGCACACAAAACGACAAACCTAGTTCTATCTAAGTCAGTTCCTAACACACTGATGGATCTATAGCTAGGGTGAAAACCCTGTATCTTTTATCTTCGGATTTAAGGTAGCCTGGTCCACGAGTTAAGGATGGATCCTGACAAGTTAGAATAAAGAACAAAGGTTTGCCTGTTCTAAGGTTATCCTAGAAGAACAAGAGGTGGTATATTTTGTAATTTGAGAAATCACAAAAGATGTTTGTGAATATTTCAAAGATAATTACATCGATAACCACAAAGGGTGGAAGCAAAGTAGTGTTAGAAGAAATAACAGTATTAGATACTAATTTCCATAAACTCGTGATAACTGAAAATGTATTAGATACATGTGATGTACCAAATACAACATGTGATGTAGAGACGTGTACACGAGAGCATCATTATAGTGGGAGGATTGTCAGGACACCTGACAAGATATCTAAAGAATAACCCAAGTGGTTGAATCTAACGTATCTGATCCCGTCACGTGTAATGAAGCTGTAGAAGATATAGACGCTGACCGTTTGGTCAATATCCATGGAATCTAAGTTAGAATATCTGTATTCTAACAAAGTCTTGAACTTGTAGAGGCGCCTGAAGGCATTAAACCCATTAGATGCAATTGGGTTCTACAAGAAAATAAAAAGGAGAAATGGACGAAAAGTAGAGACTTTAGAGCAAACTTATGGCAAGGGACTTTACCCAGAAAGGAGAAATCATTTATGAGGTCTTCTTGCCTATGGCAATGCTTAAGTCCATTATCCTCTCTATTTTATCTCATTATCGATTATGAGATTAGATAAATGGATGTAAAGACTATGTTCTTGAACGGGCAATTCCAAGAAGAAGAGATACATGGTACAACCTGAAGGCTTCACAGTCAGAAATCAGGTGCATATAAAGCAAGCTTAATAGATCGATTTATGATCTTAAGCAAGCGTCTAGATCATGGAACATCAGAATTATAAGGCAATTTAGATTCTTTGGATTTGTATAATTGCCTGATGAACCATGAAGTGTACAAAGTGACATCATGATAGCATTGTAACATTTTCACTTTGTACGTAATTAAAATCCTGCTCATTGGGAATGATGCAAGAATTTTGTCAGTGGTCAAGATTCGGACGTCAAATCATTTTGACAAGAAAAGACCTATGTGAGACCAATAATATTCCAAGGATCAGACTTTTCTCGTGATCATAGGAATAAGGAGATTGGTTTATCACAAGAAGCATATATAGATAAGATGCTGGCAAGGTATAATATGACAAATTCCAAGAAAAGGTTCATTACCTTTTAGACATGGAATTTATCTATCTTGGGATCAGTGTCCTAAGACAACTGAAGAGATAGAAGACATGATTAGAGTTCCGCAGCGGAAGCTTTATGTATGTCATATTATGTACAAGGCCAACTGTCTATTATATATATAGGTCTAAGTCAGCTGATATTAGTCAAACCCTAGAATCTGACACTGGGTAGTAGTGAAAGCATATATTGGAGTACTTGAGAAGGACTTGAGATTATATGTTTGTCTACCACAGTGGTGAGCTCACTTCAATAGAGTACATAGGTTCGGATATACAATCTAATTTGTACTCTAGATGTTTGACATAGAATACGTGTTTACTCTAGAAAGAGCAACCGTTAATTGGAGAATGTTAAGCAGACTTGTATTGCTTACATTACCATGGAAGTCAAATACATGGTAGCTTGAGAAGCAACCAGTTAGATGTATTGGATTCATGATTTCCTAATTGTTGGCTCAGAGAAACATCTAAAAGATTCCTTCACTAAAGTATTAGTGCAAAAGAGTGCAAAACGGATTTTGACACTCATGTGGAAGGAAGAAGACTTAGATGTATGACCAAATTGAATTTAGGGCAAGTGGAAGATTGTTGGGAATAGTGCCCTGAAAATTCAATTTATTGAATTAATAAAACTGAATTTGTAGCAAGTTATGAGTATTTCACATATTAATAATTAATGACGTGTGATGGTATTCTTATATGAAATGTGTTTCATAGGAAAAGACTTTGAATACCGAAATTACGTGTCATTAAAGTTCTAGTCGGTAATATAAGAATATGTTCTTATCAAGACTATAACGTGGTTATATAAGATGATTAGTCCTTCGTCATAGGGAATAGTGATTCCAATTATAACACGTTGATGATTTTCAATAGGATTGGAAACATCGAACTGGACCACTGAGATTATTTATTTTATACTGCTATCTAAAATGAATAAAATCTCAGGAAGCATTGTACTCTTAATCCTGATAATATTTCGACTTTAGGCATATAGTGTTAGTCACTGTAACATACTCGAAGTGAGGTCTCGGTAACGGGTGGCCAAAATACTTTGTGTGTTCGGTGATTATATGAAATGCGCTAAAGAGTTATATTGATCGAGGAATCTGTGGCCTTGCTGGAAGGTAAGAGATATCCTTGAAATAGATTTGCAAAAGTTCGAATTAAGACTTTGGCCAAAGCACTTCGCGTGATACGTCACCGAAGTTGTATGTTGAATTTGTTTCACATACAGAGAATTTGAACTTAAGGCGAATCAATAAATTTCAATTTGGAAATGAAAAATAAATGATAGTAGTTACAATTTATTTTTCATGGATATCTACACGGAGGAGTAAAATGCGAAATTATTCTAGACCGAAAAATTCGTGAATAATTTAATTAATTTTAGAGTGCAACAATATTTATTTAGTGGAATTAAATATTGTTAAACGGTAATTAATTATTGTCATGAGATGATAATATATTAATCCGTTTGGAGCTAAAATTAATTAGTCCTGCAGGTCCCCCTGCAAGCCCCAAATTGAAAACCCAAAGAGAAAATATTAAAAGGAGAAAGAGAAATGATTTTTCAAAGTGTTTGAAAATAGCCAAGGGATTTATTTTAAGAAAATAAATCAAGTTCCAAAGAGTTGGAAATGCCCGAAATTTTATTTTGGAAAAAATAAAATTTTATTAAAAAAAAAAAAAAACCGACGTGGTTTTTTTTGCTGACGTGGCACCGACGTGTCCGCCACGTCAGAGGATTGGGTCCCAGTTGGCGCTGATGCAGCGCCGCATCGCACGCCAAGTGGACGACGTATATCGCGCCGCGTCAGCACCGCGAACGGCCCAGATTTGTTCTGGGCCGGGCCGGTCAACGGATAGGATGGTCCGAGTTAAACCGGGTTAACGGGCCGGATCTTGGATAGGGTCGGGCGGACCGGGTCTGGGCAGGGCCAGACCCGGACACGTGGCGCGATCTGGTTGCCTGCGCGTGTTTAACATGCGCCAATACACAGCCGCCATGTGGCGACGCGTGAGGGCGCGTACGTGGCGCGTTTGGCGCGTGCCACGTGGCGTTGTGTTCACGGTAGAATGCTCTACCACGTGGCGTGTTCCGATTGGCCGAAGTGTACGCGGTTTGTACGCGGGATGGTGAAATGATGATTTTGCCCTTTCTTTTACGCCCAAAAAGACCACAATACCCTTACATATTTGGCTATAAATAGGCTGCATCCTTGCTCATTTTTTCCATAACTTTTTCGGCCATTTTGAGCTGAAAAAGATTAGAGAGCTTCTCTCTCTTTTAATTAATCTTTTAATTAAAGATTAATTAATGTAGTTAAGTGGTTATATAATTAATATATAATCCACTTAATTATTAGAAAATAGGGATTTTCTAATTTCTTAGAAAAATGAGTTTTTCTAGAAAATATTTTCTCGAGTATTTAGGGAAATACTCGCGGAGCCCACACTCCGAGGGTCGAGTCGGGGATATTGCGGGGAAGCTCTGCCGGTCTCACGAGTGGGAAAGGAGCTGGAAAAATGCCGTTAGATAGCCATGTTTGCAGTACGATAATATTTTACAGTTGTTTTATTTTAAGCATGATAAATTATGTGCTCTTAAGTGTTAATTGCATGTTAGATATTTATCTGCTTAAGTGATTTAAAATTTATTATCAATTGCATGTATATACTTGAGTAGATCCGGCTCAGTCTTCCGCTTTGTATTAAAATGTTTTAGAAATATTTTAATACTTATATTATAATAAAATTTTAAAATGTGGTCCCGGACCGCTACTGTTCTGGGCCCGCCTCTCAGCAAGAGTAACTGAACAAGAAATGGAAACATACATGCATTCGTGAGACCAAACTCGACAATGGTACCAAGTACGACGCACGGCTTGATCAAGTACGAGACATCGTGCAATAAATAATGTAGCATGCAAATATCACGTTTTGGCATGTAATCATTCATATAATAACAATTTGGGGTCAAATAAGTCATTGGATCGAGGGGCTAAAAATGTAATTTTATGCAGAAACTTTCTGCACTTCCAGAGGGCTGGGAACGACCGTTCCAGGTTTCAGTTCAAAGTGGGAAGGGCCGTTCCCGTCTATGAGACAAAGTGGGAACGGTCGTTCCCGTCCTCACCGCCAAGCACATTGTTCAAACAATGGGAACGGCCGTTCCCCATTTACAAAGGGAACGGGAAGGGCCGTTCCCGTTTTACAGAAGCTACAGAAACAGAGCAGCAAAACAGGGGAACACGAACCATAACCTGAAATGCAACAAACACTCATAATTTAACTCTTAATGCTATAATCTATAGAAAGAAACTTATATGCATGCTTTAGGAATAATAAAGCCCAATATAAACATACAAATTATGCCTTAATCATCATAATCTCCAACTTTCCTCATATATCAACTCATGCCATATCCTTCCATGATTTCAAGAATTCAAGCACTAATTCAAGTTTAAAGCTCCTAATCATGCTTCTAACATCTAAAGCACATCATATTCAAGTTAACCTCAAACCCTAGCTTCATATATGTAATTCAAGAAATTTCACATAATTTCCATGTCTACCTTGGAAGAAAGAAATGAAGTGATATGAGATGATGATGATGATGACTTCAAGCTATCCAATCCTTCAAATTCTTGGATGAAAGTGATAAATTCTCTTTTCTTTCTTGAGTGATCACCGAGAGAGAGAGATGGTTGTATATGTTGGAATTAAAATGAAGATGGAAGAAGAATGAAGAAGCACATATATCGTGATATATTTGGAAAAATATGATATTTGTGACCAAAGCCTCCAAGTCCTATAAGTTATTCAATTAGGTACCAAGAGTTTGGAAAGTGATCAATTTAGTCCACAAGTTTTTCATGCAATTTAATCCTTAAAGAAAAAGAAATTAGCAATTAAGGACAATTAGGTAATTAAATCATGTTTGACAATTAATTCGTGTAACAATTTAATCCAATTCATGCCGTAATATTCAAATTGATACATATTTCACATAATCATATTGAAATATAGTTTATATAATTTATCATGAAATGTAGGAATTTAATAAGTAAAAGAATTAAATAAATCTTAACTCTCGGAAAATCTCACACGTGTCGTACGTACCTGAAATTAAGGCGTTACACGCAAGCGGCGGTGGTCGATTGTGGAGGCGCAAACGGCGGTGATGGAGGCCGCCGACAATGGTGTAAAGATGTGTATGTATATATAAATATATATATATATATATATATATTATATTCTGTATATGTATATATATTATAATACATATATATATATATGTTATATTTATTATATATTACAAAAAAAATTATATATAATATATATAATATATGGGTAAAATGGTCATTTTATGTCAAAAAGTGAAAAAAAAAATTCAATCTTACTTGCAGTCAACGTGAGTGTAGCGCACGTCCTGGTCGCAGGTTTTTTTTACACATTTTTTAAAATATAGGGTTTTTTATCATATATTTTTTTTGACAGGGTTTTTTGTGATAATTTCGTATAGCACAGGGTACCTGGGTGCAAATTACCCAATATTTACATGCTTCTTTAAATGTAGGATTACAACCGAGGGTGAATATATTACCAAAAATGAAGAATCACCCATAATCTTACATAAAGAGGAGTCAAATAAAGCGTTGTACTAGGTAGGCTAGCCAAGAGACAGGAAGAAGAGCTGCCAAATAATTACACTTCATCTTCAGAACTTTGATTTCAGCATCCCGATCAGCGATCTTTTTGCTATAGCTGGCGATGAATGCTTTCATTTCAGGGGACGGTTCTATCAATCCACACCCACATGCTACAAGTTCCCTTGCGACATTTAGTAAACCTCCGATGAGGATTTTCGGGAGTCTTAGAAGTGAAAACACGGGCAGCAACACCGCAATAACAGAACGACCTCGACTAAACCTGCGCCAACGATGTTGCAGGAAACATATTGACAATGTAATTTGCCCATTAACAACCATTGAAGCGTTAGTTCGCATCAACAAACAAAAGAAAGAAAACACAATAAAACAAATTAAGAATCTTTTCCAAAAAAACATTGCAAAGATATCAAATTGAAAATGAAATGCAAACAGAACAATCCAAACAAATTAGGCACACACAAATCAGGACATATTACAACATTGATAGATCTAATACGACAAAAGGTCTCATACATTTCCGCTGATATGCTTTACAGTTCTGCTCTCGATCGCCAGAAGAAAATTAGCCACCAATTGCGCACAGAAAGAGTGAAGAAGAAGACTCCGGTGGTAGCTGGTGAGAGTAGATAAAGTACAGGTTTGGATGAAGCAAAATTGGACTGGCAGTAGGAAAAACGTCAGGGCATAACAGTCTTTTTAGGTGATTAGGGGGTTTAGGAAAAATATGTTGTGTATTGGTGATCTCAAACATATATTTTTCGAACTAGGGTGTTTAGGATAACTTTTCAGCATATTTGGTCCTCATAATTAACTGCCCTCATATTTTTACTTAACTCCCCACTTTGACAAAATATCGTATGATTTTCATATAATGTAATATTTAAAATACCTCTCAAAATATGTTGTATAATTTTCACAAAATGTAGTACTAAAACGTTATAATGCCGCATTTATATCCTATTATATAGTATAATTTTATGGAAAGTAAAATAAAAATATTTCAAACTGATGGGGAGTTATTTCAAATTGCGTATATATTTATTTTATTTTTCAACCCTATTTCCTAACAATAGGCCTAGAAATTTTCTATTTATTTATTATTTATTCTCTTTAATTGATAGTAAGGTACAATAATGTGAACGCCACACAACAAACAATTGCAAATTTTTTTCTCTCACTTTTACGATGTGACACTTAATGTCCGACGCGAATATTTCAAAATTAAAATGATATTATATTGAAAATTGATGTGTTTAAAATATTTGGATGTGAACACCACATAACAAATAATTATAAATTTTTTCCTGTCACGTTCGTGATGTGACACCTAATGTTGGATACAAATATTTTGAAATTAAAATGATATCATATAAAAAATTGATATGTTTAAAATATTTTTATATGAATATTCGAGATTAACGCTGTACAAAAATGACGCTTTTAAAATTTTTTGTACCTTGTAGGGAGTGTTTGTAACTTTAAAAATAAGTACTTATTTTTAATAGTTTTGGAGTGTTTGGAAAACTCAGTTTTTGGGGGTGAATAAAGCCAAAACACATTATTCAATTTGGTATCAAAGCAAATTCATAGATGTCCGCGATTCCTATGCCTGCCTCTTCACCCCATCAAATGTTCCGATTTCTGGCTTGCAGATGTTCCAATTCCTGCAATGTTCACGCTCCAATTTGTCCTGCATTCCGCGGCCTTGGGCAAAATGGGGGTGTGTTAAGCGTCCTATATCGAATACTTAATGATATGGTGTTCAATATATAATGACTTGACAATCCTACCCTCAACAACTAGCTTTTGAGCGTGAGTAAGTCCAAACACATTATTCAATAAACATACTTTTGAATTCTGCTTCTGCTTAAATCGTTTTTTAGATTTATTTAAAGTTCTATTTTAACAATAATATTTTTATTAAAACATTAATATTTAAAGTTCTATTTTAACAATAATATTCTTATTAAAACATTAATATCAAAAAGTTTCTTAGCTAAAAAAAAAATCTACGATTACCAAGTATATCTTTTTTTATTTTTATAAATTTATAAATAAAAGTATATATAGAATAAATTTATGTTTGATTAGTTATAAATAATCATACACAAAATCATAATAATTCTTTATAATTTTTATATTAATATAATACTTAAATCATAATATAATACCCAAAATGTTTTAAAGTATTTTAGGATAAATTATCACCTTTGCTTTAACTTCTACTTATGGAGGAGAGTTTGCAAACACTTCCGTAGTTTAACTCAACATATTTGATACTGTGACTTGAGGAGAGATGCCCATGATATATGAGTACGAATGCGATAAAATACGGATACGACGATATAAATATAATAGGTGATAGATAAAATAATACGTTTTTTTTTTAATATTTTACATGTTAGTAGTGTCGGATAGGATATATGTCACAGCAAGAAACTATAAATTAATATTTTTAAAAATATCGATCCATTAAAAAGATGATAAAAATAAAAACATTACTGAAAGTAAATATTTTGAATGCATCGAGAATTTTAAATATTTGATGATTTCGTATGGAATAGTATATTAAATATTTTTCATTTTGAGTTCTTTCCTGAATCAAAGAGAGTATTTGGGTTCTCCCAATAACTAAAAATGTACATTTGAAATATTCGATCAAATAAGAAATAAATGTAAATTAAAACCGGAAAAACCAGATAGGGGTAATTCGGTCATGTGGCAACCAAGTCAAACAGTCAACTCCCTGTAACCACCGCTGATGGTATTGCATGATGCCCTCTTTGCATGATTGACGACCCTTTCACACCACGTGGCGCTTTCTCATTCGTCCGTTTCATCTCTTCGGGATTCACAGCTTTCACACTCAAATAATTAAACTCACAAAACAAAACAAACCAAGTAACCAACAAAGAAAACACACAGAGTCACTGTCGTCCTCTCTCTCTCTCTCTCTCTACCTGTGCTTTCTCTCTCCGAGAAAAACCCGAATTTCCCCCCAATTTCCAGCACCCTTCGGCTAGAGGATTCCATTTCTGGATTCAGCAATGCATGATCTGCCAATCCCGCTCGATTTTACAGACTGAGGCGCAGCATGATCGTGTTCATTTGAGGAGATAGTGAGAATGATTGAGATAGCTGCTTTGGAGAGCAATGGCGGATTGTCGTCGCAGTTGCTGCATAGCTGCGGGGAGAGTAGCGAGGAGGAGCTCACGGTGCTTCCTCGGCACACGAAGGTTGTGGTGACGGGAAATAATCGAACTAAGTCTGTGCTGGTGGGGCTTCAGGGCGTTGTGAAGAAAGCTGTTGGGCTTGGTGGTTGGCACTGGCTGGTAATGTAGTTCTGCATTATTTTTAGCTTTTTGTATTTGAATTTTTGGAGGTTTTTTTTTGTTAATCTGAATTGCTTGGAGTTCTTCAAGACAGTTGCATGATTGAGTTTGGGATTTCATTTGAAAATTTGGAGGGTGTAATCGTTTGGTGTTACTCAAAGACGTAAGTTGTGTTTCGTGTTGGAATCTGAATTATGTTTGTTTCGGTAATTCAGCATTTTGTGCAATTTGTGTACTATTACATCTCTGCATGATTGATGCTGCTACTGAATTTTGTTGTGCTTATTACTGTGCGATCTTAGTGGATTTAAGTCTTTCTTGCGCCATAGACAGATAAACCCTAGACAAAAAGCTTATTATAATTTAATCAAAATTTGGTTTTCCTTGTTGAGTAATGGAAGAGGAAATTGCTGGGTTTATTCATATATTCAGAGGGGTAGGGTTAACAGGTCTATTATTTAATTGCTGTCAAGTTACTGAAGATTGTTTAATTGGAAACTTTTTCTGTTTATGGGATATATGTGCTTTATTTATTTTGCCTTTTGCGGTACTAAATGTCTTAGAAATTGATATGATTAATTGTAATTTAGTATAACTTTTAATGAGAATTTGCTACTTAATTGTTTTTGTTTTTTTCACTATTCTTGGCAAATTCTGCTGTGATCGTACTTTCTGGCATTCTGCTACCCAAAGGGAAATAATTGTATAGTTTTTTCACTTTTGAGTCTCAGCAAAATATATTCATATATTTCTGTTATTTGAGGAATATACTTGGCTACCATATATATTCTACTGATCCATTTTGAATTACACAAAGGGATGTGGATTCTACTGAATTTTCTGTTGTTTGCGAGGAAAAATGTGTTTTTTAATAAATAAAAGAAAATTTTGATGTAAGATTAATTGAATGCAGGTTTTGACAAATGGGATTGAGGTAAAGCTACAAAGAAATGCTTTAAGTGTGATTGAAGCTCCTACCGGGAATGAGGAAGACGATGACCTTGAATTCGAACATGCACAGTGGAATGGTTCAGATATGAGTGAGTTTGATTATTTCTTAAATAAAGTTAATTTCTTGCAATAAACCGATGAAATGTTTTCTGTTTAATTATATGGGTTAGTCTGATATATACATATAAAACTGGTAAGAGCATTCTGGAATTGCTGATTTTGATCGGTCAAGACTCAAGAACGGTTCTGAATATTGGCCTGATTATTCAAAAGCTTTTGTATTTGAAAAAGATAATTAAAAAAATTACCCACCTTTACTTTTCATGTCTTTTGGAGAAAAAATCAGTATCTTGAAGCATACACATATTGTTGTAATTTCATTGAAATATACATGGGATGAAAAGGTTGTTGAGGTTGTTACATAGGATTCTCTACATTGATTTCTCACACATTTGCCTTTTGTCCCCTTTCCCCCATTCTAACAAAGCTTTGATATACTTTCCTTGATCCCTTTTGGCCCACCATGTAATAATCTAATTTTATTGTGTTCTTATTTTCTTAGCATCCGATGATACTCAAAAGTCACATAGATCAAGGCATCGTATGCACAGGTCGTCATTTGGGTCGTCTCGCAAGACCCTAAGCCGCCGTTCTCTTTCATCTGACTCTCACTCTAAAGATTCTTGTTCTAACCCAAGGGGGGCCTCGGTAAGAAAAGATTAGATTTTGTTCCTTTCTTATTTTTTAAATATATAAAAAGTATTCTTGTCTACTTTACTAATTAACTTCTTGCACAGAAGGTTGACCTCAGTAAACTCGAGATGGCTGCTTTGTGGAGATATTTGAGGCATTTTAACCTTGTGAGTAATTTTAAATGACAATGGAAATGTTCTATTCTTGTTATCGGTTAGTTCCTAAATCATTTTTAATATACGTGCAGGTGGATGCAATACATAACCCGTCCAAAGAGCAAGTAATCGATGTTGTCCAAAGGCATTTCATGTCACAGGTAATCTGCCAATCTCCAATATCTTCATACCATTACATACATGTCGAAGACCTCAGTGAACAAATCATTGTTTTCTTAAATTTCCATTGGTTTACGTAGCCGCAAATGGATGAGCTGCAAGTGATAACGGGGTTTGTTCAAGCCGCGAAGAGACTGAAAACAGTTTGCAAATGACATATATCGGACAGAAACTCACTATATGCTAACAAATGGAGTGTACATTGTGTTGATGCTGCTAATATCAAGTGTAGCTGCTGCTTTTGTAGATAAAATGTGGACTAACTCATGACCTAAGAAGACTTATCATCTTGGTGGTGGCAATATTTAGCTTTTGTTCTGGAACTTGTTATGCCCTCATATATATTATTCAATGATTCCGCCAGATGATGACAATTGACACTTGTTTTATGTATGTATTTTGGTCCAGTCTTGATCATAAATTTATTCAAGCTTAGCTCTTTAATTTTTATTGATTAATTCTAAATAAATATGTTTTTTTTTTCATTAGCCCACATTTAAAAGCGGGATTATTTATATTGAAACTAAAAACGAGATCTGCAAACATAATTTCTCATTCATATTCACAAAAGTACAGACTCTGTTCTTATATACAAGAGGTAGAAGAAGGGGATAAATAACAGATCAACTCCTGAGCTGACACGTGTCAAGAGTGCGTAACTAATCTGTAACTAATAAAGGCGTGAAACAAAAGCTGAAAACGTAATAGCGTGGAACAAAAGCGGGAAAGAAAAAATATCTGAAAATATCTTTCCCTAATTACAAAAGACCCCCCTCAAGGTGGATGGAAAATGTCTTTGACATCCATCTTGCGCATGAACTCTTTAAGCTGCGGTGCCGACAACGGTTTCGTGAACATATCTGCAATTTGATGATGAGTCCTAATAGGAAGAAGCTTGATGAAACCAGTTGATAATTTGTCACGCACGAAGTGACAATCGATCTCTATGTGCTTCGTTCTTTCATGAAATAAAGGGTTCTCGGCAATGTGCAGTGCTGCAAGGTTATCACAGAACAACACAGCAGGATTCTCAGTTGAGATGTGAAGATCATGTAAGAGTTGAGCTATCCATACTAACTCAGAAGTTGCAACTGCAATTGCCCTGTACTCTGCTTCGGCTGAAGACCTAGAAACTACAGTTTGTTTCTTTGACTTCCAAGATATCAAGGCATTCCCCAAAAATACACAGAACCCGGTTGTAGATCGTCTAGTATCTTGACATGATGCCCAATCAGCATCAACAAATGCTGTCAACTTATTGTCTGTCTGAGAAGGAAAAAAAATGCCTTGACCTGGAGAACCTTTGAGATATCTCAGTAAATGATGGACATCATCTAAATGGTTCTTGGGTGTGAAACAAATTGACTCAGTTTGTTCACACTAAAACAGATATCAGGCCGTGTTAAAGTAAGACACAACAATTTCCCAATTAGTTGTCTGTATGTACCTGAGTCAGGTAATGGATCTCCATCAAAGGAATTAAGCTTGATGTTTGTATCCATAGGAGTAGGCAAAGGTTTAGAACCAAGGAATCCTGAGTCTTCCAAAAGCTGTAAGGTATATTTCCTTTGGCAAAGTATGATCCCTTGCTTGGATCTAGCTATTTCCAAACCCAAAAAATACTTTAATGTACCAAGATCTTTCAACTTAAACTGAGTGTGTAAAAAATGTTTCAGATCCTGAATGAGAGTATGATTAGGCCCAGTGATGATGATATCATCCACATAAACCAACAAGGCAATGAAGTCTGAACTAGACCCTTTTGTAAAGAGGGAATAATCTGCTTTTGATTGATGAAAACCATACTTAACTAAGGCAGTTGAGAACTTAGCATACCACTGCCTGGAGGCTTGCTTTAAACCATATATTGATTTGTTCAATTTGCAAACCAACTGAGGTAAATGAGGAGAGTATGGAGTATCAGTAGGTGGAGTGTATCCTTGAGGCAATTCCATATAAACTTCTTCAAATAAATCTCCATTCAAGAATGCGTTGTTAACATCAAGCTGTGCTAACTCCCAATCTTGTGAACTAGCTAGAGCCAAAATAGTCTTGACTGTTGTTAGCTTTGCTACAGGGGAGTAAGTGTCAAGGAAATCAATTCCTTCCAATTGACTGTATCCCTTTGCGACTAGTCTTGCTTTGTGTCTTTCTAGACTGCCATCAGACTTATACTTGTTCTTAAAAACCCACTTGCACCCTATAGTATGAGCTCCATGAGGCAAAGGAACAACTTCCCAGGTGTTATTAGACTTCATGGCACTCAATTCCTCTTGCATAGCTGTCTGCCATTCAGGATACTGTGCAGCAACCTTGTATGATTGAGGTTCAGGGACAGTGGTAATATTCAAGCAAAAATGTTTATAAGAAGGAGAGAGTCCATCATAAGACAAGTAATCAGCAATGGGATATAAGCTGTGAGTATCAGATGTCTTGGCATGAGTGATTAAGCCACAGTGGTAGTCTTGTAAGTATGATGGTCTTCTGATGGTTCTAGATGGCCTGCTGGGAACAACATCAGCAGGAGTGAAATCTGATGTATCAAGATGAGGAACACCAGAGTTTGTAGGAATAGGCAAAGAAATATGAAGAAAACCATCATCAGAGTTATGTTGGACATCAGTAAAAGTCTGAGCAGATTTCTGGAAAGGAAAGATGGATTCTTGGAATGTGACATCTCTGGAGATGAAAATCTCTTTGGTGTCAAGATTCATCAATCTATAACCCTTTACCCCAGGTGGATAACCCAAAAATACACAGGCTATGGCTCTAGGGGCAAACTTATGTCTATGAGAGGTAAGGGTAGAGGCATAGGCCAAGCAACCAAAAACCTTGAAGTGTGTATAATCCACACTGGATTGGAAAAGTAATTCAAAAGGGGATTTATATTCCAAGTGAACCGATGGTGTTCTGTTTATGAGATAAACTGCTGTAAGAATGCACTCAGTCCAGTATTGAAGAGGTAATTTTGACTGGAAATAGAGTGCTCTAGCAACATTCAATAAGTGTTGATGTTTTCTTTCTGCAACAGAGTTTTGTTGGGGAGATTCAACACATGAAAACTGATGTACCACTCCAAGATCTTGAAAGAATTTTGTAAAGGACAGTTCAGGGGCATTATCTGATCTAAATGCCTTGATTTGCACATTGAATTGAGTTTTCACATATTGAAAGAATTGAGGTACAATGAGAAGCACATCAGACTTATTTTGCAGCAGGTAAACCCAAGTGAATCTAGTGGCATCATCAACCAGGGTGAGAAAATACCTGAATTTGTTTCCTGAAGCATGATTAAAAGGTCCCCATATATCTGCATGTATCAGGTCAAAAGCAAGAGCAGATTTATTGTTTCTAAGTGGAAATGTCAGCCTTTTTTGTTTTGCCAAGGGGCATATAGGACATTGAGATACAGTAGTAGATGGAGATACAGCAATTCCCAAATTAGTCTTCAAATGATCAAGAACAGGTAATGGAACATGTCCTAGTCTATCATGCCATGTGGCAACTGACACTTGATTAACCAAATGAGTCTGTATGTTCTTGTTAACAACAGGAATTAGAAAGCTCAAAACATAAAGTCCATTTCTGAGATCAGCCCTGCCAATCATCTCCTGCATCTTGGAATCTTGGAGTATGCACTGATTGACAGAGAAAGATATGGAGACTGATGAGTGTTTCAGTAAATGACTGAGGGATATTAAGTTGAACCTGAACTTGGGAACATATAGAACATCATGTAAAATGAGTTTAGGATGCAGTTGAATAGATCCCTTGTGTGTTACATGGAATGAGGAACCATCAGGCAGAATGACTTTATCATCAAGGACCTCATCAAACTTGTCAAATAAGGAGTGATCACATGTGATATGTCTGCTAGCACCCGAATCAATAATCCAAGTAGTTTTGCCAAACTCAAATTGAGAAGAAGCAGACAATGAAATACCTGCATCATGTGCTTGATTGCCAGGAGGTCCAGGTGCATTGATATTAACAGTTTGCTGAACCTGTGAAGCCAAGAGAGACAAGAGATCATGGTATTGTTTATCAGTCAGAGAATTCAAAAAGGAATTTGAACTGGAAGATTGTGCACCAGCAGAGGAAGCAGAGGCTACATCCACATGATTGACCATTTGTGGAGTAATGGAGACTGCAGCAGTAGTAGGCTGGTGAATTGACTGAGGAAAACGTCGGTTGTTAGAGTTGTTGCTCCCATTGTTTGAGAAATAGCCTGGTGGATAACCATACAGCTTATAACATCTATCTACTGTGTGAGAGGTTCCTTTGCAGTGGGAACACTCTATCTGATTCTGAATTGGATTTTTGCCTTTGTAATTGGCAGAAGGACCACGATTATAAGGAAAATGCGTATGAGCACCACGGTTAGAGGTATATCCCCGGCCAATACCAAAATTAGGGCGAGAATAAGAAGAGGATTTTACAGCAAATGCCATTGAATTGGGCTGTGAAGTAACAGAAGTGGACTGTGAAGAAACAGAACCAAGGCTACGCTGTCGTTCCTCTTGACTAACAAGGGCAAAAACTTTACTCATAACAGGAATTGGATCCATCATGAGGATTTGACTTCTAATCTGAGCAAACGACTCATGTAATCCCATCAAAAAGGCCATGACGTACTCAGATTGATAGTATAAACACAAGTCATGAACACCACCACAGTTACAACGATTATAGGTGCAAACTCTCGGCGAAGAATTACCATGGTCCAGTGTGCAAATTTATGTTCTAGGAAAAACAAATTACCAGGCCTAAAGTTGATAATTTTAGTTGAAATTTTGTAAAAAGGTCTACAGTTTATAATTTTGGTTGAAATTTTATTTGTAATGAGAAGAAAGTGTTTTATATTTAGTATAGTTGATATAGTGACTAATGAAGAAGTTTTTTACATTGTGTTATGTAATTAGTGTAAATTTAAAAATAAATATATACTATTTAAATAGGTGCATAAAATATTTTGTTGAATTGATCGAACTGGTCTGGACTCTGGACAATAATTTTCCTGATGTCCTCTTTTTACCCTTATTTTTATGTACAGGATCTAGTAGCTTGAGTAGCTTTTGCTATCTTTTTTAGCTTTTTTCCATTTGGATTTTTTATGCTCCTAATTTTTGAGGCATCCCGACAATTATATACCTGCTAATCCGATGTCCACCCCGCCTCATATTGTGCCGGAATGGTCTTTCCTACTGATCCATGCCATTCTTCGTAGCTCGGACCAGCGAAGCAATGTGAAGGAAGTCAGTTTTCTGCTCTTCTTGCTTCAATACAAGGGCATCACTTTAGATAGAAGCAGAATGGATGACTTACAACTGAAAGTAAGTTCTCCGGATCGATATATCGTACGACGTAATGGAGCTCTTGATCTAGATCCGGTAGTTCGCAGAATTAGGTGACTCATTTATGGGTGATTCTAGGTAAGAGACTTTACGAAGCCATAAAGAAGGATAGGCAGGTGGGGGATAGTCGCCTTTTTTGAATTCTTTTTCACGTTCGGCGAGAACTTCCACTTTTTGTATGCACCGGGTGTGGGCTCCGGTGCATATGTCCACTATTTTTTAATTAAAAATATTCTTCCCTTTTGGTTTTTTATTTTTTTTTCCTTTTTTTTGTTTAATTTTTAACTTCATTAATAAACACATCTAAATATATAATATTTTTATAGTAATTTTCTTATTTCTAAATTTAATTTAATAAAGTGTTGTATGTTTATGAATCTCATAAATTAACTTTGATTTTTAATTTTTTTCTTTTTCATTTGATTTAAATTTTAATTTCAAACTTAAGTATTTATTTAAAATTTGAATTTTCTGTAATAAATTATTTAAAATAAATTTTTTTATGATAAATATATAACACCCTACCACACCTAATACCCCATAATATTCTCAGACATATAATACTTTATTTGAAAATACTCATGAATGTATAACTTTACTATATTAAAATTTCATATAAAAGATATATAAAAAATTCTATATTTTTAAAATATATTTTACTTTTAATATTGTTTGTCCTTTTATGAAGTTAAAAATGAAATAAAAATAAAAAAACAAACGAGAAATTTCTTTGATTAAAAAAATAGTGGTTACCCGGAGTCCATATCGGATACATACAAGAAATTTCCCCGTATTGCAGTGAAGGAAAAAGGGCAAAAGCGTGACGACCAAAAAGGATGGTTTCTCACTTCATTGGTTGAATTTAGTGCATAATCATCCATTTCCTTTAATGCAACTGCCCTTAAGCTATTGGATACAACTTCTTCTTCTTTTTTTTTAAACTAATCATCGCGCACGCTGTCCTTGCGTGCAAAAAGTATATATAATGCAATTAATTATTTTTAATTAATTTACGAATTAAGATAATTTTTTTTAAAAAATAGGAAAAGAAACTTACTCTCTAAAATTCATGAGAATAACTATCTGCAAAATTCATGAAAAAATATCATTAGGTAAATTTGCAAAACTAAGAAGAAAATTCACCGCAAAGTAATTTAAAGTTTACAAATGTAACATTAAAAGTAAAAAAAACAAAAAGGAGAGATAATACTTATGTATAAATAAATTAGGACACGATACGACTCCGACAAGCTATATTATATATAAATAAATATATTTATATTAATTAATTAATATAAAATAAAATATTTATAAGAGTAGTTAATATTACAAATTTAAATAAAATATATTCTTATCAAATTCAATATTTAAAGTCATTATAAATAACATTATTTATTTTTGCATATTACGATATTATAAGAAAATTTCAAAATAGAAATGGAAATAAAAAATTTAAATCAATATAATATTTTTTTTAGTAAATTTATACAATTATTTTTTGCCCCCACCTTGTTCAACATGCGTCCTTGCCGTGTCCGATATGTATCCTAGCCGTGTTGGACACGTGTCTCAGCCGTGCCAGAATTTTTTTTTTTAAAATTTAGACACTTTTTGTCTTGTCGGACACGTGTCGGTGCTGTGTTCGACACTGCACGGGATAAAAAATCAGATTGTCCGTGCATTAGAGATTTGTACGAATGGATTCTACTCGACCTACAACACTCAAACACAAAAAGGGTTAACTAGCCGCGGCCAACGACACTCTTCCAATGCTCAAGTCAGTATTGAACTCTTAGAGAAAGTGTCTAATGAGTTAAAATATTTTAAATGCGCTTACCTAACACTGTTCATGGCAGGAGTGCTTATAACTTTGGGCCAAACACGTATTTGAGTATACACACTGTAGTATTGCATTAATTTAATGCGCACAAACCTAGTCGATTGTTATTTTCAGCCTGACTGAGATTATACTCATCATACCTCCTTTCCTCTTTTGGCAAATTCCGATACTGTAGGACACTAAATACTTCCTTGTATGTTGTCCTAGGGAATCAAATGACAATGCGTGTCCCGACAGGGGTGTCGCAGGCATATAGGTGTTGCAGGTTGAGTAGGATCCACGCATTCAAATTCTTGACAAATAGGATTAAGAAAACCAGTCAGCTTGGCAGCTCAGCTCGACTAACTCTTAGCACGATCAGGGATATGAGTATTTTTATTAATAATAACATAATTTCTTGCCAAAAATATTCCAAAAGAAAAAGTTGATTTTTAACGTTGCACATGACCTGTACGTGCCTTTTTGGTCATTAAATTAACAGTGAGACTATTATTGCAACGTGTGAGATTATTATTGAAACGTTCTCTTAAAGTATGAGACCTTTTTTTGCACATTCGAGATGAGTGAGATTAATATTACAACATTTTGAATCGAATTGGACCAAAAATATAATTTTCCGCTAATTTAATCATAAGTTTTGTTTTGGAGTTCCTACAGAGGCAATATTAATTATTGACAACAAGAGCTTTACACCGAAATACACAAGATAAACCATTGGCTCCAATGCACCGATACTTCTGAGATATCATTTTGCTGCTGCTGCTGCTGTTAGGGCTGCAAACAAGCCGAGCCAGCTTGCGAGCTTGGCAAGCTGAGCTCAAGCTGATTCGGCTTGAGATCGTAGTTGGACGAGCTCAATCTGAGCTTTGACGAGCTTGATCTTGCCATCGAGTCGATCTCGATCCTGATGTGTCTAGGCTCGCGAGCCTAGGCATATATATGTTTTTTTTATATAATTTATATATATATATATGTATATTAGATTTATATTATATGTAAATACATATTTTATGTTATATATATAATATATATATATATTTAATTTATAATATATTATATATACATATAAATAATCTTTTTATTAATTATATATGGTTCAAATTCCAATATTGTATTATGTAAATGTACATTTATCTATCATATAATATATTATATATATCTTAAAATCTTAAAAATATATAATTTATCAATGTATATAGTTTGACAAGATAATATCAATCATGTATTATGTGCGTTCCTTAATAATATATGAGCTAATAATGTATTTGATTTAATAATTAAACTAATATTTATTTATATCTTATACATCTTAATAGGTTAAATCAATATTATATATGTGTACATGTGTTTTTGATATTTCATGTATTTTATATGTTTATAACTTTGTGTCCAAATTCTTAATTACATATATAATTTACTAACATGTATGGTACTAACTATTATGATTTAATGAGATAGTATGTAATTATGTATCATATATTATAATAAAATATGTATGTGTATTAATAATATATGAGCTAATAATGTATCTTATTTAGTAACATAATATATATGATAAATATACATTATATCTTAAATCTTAATAATATTTAGTTTACTAATGTGTATGATGATATTATCTAATAAAGATAACGTATAAAATATGTTATATATTATAATAGATTCATATTATATTATATCATATGTGAGTTTAATAATTGACCAAACCATCATATATATTCTTATATATTTTATATTTTTTGTGTGATAAAATTTTAATAAATATTATTTAATAATATAATACTAAAATATATGATTGATTAATTTAATTTAATTAATATAATTATAATATATATATATTTTACAATATATTATTATATTATATAATTATGTGTTATATATATATATATGATGAGGCTAAAAAACACGCCCGTATCAGAGCCGTCCACGTGTCGCCATCGGTTGACTTGAAGACTGTACGCTCGCATTGATGGGCTCGCGGGCCAACCCAGCCCACTCACTTGCCAACTAATGCAGGCCATTGAGCCTCGGATAACTATTCAGGTAAGGGCCCCGAACCGACAGGCTCGGAGTTCACATCTCAACCCTCAGGGTTACCCTTCTCAGGAGGGCACCCGCGCGAGGCAGGTTCCCGATGCTCGTGGTTTTGACGCTCAAGGGCCATCGGCCGTGGGGAACCCATCCGTGCGCCCTTCGAGTGCCGCCAACGCTCGAGTATGATTCTTCCCCGCTGTGGTGAATCTGAACCCTCATAAAACGGATCCGGGACCTTCTACCCGCGCGACCCTCGTCAACAACCTCTGACACAAAGGCAGCGCGTACCGCGCACCTGACACGCCGCCTACCTTTCAGAGCTGTCACTCTCATATCACCACAGGCAGCCACGTGTTAGGGCAACACAGGTTTGGGACCACACGGTCAAATTACCTAATCTACCCTCACCCCTAACATATAAATAAGGGAGAACACTTGCATTCTCCCGCAAGTCATCTTCTACAGATACACTCTATTATTCTGGGCATTCCTACTGACCTTCTCAAGCTTTCCATTAACCTCACCACAGTTGCATCACCATTATCTCTTGCATTCTTGGTGTTATCCTAGCTGGAAGAACCCACGCTCACAAGGAAACCCAGTTCCTGAGGCTCTCACGCGTGTGATGGTCTTTCCCTCTTCATACAAATACTAAAGTGTTGTTGCATTTAGGAAACCGATATTCCTGCACCATCAATATATATATATATATATATATATATTACTAATTTTATTAAAAATAAAAGGAATTGATAGGGGAAAAAAAGGAAAGAAAAAACTTCAAGCCTTACCAAGCCGAGTCGAGTCGATCCGGAGCTAGGTGCGAGCCGAGTTCAAGCCGCAGAATGCCAAGCTTGACAAGCTCGAGCTCGAATCAGGTTCAAAAACATCAAGCTCAAGCTCAAGCCTGATATGTTACGCCAAACTCGGCTCGTTTGCAGCCCTAGCTGCTGTATTGTGTCTAACACTTTTCACGTGGAAAATTCAAAAAATAATCTGTGTGATTGTGTCGCTGTATCCATATTATGTTATGTCCGTACTACCATGTTCATCTCCGTATATTATAGATCATTGGTATAAAATAAAAAAAACCCTTACACCTAAATAAATAAGATGTATAACAAAATAAATAAAATAAATAAAATCACTATTTATTGTTAAAGTTGTTGGAAAACACGAATCAGAAAGCAGCGGAATTTAAAAATTTTCCCAACAATAAGACCTTGGACTCGCAATCGTGTAACCAAATTCGTAAAGATAGAAAACTTACTTTTCTTTTGTTCTTTCTTGAAGCGTTTCAAGCCACCCAAGAACGCTCTTCTCGTGGCTTGATCCCCTCTCCTTGGTAAAGCTCGAATCTTCAAACTTCTAACTTGAAGTCTCTAGAGAAAGTCCACCAACTTGATCACAATCTAACTAGTAAGGATGCTAGTTCTCTAGTTAGTGTTTAGGCTTAACCTAGGGTTTAATTTAATCTTGGAGAAAGAAAGGTGTTCAACACATGAACCAAAAGAATTGTCAATTAGCTCTAAAGGGGAGCATGAGCTCCCCTATATATAGGAAAGGGGAGGGGCGACCGAACCTAGTCCTTATGCACTAAGGATTTGGTCCCTCTCTCTCCTATTACTTGATCATCAAGTATTTTCCAACTTTGACTTTGAATTCTAATTCAAGTCAACTTTTAAGAAAGCTAAAAATATCCAAACTATTTTTGGATAATTTTATACTTTATTTATTATAAAATAAATAACTTATTTTTATCTAATTAATTAATTAGTGATTAACTAGATTATTTTCTCCAAAATAAGACTTTCTTTTTAATTCAAAATTAAACCAAAGTCTATTAAATAATTAACACATTTAATTATTTAATACATATATATAATATATATATATATATCCACACGTGTGTGACACGTGTCACAGTGACACGTGTCACTCACGTGAGCCACACGTGTGATTTCACACGTGTGGAACCCTCTTGGCCCGATTAACTCGTTTAATCATTTTCAAGCCTCAACTCATGTAACCAAGTTGTTGTGTGTGACCCTCTAGGTTCTCAATTCAATTAGCAGTGACCCTAATTAATTAATTCACTAATTAATTAATCAGTCCACAGATTAAACGACCATAGTCTAGCAACAGGTGTTTAACCCCAAGCTGAATTGGAATGTTTGGATTCGACAGAACCTTTAAGTCATTGATTCGTGTGAGATACAATCCTCCTACTTACTATCTCTCAACCAAGATCTAGGGCAAGGGAATAATCAGAACCCTAATAATCCGGTCTTAAAGCTAAGTGCATTTCATATCCATTTGATCTCAATCCAAGAAACCCTTTTCTTGATATCTTGATCTACTGCCTTGGCCAAGGACTCCATATGGCATATGAATGACTTACACAATAAGAGATCACCTTGCAAATGCAAGTGTAGGTCCTATCTTGATTCTCATTCACTTTCATGAGTCACTTGTGCAGCCCCAGCATAAGCCTTGAATCAGTTGTCTAAGGCGACACCCTTTAAAGCTTATACCTAAGACTACAGAGTTAACTCATAAAGTGGCAAGGAACCTCAAGTCTAAGGATCAATTAATCACATCAATGACTCGTGAGATATTTCCTAATCTGGAAGTTTCCATTTCCTGAAATAGAAACTTCCTTTCCCATTTAGGAGTGTTCTCACACGGGGCACCTCAGTGAACTTACTTATTAAAGTAAGCCCCCTCATGTATCACACACGTATTAACTATACACTTTGCACCTCCATGAAACAAGGTGGTCCTTCTTAAGGGCGTGATCCCACAAGCAAGCCTTAGAGGAGTCAGGTTGACACTCCCACTGTCTGTAGGACTCATCGGCTTGGAGTATTTTACTAATCATGACTTATGTGATATAGGGCTCGTTTCATGAACCATTTCACCTAAATGGTAGAGTCCTAAAGTCATCAGGATTAGGGGAGTTCTCATACATGCACAGCTAAAGTAAACGCATACCAAACAAGAGCATATAAAGAAGTGTTGCCTCAATTCGTTATTTCATTCAAAGATTGTCTGTGATTACAATAAGGAAAAGCACAAAGCGGATATACAATCGGCTTTCTAGGGCACTATTCCTAACAATCTCCCACTTGCCCGTCAAAGCCATTCTAAAGCTACTCTAAGTCCCATCTTCTGAAGATGACTTTGGAAAGCTTCTCGACTAAGGGGTTTAGTAAGTGGATCTACCACGTTCTCTGCTGATGTGACCCTCTCGATTAGCACATCTTCTCTTTTGATAATATCACGGATTAGGTGATACTTCCTCATAATGTGCTTGGTCCGTTGGTGAGATCTTGGTTCTCTTGCTTGAGCAACCGCCCCAGTGTTGTCACAAAACACAGTAATGGGGTCTTTCATGCTAGGAACAACATTCAACTCTTGAATGAAGTTCCTAATCCAAACACCTTCCTTAGCTGCATCATTTGCAGCTAAGTATTCGGCCTCAGTGGTCGAATCTGCAGTGGTAGTTTGCTTGGAACTCTTCCAACTCACTGCTCCGCCGTTTAGGCAGAAAATGTATCCTGACATTGACTTAAAATCATCTAAGTCAGATGCAAAGCTTGCATCGCAGTATCCTTCGACAGTAAGATCTTTCTGACCTCCGTAAACTAAGAATAAATCTTTAGTACTTTTCAAGTACTTAAGAATATTCTTCACGGCAGCCCAGAGACCATCTCCAGGGTCAGTTTGGAAACGACTTGTCACACTAAGTGCATAAGCCACATCCGGTCGAGTACATAACATTGCATACATTATGCTACCTATTGCTGACGCATAAGGTGTATGAGTCATTCTTTCCTTCTCAAGATTAGTCTTAGGACACATCTTCTTTGAAAGACATGTTCCTACACTCATAGGAAGGTTCTTAACCTTTGCTGACTCCATATTGAATCTCTTCAATACTTTGTCAATGTACATCGACTGTGATAGTCCTATTAACCTTTTAGATCTATCTCTATAGATTTTAATTCCAAGGATATAGGACGCATCACCAAGATCTTTCATCTCGAATTGGTTCGATAACCATAACTTAGTCACTTTCATGTCATCCTTCGAATTCCCAATAAGAAGGATGTCATCAACATAAAGTACTAAGAATTGCACTGAGGTCTCCAATTCCTTTCTATACACACATGATTCATTCAAAATTTGGATGAAGCCAAACGCTTTGACCGATTCATCAAATCGAATGTTCCAATTCCTAGAAGCCTGTTTCAATCCATAGATTGATCTTTGGAGTTTGCAAACCTTTTGCTCACTCCCACTGAATGTGAAACCTATGGGTTGCTCCATATAAATGTCTTTGTCAATGTCACCATTGAGAAAGGCAGTTTTCACATCCATTTGCCATATCTCATAGTCATAATATGCAGCAATGGCAAGCATGATTCGAATGGACTTTTGCATTGCAACTGGTGAAAAGGTTTCGTCAAAGTCCACGTCGGGTCTTTGAGTGAATCCTTTTGCAACCAGTCTTGCTTTGTAGGCTGCAATGCTTCCATCAACTCCAAGCTTTCTCTTAAAGATCCATTTGCAACCTATGGGTTTGACCCCATCAGGTAAATCTACCAAGGTCCAAACTTGGTTGGAGTTCATGGAGTCCATTTCGGATTTCATGGCTTCTATCCACTGTTCAGAGTCAGAATCTGAAAGTGCCTACTCATATGTTAAAGGATCATTATCCTATTGAGAGATTTCATGGAAGAATCCATACCATCTCTCCGGCTGTCTAGGAGTGCGTTCAGAACGCCTTAGAGGAGGGTTTTTGTGTGCATCGAAATTCGTGATTGGTTGTAGTTGATCAGTAGGGGACGTCTCTTCAGTGGGTGGCGTGGGGTTACTTTGTACTTCTTCTAATTCTATGATCTTGCCTTTCTTTTCTTTAAGGAACGGTTCCTCAAGAAAAGTGGCATTTCTGGAAACAAACACCTTTTGCTCAGATTGATCATAGAAATAGTATCCTATGGATTCCTTAGGATAACCTACAAAGTAGCATAAGTTAGAACGAGATTCTAACTTATCTCCCACTGTCTTCTTCACGTAAGCAGGACAACCCCAAATTCTTAAGTAAGAATAACTAGGGATTTTACCATGCCACATTTCATAGGGCGTCTTGGGGACTGACTTAGAGGGAACTAGATTCAGAATCTTTGCTGCACTTTCTAGGGCATAACCCCAGAAAGAAGGTGGTAAGTCAGTGAAACTCATCATGGAACGAACCATATCAAGTAGGGTTCGATTCCTTCTCTCAGAAACTCTATTAAGCTGAGGAGTTCCCGGAGGAGTCCACTGAGAGATAATCCCATTATCTTTGAGATGATTAAGGAATTCTTCACTAAGATACTCGCCTCCTCGATCAGATCGAAGTGCTTTGATCTTGTGACCAGTTTGGTTCTCAACCTCCTTTTGAAATTCCAAGAATTTCTCAAAAGCTTCAGATTTATACTTCATTAAGTATACATAACCATACCGACTAAAGTCATCAGTAAAGGTTATGAAATACTGATGATTGTTTCTAGTGCTTACACTAAGCGGTCCACAAACATCAGTATGGATCAAATCTAAAACCTTAGTGGCACGTTCCACAGTTCCTTTAAAAGGGACTTTGGACATTTTTCCTTTGAGACAGGATTCGCAAGAAGTTAACTCTTTGAGATCATTTTCAGAGAATGATCCTAAAGTGTTTATCTTGCTAATTCTGTTCTTGGAAATGTGTCCTAATCTAGCGTGCCATAAGGGAGCTGAAACTTTGTCATCTCTCTTACGCCTTGTTTCTCATTGTATATTCATAATATTGATGTTTTGAGTTAGGTAAAGTCCATTACTTAGAGTACCGATATGAACGGAAGAGTTGTTCCGTTTGATAAAGTATTTACCATTCTTAATATAAGTTTCATAACCTTCACAATCTAATATTGGAACTGAAATTATATTACGAATAATGCTCGGTACATAAAGGACTTTATTTAATACTAACTCAAAACTACCTAAATCTAATCTAATTGTGCCTAAAGCTCGAGCTTCAACGTTTGAGCCATCGCCGATCTTCAAGACACATTCTCCTTCTTTGAGTTGTTGGACTTCACTTAGCATCTGTACATCATTACAGATGTGAGTTCCACAACCGGTATCAAGTACCCAAGAACTAGAATTAATAGAAAGATTTACTTCAACGAGAAAGATACCTTTCTTTAGAGTAGCCTTGTACTCTGGGCAGTTTCTCCTCCAATGTCCCGCTTTGCCACAATGGAAGCAAACATCCTCTTTCTGATCACGCTTCTTCTTTTGGGCCTTCCCCTTCGAAATGCCACCAGTGGGCCTAAGGGGTTTCTTCTTCTTCTTTTGGGCTTTCTTGCTCTTACCTTTAGAAGGCCCAGAAGAGGAAGATGGAGCATTCACCATCAAAACCTTATTGTCCTTCTTGATCGTGCTTTCAGCAGTCACAAGCTGACTAATCAGCTCAGCTACAGTAGCACCAGCATGATTCATGTTGAAGTTAAGGACAAATGGGTTGAATGATGGTGGGAGCGAAGCTAGCAACAAATCCACTGAAAGCTCATCTTTCAGTGGCATGTCCATGGAAGCAAGTTTCTCAGTAAGGGCGAGAAACTTAAGTCCATATTCATGGACACTTGAACCTTCCCTCATTCTCAAGTGGAACAATTCCTTTGAAGTGTTATACCTTGTAACACGTTCATGAGGGCGGTAAAGTTGCTCTAAGTGGTCGTAAATCTCCCAAGCAAATTCCATGGCCTCATGTTGTCTTTGCAAGTCCGGAGACATGTTAGCCAACATAAGGCAACGGGCTTGGAGATTATCATCCTTCCACTTCTGAATCGCATCCCGCTCGGCCCGAGTGGGAGCCTCCCCTTCGGGACTAGGCTCCCCTTCGAAGAGAACATAAGTTCTCTTCTCAGAATCTAAAACGATTTTCAGATTCCTCAGCCAATCAGAATAGTTGGGACCAGTCAACTTGTTTGACTCGAGGATCGATACAAGAGGGTTTTTGGTTGCCATTTCAAAACACGTAGAGAATCACAGAATCTACGACCTTAATGGTAAAATAGAGAACTAGTGAGCATGCTGAATTATAACGATATACAAAAGATAAGGTCTTTAATCCAATGTAGCTCCCACTGTTTTTCAAAGATCTAGAATTCCCAAAGATCTAAGAGGAACACGTTTCCCAATGGGTACTAAGATCCTAGGCATTTTACCTCGAACCCACGACTCGCGGACATTCTAAGTAAGAACCCTAGGTAGGTACAACTTACCAATTCTAACACCTTTAGAACTCTTAGTAATTGTTTTTGCATCACCTATCTTTCAATACGGACCCACGACTCGTGCGACATCCATATTTACTTAGGCGTTAAGCTAGACCCATCAATCATAAGATCATGACCAAAACTTAGTTCGAACGACCCACGACTCGCGGACATCGCCCTTGCTAAAATTGACCATGAAATATTGATCATTTAAAATGATCAATTAGGTAACTAAAAACTAATAAGCTCCACTAGCTATCCCACGACTCGCGGACAATAACTAGCTTTACTTACTAAACTTAAAACCTATTGATGGAATGCTAGGAATTTAATTCAAAATTTGCATCTCGAATTAAACACCTATTTGTTCGAAATTAGCTTAATATTTAATGGGAATTTTCGAATCAACCGGAGAGTTGTCCGGTTCGACCTCACCAACATATATGTTATCCAATTTTATTAGTATTGATTAATGCAAGTACACTTAAATGCATTTCAAACAAGCACATAAACAGATAACATGTCCTAGCATGATACTAACATGTAATGATCATGGGTTCTACCTATCTTATGCGTGATATGTGGGAGCCACTCCACAATCACAAGTTCTAACATACATGCCACATAAACAGTTTAAATCACATAAGGGAAAGCGGTAACAAAATACGAGCCCTATCTCTATTACATTTAACAATTGAGATTCCCCTCCCTAACATTTTGAGGGGTCTTCACTTATGGCCTCCTTGTTACTTGAATGTGGTCCATCTTACTCCTTGGGTGCATTGTCTCCAAAATGAAAATAAAACCTCACCACCTATCTCTACTCTCAAATTACAATAAAAGGAAAAAGACGTAAAGTAATAAGGCTCAATCTTCATATTGGCCTTAGACAATTACACGGGGCATACCCCGGCCTCAAAAACAGTAATATGGAAAGCCACATAATAAATCACATAACAGTACGCACATAAGTGAGGCTCCAACCTCAATTGAAAAACGCAACTATAGGGCTCCAACCCCAATTTAAACCATCCATGTGCATAAATTAAAACCATACATAGATCTAAACCCATGATCACCTAACATGCTTTTGCAAGAATTTAAATTTAGCCAATAAATTAAAATTCTCGTTTCAAGTCCTAATGACTTAAAACACGACTTGATGCGAGTCTTATTTATAAAAGTTTTCAATAAATCCCAAATTACCAAAACAAATAAAATTCCAATTAATTTCTGAAAATTAATAATTTTATCAAAGGTGTATTTTCCCAAAATATAAACCGTTTCAATTTCTCAAAATTCCCAATTTCAAGTTTTTATTCAAAAATTAAAATAAATATTCAAAAATAAAATTTTAAAATTAAAAAACAAAATTGGGACTGGATTGCACGAAATACGAAAGTTCGGATCAGGAAAACGGGGTCCTTACGCGAAACGGGGCGCACGCGTTGCAAGCGTGCGCGGACGCGCACGGCAGGCACGCACAGCGCCCGGCCAAGGCCGGGCTAGTGCGCTCACTGCGTGCGCCTGGCGCGCGCGTGCTGTCGGGCGACGGCGAGCGATGGGCCGGCGCGCCTAGGCGCGCCCGGAAGGCTCCCGCACAGGCGTGCGGGAGGTGCTGGGCGGTTGCCCTGCGCAAGCCTAGGACAGGCGGGCGGTGGCGCGCGAAGCCCGCGCGCGCGACGCCTTCACGCGCGGGGTTTCGCGTGTTCGTCGTGATCCGGGTTTTCGTTTCATGTTTTCGTTCAAAAGAAAAACCAATCCAAGAAATCCAATAACAGTTTATACAGTTTCAAATCTAAAATTGTTTTCAAAATTAAATTTTGCAAAAACCAATTTTCAGAAACTTTCAGGAAAAAATACAGTTTCGTAATTCAGGCTTTCTAAAACAATTACAAATACTCAATCGCATCAAGCCTAAGAATTTCTACCAAATTCAGAATAATTGAGACGAATCAGAAACATTAAAGAGGTGGCTCTGATACCACTTGTTGGAAAACACGAATCAGAAAGCAGCGGAATTTAAAAATTTTTCCCAACAATAGGACCTTGGACTCGCAATCGTGTAACCAAATTCTTAAAGATAGAAAACTTACTTTTCTTTTGTTCTTTCTTAAAGCGTTTCAAGCCACCCAAGAACGCTCTTCTCGTGGCTTGATCCCCTCTCCTTGGTAAAGCTCGAATCTTCAAACTTCTAACTTGAAGTCTCTAGAGAAAGTCCACCAACTTGATCACAATCTAACTAGTAAGGATGCTAGTTCTCTAGTTAGTGTTTAGGCTTAACCTAGGGTTTAATTTAATCTTGGAGAAAGAAAGGTGTTCAACACATGAACCAAAAGAATTGTCAATTAGCTCTAAAGGGGAGCATGAGCTCCCCTATATATAGGAAAGGGGAGGGGCGGCCGAACCTAATCCTTATGGACTAAGGATTTGGTCCCTCTCTCTCCTATTACTTGATCATCAAGTATTTTCCAACTTTGACTTTGAATTCTAATTCAAGTCAACTTTTAAGAAAGCTAAAAATATCCAAACTATTTTTGGATAATTTTATACTTTATTTATTATAAAATAAATAACTTATTTTTATCTAATTAATTAATTCGTAATTAACTAGATTATTTTCTCCAAAATAAGACTTTCTTTTTAATTCAAAATTAAACCAAAGTCTATTAAATAATTAACACATTTAATTATTTAATACATATATATAATATATATATATATATATCCACACGTGTGTGACACGTGTCACAGTGACACGTGTCACTCACGTGAGCCACACGTGTGATTTCACACGTGTGGAACCCTCTTGGCCCGATTAACTCGTTTAATCATTTTCAAGCCTCAACTCATGTAACCAAGTTGTTGTGTGTGACCCTCTAGGTTCTCAATTCAATTAGCAGTGGCCCTAATTAATTAATTCACTAATTAATTAATCAGTCCACAGATTAAACGACCATAGTCTAGCAACAGGTGTTTAACCCCTAGCTGAATTGGAATGTTTGGATTCGACAGAACCTTTAAGTCATTGATTCGTGTGAGAAACAATCCTCCTACTTACTATCTCTCAACCAAGATCTAGGGCAAGGGAATAATCAGAACCTTAATAATCCGGTCTTAAAGCTAAGTGCATTTCATATCCATTTGATCTCAATCCAAGAAACCCTTTTCTTGATGTCTTGATCTACTGCCTTGGCCAAGGACTCCATATGGCATATGAATGACTTACACAATAAGAGATCACCTTGCAAATGCAAGTGTAGGTCCTATCTTGATTCTCATTCACTTTCATGAGTCACTTGTGCAGCCCCAGCATAAGCCTTGAATCAGTTGTCTAAGGCGACACCCTTTAAAGCTTATACCTAAGACTACAGAGTTAACTCATAAAGTGGCAAGGAACCTCAAGTCTAAGGATCAATTAATCACATCAATAACTCGTGAGATATTTCCTAATCTGGAACTTTCCATTTCCTGAAATAGAAACTTCCTTTCCCATTTAGGAGTGTTCTCACACGGGGCACCTCAGTGAACTTACTTATTAAAGTAAGCCCCCTCATGTATCACGCACGTATCAACTATACACTTTGCACCTCCATGAAACAAGGTGGTCCTTCTTAAGGGCGTGATCCCACAAGCAAGCCTTAGAGGAGTCAGGTTGACACTCCCACTGTCTGTAGGACTCATCGGCTTGGAGTATTTTACTAATCATGACTTATGTGATATAGGGCTCGTTTCATGAACCATTTCACCTAAATGGTAGAGTCCTAAAGTCATCAGGATTAGGGGAGTTCTCATACATGCACAGCTAAAGGAAACGCATACCAAACAAGAGCATATAAAGAAGTGTTGCCTCAATTCGTTATTTCATTCAAAGATTGTCTGTGATTACAATAAGGAAAAGCACAAAGCGGATATACAATCGGCTTTCTAGGGCACTATTCCTAACAAAAGTGCCCTACATAGATTAATGTCAAAGTCATTGTAGCACCCCCACACGTGGAGATGCCATACCCCTGCACTATAGGTCGATCCACATACGATATGGGGTAACCCGTACATGAACTAACCTATAGCGAACGAGTGACAATGCAAATAAAATGACAAGCTAGGTGGGACTAACTCATACATGCAACAGAATAAAGCGGAAGCATACTCGATTAACTTGCAAATGTAACTATTAAAACATGCTGTAACCTGGATCATTTGTCAGCTAACTCGTATACTGGTTCACATATCAATACATTATCATCTTCGAATACATAACAATTAACTTTAACAATGATGTCGTACGCAATTATAAATAATCAAGTAAATACACCGTGCCTGACTCGACTATATGGACTGGACTCGGCTCGATTCCCGCCTAGCGTGAACCTGCAATAACTTGAAAGGTGGAGGCGTCAGTCTGTGAAGACCGAGTGAGGGGTTTAAATAAATATTTACGCAGTTAACATGCAAGCTATATTCTCGGGTAAAGTTTTAGAAAAGATAAATGTATAAGTACAATAATAAGATATCTTCGCCCGAGAATACAACTGTCAAGATTAAATACTTGATCATTTTCATGCATTCAATACATGGCCCCGACGAGTGAGGGCAGTCTCCAACCTTACTCCAAATGTACATGAAACATGCTTGCTTGATTACTTAACACTTGATCATGTAATTCAGTTACAGTGCATAGGTGCGATAGTGTATTCAGGCAATACAATCAAGGACTGGAAATCATGCAATAACCCGAGGATAATCCGTGGTGCCGAACCCGTCCCCAGTCTCCTTCTCTCTCCAATGATGGGAAGGTAGCTAACCTTCCTCCACTAATCTCCTAGCTGATTCAGGGGTCATCCCAATGTGGTGAGGATAGCGCCAGAGTTACCCGTCAGCCCATGCTTTCCCGGTTGGCTCTAGCCACTACCCTCGGGCCCAACGTGAACGGTCATGCTTACTCGCCTAAAACATGCACGATACATGGCTTGCTTGCTTTTCATGAGCATGACTTACTTGTAATAAACGCAACTTGCTTGAAATCATGAGTATTTCATGGAAAGTTATAGATATAAATACCTTTTTGGCCGAAAGCTCACGTAAGGGTTATATAGGTTCTATATAACTAGAAATTAAACCTCACTTGACAGGCGACACGACGACTCATGGATGCGTGAACGTGCTCATTGATCTGTAATCTCCACCCTAGAGAAGAACTGGACAAGACACGGGACATTGTGTACTCGTTAGATAATAACTCAATAATGTTACCAAATATGACGCACGACACAAACACATAACGAGATATCGTGCAATGAATAATGTAGCATGTAAATATCATGTTTTGGCATGTAATCAACCATATAATAACAATTCGGGGTCAAATAAATCATTGGAATTAAATTCCAAAATTCCATTTTTATGCAGAATATTTCTGCCTCTCCAGTGGCCTGGGAAAGGCCGTTCCAGCCCTTAGTTCAAAATGGGAAGGGCCGTTCCCACCTCCCCGAAGTGGCTCCCCGAAACTGGGAACCGCCGTTCCCGGCTATAAGCCAAAGTGGGAGCGTTCGTTCCCGTTCTCGCCGGCATTCACATATTTCAAAACATGGGAACGGCCGTTCCCGTTACGCAGATAATACAGAAAACAGAGCAGAAGAACAGGGGAGGCATGAACCAACCTCCAAATCATCCCAATCACTTATAACTCAATCTCTAATTGCATAATTTCATGAAGGAAACATGCTAGCATACTTAACATACAATAAAATCCAACTTAAACACTTAAATCATGCTTGATCATCACAAATCATCAACTTCAAGCTAATGGATGAGTTCATCATATAACTTCAAATTTCGCAAGAATTCATGCATGGTTTCAAGGTATAATCACGTCTTCATACTTCTAACAACAATTAATCCATTTAGCTAGCTTAAACACTAACCCTAGCTTCAAGAAATATTATCAAGAATTCACACATATTCATATATTTACCTTGAAATGAAAATAAATGGAAGAGGATGATGAAAGATGATGCTTGGCTTCAATCATGAAATTCTTTAACAGATTCTAGCTTGGAGATGATGATTTCCCAATTTTTCTTTTCTTTGATGAGTGAACCGAGAGGGAGAGAAATGGAGATGAATATGCTTGTAAGAAATAAAATGAAATGAAGGTTGTGGAAGAAATGCATATACCATGATATATCTTGGAAAAATGTGATATTTGCAATTAAATCCTCCCAACATATAAGTCATGCAATTAAGGATAAAAGGTTTGCCAATTGATCAATTAAGCCCAAAATTAATTATGCAATTTAGTCCTCACATTTACAAGATTAATCATTTAGGGACAATTAAGCAATTAATACAAGTTGGGCAATTAATTTAGGTAACAATTGAATTCAATTTATAAAATAATTCCCAAGTTGACACATATTTGACATAATCACGTTAAAATACAATTCGTAAAATTTAACTAAAATTAATATGAATTGAATAAACTAAAATAATAAAATAAATCCTAACGCTCGAAACTCACACGTGTCGAGCGTACCTGACTGTCTGGAAATTGGGGCGTTACAGTCATACTATCCAACATTTATATAATAACTAGTTAATGAAAATCACTCTGTAGAGGTGGAATCCCAATAAAATCCTATTTTTATTACAAAAAATTAAAAAAAGAAAAAAAAAAAACTATGTTTAAGTACATATTTAATTCTAAAAAAAATGTTTCGATGTCTACGCACTCGGTTATTAGTTTTTTTTTTCTTTCACTTTATTTTAGATTTAAAATTTAATTTCTTTTGGTAGAATGAACTTTTTAACTAGGAGGCTGAGGTTGTCGCTTTTAAAAAAAATAGAAATGTTTTTAAGTTAGTTTTAAATAAACAAAGGATACGAATGATGCATGCATGCTCACATATATTACATTCATAATTTTCTAAATAATTTTCCTCCCAAAGAAAAGGACAAAAGATAGTTTATACAAACTGAAGTCCAATATAAATACTTTAATTTTAACAAACCTAAGAATTAAAATAAAATAAATAATATTAGCGTCCAAATCAACATAAACACCCATAGGGCGCATAACATAATATTTATGATGTACGTATACGGCGATATGGACATGACACGACACGGATACGACGATACAATTTTTTTTAAAATTTTTCACGTGAGGAGTGTCGGACACAATGTCCGACAGAAGTGTCCAATACGACACGACACGACACGACACGACACGACACGAAAAAATAATATTTTTAAAAATATTCGTACACGATAGCTTGATATACATTCCACAAAAGTATATACAACAATATTGAAGGTGGATTGTTTGAAGAATCTCTCAAAGTGTTTTTCAAGAACAACTAAACTGCGGTTGATATTGAACTCTGTCTGAATGATTAAAATATAATTTTTCTATCTAAATGGATTGTATTGTAATTAGGTCTAAATTTAGGGATTAAAATATAATTTCTCAATCTAGATGAACTGCATTATAATTAGGCTTAAACGTTGGACAGTCAGATGTAAATTTTCCCTTGTTAATTATGGGAGAATAATGGATCTTTTAATTTGTGCGTCTAATTGCTACGTTCATAAGAAATAATTACATCTAACTACCCCACATTAAATCGAATTATAATACAATCCATCTAAATTGAGAAATTACATTTTAATCCCTAACTTTTGAGAACTATTTGTGGTCTCTGACGCCTGTTAAGGGTCCGTTATATCATTCCAAAAATACCCCGATTTTGTTAATTTGATTTGTGATTTCAGGGACTGTGTTGTAAAATTCATAATTTGTGTGGATCATTTTGTTTATATTTGTAAACTTTAGGGATGTTTTTGTGATTTTGATCATATATTCAATATAACACTAATAGAAACCATCAGGGCTATTAGTTTACTTTCACAAATTCTGTTAGGGACCTCAAACCAAAGAAGTCTTATAAGGACTAAGATGTAATTTTTCAATCTAAATAAACTAGATTGTAATTAAACCTAAATATAAGGTAATCAAATATAAATCACCGGCTCCAAACAAATGATGTGCATCTAACTATCCCAACTTCAACCTAAATATATCCTAACTCCATGCAAAGTGGGTGGGTTTCTCCTACTTCTGTCCATCCTAAGCAAATTTTATATCTTACATATATATTCCGCTTCATCCTACGCAAATCTTGGTCATGTTACCCGAAGTTCTTTCTACATTTATTTTATTAATAATCATACTTCATATTTCGAAGACATATTCGTCCCTCTCACTCGCTAACCTTATTAATATCAGCGAAATTGCTGATATTAATTTGAAACGTTCTTTATCTCGCATCACGTTTGTTATGCAATTAACACGAATAAATAAAGTAAATAATAAATTGACACAAGAATTTATGTGGTTCACCAATTTGACTACGTTCACGGGTGAGAAAGAGAGATTAATTTATTATCTTGAGGGAGTTACAAATGGAGTTACAAAGGTGCTCTCTAAATTCTGAGGAATTTATGCAGAGAAATTCTCAGTTTTTCTTCTGCTTAAAGATATCAGAAACTACCCACTAAATAAGACGTGTCCGATGTGGGCTCAAAAATTGATTCTAAAACTACCTCTACCAAAGTTGCCTATGATTTGTGGACTTTTGGAGCCACGTCAACAAATCTCCACCTTAGCTCTACAAAGTTCGAATTACACAAATCTCAAATGCAAAATAAAATAGTAAATTTCTCATAGCCTCTCCAATAAGCCCGAATGGGCAATCAATCAATATTGCAAATTCACACCAAATTCAAGTCTCATTTTTATGCAAAGACTCAGTTTCTTCTGCCATAGCACCAATCCACTGTGCAGACTCATTGCAGGACTTAGCATATGAGAATGAAACGGGGTTAATCTGAAACTGTATCCTCAGCAATACTAAGAACATATGCCACCAAATCAACTTCAACAAATCTTTGAGGAGGTTTAATTTGCCTCCTTGGTCTATCTCTTGCAATCGAACGAGTTTCAACAGATGTGGCTCATTTTGAACTAAATCATCCGAAGTGGTCTCATGTGTAGGAACATGGACTTCTGACTCCACCTGATCGGGTGATGTATGAGTACCTGCATCAAACTCAACAATACTTTCCTCTCTCGGATTAATCATAGCAGATTCATCAAATATAACATTTCTACTGGTAATAACTTTAAATGTTTTAGAACACCAAACTCTACATACTTTCACACCATGTGTATAACCAAGAAAAATACACTTTCTCGATCTAGGTTCAAGTTTTCCCTCATTACACTACAAGAAAACAGGCGAATTCCGAGGAAAATTTCCGAGGGAATTCCGAGGGATTTCCGAGGGAATTCATTCCCTCGGAAAAAGCCTCGTCGGAATTGGTTCCGAGGGAAAAAATTCCGAGGGAATTCCCTCGGAAATATATTTCCGAGGGAATTTCGAGGGAATTCCGAGGGAAAATCCCAATATTTATTTTCCGAGGGAATTCCCTCGGAATTCCCTCGGAATTCATTCGCCAATGCTATTCCCTCGGAATGTATTCTATTTTCCGAGGGAATTCCGAGGGATTTTTCCCTCGGAATCTTGTTTGTCAATTTTGTATAATTTTGTTTTCCGAGGGAATTCCGAGGGAATTTTCCCTCGGAATTTTGTTTGTCAATTTTGTATAATTTTATTTTCCGAGGGAATTCCGAGGGAATTTTCCCTCGGAATTTAATTTTCCATTTTGTGAAATTTTATTTTCCGAGGGAATTCCGAGGAACCATTCCCTCGGAATCTTATAAGTCATTATGTCAAATTTGATTTTTCCATTAATATTTTATAAATAAAATTTATTATTATTTTTTAGATCATTATTGTACCTATTATGAAATATGTATTTATAATCCAAAATATAACTATATATCAAAACCCAAATTTTAAAATATAATTATGATAAATGTACAATGTTGAATAACAAAAAGACAAAGCAAAAAATTATCTATTCTTACAAAAATGATAAAGATTATCTATTGAAATAACAAAATAATCCATATACATTGTTCAAGAAACATGATCACAATTGGTTGTTTTCTTCATCTTCATTGTTTAATCTCTGCAAATTTTTTATTAATGAGAGCCCGCAAACCCTCTGCTTCTTGGATTCTTGAATTCCTGTCCAAAAACAAAGGTCACAAAAGTTGATCAACCTCTCCGATACCATAGAGAAAACAGAATCCATTTTTTTCTGCAACATTAATTGGATGTGTTTCCTATATGCAATGTAGAATGTAACACATTATGTTATACAACCAACAACCGTAGGTGAATCATCATATAAGTAGTAGGCAAGCACTAAGTGTCCAGCACTAGAAAATTCTTAGACAAACCATTACAGCATGCATGATCAGAACACTAGAAAATCCGCAAGCTAACAAATTAAAACTGAAGGAAGTGAAATTTAATAATGTTAAAAGTATACTGCCTAGTTTCAATCTAATTCAAATAAGACAACAATGAATTTAAAGTCTAAAATATAACACAAGCAAGACCAAATACTGAATACCCACCTACGCAACACTCAATCAAAAGATCTTGAGCATCTCTTGCAACACGAACATCCGGAGGAAGCATCTCTTTGATGATTTTTGTCATAGTTGCTGAAAGAGAGAAAACATTGTCAAGTTCGAGTCCATATTACAATTCATACACTCTCATTTAAAAACCACAAGAAAACTGACAGGAGAAGTATTCAGGCATGCTTTTATCAAGAAATTGTGTTAAATTACAGATTGTTTCATTAACATCCTGAACAGTAATCCATAACTCTATTTGCATATTACAGATGGTAATTCATATTTACATTTTCCCAATTCCTACATAACTATGCAATAATTTAATCAAGGATGCAAGACAACATGATTGCCAACGGTTAGATAAGCTGTTCTAAACTATGACGCACGAACATGACATGACGCAACAAAATGATATTATTTTTAGAAGTATTTGACAGACATTCTAATTGAGGACTGCAATCCCTGCCCTGACGTGTGAATCCCCCAATTAATAATAATTAAACACCATCTCACATACTATCACTGATCAACAACACTCTATTGAGTGCTAACCCTCAATATCAAGTCACACAAAACCATTTCCTGATTTCAGTTGCACTCTATTGAGTGCTAACCCCCAAGTAAGTAAATTTCAGTTGGAAATATAAGCACTCCATAGTTAACGTCCACTTTAATTCCAAGAAAACTATATTCTGATCCAAAAACATGTACATATAGGCCACACAAAACCATTTCCTGAAAGTGGAACAGGACCCTAATCATAATATTACTTGCATTTCCTGTTTATGCCATCATACAGTGTAGTTACCATCAATAAAGAGAAACAGAATAGAGGCACAACAAAAGATACTCCTACAAACACTGCTAGTCCATTTCCTCACAGATTATGATTATCCAGAAAGTGTCCAGGAGACCACCAACGCCCTTACCAACACACTCTACTAACTCAAATCATTGCATCGACTTTTAGATATAGAAATGACATCCCCTCATAGACACACTCCATTGAATTCAAATAACTGCATCGATTCAAGATAATGAAGATGGAAACTAAAGAGAATGAGAATACAAACCAATTTGCGGCGTTTCTCCCTAGGCGAGCTAAACTTGTGAACAGTCTTAACAAAGGCAATAACGAAAGTGACGCCCAGTCTTAACAAAGGGACCGCCAGAACCCAAGGCAGGGAGCTTCCCCCAACTCGAGGGCCTGGAATGGCCTGCGTGACAGAGCCTGTAAATTCAACCAAATCCATGAAAGAATACAGAAAAATTGCAAGTAATCAGCTTCCTCGTTACTTTTAACAAAAACCCAAAAAGAATTGACAACATAAAAGTCAAAAATTAAAAGAAAAAGAAATTCATTAAAATTTTTTGGAAAAAATTCGCAAGATTACTGAAACACATCCAGGAGAAAGAGGGAAGAAAATACCCCACGAATATTGGCCAAACGCTTGGTTTCTTCTTCAACCTGCGAGAAAAGTGTGGAAAAATGTTAGATCTGTGAGGAACGAGGCGAGGCGAGGAAAAGGGCGGCACCACGGCGAGGCACAGCGCGGCACGGAGGCGACAATGGTGGCGCAGCACGAAGACGAGAATGGTGGCTCGGCACAGAGGCGACGACGGTGGCGCGGCGCAAAGGGTTCCGCGTAGGGTTCTTCCCAGATTTTCCCCCATCCCAAATCGATTTTGTGAGAATTTTGAAACCCCCTTTTTTTGTTCATAAATCTGACTTGGCAAAGTCAGCCAAATATCTCTTTAAACAATATGGAAGATACGTTTTATGTTTATTTTCTTAGCAATAAGGTAACGTTTTTAAGGAATTTTTTTTTTTTTTTAAAGAAGGATACGTTTTGATATATATATATATATATATATATATATATATATATATATATATATATTATTAAATAAGAAATAATTTAAAAATATTCTTTAAATATCAATTTTATAACACAAGGTTGTATTTATTAAATGCAAATTATTATAATTCTGTAATTTTAAATTTAAATGTAATAACATGATGTTTTAATTTCTTTGTTGGTTAATTAAAAAAGAAAAAATTCTCTTCCAAAAATATGTGAAAACAAAATTAGATTTCAATTTAAAATAAAACGAATGTCTTTTAACGTTATGATATCGTTCGAAATACCAACCGAATGTTTGATTACATATGTATAACCATCAATTCACTCATTTAATAACTAAAATTAACTTACTTTATTCACTAATTATACATATAATTGTCATGGATTGTATTTAAACTCGACAAATTATTATCTAGTGCTTAATTTTAAAAAATATATATTGCAAATTCCGAGGGAATTCCGAGGGATTTCCGAGGGAAAACCATTTTCCCTCGGAAATCCCTCGGAATTCCCTCGGAATTTGCAAAATCCTAAATATTAAAAAAAAAAGAAAAACGTTATTTTTAAATATTAATTGTAATAATATGATGTTTTCTTTGTTATTTAATTAAATAAGAAAAAGTTCTCTTTTAAAAATATATAAAAACGAAATTCTATTTCAATTTAAAATAAAACGAATGTCCTTAACGTTATGATTTCGTTCGAAATACTTACCGAATATTCGATTGCATATGTATAACCATCGATTCAATCATTTAATAACTAAAATTATCTTACTTTATTCACTAATTATACATATAATTTTCATGGATTGTATTTAAACTCAACAAATTACTATATAGTGCTTAATTTTAAAAAATATATATTTCAAATTCCGAGGGATTTCCGAGGGAAAACCATTTTCCCTCGGAAATCCCTCGGAATTCCCTCGGAATTTGCAAAATCCTAAATATTAAAAAAAAAAGAAAAACGTTGTTTTTAAATATTAATTGTAATAATATGATGTTTTCTTTGTTATTTAATTAAATAAGAAAAAGTTCTCTTTTAAAAATATATAAAAACGAAATTCTATTTCAATTTAAAATAAAACGAATGTCCTTAACGTTATGATTTCGTTCGAAATACTTACCGAATATTCGATTGCATATGTATAACCATCGATTCAATCATTTAATAGCTAAAATTATCTTACTTTATTCACTAATTATACATATAATTGTCATGGATTGTATTTAAACTCAACAAATTATTATATAGTGCTTAATTTTAAAAAATATATATTTCAAATTCCGAGGGAATTCCGAGGGATTTCCGAGGGAAAACCATTTTCCCTCAGAAATCCCTCGGAATTCCCTCGGAATTTGCAAAATCCTAAATGTTAAAAAAAAAAAGAAAAACGTTGTTTTTAAATATTAATTGTAATAATATGATGTTTTCTTTGTTATTTAATTAAATAAGAAAAAGTTCTCTTTTAAAAATATATAAAAACGAAATTCTATTTCAATTTAAAATAAAACGAATGTCCTTAACGTTATGATTTCGTTCGAAATACTTATCGAATATTCGATTGCATATGTATAACCATCGATTCAATCATTTAATAACTAAAATTATCTTACTTTATTCACTAATTATACATATAATTGTCATGGATTGTATTTAAACTCAACAAATTATTATATAGTGCTTAATTTTAAAAAATATATATTTCAAATTCCGAGGGAATTCCGAGGGAAAACCATTTTCCCTCGGAAATCCCTCGGAATTCCCTCGGAATTTGCAAAATCCTAAATATTAAAAAAAAAAGAAACACGTTGTTTTTAAATATTAAATGTAATAATATTAAATATATATATATATAACTTGCAATTACTAATTTAATAGATATCATTATAGCTCTTAATTCACTAATAATATTTATAATTGCCATGGATTTTACCTAAGTTCAACAAATTATTATATAATTAATAATTAAAAAATAACTATTCAAAATTCCGAGGGAATTACGAGGGAATTCCGAGGGAATTTATCAAATTCATTTCCGAGGGAATATTTCCCTCGGAAAGTAGTTTTATTTTAATAATTAAATAACTTTCAATTTTCCGAGGGAATTTTCCCTCGGAAATTCCCTCGGAAAATACTAAATTGAATTATGCGAACATTTCCGAGGGAATATTTCCCTTGGAAATCCCTCGGAAAATAATTTTAATTTAGAAAATAAATTACTTTCAATTTTCCGAGGGAATTTTCCCTCGGAAATTCCCTCGGAAACTAGTTCTAATTTAAAAATTAATTAAACTTTAATTTTCCGAGGGAATTTTCCCTCGGAAATTCCCTCGGAAAATAATTTTAATTTAAAAATTAATAATTTTTTATTTTCCGAGGGAAATTTCCCTCGGAAATTCCCTCGGAAACTAGTTCTAATTTAAAAATTAATTAAATTTTAATTTTCCGAGGGAATTTTCCCTCGGAAATCCCTCGGAAAACTTGGCGGCTAACGTTGGCGCTAACATTACCGAGGGATTTCCGAGGGAATTTTCCCTCGGAAATTAATTTGGCGAATTCCCTCGAAAATCCCTCGGAAGTCCCTCGGAAATTTCCCGAGGGAATATTTCCCTTGGAAATTTCCCTCGGATTTCGGCTGTTTTCTTGTAGTGTTAACTGTAGCACCCCGCACGTGAGGCACCACATCCCCCGCACTACGGTCCAACCCGAGCAACGAAATGGAGAGTCCACACCCGGATCAAACCGTAGCGAACGGGAGACAAACAAAACAAACACCTAAGCTAGGTGGAACGTAGACCCTGTCAAGCAAAACCAACCAACAAAGCAGATAGCAGCAGAAGACAAAAGATCAAACACATGCATTGGCCACGGGCCTGCAGAAATTAAACACACGGTTCACAAACAGACTTGGGCTCCTCAGACTTCTTTTCAACAAATTACAAAACCCGGCAAGTCCAACTCAAAATAACAAATGCATAAACATACATATACGTATCTTACATATTGATCCGAATTCAAATAATACAAATGCAAATGCCAACTAATCTGACTCAGACCGACCGACTCAAAGACTTGACTCAACTCCGCCTAGCTCCAAACTCCAAAGCAGACCTGCACACTAAAAGATTGGAAAGGGAGAGGGCCAGTCTACAACTCGACTGAGTGAGGGGGCTAACGCACACCAACACATATATACATATGGAGCAACTCACGTATTAAACAAAAGACTATGAACCGGGATAGGGTTTTGCATACCAAAACCATTTTTCCATACCAAACTTATACTTATACTTAATCAAAACATCTCAAACTTAACATATTCGTATTCTAACATAAAGGAAAGCTCCTATCCTGTTTCATAATCAACATAACTTAACGAATTCTTATACCCGGCGAGTACGAGTCTTACTCTAACTCCTCAGTTATCAACATATGTATGAAAACAGAAAACTTAAGCGTAAACCAATCCAACCCCAACAACCACGGTGTTTCGGGAGTCAAACCCTCTCCACCTAATTATGTATACACAAGGGGTAGCTAACCCACATTGTGCCTTCCCCGGCTATCCACCGAGGGCTCAAAGTACCACGCCTCCTCAACCTCCCAGAGTCGCGCATAAGTACTTCAAATGGAGACCGTGTACAGGCTTAACCCGACGTCCCGGGCATTCTTACCCACGTCTCCGGGGCCCAATAACAACCAATTATCTCATTAATTCACTTAACTTGCTACATAAATAAACGTAACTTACGTACTTTATCGAGCATACCTTACCTTGCAACTCGGCATATGCTATACATGTACCTCTCCGTGTCTTCATTAATATTGAGATGTTGAGGTAGATCCTAGCTTGCTTAACAACACACGGTTTGGAGCATAGCCTCGTTGCAAAACATTTTCAAACTCACATATGCTCTTACATATAATTCAAAATCATTTGAGCTTGTAACAAGATCATAAACGTATCTTATAAGCACATATCTATTATATAAGTTTAATAGTATAGTCACATGCGGACTTTGAAAACGAGCACGTAGGGTTGTAGGCCGTAATATCTACAAAGAAACAAACCTAAACCTCACCTTACACAGAAGAACCAAAACCGGACAAATGATTCACCCCGGAATCAGAACGGACCACGAAACATCACCCCGGGTGCACCTGAACCAACTGAAGACAAAACACAAAGCTTAGACTCCACATGAACCACATTGACGCATGGCTTATGTTTACGCATTTAAAGAATGCAAGTATGTAGGCAAAGTTTATATACAAATCAAACTCATGCAAACGTATGTGTCTCATAATATAATAGAGTCATAATCATGCTTAGGAAACACTTATGTATTCAATTAGTCCAATTAAGAGCAAACAAGATGTGCATGAACGCATATTAATCAATTCATGGATAATTAGGACAAATATCAACACATAGACATGTTATAACAAGTTAAGAACAAGCTCGACAATGTTCATGAATGCAATGGATGCAAATGAGATGCGTAAACACATCACTCAAGCCATATTGATTCATATTTTAGAACCTCCTATCAAATTAAGCCACAAATAATTCAAATTAATCATATTAGTTCAAGCAAAGACATAGAAATTCAAGCTCATGCATAGACAAGGCACACGACAAGAACGAAACATGAAAGTAGCAAATTAACACTCAAAAGGACATACAAAGGTATTTCGGAAGCAAAGGAATTGAACCACAAAAGTTGAAAAATCACATTTTACACAATAGCTTCCGAAACGCCCATGTCGTGACCTTAAGGTACGGTCAAACGCCGTGTCATACCCTTCTGTAACGATTTTGGCATGCCAAACGGGCGTTTAGAAAATGAACTGAGGCATGAAACGAGCGTTTGGTTACGTTCTGTCAGAAAAATGCGTGAACAGTAATAATGGCGGAAATGAGAACAAACCCCAAGCTCATCTAAACCCATGCAACACCAAATCACACGAAATTCATACCACGAAGCATATATAACACGTAGGTCACATATTTGCACATAAGAACTCCCGAAAACGAGCCCAAACACCCAAAACTCGAACCTAGTACTATTCATCATCTTCTCCAACTAGCACTTAGGCAACGAATCAAGATACGAAAGAGGTATAAAACTAAAGCACGTAATGATAGAGTCACAAATCTTACCTTAAGTCGTCGATCGAACGGTCGGATCGTCGGAAGCTTGAGCTCAAAGCCATGGGTGCCAACAATGGAGCTTTCTCACCTCTCTCTCCCTTGCCAATGCTGATTGTTCAAAGTGAGGGAAAAGGGAAATATTTTCAGCCTTTAAGGCTAAAAACGGGTCGGGCAAACGGGTCGGGTCGGATAGAAATGGTTAGGGTCAAAACTCCGGTCCAAACGGATCGGATTCTAAAACGGTTGGGTTATCAATTGGCTTTAGAAAATTAAAAGGTTAAATCCATTAAATCCGAATAATCGAAACGAATCAAATGGCACGGTCGAAATTCGAATTCGAATTCCAGAGCTCAAATAGCTATGAGGGCCAAAACACCCTAATTAAAATTAGGTATCGTAATTTACAATTATTGGACACTTGAGTCCAAGTACAATTACTTAAACTCTAATGCACATGTAATAAATTAAATTCACGTTGACACGTAGGTATGCTAATCACATAATTCACATAAATTACAGAATTAAACTCACTCGTGACGCCGTACCTGGAATGCCGAAAAGGCGGGGTATCACATTAACATGTATGTAAGCCGCACAACCAAATACTTTAAAATTAGAATAATCAGGTGCGTTACCAAACCATACCTCCTCAGGAGTTTTCAATTCCATGGATGTGGATGGAGATCGATTCACCAAATAACAGGTTGTAGATGCTGCCTCAGCCCAAAATTCTCTAGGTAATCCAGAATTGGAGATCATACAACGGGTTCTTTCAATCAATGTTCGATTCATCCGTTCAGCTAAGCCATTTTGCTGTGGCGTCTCAACAATTGTATGGTGCCTCACAATTCCTTCCTCTTTACAATACTTCTCAAAATCACCGGAACAAAACTATAAGCCATTGTCAGTGCCAAGACGTTTTATGACCTTTCCTGTCTGTTTTTCAATCATAGTCCTCCGATGCTTGAATGTAATAAAAACATCACTTTTCTGCTTAAAAAAGAATGCCCAAACCTTCCTAGAATAGTCATCAATGAAGGTTAGCATATATCTAGCACCGCCCTTCGAAGGCACCCGAGACGGACCCGAAAGATCTGAATGCACATAATCAAGAGTTTCTTTGGTTCGATGAGTACCTTTGCTGAAACTAGTTCTTTTATGTTTCCCAAAAATGCAGTGTTCACAAAAGTCCAATACTGAAGTGCTTTGACCACAAAGTAAGCCACACTTGCTCAAAATAGTGAATCCTTGTTCGCTCACATGTCCCAGTCTCATATGCCACAGCTTAGTAACCTGTGAATCTGTCATAGAAGATGATGAAACCGCAGCTCCACCTGAAAAAGTAGTTCCCTACAAAATATACAAATTGCCACCTACTTTGACACCTTTCATAACAACAAGCGCTCCTGTGGAAACCTTCAAAACACCATTTGAGCTAGTGTACTTATATCCAAGAGTGTCAAGAGTACCCAAGGATATAAGATTCTTCTTTAAATCAGGTACGTGTCTAACATTTGTTAAAGTTCTGATCACACCGTCATGCATCCAAATCTTTATCTTTCCTTTTCCAACTACTTTGCACGCAGCATCATTGCCCATAAGAATGACTCCATCCAACTTTTCATATGTCGAGAACCAATCCTTATTAAGGCACATATGGAAGGAATATGCAGAATCCACGATCCAGACATTGTCTGATCTCGAATTATCTGAACTGACTAAAAGAACACCAACTTCACTATCTGTCTCAGCAACACTAGCCTCACCAGTTCTTTCTTTTTCACCTTCTAATTTTCATTTTAGTTTCCAACATTCTGCTTTTGAGTGTCCCTTTCTCTTACAGTAGCGGCACCTAATTAGCTTATTAGACTGTGATCCAACTCTCTGTTTGTTGCTGTCATAATTTCGGTGACTTATTTCTTCCACGCACAAAAAGACCTTCACCTTGATTCTCAGAGATACTAGATGTAATCTCTCCATCAATAGAGTATTTACTTAAAATATCTTCCTGAACATCTTTCAAAGCAATCGTATCTCTACCATTGTTGTTGTGTTCTACTTCAGTTAAAACCAATCGTGCAAGTGTACACTAACATACGCATAGCATAATAGGATCGTAGCCACAGGGAAGGAAAATCAATCACTACTCTATATTCTTCTCTAATCTAAAGACCGAACGAAAAGCAATTGTTGTTATCCATTAATCTACTAAAGACAGAATTAACCAAATAACTAGGAATAAACACAAATAATAACTAAACACACGGATTAGAAATCAGTAAACTAAGCAGGCAGGGGAAAGTAATGAATCATACAATCAAGAGTCAATATAATACTTGTCTGACAAGTGTAATTCTACAACTTAGTCACTTATATTTGTATTACCTGCTGGTACAGGGACCCGAAATAGTACTGTTCCGGGATCGAACTTTTAAATTTTTTTTTCTCTAATATAAAGGTGTCAAAATATTTCTAAAATATTTAAATAAAAATAGCGGAAGACTAGCCGGAACTACTCAAGTATATACATGCAATTGATAATAAATTTTAAATCACAAAGCAGATAAATAAAGCATGCAATTAACACTTAAGAGTACCTAATTCATCATGCTTAAATAAAAATAATATAAAAATACCTTTCACCGAAGATAGCTACTATGCCCGGAATTCACCTCCCGAGAACCCGATTCCCGATCTCCTCGCGAAACCGGCAGAGCTTCCCTGCAATAACCCCAGGGACACCTTCGGAGTGTGGGCTCCGAAAGTATTTATCTAAATACTTAGAGAAAATAAAACTTTAAACTAGAAAACCCTTTTCAGGGTTTATTCTCCCGAAATTAGGCGTTTATATATAAACACCTAATTAAAATTAATTCCAAAATAAATCGGAAATAACTAGGAGAAAGGGATATGGTTTCAAAGCCGAGAGCTCAGTCAAAACCTCTCCCAAAGTTGGATGGAAAAAATGAATTGCTAAGCCCCCATTTTATAGGGGAAAAACGGAGGGTAAAATAGTAGTTTCACACCCCACTTGTGTGTGCAACTTGGACACGAAAACCGTGGTGACCAAGTTGTTGATCTCTTCACCACGAGTCCAACGCCGCCGAGAACGCCCCGATCGGATCCTCCATGCGCCCACACGTGCGGCCACAAGGTGGCACGTGAGTTGCACCTTCGGCTAGGGTTTCCGTGTGACGTGGCCGATTCTGATTAGGCCATGTGTCCGGGTCGGTCTAACCGGATACGATCTGAACCGACCCTATCCACTTCCGTCCCGACCCATTGATCGGCCCGGTCCAGATCTAATCTGTACCGTCCGCGGCGATGACTTGGCACAATCTCCGTCGTCCACATGTCGAGCCACCTGGCGCCCAGGCAGCGCCACCTCACGCCTGTCCGCTGACGTCGCATGCCACGTCATATGCCATGTCATCTTTTTTTTTTTTTTTTCCGATGAAAATTTTATTTTCTCCAAAATAAAATTCCGGGCATTTCCAACTCTTTGGAACTTGATTTATTTTCTTAAAATAAATCCCTTGGCTATTTTCAAACACTTTGAAAATTTATTTCTTTCTTTCCTTTTAATGTTTTATCTTTGAGTTTTCGATTGGGGCTTGCAGGGGGACTTGCAGGACTAATTAATTTTAGATCCAAACGGATTAATATATTATCATCTCATGATAATAATTAATTACCGTTTAACAATATTAAATTCCACTAAATAAATATTGTTGCACTCTAAAATTAATTAAATTATTCACGAATTTCTTGATCTAGAATAATTTTTGCATTTTACTCCTCCGTGTAGATATCCATGAAAAATAAATTAATACTACCATCATTTATTTTTCATTTCTAATCTAAAATTTCCTGATTCGCCTTAAGTTCAAATCTCTTGTACGTGAAACACATTCAACATACAACTTCAGTGACGCATCACGCGAAGTACTTTGGCCAAAGTTTTAATTCGAACTTTGCAAATCTATTCCAGGAATATCTTTTAACTTTCCAGCAAAGCCACAGATTCCTCGATCAATATTTCTCTTTAGCACATTTCATGTAATCACTGAAGGTACAAAGGTTTCGGTCATTCGATATCGAGACCTCACTTATGAGCAACTTACAATGATTAACACTACATGCCTAAAGTCGAAATACCACCAGGATTAAGAGTTCAATGCTCCATAAGATTTGTTCATTTGAGATAGTAGTTTAAAATGAACTATCTTAGTGGTCCAGTTCGATGTTTCCAAATCTATTGAAAATCATCAATGTGTTATAACTGGAAACTCCATTTCCCTATGACGAAAGACTAATCATCTTATATATCACATTATAGTCTCGATAAGAACTTATTCTTATCTTACCGACTAGAACTTTAATAACACGTGATTTCGATATCCAAAGTCCTTTCCTATGAAACACATTTCATATAAGAATATCATCACACGTTATTAATTATGTTAATGTACTCATAACTTGCAATAATTTCAGTTTTATTAATCCAACAAAATACGATGTATTTACAAAGAAATTGTATTTTCAGGGCACTAATCCCAACAATCTCCCACTTGCCCTAAATCCAATTGGCTACACATCTAAGCCCCATCCCTTCTACATGAGTATTAAAACTCTTTTGCGCCAAAGTCTTAGTGAAGGGATCTGCCAGATTGTTTACCGAGTCAATCTTTACTACTGCCACTTCTCCACGTTCCACATAATCTCGAATAATGTGGAACTTTCTCTCAATGTGCTTTGCATGTTTATGACTTAGAGGTTCCTTGGAGTTGGCTACCGCTCCAGCATTGTCACAGTACAATGTGATTGGTGTAAGTCCATCTTTGATGACTTCCAAATCTATTAGGAAATTTTTAAACATATACGCTTCTTTGGCTGCTTCCGAAGCTGCCACGTATTCGGCTTCCATGGTAGAGTCAGCAATGCAACTTTGCTTAATACTCCTCCAACTTATGACTGCTCCTCCCAGAGTAAACATGTATCCAGATGTCGAACGTCTAGAATCTAAGTCAGATTGAAAATCTGAATCTGTGTACCCTATAGGAATGAGCTCATCACTACGATAAACAAGCATATAATCCCGAGTTCTTCTCAAGTATTTCAATATATGCTTTACAGCTATCCAGTGTTGGGGTCCAGGGTTTGACTAATATCTGCTGACCATACCTACAGCATAACAGACATCTGGCCTTGTACATAACATGGCAAACATGAGGCTTCCGACTGCCGAAGCTTAAGAAACATTTTTCATTTCCTCTGTCTCTTCAGTTGTCTTGGGACACTGATCTCGAGACAGATGAACTCCATGTCGGAAAGGTAATGAACCTTTCTTAAAGTCAGCCATATTGTACCTTGCCAGCATCTTATCTATATATGCTGCTTGTGATAAACCAATCATTTTATTCTTACGATCACGATAAAGTCTGATCCCTAAAATATAACTGGCCTCACCTAGGTCTTTCATGTCAAACTGATTTGACAACCTAATCTTGACTGCTGGCAATACTCCTGTGTCATTCCCAATGAGCAAAATATCGTCTACGTATAAAACTAAAAATGTTACAACACTACTCTGATGTCTTTTGTACACACATGGTTCATCAGGCAACTGTATAAATCCAAAAGATTTAATTGCTTCATTAAATCTGATGTTCCATGATCTAGACGTTTGCTTAAGACCATAGGCTGATCTATTAAGCTTGCATACCATATGCTCCTGATTTCTGGCTATAAAGCCCTCAGGTTGAGCCATGTATATCTCTTCTTGAAGGTGCCCGTTCAAGAAGGCAGTCTTCATATCCATTTGCCAGATTTCATAATCATAATGAGCGACAATGGAGAGAACAATTCTTATAGACTTAAGCATTGCTACGGGCGAGAAGGTTTTATCGTAATCGATACCTTCTTTCTGAGTATAACCCTTTGCCACAAGCCTTGCTTTAAAGGTTTCTACCTTTTCGTCCACTCCTCTTTTCCGCTTGTAAACCCATTTGCATCCAATAGGTTTAATGCCCTCAGGCACCTTTACAAGTTCCCACACTTTATTAGAATGCATTGAATCTAACTCAGATTCCATGGCTTTGACCCAACGGCCAGCATCTATATCTTTTATAGCTTCATCATATGTGATAGGATCAGATATATCAGATTCAACCACTTAGGTTAATCCTAAGTATCTGTCAGGTGCCCTGACAATCCTCCCACTACGACGAGGTTGTTGTGTACTTGTCCCTACATTATATGTCGTATCTAGTACATCATATGTATCCATCACATTTTCAGTTGTTATGGGTTCTTGGAGTTCAGTATCTGATGGGTGTCGAAACCACCAATAATAAAGTCCCGAATCTTGCACACAAATGAATTGTAAAATAGCGGTAACGGGTGTCGAACCACAAGGATTAGATGAAATTATAACTTTTTATATGCCAAGGAAACAATTAAAATAGAGGGGGTTGAGATATATGACTAACTACTAATGCAATGACCAAAACGAGACTAAATAAACAATTAATTAACAACTAAACTCAGCTGATACTTAAATTAATTCAGTAAATAACAAGTAGTTGGGATTTTCCTACGCATGCATCAGGCTATGATCACAGACAGGGTGATTAATTCCTCGTTAGGCTAGCTATAGTTACCAGATAACACCTCCGGCTCCCTCGTTTCTTCTTACTGTTTATAACGACTAAAAGAAACTCCTAATAATCGTTTTCTAATTAACCAATAACCTTAGCAGAAACTCCTTTTAAGATTCAATTGGGCAATTGCATTACACCCTAAAGAAACACTAACCCTAACCGACTAGGTAGAAACTCCTACTTCGCCTAGTTAGACCGTCTATCCCACAACACGAAATCAGTCGAACTTAACGGCCTAGTGATTGTTTGCCACTTCGTTAATTATCCGGCTAGACTCCACCAAATAAGTTAACTAGCTATATGTGAATTGCCTATTCTAAGATTTGAGCTCTTAATATAATCAAAGAATAAGAACAAACACAATGTCGTAAAAATAGAGATAAAACGGATAACTTGATAAAATCACTGATAAATTAGTCTCACACAACCCTAAGGCATACTAGGAAAATCCCTACTAAAACGAAACTAACAAATCAAGAACAAAAGAAATTAACAAATCTAAAAATAAAATTAAAAGAGTAAAACTAATAGGAAAAGGGATGCTGGTTCTCCCCCCTTTTCTTCTCGCTTCTGCCGTGCTTATGTAGTGCCAAAGATCATCAATTCTTCCTCCACTTTCTCCACGTTCGTGCATCCATGTTCTCTCTTTAATATGACCACTAATTCCCTTGGTAACGCCACTAACGTGTTGCCCCTTTTTTGGATGAATTAACTCCCCTAAGAATAGTCAGTTACCAACCAAATAAAGCTGAGGGTGTTGTGGGCTCATCTAACCGTGACACTTCAGGTTGAATCTCAAGAAAATAGTTGGAATTAATGGGCCAAGCTTTTGCAAATTGGGCCTGGAGACTTTGACCGTGACCTTAGGCAGGCTTCCTTACAGTGGCTCTGAAATCAGTTTTTACCCACTCCATCTGTATCAGTGTTGTCACCTCCTCCACCACGTTTCTCCCACGTTCGACCATAAACGGAGGCAAATAACTCAAAACATAATGTCCACCTAATTAATGCCATGATACGTGCTGCCCCCATTTGTATGACTTTAATTCTCCAAATAAAACAAGGTTGGGAGTTATGGACTCTTTCAACCGTGGCCTATCAAAGAGATTGGGCTCTTTTTCCAATGTTGCTTGTCCTTACAATTTAATCCACCAAAAGTGGGCTTGCGGGTTTCCAATCAACGAGCAGGCGTGGGCTTGGATTTAACGGCCAAAGAATCAAATATCCTTCACCAAGGAATTCTAATTGGACTTGGACTTGTAGTTGTGTTGCAAATTGGAAATTAGACCATGAATAACAAATTCCACCCCAATATGTCATTGCCCTACAACAAAGTATACAAAATATCCAAATTTTAAACTAAAGTATGGAACAATTTATAACAGTTTAAGCTCGATAAGTCAATGAATATGCGTTGTATCAGTATCTGATACTGTCATTTCTTCTAACCCTATTTTACTTCTACCCTTGTGGTCATTTACGAAATTGTCTTCGAGATATTTAGCATTAGTGCTTACAAACACTTTGTGATCTCTCGGATCGTAAAATATCCCACCTCTTGTTCCTTTAGGATAACCTATGAACAAACAAACCTCTGTTCTTGATTCCAACTTGTCAGGATCCTTTCTTAACACGTGGGCTGGGCTTCTCCATATCCGAAGATAGGAGATACTGGGCTTCCGCCCTCGCCACAGTTCCATTGGTGTTTTAGGAACTGACTTGGATGGAACATGGTTTATTATGTGAGCTGCCGTTTTGAGAGCATAGCCCCAAAACGAACTCGGTAGGGTAGCATGACTCATCATGGATCTTACCATTTCCATTAGAGTTCTATTTCTCCTTTCTGCAACACCATTTTGTTGGGGTGTACCCGGTGCATATAACTGAGATTTAATCCCATTTGCAGTGAGAAATTCTAGAAACTCTATAGATAAATACTCTCCACCACGATCCAATCGAAGTGCCTTGATACGTTTTCCAATTTGATTCTCGACTTCAGCCTTATATTCTTTGAACTTTTCAAAAGCTTCAGACTTATGCCTCATCAAATAGACATATCCATATCTGGAATAATCATCGGTAAAAGTGATGAAATACTCAAAACCTCCACTTGCTTGAACACTCATAGGACCACACACATCCGTATGAATTAATTGAAGCAACTCTGTGCCTCGCTTTTAGTCTTGAAAGACCTCTTGGTCATTTTTCCTTCTAAACAGGATTCGCAGACTGGAAGTTTTGTCAAGTCCAAAGGACTTAATAGTCCATCCGAAATTAGTCTTTGGATCCTATTCAAATTAATATGACCAAGCCGTAGGTGCCACTTATAAGCCTCGTTGGGCATAGGAGCTTTTCTCTTTGATGGTAAGTCAAGTTTAGTAGTGTTAAGTTCGAAATTAGGGTTTTTATCAGGGTATAATAAGAAAAGACCATCGCTTACTGTACCAGAGCAAACAAACCTTTTATTATGCTTAATGGTTAGACATCGTTCAAAGTAAACACTAAAACCATTATTCATTAAACAACTAACAGAAATCAGATTTCTGCATATAGACGGTACATATAAAGTGTCTTTCAAAATAAAAACCCTACTGCCAAAATATAGTTCTACAGTCCCTACTGCTAATACATATATACTAGTATTATCTCCGAGCAGTAGCTGTATCTCGCCGTCTTCAAGCTTCCTGGTTAGCTTGAATCCTTGCAATGAATTATAGATATGATTAGTTGAACCTGAGTCCACACACCAGGAATCTGGTGGATTTCCAACTAAATATACTTCTAACAAACAAGACATCAACATACCTTGTGCAGACGACTTAGCAGGAAGACTGACTAAGTATTTTGGGCAATTCCTTTTCCAGTACCCATTTCCTCCACAATGGAAACATTTTCCGTTGCTTGGCTTAGCTTTCTTCTTCTGAACCTTACCTTCAGGATTGGAAACTTTTCCCTTTTCTTTCTTCCACTTATTGGCTTTTGGAGCCATGGAAGTCGATGCCTGTGCCAGGAGAACCTTTCCCTTAGCTTTCATTACCCTTTATATCACCTTGAGTTCATTCATTAGTTCAGGCAGAGTAAAATCTAACTTATTCATAGACTAGTTATACCTGAACGTATCGAATGATTTTGGCAGAGAGCACAGGATCATGTCCTGTTTGTTGAGATTATCCATCTTAGCACCAAGGCTCTCAATTTCGTTCAGATATGCCATCATGTTCATAACATAATCCTGAACAGGTGATCCTTCAGACATCTTAGTTACCACTAACCTTCTCATCAGCTCGTGCCTACGTGCACGATTCTGTCCACCGAACATCTGATGAAGATGTTCCATCATGTTCTTAGCAATAGGCATCTCATACATTTGATGTTTAAGAACATTTGAGACAGATGCCAGGATGTAAGACATAGCCAGATCATTATTCTTGATCCACTTGGCATAGGTGTCTTTCAAAGCTTTGGTGGCTGTGGTTTCTGGTACTCCCGGACAAGGTTCAGTGAGCACATATTTCAAACCCTCGTGTCCAAACACGATGTCAAGATTCATTTTCCAATCAGCATAGTTTGAACCTTCAAGCCTATTTTCCTTAATAATTGATTGAAGCGGGCTAGCGGACATCATTGTTCTAAAACTGAAATATTTAAAAATACGTGCAAGTTATGAATCTGTATATTACTTCTTTAGCCTCTAACCATTAAATGAAGTCCACATAAGCATTTTGGTTTACGCAATGATGACTTAACTAACCGCAGTTAGCTCCTCGGAAACGAGGTCGAAAACTACTTAGAAAAGCAAGAATTATTCTTAATTAACATGTCATCTAGGTAACTCTTACCAAACTATGTTAATCCACCACGTCAACTTTTGGTCTCTAAGTGAGTGTAACAGAGCTCCGAAGGGAGGTTAATACATCACTCAGTCAAGTGTACACCATTACCTAGAAATTCGTACTAGTAGGTCAAGATACTCCATGGAAGCGTAGTCGTGCTTGACTTTCCTCGTATTTCATTCTATCCGAAGAAGTCTAATCTTGTATACCGCGAACACATACCCGCCGAAGGGAGTAGTACGTCTCCATTATACTATAGATGGGCAATGGAGACCATAAGAATCCATCTATTTCATCTTGCTTCCACTTGAATTTTTAGAGTTGTGGATTATATTTGATTATCACATAATCTATTTGGCGTCTTATAATTGGAAGTGATTAATCTAATTAATATACTCCCACTTGGATTAATAAATCACATTTATAATCCTAATAATATTTTTTAAGTCTATTTAATAACTCTTTATTAATTAAGCCAAAAAAATATTAATCCAATTATGCATCTCGTTCAATCTCTATTAAACATTATTTATCCAATCACATCAAATAAAATATGCATAATTGAAAATAGCATAATATCTCATATTATCATGTTCATGCCATAAAATAAAACAATTTAGCATGCTTGCAAATAATTATCAAATAATTATCATGCTTAAAATTAAATGACACTTTAAGTAAATATGTTATAAATTATCACATAATTTAAATCATATTTACTGATTCAGCAATTAACCAGGAAGATTATTGAAATCGATTCCCAGAAAATTCCTATTCCACGTAAATTCCCAGGAAACACTGGAGGGGTCACAAACGGTCCTACTTAAGAACTAGCCTCCTTTGACAGAATTTACGTACACAGTAGCAGATTTAAAATTATGCATCGCATGCATCATATCAATGCATATATATATCTAGAGCACGGCTCTGATACTAGTTGCTGGTACAAGGACCCGAAATAGTACTTTTCCGGGACCGTACTTTAAAAAAAAAATCTCTAATATAGAGGTATCAAAATATTTCTAAAATATTTAAATACAAACAGCGGAAGACTAGCCGGAACTACTCAAGTATATACATGCAATTGATAATAAATTTTAAATTACAAAGCAGATAAATAAAGCATGCAATTAACACTTAAGAGCACCTAATTCATCATGCTTAAATAAAAACAATATAAAAATACCTTTCACCGAAGATAGCTACTATGCCCGGAATTCACCTCCCGAGAACCCGATTCCCGATCTCCTCGCGAAACCGGCAGAGCTTCCCTGCAATAACCCCAGGGACACCCTCGGAGTGTGGGCTCCAAAAATATTTCTCTAAATGCTTAGAGAAAATAAAACTTTAAACTAGAAAACCCTTTTCAGGGTTTATTCTTCTGAAATTAGGCGTTTATATATAAACACCTAATTAAAATTAATTCCAAAATAAATCGAAATTAACTAGGAGAAAGGGATATGGTTTCAAAGCCGAGAGCTCAGCCAAAACCTCTCCCAAAGTTGGATGGAAAAAATGAATTGCCAAGCCCCCTATTTATAAGGGAAAAATCGAGGGTAAAATAGTAATTTCACACCCCATTTACGTGTATCTTTTTTTTTTTTTTTCCGATGAAAATTTTATTTTCTCCAAAATAAAATTCTGAGCATTTCCAACTCTTTGGAACTTGATTTATTTTCTTAAAATAAATCCCTTGGCTATTTTCAAACACTTTGAAAATTTATTTCTTTCTTTCCTTTTAATGTTTTATCTTTGGGTTTTCGATTGGGGCTTGCAGGGGGACCTGCAGGACTAATTAATTTTAGCTCCAAACGGATTAATATATTATCATCTCATGATAATAATTAATTACCGTTTAACAATATTAAATTCCACTAAATAAATATTGTTTCAATCTAAAATTAATTAAATTATTCACGAATTTCTCGATCTAGAATAATTTTTGCATTTTACTCCTCCGTGTAGATATCCATGAAAAATAAATTAATACTACCATCATTTATTTTTCATTTCTAATCTAAAATTTCCTGATTCGCCTTAAGTTCAAATCTCTTGTACCTGAAACACATTCAACATACAACTTCAGTGACGCATCACGCGAAGTACTTTGGCCAAAGTTTTAATTCGAACTTTGCAAATCTATTCCAGGAATATCTTTTAAGTTTCCAGCAAAGCCACAGATTCCTCGATCAATATTTCTCTTTAGCACATTTCATGTAATCACTGAACGTACAAAGGTTTCGGTCATTCGATATCGAGACCTCACTTATGAGCAAGTTACAATGATTAACACTACATGCCTAAAGTCGAAGTACCACCAGGATTAAGAGTTCAATGCTCCATAAGATTTGTTCATTTTAGATAGTAGTTTAAAATGAACTATCTTAGTGGTCCAGTTCGATGATTCCAAATCTATTGAAAATCATCAATGTGTTATAAATGGAAACTCCATTTCCCTATGACGAAAGACTAATCATCTTATATATCACATTATAGTCTCGATAAGAACTTATTCTTATCTTACCGATTAGAACTTTAATAACATGTGATTTCGATATCCAAAGTCCTTTCCTATGAAACACATTTCATATAAGAATATCATCACACGTTATTAATTATGTTAATGTACTCATAACTTGCAATAATTTCAATTTTATTAATCCAACTAAATACGATGTATTTACAAAGAAATTGGATTTTTAGGGCACTAATCCCAACATTACCCTCTCTCAAGGTGTAACCAAGTGCTTAATTAGTGTTCAATGTTGCTCTCACAATCACCAATAGTTAATTAAACCATATGAACAAGACTAGTGCAATTCAATATTCTAGCGGCTCGGCATGGAATAAGATTACTGTTGTATAAGCTAGAACCAAATCTCTTTGTAATCTACAACTTACAAGTTATGAAAACAATCTAAATTACCATCAATCTCTCGATCTATAGGCAATTATAAAACATGCGAAGGGTGATCAGGCCATCGCAAGTCAATTCAAACCTGTTTTCAAACTAAGAATTAACACAAGTCATTCATGCATCATATCGAATACTTATCATGCATTCATCATCACTCCCCTAGTCCTAGAGAATTAGCTACTCATAATTAAAGCAAAACTCATAAAACTAAAGGAAATTGTATTAACGAAATTCATGTTCATCAAATCTAAACAAAGGCTCAAAAACAAACTCATAAACATTCAGTAAAAGTCTGGAAAAATGAATCTAGCATACGAAAACTAAACTTAAAGGAATTAGTTTTATAATTAAAGCAATAAATAAACAGAAAAACCGAAATTGCTAAAGAACTCGATCCTTTCGTCTTCTCTTCAAACCCTAGGTCACAACCCGGAAAAAAGCTCTCTAAAAAAGACTCCAAAACATACTTAAATAGAAACCTTATTAGTTCTCTCGCCGCCCTAGGAAACGGCCGTTACCTCTCCATGTGCATATATTGTTAACGCCCGTTACTGATGAAATCGAAATAACGCTTTTATTAGTGGTAACGGGCGTTACCACTTTCCTTCTGCCCAGGGGTAACGGGTGTTACCCCTCTTCTCTCGCTAAAAGCTTTGCTCCTGTGTCTGTTAACGGGGATTACTCTTATTGTTTTTCCAAGGGGTAAGGGGGGTTACTCCTTCACCCTAAAAAAACACGTGAATTTGCCTTGGAACGCCGTTTCTCATCTCCAACTCAATAATTATCTAAATGGAGCAAAATAAACACATAAACGCATCAAACGGCACAAAAATATACTCTAATCAATGCTAATATTCATGCGAATTTCACACTCAATAAACTCCCCAACATTTGCCTATTGCTCGTCCCCGAGTAATTCGAAGATAAAGAAAACACATCCTCATCAAACCTTCTCCTCTTGTAAAATCATCGAACCATCGCCTAAACAAGTCTAGCTAATCAAATCAAGTAATCATAAACATAAGATCATCAAAACTTAGTATGAAAAGTATACCCTCGTTTAGTGTGTGAATTCGAATGAAACAATGTACAACCACTAGAATGATAAATTCACAATTTTCTCCTAAGTTCTAATCATCAACTTCGGAATACACTCTTCGCACCTATCTCCACTAATGGAATTAAATCAAGACTTAGGATCGGTAGGTCTTTCGAGCTTGTAATGTAGGCTTAGGGTAAGGTTATGGAAATTTGGATCAAGTGACTACTCACCAAGCTTACACCATTCAATCTTTAAACTCAAGGCACTTCAATTTCGCCATTAAACACGAAAACCCCCCCAAATTCTTCGACAATTGTATCCCACACTCTCAATTTCACACTTCGCATGATTTTTCTTTCTCTTTTCTTTTGCTCTTTCTTCTCATTTCCATATCTTTTCTCTTTTTCTTTTTCTCACTTTTTCTCATTCTTTTTCTTTCTTTACAGTAATCTCTCAAATCAATCACAAGAACAATCAGAAGGGGTCAAAAGATAGACAATTACCATAAAAATCAAACGAGCAAGCCTTGGTGAAAAATTATCAAGGTAGGTATACTTATGTTGTGCATTAGGCTTATAATGTGGCTACAAAAATCTTGCACAACAATTGGGCTCAGCGGGGCCAATAAGATTACGTTATTTAGTGAAAACGGCTAAAAATTTAAAGGCTTAATATCCTCTGACAATGAATGCCTACTTCACTTCCTTAATCTTTCATTAACTCAAAATTTCGCCTCAATAGGACTAAAATGCATCCTAATCAAATCTTAGACTCATTCGGAAATCATCAATTTATTTTTCTAAGCAAAGTACATTATCTCCTTCAAAAGTGCTCAAAATATAAGGGTATACTTACACACTAAATCATCAAATCTCATGCAAAATTTTCTCAATTCAAAAGGCCTAACTAGGGATGCAAACGAGCCGAGCCGGCTCGCGAGCCTGATGAGCAAGCTCGAGCCAAGCCCGAATCCAAGCTCTTTTGTGTGTGGCTCGTGGCTCGTGAGCCGGCTCGCGAGCCAATATATTTAATTAAAAAAATAATATTTTAATTTATATATATATAATATTATAAATATATATATTATTTTTTTATAAAATTAATAAAAAAATAATATATTCATTATAAATATGTATATATATTTAAATAATATATATTATTATATATAAAAATATATTAAATTATTAAAAAAAAACTATTTTTAAATTAAAAATAATATCCCCCCTCGAGCCTCGAGCCGAGCCGAGCCAGGCTCAAGCCTTGGTCGAGCCGAGCTCGAGCCATGAAAAAAGGGCTCGGCTCGGCTCGTTTGCATCCCTAGGCCTAACTCATTCTAGCAAAAGCTCAACAATCAAACTTGAAAGAAAAAGTTCAAAACGAGGGAAAATTTTCAAAATTACTCAATTTCTAGCAAATCACAAGTGTAACAAAACATCTAATCATGTAAATATTCAACTAAACTCTGTACTGCTCCCCCCACACTTAAACTTTGCAATATCCACTTGCAAGTGAAGAATCGGCAACGTGCTAGCAAAGCTTCCAAAACCTGAATAAGTGACTAGAAAACAAGGATCAAGTGCAAGGCAATTGAAAATCAACATGGATTCAACCATCAACACAGTAAGTCACAAATTCACGTAAAGAAGGGCACAATTGCATAAACAAAATTCACGGAGTTCAACATATGCAAAAATCTAAGTGTAGCAAAAATATCCAAACATAACAACGAATATGCCTAGAAAGAATGTCTAGAATTCAGGGGAGAAAAATAAAATAACAGAATCAGGGTGATGGAGGTCCTCCAAAATACTGATCAACATGAGCACAGAACCCTTCGAACTTAGCCTCCAACCGAGCCTCCCACGCATCACATCGCTCATCTACATAATGTGCTAAATCCTCAACTCTCGCGATCACGGTGGTCAGATCAACCCTTAATTTTGCCAACTCTGTAAGCAGTCCTCTCACAGTAACCAGGTTTTCATCATCAGCCTCATCAACAACCGGCGCGGCACTACGGAGTATCCCAAATTCGTCATCCGGCCTATCAGGTATCCGAGCTAAAAGCTCCTTTTGCATCTCTGAAAGCTCATTAACACGGGCCTTACCCCAGCTATACATCTGCCAGAGCCGATCTCTATCCCGAATTGGCCACCATGGCAAAATACACTCCTTGAGTTGTCCACTCTCCCAAGTAATAGCCAAGCCTACATTCTCCAAGTACTGTGGACCAATATCATATCCAAAGTCAACGGGCAACAATCCCCTAGGCCGCCAATTCATCTCTCGAGCAAACATACTGACAAATGCGCCATGGGCTATCGTACCAGTAACACTCCCAACAATCTCCTAAAGCTTCCATAAAAACTCAATCGTACCATCAAACTTGATGCCTTCCTTCATCATGTACATTATTCCCAGCCCAGTCTCGTTAATGTGGCTATCTCTTCCATATCGAGCACAAAATCTCGTGGCCAAAATCCTATGGACTAGCACCCAAGCCAATGAATCAAGATAGCTATCCTATGTATTTTGGGGGGAATAATTAGGAACCCTTCTCACAACGGAAAAGATCTCCATACCACCTCTCTGTGAGCATCACTCCATTTAAGCAAAGAAGTAGTGGCATTAGCTGGAAAACGAAGAATCTCTCTTATCCGGACCGCATTCCATTCTCGAGTTTCCATGTCATCTAGAGTAAAAGCTAAGGTATTGTCCACTGGATTGAAGTTCATTGTGGTGACAAAAGCGGTCGTCATCTCGGCATACGTCAAATCCTTCTTAGTAAGTAACGGTAGCCAACCTATGTTGTCAAACAATCTTTTCACTTCTTCCCAAGCCTCAAACTTCTCCATCCACATGTCCTTGAAGAACCTAGTAGATACAATGTTCCTTTTCAGATTCCTTTGAAAAGGATTACCCATAGCATTCACCGTTATATTGACCGATTCCAATGGTTGATGATCCAACCAGGATGAAGTAGTGAAGGGCTCAGGAACACTAGAGCGCTTAGTGCGACCTATAGTACATGAATCAAACAAAAATAGCCAAGCAGAACACACAAAAATCAATCATAATTCACTTAGACAATTTATCAAACACCTTGTGTGCATAGGCCTAGGGTGTGACTTCTAACTTAGATTTCTTCAATCTACCCAACTCAAATTCACACTAGCTTATAATCTACAATTTAAGCTCAAAATTCTCTACCTTCTACTTCACAATTCGGACTCAAAACTAATTAGAGGTTAGGATTATTAAAAAATTCAACCTAATTCAAGTTAAATTCACATCCAATTCATTAATCTTAATTCTAGCATGCATAATCTCTCAAAATTTATCAATTCAATATCAAAGTGTATGCTAACATACAAATTCAATCCCAGGTTTCAATCTTAGATCGGAAAAATTAACTCTAACAATTCACACTAAGAAAGGGGATATTGACTTACCTTGATTCAAAAAGAAAGAGAGAGAGTGTAAACTTGGTGGTGATGCTTCTTGGTTGCAATTTGATAATGGGTGGCCAAGGGGAACTATTAAATCTCTCCTAAGGAAGAATGAGTGTGGGCAAGTGTATTTATAGGTTTGGGGGAGAAAAATCCGAAATTGGGTAGGAAAAGAATTAATTAAACCCTAAAAAGGTGTTTCCTAAACCAAGATTTCGTGTAATCATCCCGGTAACGGGCGTTACCGGTTTTCCTCTTACACGGGGTAACGGTCGTTACCCTTACTGCCCTAGATGTCTAACTCTATGAACGGGCGTTACAGAAAAATGCTTACCTGAGGGTAACGCCCGTTACTAATGTTGCCTGAGACGCCTGACCTCCTTAACGGGCGTTACCAAAAAATAACTACAAGGGTGTAACGCCTGTTACTACTATTTCCGCCCAAAACACAAATAAAACACAAACACAATCCGAATGGTGCTTAATCACATTAATTCGCCGAAATTAACTCATAAATTCAATCAAACCATAGTGCACCATTCTCGAAACACACACACACACACACACACACACACACATATATATATATATATACATAGCAACAATTCATTCTCCTCACAAAAGAAATCAATTTCATGCACACGCATACGGACAAAGTAAATGGACCTCAATATTGACATTAAAGCTCAAATCATGGTCCTTGCACCATCTGGACTTTGGCTTCCTAGCAAAACATCAAGTGACCTGCAAAATAATAGAGAGAACTCAATTAACACGAGAAAAACGAGGATGAAAGAAACGAAAACAACGAAAACAAAAACAAAAGGAAAAGGGAAAGAAAAAGTAGTTCTAAGTTATAGTTGTTAGCTTGATTTTGAAAACCGGATTAGGGATTAACAATCCCCAAGCGACGAGTCAAATGGAGTGACCACGTTCTTGTTACTCACAAAACTGGAGCTTGAACTCCAAGTGTTTAATTTCAAAACATCTTCTCCTCTTGAGTCTCGGGACTTCGGTTCTCCACCCCAATCAACTGCATCTGTTTTCTCTGTGAATAGTGTCATTTCGTCTGAGGTCTCACTTATCACCTTAATCATGCAACACTTATCCGGAATTGCCGGTGGTGGTATGGAACCAAAATTCCTAAACTCCATTCTTTCATCTACTAGTTTGAATGTGAGGCGTCCATTCTGAACATCAATATCCGCTCCATCCGTGGCTAGAAACGGTCTTCCAAGGATCAATGGCATCCTGTAACGCCCCAATCTTTCAATTATGCAATATGTGACTTAATGTGAAATAATTGCCAATTATGACTTAATTGTTTAATTACTTAATTGTCCTTAATTGACCATTTTCCATGAGTGTGAACTTAATTGCATGACTTATGAATGAGAGGGATTAAATTGCAATTGTGCTTAACCATATAATATCTAGCTTATACATTCCTTTGAGTGCATCCAAACATATACACACATGATTTCTCCTCTCTCTCCCTCATACCGATCCAAAACACCATAGAAGAGAAGAAAGATTTCATCTCATTTCAAGCTAGAATTCAAGGAGTTGGCATTCAAGTTGAAGCATCATCATCTTACCACCATTTCCCTCCATTCTTCTTTCATTTCAAGGTATAACATGAAGTTGTTTGAATTCCTTGATGATTATATGATTAGGGTTTGAAGGTTATTTGATGGTTTCTTGTATATAAGTGATTAGAAGCATGCTTAGGATCATTAATCTTGAAAGCTTGCATGAATTCATGAATAATTTGAGACTTGGATAGCATGATATATATAGGGTTTGATATGAGTGATTCTTGATGATTAAGCTTGGATTTAAGTGTTTATATGAGTTATTATTGAACTATAAGTATGTTAGCATGTTTATTTCATGATTTATATGCATTTGGAGTTGGTTAAATGAGCATTTGTGGGTTATTTCGTGCTTCCCCTGCAAACTGCCCTGTTTTTTCTCTTCTGCGTACGTGACACGGGCGTGTCACATTTCCCTCTTTCAGCATGACACGGGGGTGCATGGTTGTCGGTCTGGTTTTTCTGTACCGTGACACGGGGGGTGTCACGGTTTGCTTTGTTTTGGTGACACGGGCGTGTCACCTTCTGTTTTCATGCATAATGTCCAATGTACCGTGACACGGGCGTGTCACGGCTTAGTGTATAATGGTGACACGGGCGTGTCACCTCCTGTTTCGTGCATATGTGGTTGCATGCTATTGTACGTGTTATTATACGCTTGTTTTATGCTTAAATATGATCATGACATTTGATAATTGTCCATTCTTGTTATTGCACGTCATGTTACGCCGTTCGTCCTAATTGGTTCATTTGAGTCGTGTCTTATGTACACTTGTCCTTGTTGCACAGACTAGCACACCAGTGACGTGGAGTGGGCTTCCTAGGCCGTGTCTTTCTCTTTATTTTGTCGGTACAGGTGAGGTTTAATTTCTAGTTATATATAGAACCATTACAACCCTATGTGATGTTTTAAGCCAAAAAGGTATCTATATATCTATAGTTTTCTAAACTCTTTTGATTTACAACTGATTTACTGAACTGTATTGAATTGATTGACCGTGTTTTGGGCGAGTATATTGTACCGTGCATTGTGGGCCCGAGAGTGAGTGTTTGAGCCAACCGGGAAAGCATGGGCTGACGGGTAACTCTTACAGTCCTCTCAAACGTGGGGATGAACCCTGAATCCACCAGGAGGTTTGGTGGAGGAAGGAGTCCCGTACGTGGGAGTCATGTTCCCGACGTACACCGTGTTTACCGTGGATAGATCGGGCCTTGCAAACCCACCATCACCCGGAGAAAGAAGGATGGACTGAAACTGTTAATTGTGCACTGTAAATAGATTGCTTGATCACTTAATTAATTAACTAAAAGTATCGTGATTGTACACTGTTGGGAGTAAGGTTGGAGAATTGCCCTCACTCGTCGGGCCACTGATTGATTGATTGATTGAAACTGATTAATTGTTAAATCTGATAGTCATAATATCGGGCAAACTCTCTGTGGTTATTGAACTTATATTGTTTTCGTTTATAAAACCTTACCCGAGGTTATGATTTGCCTGTTATCTGCGCTTATATCTATTATGCCCCTCGCTCAGTCTGTGGTAGACTGACCTCACCTTTCATTTTTGCAGGTTGTGTGCTAGGCGGGATTGGTGTCGAGTTCAGTCTTTCTTTTCGGGTCTAGCACGTATCTATTCCATTCTGTTGCATATATAATGTTATCTACGGTTTTATGAAATGTTATGTATTTGAGAGATGATAATGTATTGATAGGATTTTAGAAATGGTTTGCTTGATAAAGACTTGAAATTAACGCACTTCAGTTTTATTTCCTGTTGTGATAATTGGTTTGGGGTTAGTCCCGCCTAGCTAGTTAGCATTTATTTTCCTTGAACCCGTTCGCTATGACTCAGTTCATGTATAGATTGTTCGTTTCATATGTGGACTGAGCTATAGTACGGGGGATGTGGCACCTTTGCGTTCCGGGTGCTACATCCTAAGGTGGTATCAGAGCCCGGTTGCAAAACTGGGTCTCTAGTGTCGTGTCGTGTCAAGTCTAGGTCGTGCGACATAGGAATTAATTGTCAACTTGAGAGTCTTGCATCTTTAACTGAAATTATTTGACTTGCTTGAATTATTTGAATAACTTGAAGTCTTTGAATTATGTGGATCACTGGTGACTTGGGACTTAATTGCAACCATTAGCATCCACTAATGCCACATGCATCCTTAGTGTCTTGAATACAGGATGCACCGAGGTCGTCATCATAGTGATCGTTCTCAGGGACATCGACATCGTCGGCATCATCATCATCGAGAGATCACCACCCCCTCCAGCTCAACCACAGGACTTCATGAATGCTGTGGTTGGCCTTATAGATCAGAGGATGAGAGAGCATGTTCCTCCCGCACCGTCTGCTCCAACGGTGCAATTAGAAGCACCTATCTCAACTATACTTCGGGAATTCCAGAATCAACACCCTCCTAAATTCTTCCACGGCAATGATACCGAGGCGGAGATGTGGTTAAAGGAAGTGGAGAGAATTTGGGACTTATCCCATGTGAGTCTCGAGAGAAAGCTCGTTGCACAATTACATTGATCCAAGGGGAGGCTTACTCTTGGTGGGAAAGTACTAAGATAGTGTTGGAGGCCACCGGGGAGAAAATAAATTGGGAGGTATTTACTCGAGAGTTTAAGAACAAGTTCATTCCACCCTCAACGCGTACTAGGAGATTGAAGGAGTTCACCGAGCTAAAGCAATGAAGGATGTCAGTTTCGGAGTATATAGCCGAGTATGAGAGGCTATCTCGCTATGCACCTAATATAGCGAGTGATGACTTTCATAAAGCAATGCAGTTTGTGCAAGGACTTCGACCGGACATACAGGAGGCATTAGAAGCGGTCAATACAAGCACGTGGGCTAAAGCTACTTTCAAAGCTTTGAAAGTTGAGGATGCCGTAAATGCTAGGAGTTCTACCTCACGAGCGGGATCGACTCAGAAGACTCCACCTAAACTGGCTTTGTCACCATCTCCAGAAAAACCTCTCTGCACTTATTGTGGACGCGACACCCACACTTATGATGGTTGTAGGAAGCGGTTGCGTCTGTGTTTCCGTTGTGGAAGTGCTGAGCATCAGATAGATACATGTCCGGAGCGACAAGAACTATCCACCGGGGGTCAACGACCATTTAACAGGCAAGAACAACGGTGAACGGTACATCTAAACATGCATATCACGTGCATCATACGCTTTCTTATTTTATATATTTGTATTCCTTGTGTTTGCTATTTGCTTTTGTGTGAATAATTGAAATGTTGATCTTCCTACTTGCTCCATATGTGACGGTGTATGCAAGTGTTATTTAAGTTTGTGCGTGGTGTGTTTGTGTGAGAGACGGGGTACTCTCTTCTGTGTGAGAGACGGGGTTCTCTCTTCTGTGAGAGAGACGGGGTTCTCTCTTCTGTGTGAGAGACGGGGTGCTCTCTTGTTTGTTGAGAAACGGGGCTTTCTCATTAATTGTTTGGGGAGATGGGGTTCTCTCGTCTTGTGTTTTAATTTCTAGTTCAAGTAGTGGACCTGGGGACCAGGTCCTTTTAAGGAGGGGTGATTGTAACGCCCCAATCTTTCAATTATGCAATATGTGACTTAATGTGAAATAATTGCCAATTATGAATTAATTGTTTAATTACTTAATTGTCCTTAATTGATCATTTTCCATGAGTGTGAACTTAATTGCATGACTTATGAATGAGAGAGATTAAATTGCAATTGTGCTTAACCATATAATATCTAGCTTATACATCCCTTTGAGTGCATCCAAACATATACACACATGATTCCTCCTCTCTCTCCCTCATACCGATCCAAAACACCATAGAAGAGAAGAAAGAGTTCATCTCATTTCAAGCTAGAATTCAAGGAGTTGGCATTCAAGTTGAAGCATCATCATCTTACCACCATTTCCCTCCATTCTTCTTTCATTTCAAGGTATAACATGAAGTTGTTTGAATTCCTTGATGATTATATGATTAGGGTTTGAAGGTTATTTGATGGTTTCTTGTATATAAGTGATTAGAAGCATGCTTAGGATCATTAATCTTGAAAGCTTGCATGAATTCATGAATAATTTGAGACTTGGATAACATGATATATATAGGGTTTGATATGAGTGATTCTTGATGATTAAGCTTGGATTTAAGTGTTTATATGAGTTATTATTGAACTATAAGTATGTTAGCATGTTTATTTCATGATTTATATGCATTTGGAGTTGGTTAAATGAGCATTTGTGGGTTATTTCGTGCTTCCCCTGCAAACTGCCCTGTTTTTTCTCTTCTGCGTACGTGACACGGGCGTGTCACATTTCCCTCTTTCAGCATGACACGGGGGTGCATGGTTGTCGGTCTGGTTTTTCTGTACCGTGACACGGGGGTGTCACGGTTTGCTTTGTTTTGGTGACACGGCCGTGTCACCTTCTGTTTTCATGCATAATGTCCACTGTACCGTGACACGGGCGTGTCACGGCTTAGTGTATAATGGTGACACGGGCGTGTCACCTCCTGTTTCGTGCATATGTGGTTGCATGCTATTGTACGTGTTATTATACGCTTGTTTTATGCTTAAATATGATCATGACATTTGATAATTGTCCATTCTTGTTATTGCACGTCATGTTACGCCGTTCGTCCTAATTGGTTCATTTGAGTCGTGTCTTATGTACACTTGTCCTTGTTGCACAGACCAGCACACCAGTGACGTGGAGTGGGCTTCCTAGGCCGTGTCTTTCTCTTTATTTTGTCGGTACAGGTGAGGTTTAATTTCTAGTTATATATAGAACCATTACAACCCTATGTGATGTTTTAAGCCAAAAAGGTATCTATATATCTATAGTTTTCTAAACTCTTTTGATTTACAACTGATTTACTGAACTGTATTGAATTGATTGACCGTGTTTTGGCCGAGTATATTGTACCGTGCATTGTGGGCCCGAGAGTGAGTGTTTGAGCCAACCGGGAAAGCATGGGCTGATGGGTAACTCTTACAGTCCTCTCAACCGTGGGGATGAACCCTGAATCCACCAGGAGGTTTGGTGGAGGAAGGAGTCCCGTACGTAGGAGTCATGTTCCCAACGTACACCGTGTTTACCGTGGATGGATCGGGCCTTGCAAACCCACCATCACCCGGAGAAAGAAGGATGGACTGAAATTGTTAATTGTGCACTGTAAATAGATTGCTTGATCACTTAATTAATTAACTAAAAGTATCGTGATTGTACACTGTTGGGAGTAAGGTTGGAGAATTGCCCTCACTCGCCGGGCCACTGATTGATTGATTGATTGAAGCTGATTAATTGTTAAATCTGATAGTCATAATCTCGGGCAAGCTCTCTGTGGTTTTTGAACTTATATTGTTTTCGTTTATAAAACCTTACCCGAGGTTATGATTTGCCTGTTATCTGCGCTTATATCTATTATGCCCCTCGCTCAGTCTGTGGTAGACTGACACCTCACCTTTCAGTTTTGCAGGTTGTGTGCTAGGCGGGATTGGAGTCGAGTTCAGTCTTTCTTTTCGGGTCTAGCACGTGTCTATTCCATTCTGTTGCATATGTAATGTTATCTACAGTTTTATGAAATGTTATGTATTTGAGAGATGATAATGTATTGATAGGATTTTAGAAATGGTTTGCTTGATAAAGACTTGATATTAACGCACTTCAGTTTTATTTCATGTTGTGATAATTGGTTTGGGGTTAGTCCCGCCTAGCTAGTTAGCATTTATTTTCCTTGTCACCCGTTCGCTATGACTCAGTTCATGTATGGATTGTCCGTTTCATATGTGGACTGAGCTATAGTGCGGGGGATGTGGCACCTTTGCGTTCCGGGTGCTACACATCCGATCATCGCTCTCAACATCAAGAACTACAAAATCAGTAGGAATGTGGAATTTCCCAACTTTTACCAACAAATCTTCAAGAATTCCTATCGGGTATTTTACTGATCTGTCAGCTAGTTGGAGTGTCATAGTAGTCGGTTTGAGCTCCTTCACTCCTAATTTCCTGCAAATAGATAAAGAGATTATACTCACACTAGCTCCTAAATCACATAAAACATTATGAAATTGCAAAAAACCAATAGTTAGAGGAATTGAAAAACTCCCTGGATCTTTAAGTTTCGGGGGAAACTTATGCTGAATAATGGCACTGCATTCCTCTGTAAGTGCGACGGTGGTGAAGTCTTCAGACTTCCCTTTACTTAAGACCAATTCTTTCTCTAACTCCTGCTTCTGAAATAGTTGGGGAGAAGAAATCGGTGGCACATACAAATCAGTTGCCACATTCACCTTTGGCTCTGAAGGAAACTCTTCCTTCTTCTCTTCTATATTCACCCCTTCAAAAGCATCTACCTTTTCAACTTTTTCACAAACAAATTTCTCCACATCTGAACCTGTAAGTAATTTCGGACCTTCATTCTCTCTATCGTCTCGTGCAAATATGGCCTGACAATGCTCCTTAGGATTATTTTCGGTTTGACTTGGTACCATTCCTGGGCCTCTCATATTCAAAGATTGGACAATCTGACCAATCTGAGTCTCCAAAGTTCTGGTCTGATTTACCACTTGAATCCAATTGAGCTTCCAACTTCTGATGTCGACCCGTAGACACGGTTATGAATTTCTCAAGCGCAACCTCCCATCCTTGCTTCTGCTCCTGTTGAGGGGGTGCAACATTAAATGTGGCTGGTGGTCGTGGTTGAAATTGCTGCCTAGGCTAAAACTGCGGCCTAGGTTGAGATTGTTGCTGAATATTCTAATTATTCGACCAAGAAAAGTGAGGGTGGTTCTTCCATCGTGGATTGTAGGTGTTTGAGTAGGGGTCATTTGCTGGTTTAGAGTTGTTTGCATAATTCACCTGCTCTTGCACCTGTTCTCTTGCATTGGTATGAGGACACATATTAAATGCATATGGACCACTACAAATTTCACAAGTTACCTGAACTGGTTGGGATGGTATCCCAACTGCATTGATAGAAAGTTGATCCAATTTCTTGTTAAGGGTCTCAAATTTAGCATTGATGACGGTTAGACCATCTAACTCTATGACTCCTGCTTGCACTTTCGCTGGTTGCGAATGGCTCCTCTCATGCACAAAAACATCGTTTTGTGACATATTATCTAACAACTCAGTAGCGACTGCTTCAGATTTTGACAAGAAAGCTCCGCCAGCAGCGGCATCCATCGCTCCTCTAAAAGTAGGAGACATCCTATTATAAAAAGTTTGAATCAATAACCATCCGGGAATCCCGTGATGTGGACACTTCTTCTGCAAATCGTTAAATCTCTCCCAAGCTATGATGCACGGACACTTCTAAAAATATCATTTTGCCGTGTCGTGTCATGCCGTGTCGTGTCGGACACTCGTGTCGGACACCGTGTCCGACACTCCTTACGTGGGAAATTCAAGAAAAAATTCGTGTCGCCGTATCCGTGTCGTGTCGTGTCCGTGTCGCCGTGTCCGTGTCCGTGCATCATAGCTCCCAAGCTTCATATAAAGACTCTCCATCTAACTGCCTGAACCCTTGAATATCATTCCTATACTTCGTGGTTTTGCTAAGTGGAAAGAACTTGGCTAAGAATGCCTGAGATAGTGCTGCCCAAGTCTGAAAGGATTCATTTGGGACAGTACTCAACCATGATTTAGCTCGTTCCCTCGGCGAGAAGGGAAAAAGCCTGACTCAGATAGCATCAGTAGTGACATTGTGAATCTTGAAGGTATCACACACCTCAAGAAAATACTCAAGATGTGATGTCGGATCCTGCACTGGTAATCCTGAAAACGGATTGTTCTGCAGCAGATTGATGATAGCTGGTTTGATCTCAAAATTGTTTACTGCGATCGGGGGACGGGCTACAGTCTAAATTGCTCCAGCCTGTGACACGTTATAATCTCTTATGGCCAGTGGTGGTGGATCTTGAGGTGGATCGGCCATCGGTATGATAGTAGGTTTCTTATCCTTTTTACGCTTTCTCCTAATAGCACTCAGTGTTCTCTTGATCTCCGGATCGTACGGTACTAATTTCGGATCTTGAGATCTTCGCATGCACCAAAAACCTACACAAAGGAAAAATAAATCCTCAGTCCAATTCCACGGTGATCAAAGATAATGAACACAAAGTAAAGTAATAGTCTAAAGCACTAGATCAAAATATTTAAGTAATATTGATTTAAAACGCCTTCCCCCGGCAACGGCGCCAAAAACTTGTTGTTGTGTTCTACTTTAGTTAAAACCAATCGTGTAAGTGTACACTAATATACGCGTAACACAATAGGATCGTACCCGCATGGAAGGGAAATCAATCACTACTCTATATTCTTCTCTAATCTAAAGACCGAACGAAAAGCAATTGTTGTTATCCATTAATCTACTAAAGACAGAATTAACCAAATAACTAGGAATAAACGCAAATAATAACTAAACACACGGATTAGAAATCAGTAAACTAAGCAGGCAGGGGAAAGTAATGAATCATACAATCAAGAGTCAATATAATACTCGTCTGACAAGTGTAATTCTACAACCTAGTCACTTATATTTGTATTATCCTCTCTCAAGGTGTAACGAAGTGCTTAATTAGCGTTCAATGTTGCTCTCGCAATCACCAATAGTTAATTAAACCATATGAACAAGACTAGTGTAATTCAATATTCTAGCGGCTCGGCATGGAATAAGATTATTGTTGTATAAGCTAGAACCAAATCTCTTTGTATTCTACAACTTACAAGTTATGAAAACAATTTAAATTACCATCAATCTCGGAAAAAAGCTCTCACAAAAAGACTGCAAAACGCACTTAAATAGCAACACTATTAGTTCTCTCGCCGCCCTAGGTAATGGGCGTTACCTCTCTATGTGCATATATTGTTAACGCCCGTTACTGATGAAATTGCAATAACGCTTTTATTAGTGGTAAAGGGCGTTACCACTTTTCTTCTGCCCAGGGGTAACGGGCGTTACCCCTCTTCTCTTGCCAAAAGCTTTGCTCCTGTGTCTATTAACGGGGGTTACTCTTATTGTTCTTCCAAGGGGTAACGGGGGTTACTCCTTCATCCTTCAAAAATACGTGAATTCGCCTTGGAACGCCGTTTCTCATCTCCAACTCAATAATTATCTAAATGGAGCAAAATAAACACATAAACATATCAAACGACACAAAAATATACGCTAATCAATGCTAATATTCATGCGAATTTCACACTAAACAACCATGCAAAATAGTATCTCGAAATTCGAATAAATGGAAGGTAAACAATACAACAACGGCAAAGCTAAATCTTCATCATCATATTTCACATCTAAATTCTTCAAATTAGTAACGATAATTTTGAAGTTATCAATATGAGACTGAATTGAGTTACCTTCAACCATCATGCAGGAATAAAGAAGTTACTTTAAACACAACTTATTTGTCAAATTCTTTTTCATGCAAATCTCCTCCAATTTATGCTACAATTTTGCAGCATCCTCTTCTTTCATCACGTCTTGTAGGATTTTGTTAGGCAAGTGCAATTGAATCTGTTCTATAGCTTTTCTGATAGTTTTATTTTTCCTTGTCACCAGAACAATTAGCAGGTATCCTGTCATTTTCCAGCAAGACATCTTCGATATCCATCTGTGTCAAAACTGCCAACATCATCGTTTTCCATAACGAAAAATGAGTCTTGCGATCAAACTTTTCGATTTCGTGTTTAATGGAAGCTATCCCTAAAAAACAAAATAAATATCAAAACTAATCTGGCTCTGAGACCAGTTTGTTATGCAATTAACACGAATAAGTAAAGTAAATAATAAATTGACACGAGAATTTACGTGGTTCCCCAATTTGGCTACGTCCACGGGTAAGAAAGAGAGAGATTACTATCTTGAGCGAGTTATAAACGGAGTTACAAAGGTGCTCTTTAAATTCTGAAAAACTAATGCAAATAAATTCTCAGTGTTTCTTCTACTTAAAGATATCAGAAACTACCCACTAAATAAGATGTGTCCTAAGTGGGCTCAAAAACTGATTCTAAAACTACGTCTATCAAAGTTACCTAAAATTGGTGGACTTTTGGAGCTACGTCAATAATTTTGATGAGAAATCGAAGCATGATTTTCCATCCAGATCGATACAATGTTATCGAATCGGATGTTTTTGCTATGGGAGTTAGTTTCCTCGCTTATTTAGAAGTAGGCGATAAGTCTATCAACCAACATATCATCTTGGATACCTGTAGCAGTTTACTCTGGGTAAATTGCCGGCCATATTGTGGCACATACTTCCGAGCCCCTTTATATAACCATCTGAGTCTTGTACATTTAAAGTTGAATTGTGCAAAAACTCTAAAATGTGTGCTTATTCTAGCCCTGTCTATATCACGCGCTCGGAGAAGTTGTGCTCGTATTTCGTATTGTATATGAAAATGATAACTTCAAGACGCCTTGCTCGTGAGACGTTTAAATTTAAAAAGAGCAAAGACACTCTCAAGAATATCATCTTTGGCTGTGCAGATACTTTAAAATCGGGTAACAACTTTAGAGCTAAGGCCTTGCTCGCTACAGGCTTTTTCTTGTTTCACAAAGGCGTGCCTCGAAGTTCTCCTACTACATTAGAGATATCGATAAACCCTCATACCTCCATAATAGATTGCTTATAGGGGATCAACTTGAGCAGTTTCTTGGCGCTATGACTCCTTTGATCATACAAGGTAAATACTACATAAACATAGAAGCCATCACCAATCAACCAGTACCAATTGAACCTTTGGTTCGGAAGAACCTTTGATTATACTGGCGGAATGATAATTGACTCGGTTTTTCAAAGAATCTTCTATTGTAGCAACATTTTTATATCGTCTACGACCTAAAAAAGAAGAAAATTTCGTTTCTTAAGATAGACTGTGCTAGATTAAATAAGTATATTCATGTTGATTGAAATTACAATACAAAAAAATAAGGGAGGTTTGCTGTAACAGTACAGGACCAGCCTAGTACGCAGATATTGTCTACTTTGCACGCCCTTAATCGAAACGGCCTCACGGATTTATTTTTCCTAATGGGTTAGGCCACCAAGGAAAACGCGTCTGCAAGGAAAGGTTTCCATTCCCCCTTATAAGGAGGACTTCGTTCTCCTTCCCAACCGATGTGGGATGGGTGCACATCCACCCCTCCAAGGAGAGCTCAGCGTCCTCGCTGAGGACCTGACACATCAGCTTCCTGGCACCGGCTTTGATACCATTTGTAACAGTACGGGACCAGCCCGGTATGTAGATATTGTCCACTTTGCACGCCCTTAATCGAAACGGCCTCACGGATTTGCTTTTCTTGATGGGTTAGGCCACCAAGGAAAACGCGTCTGAAAGGAAAGGTTTCCATCACCCCTTATAAGGAGGACTTCGTTCTCCTTCCCAATCGATGTGGGATGGGTGCACATCAAAAGCGAGGAATGGGTTTACAAGCAGTTATTAGAAATGTTTGCAGTTATTAGAAATGTTTGTCTCTAGCCATGTGCAGTTTGTTGAAAACTGCTTCCCTTTGCATTCCAAGCAAGGTTGTCAAAATAACTCCTTGATTGTTTTATTACCTAATTCTTCTAATGTCTTTTACTCTGATGATCAGGTGCAGCTGGAAAATAACTTACATGTTGATAGTTCTCAGACATATTAGCCATTGTCGCCCACTGTATCTGACTCTACTCAGGCTACCAGCTCTCTAAATGGTGCTAACAGACTCTCTCCACCATCTCCTGCTGTGTCTAACTCTTCTCAAACTACCATCTCTACAAGTGGTGCTAACAGAATCTCTCCATCATCTATTGATACAACCTTACAGCTTCCCACACAATCGAATAGGCCACAGAGAGCTAAACACACTCCAACATACCTCCAGGATTACCATTGTAATCTCATCAACACAAGAGCAACTGAATCTCACTCAAGTGTATCTACTCCATACCCTTTGTCTTCAGTTCTTAATTACTCACATTTAGCTCCACGCTACATGCACTATAGTTTGGCAATCTCTTCTATACTTGAATAAAAAACTTATAATCAAGCCATTAAGCACAGTGAATGGCAAGCTGCTATGGCTAAAGAAATAGAGGCTCTCTAGTTAACCAAAACTTAGGAAATTGTAGATCTTCCACTCGGTGTCAAGCCTGTAGGCTGTAAATGGGTTTACAAAGTTAAATATAAATCTGATAGCACCACTGAAAAGTACAAAGCTATGCTTGTAACCAAGGATTATACCCAAACCGAAGGACTAGATTACTTCGAAACATTTAGCTCCGTTGCAAAGATAACAACTATCAGATTATTACTTGCTTTGGTTTCCCAAAAGTGGTGGTTATTGCAGCAATTAGATGTAAACAATGCTTTTTTACATGGTAATCTCAATGAAGATGTATACATAACTTTACCACAAGGATTTACTTGTGAAGATCCAAATAAAGTCTGCAAGCTGACAAAGTCATTATATAGACTTAAACAAGCTTCTAGGCAATGGTTTTCCAAACTATCCTCTTCTCTTGTTTCACAAGGATACATCCAATTCATTTCTGATTACAGTTTGTTTGCCAAAGAAACAGACACCGCTTTCACAACCCACTTAGTTTATGTGGATGATATCATATAGACTGGAAACAATTAAACTGAGATCAATAACATCAAAAATTTCTTAGACAATGCTTTTAAAATTAAAGATTTGGGCTCACTAAAGTTTTTTCTAGGTTTGGAGATTGCAAGAACCAAGAATGGCATAACACTCAACCAACGGAAATACTCATTGGAGCTTCTGCAAGATGCAGGCCTACTAGCTGTCAAACCAGCCTCCACCCCAATGGATACAGCTCTCAAACTCACAAGTGAAGGAATCCCACATGATGATATTCCAGCATACCGACGACTCATTGGAAGACTCTTATATCTTTGCACAACAAGACCTGACATCTCATATAGTGTTCAACAACTAAGTTAATACCTCTCCAAACCAACACAACAACACTTCTAAGCAGCAACTAGAGTCCTAAGATACATCAAAAATGCGTCGGGTCAGGGACTATTCTTTCCAGCAACTTCATCAGCAGACATTCGCGCATTAGTTGACTCAGATTGGACCGGATGCCAGAAGATCAATCACATGTTATTGCATCTTCCTTGGAGACTCTCTCATTAGTTGGAAATCCAAAAAGCAAGCGACGGTCTCATGTTCTTCTTCCGAGACCAAATACCGGGCACTTGCAGCAACAACATGCGAGATAGAATGGACAAAATATATCCTTCATGACCTTCACATCTCAACAGACAAGCCAACACTTATCTATTGTGATAATAAGTTTGCGCTACACATTGCCGCCAACCCGACATTTCATGAACACACTAAGCATATCAAAATAGATTGTCACGTAGTCCAGGAAAAACTACAACAAGGACTTATTCACCTTCTGTGACACCCCTGTCCCAAATCGGGAAAGTATGAGAGTTAAGTTCAGTGGATATCCCTTTTGGGCAGTGGTTTAGGCCCAATTTCAGGTTATACTCTGTGGGCTTGGAGACTTGCTCTCGCGTCCAACGGGCCCGCGGACCCGGGGCGTGACACCTTATACCTCTCAATACAGAACATCAGACTACGGATATATTCACCAAACCATTGCCACCAACACCGTTCCAATCCCACATTGACAAACTGGGCATGATCAACATCACAACACCAGTTATAGGGAGGGGGCAGGGGGGAGAGGGGGGGGGGGGGGGTTGTTTACTGCCAATAGGTGCACTTTACCACCAACAGGGTTGAGGCCCATAATAACACCTCCCATAGCACACACATGTAGTCACCACTAAGATTACACCTGTATATATATTCAGCACACTTGTATCAGATCTACTCAATTCAATCAATAAGATTTTCTTCATGTTTTTCTCTCTGCTCAAACTCTGTTTCTCTTCAATTGTGATTGTTAACTGTTTTACTTAATTTGAGTGTAAAACTAATTAAGGACGCAATCAATTAATTGACAAGTATTAGCTAGGTAGGTCAAACATGTTAAAAAGTATGATCACTTAATTTGATCCCAAAACTTAAGGAAATTAGTCAATTTATGTGATCAAATATTAGATTCTAAATCTAGGTATAATAAGTATGTATTAACAAACATTGTTTTTATGATTTTTTGCGAAGAGTGTACGTAGGTTGGAAAAATCCCCAATTTACATAAAGCAATTAGATAACTCGTTTCATGCATTTTGAATTATTATATATATAATTTATACTTAACAATTTTAAATTGTATGAAATTAATTAAATTCTATTATTTTCGAACATGTTTCAGTTCATTCAGGCTCTCAAAATTTAAGTAACGCCCTAGGTTTCACAATATTTATGATTTTTTTGATATAAATTTAAAATCGCATATTTCCGCTGATAAAAATAACATTTCAACTTATAGGATGTGAATTAAATCAAAAGAGTTAAATGCATCCAAAACTCTGTGTTATTTCGAATTTGCAAAGAAAACCTTGTGATTTAAAAATTCTCATAAATCACCCTGTGTTAATTTTAATTATTCCACCGACCCTTTTAATCTCATAGTGTACTTTTAAAATTAAAATACCAAATTTGCCCATATTTATAAAGTTATAAAAGTCAACCTTCTTTTCTTATCAATTATTTAATCAATTTCAAAATTTTCAAAATTTTTCTTTTTTGGCTTATTCAAAAATGTTATAATCAGTCAACATTTGCAGCTTTGTGGAATGCCAATTTATCAACAATTGTGGCTGGAATAAGCTAGAGAATTTACTAGTTGTATGTTAACTGTTAATGGTTGTAAATTAGCTGTGAATGTCTAATAGCCTTGCGTAACCGCGTTAACAAGCCACCAAATGCACAGTAAAGCGTCATAAATTTCCTATAAATAGGACATCCCATGCCTTCATTTTATATAAGTTTGAGAATATACAATTCTTATTGTTTCTTTCAATAAAGTTCTTTCGTTTATATTTTTGTGTTGGTTCGCGTTATTGTGATTCTATTTCGCAACACGTTATCAGCACAATCGTTCTTATTTCTACGGCGAGGATTCAAGCCGCTTGAAGGTTGTTCGATATTGGCGATCAAGCATCTCAAGAAAGACAAAATTGTCGTAAGTTTTCTACCTGTCTATTTAGGTTCATATGTTAAGGATTATGAATAGATATGCATGCTCGTAATCCTTATTTACCTGCAAATGGAAAGCCGTGCCTCCTACTTATTTATTTATGCAGAGTATAATTATGTGCACTTAATTTTCCCTATTTGTCGATATTTGTGCTTATATGATTATTACCCTGCATATATTTTTATCAATATTAAGCATGCAATTATCGTTATGAATTTTCGTATTTATGCATTTTTGTGTTCTAAATAAAAATAAAAATAAAAATATATATATACACTTTTCCAACGGCTATTTTATAAAATAAAATAATTTATATATATATATATGTAATGGCTAGTCTGAAACGGCTAGTTGGGGATTTCTTCCTATAAATAGGTGATTTTGGTAAATTCAATTCATTCACTTCTATATCCTACTTTTTACTCTAAAAAACCCTAGAAGATCTCGTTGCTATTTTTGCACATATCAAGATGTTATCGGCTCCGGCAATTTTCGTAATAGTCTTAGTAATTGCCCTTATCATACTTGTCTATGTTGGAGACCACTCGAAAAGAGATAGGGATTTGTATATGGCTTTTATTATGTTTCCCCTTATTCCCATGTTGCTTATTGGCTTAATGTTTGAACTTGGTATGTAAATTGTTGTATGAATTATTTGTTTGAATAAATGCGTTGATTGTTATCGTTTATCTTGTACTAGCTGCCAAAATGTCGAATCTTACAAAGCTTGAGTTTGTAGCCCTCGATATCACAGGGAAAAATTATATGCCTTGGATTGTTGATGTAAAAATGCATCTTGAATCACTGGGTCTATTGGATACCATTAAAGAAAATAATAAATGTTCCAACCAAGATAAAGCCAAAACTATAATTTTTCTCCGTCGACATCTTGATGAGGGGCTCAAAATGAAATACTTAACGGTCAAAGATCCAAGCATCATATGGAAAAACCTTCAAGAAATGTATAATCATCAGAGGGAAGTTATGCTTCCCGCTTCCCATGATGAATGGAGCGCTTTGTGCTTCCAAGACTTCAAGAAAGTCAGTGAATATAATTCAGCAATGTTCAGAATAGTCTCACAATTAAGGTTTTGTGGGCAACAAATCACTGAGGAGGATATGTTGGAGAAAACATATTCCACATTCCACGCATCGAATGTTACTTTACAGCAACAATATCTAGTGCATGGATTTACAAAATATTCTGAACTTATAGCATGTCTTCTCGTGGTTGAGAAGAACAATGAATTGCTGATGAAAAATCATCAATCCCACCCTACTGGCGCGGCAGCATTTCCTGAAGCAAATGCTGTAATTCCCTCAAAGTATGAACAAAGAAATCACCATGGACCAAGTCAAGGTCATGGCCATGGTCGTGGTCGAGACCGGAGTAATACTCGCGGTCGTGGTCGTGGAAGAGGCCGAGGGAGTTATCCATACTCCTCTCCTCAAAGAAACCCGTACCACTAAAATAAGACACACCACAAAAGGGATATTCACGAGACTGGGCCTTCGGTGAATCTTGAAGATACTTGCCATAGATGTGGCACAAAAGGGCACTGGGCTCGAATTTGTCGAACGCCAGAACATCTTGCTCGTTTATACAAAGCATCTTTGAAGGGAAAGGGAAAAGAGGTGAAATTCACTGAACATCACGATTCATTTGGTGATTCAACTCACCTAGATGCTTCGGACTTTACCGATGATTTTGATAACAATGAAAATGACAATGTTGGTGGCAGTTAGTTAGGTTTTGCTATGTTTTTGGTGTGCTATTGTCTTTCCTAGTTTGCATTTTATCATTATTAACATGTTTTATTGTACTAGATCCTTAGGAACTAATATGTACTTTTTATATATTGCAATATGAAGTATCTTTTCTGCATTGAATTCATGATAATTTTCATATCAAAATTATATGTTTATGTGAAGTTTTGATATGGATCACCCTAAGAAAGGAATCGAAAGAATAGTTAATGAAGAGAATTTGTTCATACCTGATAATGGCACAACTCACACTATTCTTAAAGACAAAAGGTTCTTTACATGGTTAAACCCAACAAGAACCACTGTGCATACAATATCAGGTCCTTCTGATCTGATTGAAGGAATTGGCAAGGCAAACTTTTCGTTACTAAATGGTACAAAGTTCTCAATAGAAAATGCCTTATATGCGCCAAAATCCAAAAGAAACTTGTTGAGTTTCAATGATATATATTCTCATGAATATGATACTCAATCTGGGACTAAAGGTATCGAAAAATATATGTATCTTACAGCCTATAAATCAGGGAAGAGATACATATTGGAAAAACTACCAATGCTCCCTTCTGGATTGTATTATACTTACATAAATGTGATAGATCACATATGGTAGTTAAAGATAAGCACGATACTTCGATGCTAGACATTGGGTCATCCTCGTTCAACAATGATGCGAAAGATCATTGAAAGTACACGTGGGCATACATTGAGGGACCAGAAGCTTCCTCAGATGAAAAAGGATCCGTGTACAGCTTGTTCTCTTGGAAAGTTAATCCTGAGACCATCACCGGTTAAGATACAGAATGAATCACCTGCTTTTCTTGAACGTATTCAAGGTGATATATGTGGACTGATTCATCCACCATGTGGAGCATTTAGATACTTTATGGTATTGATAGATGCCTCAAGTAGATGGTCACATGTTTGTCTATTGTCAACTCGCATGTGGCATTTGCGAGTTTGCTTGCTCAGATTATTAAATTATGAGCGCAATTTCCTGATCATACGATCAAGAAAGTTCGGCACGATAATGCTGGTGAATTTACGTCTTAGACTTTCAATGATTATTGTATGTCAACTGGGATTGTCGTTGAGCATCCCGTTGCTCACGTACATACACAAAATGGTTTAGTTGAATCATTAATTAAACGCCTTCAGCTTATTGCTAGACCATTAATAATGAGAACAAAGCTACCAATTTCAGTTTGAGGTCATGCAATTTTACATGCTGAATCTTTAATTTGCATAAGGCCAAGTGCTTATCATAAATACTCCCCTTATCAACTTGCATTTGGGCAAGAACAGAATATATCCCATTTGAGAATCTTTGGTTGTGCGGTGTATGTGCCTTTAGCACCACCACAACGCAATAAAATGGGACCTCAGAGAAAGTTGGGAATTTATGTTGGCTATGAGAGCCCATCTATCATAAGATATCTTGAACCCCGAACGGGTGATGTCTTTACAGCACGCTTTGCTGATTGTTATTTCAATGAGAATGATTTTCCAACATTAGGAGGAGAAAATAAACAGCTGGAAAGAGATATTACATGGTATGCACCATCATTATTGCATCTTGATCTACGCACAAAGTAGTGCGAGATGGAAGTACAAAAGATTGTACATTTGCAAGGCATTACAAATCAATTGCCAGATGCATTCACAGATACGAAAAGAGTGACTAAATCATATATACCAGCTGTTAATGCTCCTGCTCGGATTGAGGTTCCGAAGGGACACTTCAAGAAGATTGTCACTCACGAGTCTATAGCACGCCTGAAGCGAGGTAGACCAATTGGCTCTAAAGATAAAAATCCTCGTAAAAGAAAAGGAGCAAATGTGAATAATGGCCCCAATAGTGAACAAAGTGTCCCAGAAGAGACACAAAATGAGGAATGTGTCCCAGAAGAGGCACAAAACGAAGATAGTGTCCCAGAAGAGACACAAAGTGAGATTAACGAGGAAATCTCAATAAATTACTTTCATTCAAGAAAGTTGTGGAACCGAAGTGATATCAAAATTGATGATATATTCTCTTATGCCGTGGTGCATGATATCACTCATGAAAATGAAGATCCTGAGCCAAGATCTATCACTGAATGTCGAAATAAACATGACTGGATAAAATGGAAAGACGCTATTCAGGTTGAATTGAATTCTCTAAAAAAAAGAAATGTGTTTGGGCCTATTGTCCTCACTCCTGAATGTGTGAAACCTGTCGAATATAAATGGGTCTTCGTACGAAAACGAAATGAGAAAAATAAGGTAACAAGGTATAAGGCAAGACTTGTTGCTTAGGGATTTTCTCAAAGACCTGGAATTGATTATGAGGAAACGTATTCTCCTGCCATGGATGCAAGTACGTTTCGATACTTAATCAGCCTAACAGTTTCTAAGGAACTAGAAATGCGTCTCATGGATGTTGTTACAGCTTATTTATATGGATCACTTGATAGTGATATTTATATGAAAATCCCGGAATGATTCAAAATGCATGCTGCATTTGAATCAAAACCCAAAGAGAAGTATTCGATCAGATTACAATGATCTCTTTATGGGTGGAAACAATCCGGGCGCATGTGGTACAATCGCTTGAGCGAATTTCTGTCAAAGAAAGGATATGTGAATAATCCTATTTGTCCATGTGTTTATATTAAGAAAACAACATCCGGATATGTGATTATCGCAGTCTATGTCGATGATTTGAATATCATTGGAACTGCTAAGGAAATACAAGAAGCAACAGTTTACTTGAAAAATGAGTTTAAAATGAAAGATCTTGGACAAACCAAATATTGTCTTGGTTTGCAGATTGAGCATAAACGAAATGGAATTTTCGTTCATCAATCAACTTATACTGAAAGGGTGTTGAAACGCTTCAACGTGGATAAAGCAACCCCTTTGAGCACCCCAATGATTGGGAGATCGCTTGGTATAGAAACAGATCCTTTTCGCCCTCGTGAAGAGAACGAGGAAGTTCTCGGATCTGTGACACCATACCTCAGTGCTATTGGAGCACTTATGTATCTTGCTAATTGTACTAGACCTGACATATCTTTTGCAGTTAATTTGTTAGCAAGGTTCAACTCATCCCCAACGAAAAGACATTGGAATGGGATTAAACATCTATTCCGATATCTTCGAGGTACAATTGATTTGAGATTGTTTTATTCTAAAGATGCAAAACAAGTTTTGGTTGGCTATGCAGATGCAGGATATTTATCAGATCCACAAAAAGATAGATCCCAAATAGGTTTTGTCTTTACAATTGGGGGCACTGCAATCTCATGGCGATCACAGAAGCAAACTCTTGTTGCTACTTCCTCCAACCATGCTGAGACAATTGCACTTCATGAGGTGAGCAGAGAATGTGTTTGGTTAAGATCAGTAACACATAGGGGTGTTCAAGGAAACCGGAAACCGAAAAACCGAACCGAACCGACCGAGGAGTGTTCGATTCGGTTTTCGGTTTGTCCCTTTTAGAATTTTGATTTTTTGGTTTTTTCGGTTTAACCGAACCTAAAACCGAACCGCTGATATTATTATTATTTTTTTATAATTTTATATGTATTGGCAGTATTTGCAAAATTAAAAAACGTGTTACGTTTTTGGGATCAAAAATTTCATTGCTAATGCAGTGTTTATGCTTTGTACTCTCCAGTCCCAGATCCCCAATCTTGCCAAGCCCGAACACTAGTTTTCCTTTTCCCAATTCGCATCCGCAGCCGCTGCTCCAGCTTCTCTTCTCCGGCGACGGCGACTAGGCGACAACAACGAAGACATCCTTCTTCAGTTCTTCTCCGACGCACTGAGTATTTGAGTTCTTCTCCGACGTCCTTCTTCAGTTCTTCAACCCGTGACCCCGTCAGTCAAGGTGAGATTTTTTCCAATTTTTTTTCTTTTCGTTTCGATTTCCAGCTTCTAAATCTTGAGGGGATTGAGTATTTGAGTTTATGAGTTTTATTCCAGCTGAAATCTTGATTCTTGAGCTTGTGAGTTTTATTCCAATTTTTAATCTTGAGCTTATGAAGACGTCCTTCTTCAGTTCTTCTCCGACGCACTGAGTATTTGAGTTCTTCTCCGACGTCCTTCTTTAGTTCTTCAACCCGTGAGGCCGTGACCCCGTCAGTCAAGATGAGATTTTTTCCAGTTTTTTTTCTTTTCGTTTCGATTTCCAGCTTCTAAATCTTGAGGGGATTGAGTATTTGAGTTTATGAGTTTTATTGCAGCTGAAATCTTGATTCTTAAGCTTGTGAGTTGTGAGTTTTATTCCAATTTTTAATCTTGAGCTTATGAGTTCTGTACTTCTGTATAAATCTGTAGGTTTTAGATGGATACTATACGCGAGAATGATGAGATGGAGGTTGAGAACAATGAGATATGCGATTCTTCGGGGTTTGATCATGGTGACGCTTCCAAAAAAAAAAGAAAGAATGCTGATCATTGTGAAGGTTCAAAGAAAAAGAAAAAGAATTCGATAAGTCGAAAACACGTTCTGAGGTATGGAATCACTTCACTATCATTTATGTGGATGGGAAACGAAGGGCTAAGTGCAATTATTGTGGCAAAGATTATGCTGTCGATTCAGCCGTGAATGGAACATCTAATTTGAAAAACCACTTGAAACAATGTAAGAAAAATCCTAACAATAAGATCGATAATTCTTACACCATTGATAGTTTTACACGTCATGTGGATTTGCGTCATATGTCATCTCATTATAGTGTACCAGCTAAATTTGATCAAGAAGCTACTAGGGAGGCTTTAGTGAAGATGGTTGTAATTGATGAATTGCCCTTTAGGTTTGTTGTTCCATCTAGAATCACCGTTGCTAGAGATTGCCTTAAGCTCTACTTTAAGGAAAAAGATGCACTTAAAGAATACTTCAAGAAATCAAACATGCTTGTGTCTCTTACCACTGATACATGGACTTCGAACCAAAAGTATAATTATATGTATTTGACTGTTCACTTCATTGATGATTCTTGGGTATTGCATAAGTATACACTTAATTTTGTTCCTATCACTCGTCACAAAGGTGAAGATCTTAGTATATTGATGGAAAAATATCTTATGGAGTGGGGAATTGACAAGGTGTTTACTCTTACGGTTGATAATGCTTCTTCTAACGACACCACAGATGCTTATATGAAAAAAAGACTTGTTGCATGGAAGAAATCAATTTGTGAAGGTAAATATCTTCATATGAGATGCATTGCTCACATTATAAATCTTGTTGTGAGAGATGGTTTGTCACAAATGGGTGAAAGTGTTGAGCGTATACGTACTGTAGTGATATACATATGTTGTTCCCCGTCTAGATTGGCAAAGTTTAAAGAATATGTGGAGGAGGAAAAGATTGAGAGTAAGAAAGTAGTGAATCTTGACTGCCCTACTAGATGGAACTCCTGTTATTTCATGTTTGAAACAGCTGTCACTCTTCGTAGTGCATTTTATAGATATGAAGTTTGTGAGAAGAATTTTCGAGATGATTTTGGTCCCAACGGACCTTATGCTAGGATTGGACTCCCTACTATTGCAGATTGGGTTGTGATTGAGAGGTTTGTGAAAATCTTACAGCATTTTTATGCTTTCACTGTACAAATCTCTGCTACAAAGTTTGTGACATCGAATGTGTTCCTTGATCAAATTAGTAATATTGATGCCTTAATTAAGAAATGGATATTGAGTCCGGATGATGGTTTGGCAAGAGTTGCTTTAAAAATGAAAGAAAAGTTTGACAAATATTGGGGTGATCCGGTGAAGATTAATATGAATTTGTACCTTGTTGTTGTTCTTGATCCTCGTCACAAGATGAAGTACGCCACTTTCACCCTTAAGAGGATGTATAATGATGAGTTAGCAACGGAGATTGGGAGACGGGTGACTAAGGCCTTGGAGGAGTCTTTTGAAGATTACAAAAAACTATATGGTCCTCCTAGGCCATCTTCTCAAGAGGCCATGTCTAGCATGAGTAGTGTTCTACCAACCGATGACACTATTAGCCAAGAAATATTGGAGGTTATGGCTGAAAAGGAATGAGAATATCGTGAACAATGTAGCTTGGAGGATGGAGATTTGGATAATTCTTCGGAGCTTGACATATATTTGAGTGAGAAGAAAGAAAAGAATTTGCCCGGCTTTGACATTCTAGGATGGTGGAAAGTTAACTCTATTCGATTCCCGATTTTATCAAAGTTGGCTCATGATTTGTTGGCTATGCCAATATCCACCGTAGCTTCGGAGTCGACTTTTAGCACATCCGGTCGTATCATTGATGACTTCCGGGCATCTTTGACACCAAGAATGGCTCAAACCCTTGTATGCACTCAAGATTGGCTTTGAAATGGCTCTCCAAAACTACCGGTTGAAGAAGAATACGAAGTTTTAGAAAGTATTGAAGAAGGTATTTTACTTTTGAAGTTTAATAATCGTATTTGATATTAATATTATCATAATTCTACAATTACTTAGTTTTCATTGATTTTAATTTAGATGCAATGTCAACTGGAAGTGGAACCGGAGACTCGGTGGTTCTTAGTGCCTAAAGGGAGCATGTAATTGGTAATGTTATGTTTATTAGCTAGTATTTGATCATTTGATTTATTATTATTATTATTATTATTATTATTATTTAATAATTATAATTTGTAGTTATTGCTAAGGAGGAAAGATGTTGAAGTCTCGAAGATTTGAAGCTTGAAGAGAATTTGAAGAAGTTGCATAATTGTTATTTAACTTGGTATCTTTGGCCTTTGTTATTCAGATTTCAGACAATATGTTGTTTGTAATGTTTTCAATTTTCATGCCTAATGTTCTGTAATGTTTTTCATGCCTAAATTGGTTCTGTAATGTTTTCAAATTTCGTGACTAAGGTTCTGTAATGTTTTCAAAGAGTGATGACTATCTTAGCCCTTCAATTGGTTCTGTAATGTTTTCATATTCAGTTTTTTTTTTTAAATAGTATTTGAGTTCGGTTTTTCGGCCGGTAAACCGAAACCGTTCGGTTAAAACCGAACCGAACCGAACACGTTTCGATTCGGTTTCGGTTTAGGTTTTCGAAAAACCGACAGTTCGGTTATCGAACCGAAACTTCGGTTCGGTCGAAAAACCGAACCGTGAACACCCCTAGTAACACAACACATCTTGACCTCTTGTTGAGTATCAAATGATAAAAGTCCAAAGACGATATATGAAGATAATTCCGCATGCATTGCTCAAATGAAGGAAGGATACATCAAAAGCGATAGAACCAAACATATCCACCCAAAGTTCTTCCAGTTTACGCAAGATCTTGAGAAGGACGAAGAAATCAGTGTCCTGTATGTTCAATCATGTGACAACTCAGCAGATCTCTTTACAAAGGCGCTCCCCACTACAATTTTCAAGAAACATGTCCATGACATTGGAATGCATCATCTCCGAGATCTATGAGAAGATCTCACCGATGTCTACATCAGGGGGAGCATACGCGGCTGCACTCTTTTCCTTTTTCAGATTTTTGTCCCACTGGGTTTTTCCTGATAAGGTTTTTAACGAGGCAGCACTAGAGGCGCATACGAAAGAGATATCTAAATTAACATTCCTAGGGGGAGTGTTATAATCAGTCAACATTTGCAGCTTTCTGGAATGCCAATTTATCAACAATTGCGGCTGGAATAAGCTAGAGAATTTGCTAGTTGTATGTTAACTGTTAATGGTTGTAAATTAGCTGTGAATGTCTCATAGCCTTGCGTAACTGCGTAAATTAGGTTTCCGAGGGAATTCCGAGGGACTTTCGAGGGAATTCGGCAAATTAATTTCCGAGGGAACATTCCCTCGGAAATCCCTCGGAAATTTTAGCGCCAAGGTTAGCCGCCAAATTTTCCGAGGGAATTCCGAGGGGAAATTCCCTCGGAAAATAAAAATTATTTATTTATTAAATTAAAATAATATTCCGAGGGATTTTCCGAGGGAAATTCCATCGGAAACCTAAAACTTAATTAAATTTTAAATTTAAAATATTTTCCGAGGGATTTCCGAGGGAAAATTTCCCTCGGAAATGTTCACATAATTAGACTATGTATTTTCCGAGGAAATTTCCGAGGGAAAATTCCCTCGGAAAATTGAAATTTATTTAATTTCTAAATTAAAAATATTTTCCGAGGGATTTCCGAGGGAAATATTCCCTCGGAAATCTTCATATAATTCAATTTAGTATTTTCCGAGGGAAAATTCCCTCGGAAAATTGAAACTTATTTAATTTCTAAATTAAAATTATTTTCCGAGGGATTTCCGAGGGAAATATTCGCCTAATTCAATTTAGTATTTTCCGAGGGAATTTCCGAGGGAAAAATCCCTCAGAAATTCAAACTTACTTAATTATTAAAATAAAACTACTTTCCGAGGGAATTCCGAGGGAAATATTCCCTCGGAAATTAATTTGATAAATTCCCTCAGAATTCCCTCGCAATTCCCTTGGAATTTTGAATAGTTAATTTTTAATTATTAATTATTTAATAATTTGTTAAATTTAGGTAAAATCCACGACAATTATAAATATTATTAGTGAATTAAGAGCATTTTTTAAAAACATTTTTTCTCTTTTTGGAAGAGAATTTTTTCTTATTTAATTAACTAACAAATAAAACATCATGTTATTATATTTAATATTAAAAACAATATTTTCTCTTTTTTTTAATATTTAGTTTTTTCGAATTTCCGAGGGATTCCGAGGGAAAATGGTTTTCCCTCGGAATTCCCTCGGAATTTACAATATATATTTTTTAAAATTAAACACTACATAATAATTTATTGAGTTTAAATACAATCCATGACAATTATATGTATAATTAGTGAATAAAATAAGATAATTTTAGTTATTAAATGAGTGAATTGATGATTATACATATGTAATCAAATATTCGGTAAGTATTTCGAACGATATCATAACGTTAAGGACATTCGTTTTATTTGAAATTGAAATCGAATTTCATTTTCACATATTTTTCTTATCAAATTAAAATTTAAAAGATTAATAATTTTATCTATTTTATGTTAATTTTTAGATGGAATTATTTTTTCTTTACGCTGAATTTAAAAAGATTATTATTTAGTTATTGAATTCAAGGTATATTTTAAAACTAAAACAATTATTACTTAAAAAATATAATATATAAACTTTATGTTGAAATACTATTATAATTTTATTTAATGTTTTAAAAAACTCATTCAGTACAATGTTTTTCAACAAAAAGAAGCGGGAATACTCCCCCCTTTTCTCCTCAGCCAAAAATAAGTCCGCAATTAGGGATGAAAAAAGCCCAAGTCAAATTTTCTCCAGAGAACCCCCAACAAGCGCCGTTTTCTTCTCAATGCAAAATCCACGAGGCGAAGGCGAGCATCGACGGCGACGACGAGGGCGAGAATCGACGGCGACGGCGAAGGTGAGAATCGACGGCGACGGCGAAGGCGAAGGTGAGAATCGATAGCAATTACCGTCATTCCCCCCTTTTCTAAATTCTAATTATCTTCTTCCCCCTTCTTCTCAACTTAGGTTAAACACTCACAATCGCTTCAGAACCCTAATTTTATTTCGGCCAGATATGAATTTATATGTAGCGGTTGTTTTTGGTTTTGATTTAGAATGTGGGGCTTGACTTCAAAAACAATCTGAAGATCATGGTGTCAGAGGAGGCGTCGGTGGCGGCTTTGAATTACATACATGAAGTGGTGTTGAAGAAGAGAAAGAAGAACGAGTAGTGGACAGTTAGGAGAACACTGTAAACATTGTTTCAGAACTCATGATAACAGAGGTACTGATGAGTGTGTGTTCTTGGTTTTTTCTTTTTTAATTAAATTTCAATTGGCTATGATTTTTGTAGATATTTACAATTCCCACTTGTTTTCCCCACTACGACAAGTTATTAGATAACAATAGCATTAAGGAGGAAAAATTCGGCAGCATTTGTTCCTTTTCTGTTTCTGAAAAGCAGGGGAATTGGAATCTGATTCATGCACTGACTCACCTTATCATTGCTGTTTATTACTCTTATTCGAAAGCAGGGGAATTGGAATTGAAGGTGATATTGTTTGTGTAATATTATACTTGTATGTTTGATATACATAAGTTAGTGTTTGTGACTCTACTGTAAACAAGAAATGGGGGTTTCTTCAGTTAATCATGATTTGAAAAGTTGAAAAAAGATGCATTTAGAAGGACACTCTAGCAATGTAGTTTTTTGGATTTCTTCAATATCTTAAGTTTCCTAATCAATGTAGAGCATGTTTCATTGATTTCATTCAGCGTGTAAATATGCTTTACGAATCGGCCAACTAATATGTTGTTGCTTTCTTCAATAATAATATTACCAAAATCCGACTTTCTTGGAAGAATTTTATTTACACTAGCTAAATAATTATGAGTGCTTGTGATAGTTCTCATTATTTGGTTCTAATTCTCTGATGTCAATTTTTTGTTTCATGCCTAACAGGACATGAATCGTATGCAAGACAGTTATGATCGGTTACTTTCTTCGGCTGCAGCAATGGCTAATAGTGTATTTGGTATTTCCATGATAAAGAGTTACTTCTGCAATATATGTTATCTGATCACCTTTGTTTAGTTTTAACTAATTTCTTTGATTAGCATTAAGTTGTTCGTTTTTGGTATATATATCCATGATTCTGGTCAATGAATGTATATACTAATCAACGAGTTATTGTGGATTCATTACATGAAATTTCGCCTAATGAAGTTCCTTTATTTCAGAATTTTCAGAATCATAGGGGAGATGGGAAGTCTTATTTTTGAAGAAACAACTGTGAATAATGATGATAAAGGTGGTAAGCAGGCTCTCATGCGTGCGTGCACACACACATATATGTTAATCCATTGAAAGAAAAGAAATGGAAGATGATTTCCTCTCAAATGTAGTGTATGAAGGAATTTGCACATAGGTTTGAAGCTAAGGGAGAAAGAATGTCTTATTTCTTCAACATATGCATATTTATCATCACAACTCACCCCAAAATCATTATATGATTAAAACAGCGGATAATTACGAATACCCCCTGTCAGATTATTGTATACTTTCTTGTATCAAGTTAAAGACCTATCGGTTTTGTATGCAGTGAAAAACGTTTTGTTTTTGCTGGGAAATGTACAGATGGACTTTCAGGAAATTATTAGTGATTATGTGAGTATGTTTGAAATCATCGAACGAATTAGTTTCTGTTTCCTGCATTAAGTCTGTTTCCTGAAACTGCGTATTCTGTATTTCAGCGCTCTCATATATTTCGGACACTTACATTACCATCAGAGTCTTTACATAATGAACTTAAGAAAGTCGAGGTCAGCTGATGTTTTGCTAACAGTTTTTTTTCTTTTCCTTTTTCCAGAACTTCATCATAAATATTGAAACAGTTGCGGCCTCAGAACTGGATTCTCTGTTATAGCCAATGCCACAGACACCAAATGCTGGACTCCTGATGCCGATCCATTGAATGTGATAGAATCTATTAGGAATTCAATTTGTTTAGTTCTGTAGACAATTTGTTTTACTACATCGTTATTTTAGTAGACATTTTGGGTTGATGTAAGAACAAACGATTTTGGGTTTTATGTATTTAATTATATTTATATTTTCAGCTTTGTGATTTCATATATATTTATATTTCGCATTTGTTGAATATCTCATGATATGTACAATATTTATTTTAAATAAAAATATATGATATAATATTTTTATAGATTTCGAGGGAATTCCGAGGGAGTTCCCTCGGAAAAACAAAATTTAATAAAATGAGATATAAGATTCCGAGGGAAAAATCCCTCGGAAAATAAATTTTCATATTTTCATGGCAACATTCCGAGGGAAATATTCCTCGGAATTCCCTCGGAAAATAGAATACATTCCGAGGGAATAGCATTGGCGAATGAATTCCGAGGGGAATTCCCTCGGAAAATAAATATTGAGATTTTCCCTCGAAATTCCCTCGGAAATTTTTCCCTCGAATCAATTCCGAGGAGGCTTTTTCCGAGGTAATGATTTCCCTCGGAATTCCCTCGAAAATTTCCCTCGGAATTCGCCTGTTTTCTTGTAGTGAATATACAATTCTTATTGTTTCCTTCAATAAAGTTCTTTCGTTTATATTTTTGTGTTGATTCGCGTTATTGTGATTCTATTTCGCAACAAAAAAATATAATTTTGCTACTTTTCACTGATTCACTCTATTCCTTTACCGACCATTCACCAAAACTGCCTATACCACCACGGCCGCCGGCACAACCAAACCACCAAGGCAACTTCCATTAGTAGAAATCGGACACCACTATTCGCTGTGCCACCGTCGTCGCACCACAAAAATAGGTGCAAAACAAACGAAAACACTCAATAAAATTAGATCTAAAATAATACACACCAAATAAAATACACACATAATCAAACGGCGAATTAACAATGACAAATGTAGAGTCATGGGTTAGCACCGTCGGTGCGGGGACTATAGATCGTGATTTTCTGGCGGACGTTAAGGTGGGGAATGGGAGAATATTTTCCAGTGTGAGCATTTACGGTGGGTCATCGCCGCCAGCACCACATAAACTGTTCCCTATAGTTTATGCTGCCGGGGAAAATTTTGTGGTGTTGTGCGCAGGAGGTGGTGGTGGTGGGGTGCTGTCTGTATTGTGGTCTACCATGGTGTATGCGGCGGTGGTGTGGTTTGGAAAGGGAAATAGAAGAAAAAAAAATAAAAAGAAAAACATTAAAATATTCTAGAATTAATAATATATTATTCCTTGAAAACAAATTTAAATATAATTTTAATATGTAAACTCATCATAGGCAGCGTTAAAATAATCTAACAATCCTAAGTTTAAGAGTATATTATATTTAACTTAATTATTAAGGGTATAATTGTCTTTTCGCCATCAATTATGAAAGAAAACAACATCTCCCGTCACAAAATAGGCGCGTAAAACTCCAATCAAGTGTTCAAGGTTTTCTATGACAATTTATTTATTTCATAGGATTTTCTTTGAGATCTTTTATTTCATATGGTTCAGCTTGATCATAACCTATTTCATAGGGGTCATCCATGCAAAAAACCCTAAATCAAAATAAGCTCTAAAAGGTAATTAAAATAAGCTTTTCATATTTTCGTCATTAATTTGAGGCATTAATAAACCGATGGGCCTTTGAAATGCAATTACCATTGATACAGAAAATTTTGTATTAATCCGGTTCTAATTCAAATAAACGAATTATATATTTAAAAAAAAAAAAAAAACCCAATGAGAGATCATTCTTGCAAGAATTGGGCCTACAAAATGTAACGAAATACATTATTCATTATTGTAATGGAAATGTTAATGCCAATATCGGCCCTAAATGAATGAGTACTCTTCAACTTCACAATAATCGAGCCCAACTAAAAACTGTACGCACTTTATGGATTACAATTTACATAAACAATAAAAATTTATTTCTTCTTATATACGATGCATGGATACACATACGAAAATATCAATTTTTTAAAAAATTTATGACACAATACGACTACATTATATATAAATATGTATATTTATTTTTATTAATTAATTTGAAATAAAATATTTATAACAATAATCAATATTAAAATTTTAAATATAATACATTCATATTGAATTCAATATTAAATTATTATAAATAATATTATTACATTTTGCATGTGATGTTATGAGAAAAATTAAAATTAAAAATTTAATTCAATATAATATATTTTTTAATAAATTTATACAATTTTTTTTTTTTAAATACATAATCCTCAAATTTTAGAAAAAAAAATAAACAAATAATTTATTATTATTATTTTTTTGGTTTCCCCTGGCCCTCCTGTGTCCGACTTGTGTCCCCACTGTGTCGGATTTTTTTTTTAAACTTTAGACACTTTTTGTCGCATCGGACACATGTCCGTGTCGTATTTGAGCCGTGTCCTATTGAACATTGCACGAAATGAAAAATCAAAGTGTCCATGCATTAATTCTAATATTTCTTTCATAATAATAATAAAACTTTGAGGAATCACCTTGGGGTACATATATCTTCTGATTTGATGGATAGTATTCAGTATCCTTGGGCTTTAGATGATTATGCTCGTATGAATTTAGTCGTTGCTTATGTTTTACGAGGGCACCATTGTAACTCGAGCATTAATGATCCTTAGATCATGAACATTTGTATGACCTTTTTCCGTTTGGTTGGTTTATATATGAGGTGGGGACCTCGGTAATAACCCTACGGCTCTTTGCCGGTTTATTAGGAAAAAAAAAATAATAATAATAAGAGAAAATTGCATTTTTGGTCCCATAGGACATAGGTCAATTGTTTTTTGGTCCCGTAGTTTTTAAATCATCCCGCACTTTTAGCTTTTCGACAAATATAGTCCCAAAGTGAAAATTTTTCAATATTAATCCCAAAAAATTTAGAAATATATATTTATAATATTTTTCCTTAATTAAAAAATACATATCAAATATATATTAGGAAAATTTTAAAAGAATATCAACCACATGATATGCATTTTATTTTTATAATAAATAATAAATTATTACATTTTAAAGTATAAGTATTACCCTAAAATTATAAAATAAGAAAATAAAAATATATACATAATAACATAATTAATAAAATAATATTCAATATTGCATTTAGTTAAAAATATGTAAAATTAAAAAATTAAAAAACATTAATATTTATAATACTTACATATTTCTTATATATATAACATTGTATTTATTTAAAATAATTAACGCTGGGTGTAATTAAAATTGAAAATAGCAGAAAATTTATATATATATTTTATTCAATAATATAATATTAATTAAAAAATTAAAAAGTAATTAGTAGCCATATATATTTAATGAGAATTCAAAAATAACATCAATATTTTATTTTCAATTAGTAGATATATATTAATTATTTTCAATTTTTTATGTTATATATTTTTAATTAAATACAATATTGAAGATTATTTTATTAATTATGTTACTATGTATATGTTTTTATTTTTTTATTTTATAATTTTAAAGTAATACTTATACTTTAAAATGTAATAATTTATTATTTATTATAAAAATAAAATGCATATCTTGTGGTTGGTATTCTTTTAAAACTTTCCTAATATTTGATATGTATTTTTTAATTAAGGAAAAATATTATAAATATATATTTCTAAATTTTTTGGGACTAATATTGAAAAATTTTCACTTTGGGACTATATTTGTCGAAAAACTAAAAGTGCGGGATGATTTAAAAACTACGGGACCAAAAAAAAATTGACCTATATCCTATGGGACCAAAAATGCAATTTTCTCTAATAATAATTCCTCCTGCGTTTTCTAAATTAACTTCCCCCCTAAAATAATCCCTTTACTCAATCTCTATCCTGTTGTCTGGTTTTGAGTGGATCATTGCCTTTTCTTTTATATTTACACTTTGAGTCACATAATTTGTTTTAAATTTGTCCATTTACTATATATATTTAATAAATACAATAAACATTATTGAAGGATACTATTGATATAGAAAAACTTTAATAAAATAAATAAAGTATAAAAGTAAATTACATGTTATTTTAATTTACATATCCTTCCATTACCAATGAGATTCAAGTTTTAACAATTCTTATTTTTCGTCTAAATTGGCTGCATGATCAAAACATTATGACTAATTCGTGCTATTTCATTGGTTTAACCTTGGTCAAAGCAGCTTTTAGTACATAAAGGCCATTTCCTCAACAACCAAAAAAAAAAAAAAAAAAATAGAACAAACTTTATGAAGATTAAAGACGAGGCATTTTAATATATATATAAAAGACTACTCCAATTTGCAAATTATAGACCAACTTTACAATAAAAGAATATTTTGTTTGTTTTTTTTTTTTTTTTTTGGTGAGATAATATTTTGTTTGATACATGATGCGCGAATATGAATAAAACGGCATCGATACAATACGAAACCGACACGAAAACATGTATTTTTTTATAATTTTCACGTAAGAAGTGTTTGATATAATATCTGATACGAGTGTCCCACACGACACGATATAGTAAAATAATATTTTTAAAAATATTTATATATTAGAGCCTGCGATATAGAGCTGTCAATTTTCAATCAATAAACTTTACATGGCACAATAACACTTTTGCTACATCACTCAATTTTGTCCAATTCAATCAAGATACCCATTATTTTTGCTTAGTCCAAGCTAACTATAGAACAAAAGAGCAGTCATACCATATGAAACAAAAAATATAATTAAATCAAGGACTTTTTGTGTACTTTTTCCTTTAGTCTTGGAAAAGAAGCATTTTTTCCATTAATCAAGTTCATGTCATATGCTTAATGAAAGCGGAAGACCATAAATTATCAAAAATTTTATTTCAATCCCATTAAACAATAAGGTGTTACCCTTATAATTTAATTAGTCATTCCACTTATAATTTAATTAGTCATTCTAAAAAATTTAGTCGTTGAAGCAGAGAAAAACTCATAGAGAAATTTGAGAAAAATCTTCATTAGGTTTTAATTTTGTACAAAAAAATATATAGACATGTTTTACGTAAAAGAAGGGAAAATTATGAGTTACGGACTATCCGATAGAATAATTATCCGACTAAGCTTGAGGCTAGCATGGCCAGGACATGTGGCGGCTGATGATTGGCGACAATCCACTTTTTCTATAGTTTCCATCAATTGCACAATAAATATAAAACACTCATTTTTAATTGCATTGGTTTGGACTAGTCAGTTATGACCTAGAATTAGTCTCTGGTATTATATGTTTTATCAAAAATATTATGAAATATAAAATAAAGTACGAAAATTGAAAAATCATAGATTCGTGTCTCATTCTGTACATGCTCAAAGTATAGTTTGCAGAAGTCGGCATTAATTTATGTCCAAAATCTTCAAACTTTAGGATATCTAATTATAAGGTGGAGGTTTCGGTAAAATACTTCACGACCGTCGTGCCAGTTTCTTGGGGAAAAAAAAAATTATGTCCAAAATCTCAAAACATACCTAGTTGGAAAGTGTTTGCAGTTTACAAATCCAAACGCATTGAGGAGATTCAAATCCAAACGCTTGATTTTGTAATCAATCACCAATACTCTTGTAAGAATGAGTTCAACATGTCTTATATCTGAAGTCGAGGCAGCTCTGTATTATGTCAAATTAATCAGACGTCTCTTCTTTTAGTATCTAAGTAAATAACAATCATCTTTTTTCCCTATATTATAGATGTGGATATCATCCACCTTCAACTACAACAACTAATTTCTTTGTTATTGTGGGCACTTTACGAGATGAAACAACTTATTAAAGTATTTAAAGTAAATTGGGATTCGAATCATGACATGTGATTGAATTAGCAGCAGGAATTAAACAAGGTGTTCTATGGCAATAATGGTTGAGTTTACGTACAAGCTGGTGTATGCAGAGCCGTGGGGAAAGAGTGTATGACACATTATAAATCATATGAGAAAATTGAAAAGCTAGAAGTTAGGCTAAACAATAAGGAACATGCATCAACTTACTAGTGCTTGTGTGCATATTATAACTTTTGTTTGAACTGTTAATTAATTGAACATGAATAATAAGCTTTAAAAAAAAAAAAAAAAAAAAGGGTTCATTTAATAATTTCAATTGAGAACTCATAAAGGATATTCTAAATTTCATTAAAATTTTCGTGCAAACTCGAAGAATAATTTAGTTTAGATTTGATAGATCTACTGTTACTAATACATTTGGATGTGCGTGTTAGCCCTTCACCTCAGAATTTAAATAAATATCTTGCTATTAGGTTCGGTCATCGGGTTTGGGCTCGAATGGTCTGAGTTAGAGGAGTGAGATTGAAAAGGAAATATAATTATTTTTGGTTAGGTAGCATTTAATAGATATCATTTTTAGTAACCTATCATGCATTTATACTTCGGGAAATTCCCGAAAAATCCCCACATGAGAACTCAAATTTGCTTTAACACCCAATTTTTAAAAAAGTTCCTCTTTGCTCCCTAGATGACAGGCCAAATTTGCTTTAACTCCCCATGGTTGTATAAAAACTCAAGAATCTCGTACCCGAACCCCGAAATCACGTACTTAAATGCCCAAATGATGTATTTGGGGCAAATACATCATTTGGGCATTTAAGTACGTGATTTCGGGGTTCGGGTACGAGATTCTTGAGTTTTTATACAACCATGGGGAGTTAAAGCAAATTTGGCCTGTCATCTAGGGAGCAAAGAGGAACTTTTTTAAAAATGGGGAGTTAAAGCAAATTTTTTCAACTTTTAGGTACTTTTTAAAAAAGACCCCATACTTTTAAAAATATTATTTTATTATGTCGTGTCGGATATCGTGTTCGACAGTCCTCACGTAAAAAATATGAAGAAAAATTTGTGTCGTTGTATCCGTGTCATATCGTATCTATATCGCCAGTATTCGTATTCGTGCATCATAACCTGTAACCTATATTGCAGGTATATGGATACGGCGACATGAATTTTTTTGTGAATTCTCACGCGATAAGTTTCAGACACAAGTGTCTAACATGGTAAAATAATATTTTTAGAAGTGTTTGCATTAGAACCAACAACCCTATAAAGACAAAGTTAAATTTTCGATTTCACTAAATGATATTTAACATGTTTGCTGACAATGTGTTGTTTTTTAGCGTCAAGTATAACTATCAGGTCACGGAGGAGTTGAGCAGGGGAAGAGAAAACAAGGGAAACTTTGTTACCCACAACAGCTCTCACGGCCCGGGTCCCCGGGCCCGTTAGACGTGAGCGCAAGTTTCCAAACCCACCGAGTATAACCTGAAATTGGACCTAAACCACTGCCCAAAAGAGATATCCATTGGTTATACTTGGGCTCTTTAACTTATATAGTGAACTTAATTATCATATTTTCCCAATGTGGGATAGGGGTGTCACAATCTGATACCACTTTAGTTGTAGCGCCTCCTAACACTACAACCCCGCACCGTAGCACTTCCCGAGTGGATGTGAGTCCTAGCACTAGAAGAAATACTTCGGCGAACGGACAAGACTATGTAATACCAAAACATGGAATTTAAAGTGCAGTAGAAGATAGACAATTTAAAACAGAAGAATGTGATATCTCAAGTCAACCGAAATTTATATTACTAGGTTAAGAAGGAAGATATTTACAGTGATAAGTCTAGAGCCAACACGAGAGTGCTTATTGAAAGATGTACATACACTATTAATATAATCCTGATTTGCTAAGGTATGACACCTTAAAGCTTCGAGATACCTCTAAGGCATCGTTCCGTGGATTCCAAGTGTCTTGACGAATTAGGAAAAATCCTTAGGGTTCCACTATTCAATTATATCCTTGCCTTGATGTCTCTTGAAGAGAGGGAGGTGGCGAGAGGGTTTGGAAGAGAGGGAGAGTGATTTGTGTGTTGGAAATGAGGGAATTTGTGAGTTTAGAATGAATCTCTAAAGGGGTATTTATAGGTAGGAATGAGGGACCTTAGAGCAACTTCTAAGAATTTATAAGAGATGTGGAAGATCTCTAACCCACACATTTCTATGAAATTTTTTGTAGGAAATGTGGAAATCTCTAAATCACACAATTATATGGAATTTTTGTAGGAAATGTGGAAGACTTTAATTCACATATTTAGACTTTCTATTTTTAGAAAGGTGATGTCATGAATGATGTCATAGCGAATAAAAATAGATATAAAGTAATGTCAAATTTATTCAAGAGTCGAGAGACGAGAACTTGAAGTGGTAAAAATAATGAAAGAATGAGTGAAAAATAAGCTTTATTATGATTATAAATGTGGAATGTTTAGGTTTTTCGTTTGAAAGTTATAAACGCTAGAGATGATGAAAATCATGATAAAATTATATAAACGAAGCTATGATGAAATTTAAAGGTTGGAAAAATTATCATAGTTGGAGAAAAATTCAAGAAACGTTTCAGGTAAAATTTTGAATATTAAATGAAAGCTAATCGTTTATAATAAAATGATAATTTTTAAAATAAAAATATTTATAAAATATGCTACGGTTGGAATCAAGTTTTGGTATGAGTATGAAAATTCATAAAATAATCCAAGGATCGTTTTGACTATAATATTGATTAGGAAAAATATTGAAATTCGAAAATCATAAAGTTAGGGTTAAAGTAGGGTTTTTGGCCGGTTTTGGTTACTACGAGAGTTATAACGAGAATTAGGATTTGGAAATGATGTCATAATTCATAAAATTTCGTAAGGATTCATTTAAACCCAATATTCGATAGGCAAAAGTGTCTTGGAAAATTCCTATATTTAGGAATGAATAATAACTAACTATAAGTACTTCCTTCCTAACATTTTTCTTACCTATTTCTTCTTGGCCCTGAAATCCAGGCTGTTACAGCAGCAAACCAGGGAAGTTTTTCCCCTTTCATTTAACACTTTATAATTTATGCCATGTCATGAACAACCTCAACATCAATGTGACTAACAGGAATAATTGGCCTTTAATGAGTTTTGGGAAGATCTTGATTATGATGCAGGATGGCTGTAAGGAGCAGTTCGTGTCACGCTCAGGGGAGATTACAGTAGCTCGCTCAATGAGCTGCCAGATAGTAACTTTATGATGTTACCTATGAGGTTCGATTCATCACGAAATCTGATTGACAACCTGATCATAGTGTTGAGTTCAATAAGGGTCCTGAGGATGCTACTGCCAGTTATGAGAACTAATTGTTGTGAGATTCGGAGACTTCATAACCGAATCAAAGCTCGGATGTCTGGGTGCCGTTTTGATGGGCCAACTTTTGCTCCATTGCGTGCAGTGTGCAATAGGGATCGTCACTTGAATAATGCCTTGAGCTTAGCGATTAGTAACTTTATTTCCGTTTGGCATTTCGATCGTAATAGCCTCTTTGATTGTTGAATCATGGCGCATTGCCTGTACACTTGGTTTCACGGTTTTAATAATAGGGGGGGGGGGGGGGGAGCCTTCTTAACCCCACGATCTCCTTGACCGGTTCTGTAAAAAAAAAAAGCCCTATAAAGACATAAAAATCCAGGGCATGGATGTGTTTGTCACCCCATGATTATTCTTCATATATAATTGAAGTCCAATATTGTCAACATATTATTACCTCCAAAACAAGAAAAACTAAAACTAAACAAGAATTTGAGATCATCACAACAATTCTTTTCAAGTATATATGACAACAGAGTTCATTATTGTTATGAAATAAATGTTTAAATCATAGTTAGATAGTGCTTTAACCTCTACCAAAAAGGGCAGATTTGAACTACTTTTTTCTTCTTTCCTCTCCAAGGAGCACTTCGATACCTAATTAATAGGGAAAAAACTCATGTTATTAGTTATGGAAGACTATGTGAGATATAAAATGAAGCATGAAGAACGCTAAACGCATGTACTTACCACTAAAAGTGTAACCAAGATTCTACTTGTAATAAAACTTGTTGAATAATATGAAAAGGTTACACTGAGAATGTCGGGAGCACGTGCATCTTTACCTTAACTCTGCATTACTATGATATTATCCGCTTTGGCCAAGCCCTCACGATTTGTTCTTGGGCATCTCCCAAAAGGTCTCATACTAATGGAGTTGGATGAGTACTAATATATTGGACAAACTTTTTCCAATCTTTTAATATGGGATGAGTTTGCTTCCTAACAAAGAATTATTGCAAATCATGGCAAAAATATAATGAGATGTAATGTTGCAATTTTATTTTTCAAAGTACACTTAATGGGGTATAAAATTAGCTATAGGAGATAGTTTAGGTTAGGGAATTTTCTATCCAGGACTTGGTACAGTTAAATCAATGTAACGAAGAGGAGAATGTTTTATACTTACTATATAATTGGCATAAAATTTAGAAAAAGTGATTAATTAAATAATAAGTGTAACACACGTACTCATATTATCGATTTGGCTTGATCGAATCGGATTTGAGTTAAATTTTCCTCGATCTATTACGTGATTTTAGGGTTTTATTAGGAGCAATAAACTCGTTTCTTCTTTGTCAGATACGCAACAAATGCAGTTGTATTTCACGAGTCTGTTATTTTTTAACTTCAAATCTACAAGCTGCAGCAAGCTGGCTACACGATTTGCTCCTCTCTTATGTGCTTAAAGACACTATAGGTAAGGAAGACGCACATTATTTAATGACCAAATTTCCCATCTTTAATTTAACTTGGGTATTGAAAGACATGCTTTGTTTGTTGGATCTCACGATTATGTCTGAGTTTCATTTTATATTTTACTTTTAAATATATATATATACATTTTGTATATTAATAAACGGGTAAAATTATGATAGAAAAAGAAATGTAATATGAAAAAAATTTAAAAATTCTTTTATTTAGTTTTGATTGTCTATCAATACACATGATTCCTGAAACTGAAAATTTAATGCCATTTCTTTAATGAAGTTGCAAATGCACATTTGACAAATTTTTCATTACCAAAATAAACCAAATTAAAGAAGAAGAAAAAATGAGAATAGTACAAGATCGAGTGGATCAAGCATAGTTATCACTTATAAAGTTTATCATATTCCCATGAAATTAATATAATTTGTGTAAGTTGAATAATATATATGTTGTAGACGATTGAGTACTATCAGGAACAAACCTTATCAGCATTGTTACGGGTCTTATCTCAAATTCTGTTATAGAGCTTATCTTAGGGGAACATGTATTTAGGCGGTTGTTAAATCTTTGTTGTACATACGTTTCCTATTCCTTGTACCTATATATGTATTCCGTCTCTGTTGTTTATTCAATCAATAAAATACAGAATTCCTTAATATTCTATATGGTATCCAGAGCATCCGATTCCTGAAGAAAAGAATTTTTTTTTTTTCTCTCCCACCAATACACAGCATCATGTCGGCCTCATCCAGTGACCAAACCTCCACAACCATTCCGACTGACTCCACCCGGAACCTTACTCTGATCAATTCCTCCAGCGTCGTCAAGCTCCACGCCAATAACTACATGGCCTGGAAGCTTCATATGCAGGCCCTACTTCGGGGGCACAACTTATTCGGGTATGTCGATGGCTCCATCCCCGCGCCCACCACCGTGCCTATATCGGAAACGTCCAGCACCGAGAATCCCCAGACCACCACCTGGTTCCAGCAAGACCAACTCATCCTCGCTGCCATCGCCGGATCACTGCATCACTTCGTTGCTCCGGTAATACTCAGCGCCACCTCCTCCCGAGAAGCGTGGCGTACTCTTGCCACTACGTTCGCAAATGCCTCCCGGGGACATATCAAACAACTTCGGGATGGCCTGAAACGGATAACCAAGGGGTCCAAAACTATCACTGAGTACATGACCCTAATCCGGACTAAATCCGACGAGCTGAATTTGCTTGGTCATCCTCTCGGCCAAGAGGACATCACCGACATTGTTCTTGACGGACTTGATGACTCTTATCGCTCCACCGTTGATGCTGTGAATGCCAGAGAAACCCCCATCTCGTTTGCCGAACTACATGAAAAGCTGTTGAACCGTGAACTATCCATCCAACAATCTACCTCATTGATCGCATCCTCGCTTCCCATATCCGCTAACCTTGCCGGCATACAGCCCAGATCCAAACCATGGCGTGCTTCCTCGCCCCTGGCGCATCCATCTGCCCAACAACGCCCACAACGTCCATACCTCGGCAAGTGTCAGCTCTGTGGCATTCAGGGACACTCGGCGCGCCGTTGTCCCCAATTCCGCATTCTCCAGCAACAGTCGCCCAACCACCCACCGGAGAACAATGCCCCTCGCCGCCATCCATCACAGCCTCCCACCCCGTGGCAACCGCGGCTCACTACTCCTCCGCCACGCCGCCATCTTCTTCCCCCTCCTGGTTGCTTGACAGTGGGGCATCCCACCACATCACGGCCGACTTGGACTCACTGTCCCTTCGGACTCCTTACACAACCCAGGACAATGTGATGATTGGGGACGGCACCAATCTGCCCATCACTCACTCAGGTCGTATTTCCTTACCATCTCTTGACTCATCTATTGCTCTTGATAATGTTCTGTGTGTTCCTTCCATTACCAAAAATCTGATTTCTGTCTCCCAACTCTGTGAATCTAATCGTGTCTCCGTTGAATTTACTCCTTCTGGTTTTCAGGTGAAGGATCTGGCGACGGGGGCTTCGGTCATGACGGGACAAGCAACTAATGGGGTGTACGAATGGCCAACCCACCAATCCTCCCGCCCTAACTCTTCCGCTACTTCTGCCTCTTGTCTGAAAGCATCTCGTGTCGATTGGCACAGCAGGCTGGGTCATCCCTCAGCTCCTATTCAACGTCATCTCCTCCACCATTATCATCTCAAAAACTCTATCCCTCCCCCCAATAAAGATTGTAACTCTTGCCTTTGTAATAAGAGCCATAAGCTCCCCTTTCATGAGTCTTCAATAAAATCAACCTTTCCTCTACATATTCTGTTCAGTGATGTTTGGACTTCTCCTGTTTACTCCAACGATAATCATAAATATTATGTTATTTTCGTAGATCACTACGCCAAATACATATGGTTTTTCCCACTTACTCATAAATCCCATGTATCTGCTGTCTTCAAGAGATTCAAAGCACTCGTTGAGGCCAAATTCGGTACAAAAATCACGACCCTCTATTCTGACAATGGTGGTGAATTCACCACCCTCACTCCTTACCTAGCCGACAATGGAATCTCTCACCTCACCACCCCTCCCCACACTCCCGAACACAATGGCTACTCCGAAAGGCGTCATCGCCACATTGTTGAAACAGACCTCACCCTCCTCCACCATGCGTCCATCCCGATCTCTTACTGGCCCTATGCTTTTGCCACTGCGGTCTATCTCATAAACAGGCTCCCCACCCCTTGTCTTGCTATGTCTTCACCATATCTCAAATTATTCGACACACCGCCAAACTATGAAAAACTCCGCACCTTCGGCTGCCTCTGTTACCCATGGCTCCGCCCCTACTTCGCCAATAAACTAAGCTCTCGCTCCCTTCCATGTGTCTTCCTCGGTTACTCTCTCACCCAAAGTGCATATCTTTGCCTTGACATCCGCACATCCCGCCTATATGTGTCTCGCCATGTTCGCTTTGTTGAGCATTCCTTTCCCTTTGCCAAAACCCCCCCACCACACTCGCCCATCGAAGAACAAACACCTTCGTCCGACTTGCCATCCATGCATCCGCCAGTCACCTACATCCCAGCAGCACCGCCCCGTCATGCGCCGGACCGCTCGCCGCCACTAGCACCTTCACCGTCTCCAGATCCGTCGCCTCCAAGCCCACGATCATCATCCACAACACCTGCCACTCAACCCGCTCATCCTATGATCACTCGTGCCAAGAACAATATCCGTAAACCTTCTCAAAAATTGAACCTCTCTACCCAAATGGTCCCAAGTTCTGAAATTGAGCCCCGAACCGTCACCCAAGCCATGCGCGACGGGCGTTGGCGCTCAGCCATGGCAACTGAGTATGATGCTCTAGTGAAAAATGGAACGTGGTCTCTAGTACCAGCCTCTGAGGCCACCAATCTGGTTGGCAACAAATGGATCTTTCGTGTCAAGAGACTTGCTGATGGTTCAGTTGAAAAGTTCAAGGCGCGTCTCGTCGCCAAAGGTTTTCACCAACGTCCGGGGATTGATTTTTAGGAAACTTTCAGCCCCGTTATCAAACCCACCACCATCCGGGTGGTCCTTACTCTTGCCGTCACACGAGATTGGCCGGTTCGCCAACTTGACGTCAACAATGCTTTCCTTCAAGGACGACTCTCTGAATCTGTATATATGGCTCAACCTCCGGGTTTCATTGACAAGGATATGCCGCATCATGTTTGCAAACTGAACAAAGCTATCTATGGTCTTAAACAGGCTCCGCCGCTTGGTATTCTGAATTGTGCGAGTTCTTACTCACTCAGGGGTTTGAAAACTCTCGTGCTGACCCATCTCTTTTCATCATGTGTCCTTCTAATGCTTTGCTTTTTGTGCTTGTGTACGTTGATGACATCTTAGTTACAGGCCCTGACCAGGATGTGGTTTCCAGAATCGTCCGCACCTTATCAGCAAAGTTTTCTCTCAAGGACTTAGGGCCCCTTACCTATTTTTTGGGTGTAGAATGCATCCGCACTCCAGGTGGCCTCATGTTATCTCAGCGAAAATACATTCATGACTTGCTCAATAGAATGGAGATGGCAGGTTCGAATCCGGTAAGCACACCCCTCTCCCCTGACATGGAGCTTCGCCTCGATGCAGGCACATCTTTGCCCGATCCTGCAATATACCGTTCCATAGTTGGTGGGCTCCAATATCTCCTGCTGACAAGGCCAGACATTGCTTTCTCTGTAAATAAGCTCTCTCAATTCATGCATCGCCCCACTATATTGCATCTTCAAGCTGTCAAAAGACTGCTACGATACCTCCGGGGAACGTCAGACTTTGGCATGTTCCTCCGTCGTGATAGCCCCCTGTATTTAACTGCTTTCTCCGACGCCGATTGGGCGGGCAACAAGGACGATTACTCCTCTACAAGTGGCCACATTGTTTACCTCGGTGCAAACCCAATCTCCTGGAGCTCTAAGAAGCAACGCAGCATCGCTCGGTCATCAACAGAGGCCGAATATCGTGCTGTTGCCTCCACCTCAGCGGAGGTCCGGTGGATATGCTCCCTTCTTTCTGAGCTTTGCATCCCCCTAGCTCAGCCACCAACCATCCTCTGCGACAACATAGGTGCCACTCACTTGTGCTCCAACCCGGTCTTCCACTCCCGCATGAAACACATTGCCATTGACTTCCATTTTGTCCGGGAGCAAGTACAATCTGGTGCCCTTTGTGTCCGTCACGTCTCCTCCCGTGATCAGCTGGCCGACACTTTTACCAAAGCCTTGCCCCGACAGCAGTTCTTACAATGCCGAGCCAAGATTGGAGTTTCCCATAGAAGCTCCATCTTGCGGGGGCGTGTAGACGATTGAGTACCATCAGGAACAAACCTTATCAGCATTGTTACGGGTCTTATCTCAAATTCTGTTATAGAGCTTATCTTAGGGGAACATGTATTTAGGCGGTTGTTAAATCTTTGTTGTACATACGTTTCCGATTCCTTGTACCTATATATGTATTCCGTCTCTGTTGTTTATTCAATCAATAAAATACAGAATTCCTTAATATTCTATATATGTTACATAAGCTAGCGGATCGATTCGTCCCGGATTTTGACACATTTCTAATGTATCTCCAAATGTTACATATTTTATTCTCACGAAGAATCCGCTTACATTTTCTATCTATCTTTCCAAAAATTTTAAAAATAAAAAAGGTGGGTATCAATTTTTATTCGTAGATTTAAATTTCGTGGAATGATTTTCCCAACTTGAGATCCAAAAAATGTCAACAATATTACATTTTAAACTTTGGGAGGAAGGAAAGTTAAAATTTTGATGATAGAAATCGAAAGCTGAAGACTTTTCTCTCTCGTCCCTTCTCTTACGTAATATCTAGGGACTCTTATGGAGCCGCCGCTTCTTGATCTGCCGGAGAGGCTTGACAGACAACCTCTCCAGTCAAATACAGAGGAAATAAATAAGGGGCCACAACGGTGTTCATATGCAGATATGTTGACAACGGGAAGACGCCCAACAGAAAATATAAATTCCAACCGCGGCAGCACTAATCGAGACATGGCTAGACAACGCAGTCGAGTACACGTATTTAGTCACCCTGATCAATCTCGCAAGTACGGGACTGTCTCGGAGAGAAACGGACTCACGCACATCCAATTCTCAGACACAGAAATTGCCAGGTTATCCCAACCTTATAAACATGCCCTAATCGGTAAGTTTTCTCACGGCTATCCCTCCATGTCACGTCTGCATGAACTTTTTATGGAGCTTGAATTGTCTGGTGAATTTAAACTAGGTTTGTTGAACATGAAACATGTCTTGATTAGGTTAAATTCTGAACAAGATTTTACTAAATTGTGGCTGCGAAAAATCATCTTATTTGATGGCTACCCCATGAGAATTTTTAAATGGTCACCTACTTTTAATCCTCAAATAGAGTCGTCTGTTGTTCCTGTGTGGATTCGTTTTCTAGGTATGCGAACGCAGTTCTTTGATGAGGAAGCCATAGATGATGTTGCGCGTGTCATCGGAGAGCCATTGTGTTGTGATGAAGGAACCTATGAGGCGAACCGACCGGAGTTTGCACGGGTCTGTGTGGAGTTAGATCTACTCAAACCATTGAAACATCAAATAACTTTGGGTTATGAAGGTGGAATTCAAATTCAAGAGATTATTTACGAACGTCTTCCAGCATATTGCACCAAGTGCTCTAGGTTGGGACATAAGGTGGAAGAATGCCATATTGATGAGAAAGCTGAGCAGCTAGATCGATCAACAACGCAGAAGGATTTAAGGGAGGTCATCCAGAACAAAAGGGAAATCAACGATGGAATAAACAGAGACAGGGCTGCTACTTCAAAATCAGTGAAAAGTAAGAAAAAAAACAATGCAAATGGCAATAAGGAAAATCAATAACCGAACTTCCTTAACAAACATGTGACAAGTGGAGCAAGTTCAGCTCAAGGATTAGGGTCTGTCACTCAACAAGGAACAAAGGCATGGGTGGAGAAGGTTTTTGGTGAAAGTAACGGAGAGGCCAATCGCAGTAAAGACACAGAAAAAAATGGGAGAGTGACCAAATCTGTTCCTACATTAGAGGCGATAACGGAAGATGGGACAATAGCTTCTGATAGCGAGGAAAACGGAAAAGAAACAACACCTGTTGATGCAGAAAATTACGCTTGTGATACTCAAAATGGACAAACAGTGAGGATCGACTCTATCGAGATACTCTTACCTATGACGGCAAACAACCTATCTGCTGATGGGGAACATGGCTTAGGCTCTGAACATGAAGAAGATGAGCACGACCAAGAATCCGACACAACACAAGAATCAGATGATGATGACATGGAAACCCAAAAGCTTAATGCCGTTATACCGAGATCAAATTCCATGGACAGTTTATCTCAAGCGGATGGTTTTGAAGAGGTGAATCACCGGAGAAAGAAGAAAAGTAATGATCAATCTAATAAAGCCCCTAAAAGGATGACATGGTCATCGGGCGTCAACTCGGTTGTCCCATGAAGCTACGAGGATTAATCTGGAATGTTAGGGGAATACGCAACAATGGACGACAGCGTATCCTTAAAGAATATTGCCGTAAAAATAAATTTAATTTTTTTGCCATTCTTGAGCCTATGGTTGCCTTTGACTTTCATTACTTTACTCGCAAGTTTAATTTCCCTCAATTAATTGCTAACGTTTCTAACCATATTTGGTTTTTTTGTGAACAGGATACTACTATTGAAGTTATTGAAGACAACCGCCAATTCCTCCATCTTCGGCTTTTAAAAAATGACTGGCCAAAACCCATGTACATTACTATTGTTTACGCCAAGTCTGTTACAGCGGGGCGGAGGGAATTATGGGAGTTTTTGCGGACCAATCAGGACCCGTCCGAACCTTGGCTAGTGGGAAGGGATTTCAACATCGTGACTAAAACAGAAGAAAGGAAAGGAGAAAATCCGCCAGACTCTTTAGGAATGGCAGAATTCAATAATTTCATCCAAGATTGCAGATTGATTGAACCAACGTTTGAAGGCTCGAAGTTTACTTGGACTAGAAATAAGATGTGGCAGCGCCTTGACAAAATTTTGGTCAGTGAAAATTGGGCAGACCTGGTTCAAAAAACTCGGATAAAACACCTTGCCCGGGGAGAGTCGGATCATAGCCCGCTTCTTATTCTAGGAGATGACAATGAACAACGGCAACCTTCTTCATTTCGGTTCCAGGAAATGTGGCTCCGGCATCATGAAATCATGAATGTGGTTCGGGAGAGTTGGGAACAGCCTGCTCTTTCTACAGGACTTTGGAGACTGCATGTGAAATTGGACAGACTCAAAAAACGACTTAAGAACTGGAATAGAGAAGTATTTGGCAATGTGTTTGACAGGGTGAAAGAAGCAGATAAACACGTTAGTCAAGTAGAGAAAGCTTACGATGAGGACCCTACTGACGGAAATCTCATGGAGTTGAATCGATCTATTGCTTTAAGAAACAAAGCTACCGCAATGGAGGAAGACTTCTGGAGACAGAAAGCGACTTGCAAGTGGATTGAAGAGGGTGAGCGTAACACAAGATACTTCCATGCATTGGTTAAGAAAAAGAGATTCAAGAGGCAAATTCAGTCTATTTGGGTCGACAACCAGGAAATTACAGATCCACAAAAGTTAAGAGACTCGGCAAATGATTTTTTTTGAAAAACTCCTTGCAACCAGCGGAGGTGTTTCCAACCTTGAAAGCCGGTTAGATTATATTGAGCCAGCAGTTGAATCTCGAGAAGCAATAAATCTGATTGCAGCGCCTTCAAAGGAGGAAATACACCAAGCAGTATTTGGGATTAACCCGAATAGCGCAGCTGGACCAGACGGTTTTGGAGCTAAGTTCTTTCAATACTTTTGGAATATTGTTGGAGAAGATGTTGGGGTGGCGGTATTAGACTTGTTCAATGGGGCTGAGTTACCGAAAGCGTATACGGCAACCTCAGTAGTGCTCATTCCGAAAAAGGAGAATCCGGCACATTGGTCAGACTTTAGACCGATTAGCCTATGCAACGTGAAGAACAAAATCATAACCAAGATTATGAATTCTAGGCTTGCGAACATTCTCCACAAAGTTGTATCTCCCTGTCAAAGCGGATTTGTTAAAGGAAGAAACATCACTGATAATATTTTACTGGCTCAAGAGATGATCCACTCACTTGACTCACGCTCTAAACACAAAAACATCCTTCTCAAGCTTGACATGGCCAAGGCCTATGATCGACTAGAATGGGAATTCTTAATTGCTATTTTACGTCGAAAGGGCTTCCCGGAGCTTTGGATTAACTTGGTCAGAAGGTGTATTAGTAACTGTTGGTTTTCAATCATAGTCAATGGAGTCCCCTCCGGATTCTTTCACTCAACTCGTGGATTGAGACAAGGTGACCCCCTTTCCCCTGCACTTTTTGTTATAGCTGCAGATTTTCTGTCTCTTACCCTGGACAGGCACATGAGAGAACATGGTTCAGCTAGGTTCCGATGTCCCTCCTCGATGGTGGTATCACATCTAGCCTATGCGGATGACACCATTGTGTTCACTAATGATAAAGTTCATTCTCTCCTTGGCATCAAAGACATTCTTGGCGAATATGAGAGATTGTCGGGACAAAAAGTGAACATAAACAAAAGCTCTTTTGTAGTAGGCAATGACTCAGAAGCTGCTGCAGCTCGAGTTCGAGAAGTACTTTGATTTAAACGAGATAAATTGCCTATAGCTTACCTGGGTGCTTCTCTCTATCGCGGACGAAAGAAAATTGCTTTATTTGATGATTTAATTAACAAAATAAGAGCACGCATGCAGGGCTGGGAAACGAATTATTTATCGCATGGGGGCCAACTTCAGTTGATAAAATCCATTCTTTATTCCATCCCGATGTATACTTTACAGGTTTTAAATCCTCCGAAATCGGTGCTTCAAATTATCGAGCGTCTATTTAATCGATATTTTTGGGGCTCTACTACTGATCGAAAGTGGGTTCATTAGACTAGCTGGAAACGGGTGTGCTATCCGACGAATGAAGAAGGCTTGGGTGTTAGAAATCTTGACGACATTATCCACAGTTTCTCAGAGAAACTATGGTGGAGATTGAGGACTAGTGACACGCTTTGGGCATGCTATATGAGAGACAGGTACTGCGGTGGGGTGCATCCCTGTTTGGCGAATGTTTCTCGCTCACACTCTCATACCTGGAGGCGCATCTGTGGAGTGCGAGAGAACACCGCTGGGGAGAGGATTGGTTGATTTCTGGAATGACCGTTGGTTTATTGGGGAGCTGCAAATTCCTGACGACTCTGCTAGACAGATACAGGTGAAAGAACTTTGGACAGGTGACTCTTGGGACAGAGTTAAATTCGAACAGCTACTTGGTCGAAATTCAGAATCTCGGATCATGGATATTCCTTTTGATCGCAGAACTATAGACACTGCTTTATGGACGGACGATCCTACTGGTAACTTCACCATTAAGTCTTCTTGGCAGAAGCTGCGAAAACGAAGGGAGACTTCTCATTTCTTGCGGTTAATTTGGAGTTCAGATCTAACTCCAACCATAATGATCTTCCTATGACGCTTACTGCATGATTGGCGGCCAGTCGACGAGAGGCTACATCGAAAAGGAATCACTTTCCCTTCTAAATGTCAGTGTTGTTCAAATCAGGAGAGTGTTAATCATTTGTTCGTAACGACTGAAAAGGCCGAGATGGTCTGGAAACACTTTACTGATATCTTTGGGGTCTCTGTTTTGGGCATATCAACGCCGAGTATGATGTTACAAAAATGGATAGCTTCAATAGCATTTAGTAGCAAGAATCACATTCGAGTTATTGTCCCAGGACTGGTTCTTTGCTACATATGGAGTGAGCACAACAGGGCCAAACACGACGGCAAGAAATTCTCGGTGCATAATATTATCCGCAATGTCAGTGGCCATTTGTTCCGATGGGGCCTAACCAGCCGTATGAAACGACGTTGTTGGAAAGGAGATATCAGTCTAGCAAAGTTTTTCGGTATTACGCTACAAAGAGCGAGAGACAAGGGCTTTAAATTGGTGAAATGGTTACGCCCGCCGGTGGGGGTTCTGAAACTTAATACCGATGGGGCCGCAAGAGGAAACCCGGGTCCGATGGGAATTGGTGGAGTCATTAGAGATAGCTCTGGTGCGATAGCATGGGCTTTTAGTGAGGGAATTGGTATAACCACTAACACTGTCTCGGAGATTACGACGATGGTCAGAGGAGTATCAATAGCTTCAGAGTTAGCTTGCGAAAAGCTTTGGATTGAGTTAGATGCTCAAGCTATTCTGCAAATCATCACCCGTCGGAAATCAGGGGTTCCCAATATTCAGTTTAAGATAACAGAATTTTTCTAGCTGGCGAGGAATATGGAGATAAAAATCACCCACATTTATAGAGAAGGGAATGGTCTAGCAGATCGTCTCGCAACCCTGGGAGCGGACCGTCAAGCTGCGTGGAATTACCCTGAACTTCCGATGCCGCCAGAATTGCGAGGTATGATTATTGTTGACAAGTGGGGACCACCAAATTTTCGAATAAATTGACTCTTGTTATGATGTTCTTATTCTTTAGCGAGAATTTGGATGCTGCTGCACCCTCGCAGAATTATGGGTGTAATGTGCATGTCAAAATCCATACGCTTAACAGCACTTGCATGACCATTAAGATTTACAGAATATTTGTGTTAATGGACATAAATATGATTATGCTTGATCATGGCTGTTGGTTGAGTTTGTGTTATGCAGACATGTTTAAGATAGCTACCAGCACAGTCAGCATTGAAGGGGACAAGTCTGTTCAGCTTATCTCTTTATTATATTGGACCAACTATTATCAACTTTGGAGTTCGGTTATTGCTCTTGATCATGGCTACGGCTCGAGAATGTGTGTTGTGATGCAGATAAGGAGCAAATCTACCATGATTATTTTGTGGAGGCTTTGGCAAAGAAAATTTGGCAACAGTAGCTTATGGATTGAGCTGCCAGATATTTACAATAAAGGAATTGATGGTAACAAAATTGTACATGCTGACCGGAATCGCGCGAAAACCAACTCCTATCCTTTTCATATGACAATCCCTAAAAAAGGTCCTGAGGATGCCGCCGCTGTATATGCGATCAACTGTTGTGAGGATTGGGATAATCTATATGTCCTAACCGAAGCCCGGAAGTCTGGGCGCCAACGATTGATCCGTTGAGTGCAGTGTGTAATAGGGATCATCTTCATACTTATGCCATTGTTCCTGAGATTTGTTTTTGCATTTCTATTTGGCATTTTGATTGTAATAGTGTCTCTGATGCTTGGATTATGGCTCATTGCCTGTACATTTGGTTTTCGTTGGTTAATAATATGAGGGGGGGTCCTCCTTCAACCCCACGGTCTCGTTGACCGGTTCTTCCAAAAAAAAAAAAAAACTTTGGGAGGAAGGAAGATATATATGGCATTGGAATAAGTTGGCATAAGGAATTAGAATAATTTCACACTATTAATTAGTATCTCTATTTAAAAAAAGAACCTAAACATATTGTTTAACGAGATGACAATATTTCAGTATTTTATAACTGTCGTAAGTCATTCATTAAGCTGCCTATAATTGAAGGAGATGATTAGTTATTACACTCGCTGGACGCGGTAGATCAGAATGTCCTGATCTAAAAATAATAATAATTGTCATAAGTGATGAAGCTAAATTACGCTCACGATACATGTGCGACACGTGGACTCATAACAGCATTACACGGTGGCGATTTAGGGACATCTCACATTCCCCTTTGCGTGTAAAGTGTTCCCCTCGAGTGAATAGCCATTTCACCCTCACAAGGGACTCTGGCATTCCCCGAGCGGAGGAATAAGGATAGCAGCAAGAATTCACCATGACCCTCGGGGTAATCCCTAATTTCGTCCTGGAGAGCACTCCTTTGACATCACAAGGGTAAAGCTATTCTCTTCATGATCATGTTTTTGGCTCAGGCATCCCCTCGGACCAAGCGAGCCCACAAAGCCCTTATCCAAATTAAACCCGAGCATGCTTAGCCCTCGGTAACAACCCAAAAGGCTCTCTGACACATAGTACATGCCCGCGCACCTGCCACTGTTGCCGCCACCAACTTTTTCACAGGCTTTTACAGGAGATCACTTTAAGAGACTCCTCATTGCGCCACGTGTCTAGGGCAACATCAATGCAGGACCACATGATAACAATTACCAAAATGGCTTTGACCCTCAACTATAAATACTCAGATCTCACACATGCTCTGTAAGCAAACTTTACTCATTCAAGCTCTGTTTTACACTATTCATCTTCTTCAACTGATACCTGACTTGAGCGTCGAAGAGCCAAACTGGGAATCACCCCCCATTCCCCCAGCTTGGCCTTCTGACCGTTTGGTGTTTGTTCCTAGCAGGTTGAACCCATCTTCTCTGGCGATCCTTGCCTGAGCCCTGATCTCTGTTTCCTCACACATAAACAAATTCTAAGGTGTTGGAGTTTGCCACTCTGGATTAAACCCCATCATTTTTGCGCTGTCTGTGGGAAACCAATCTTCTTCTTTCTTTTCCTCCTTGGTAGTTGAGAAACAAACACTTGCTTCATTATGGTAACTACAAGATCAGGAGTTGTGGGAGGTGGAGACGACCTCCCATGCGGCGAAAACGACAACGCACATGTCGCCGCCGCCACCGGAGTCATACCGACTATGGGAGAAATCTCCTACGTGGCGGAACAAAATAGGTCGGAGAGGGAGACCAACCCAGAGCGGCCCGTTGCACCAGTCGGCGGCGAAACAGGGGGATCCGGCTCAAACCTTCCCCTAAATTAGCCCTCCGCCACCGCCGCTAACATGGGCGGCTACTCTATGATGATACTGCCACCAGGCTACATGCTTGCGCCGCCCTGTTGGAAAAGTGCCCTAGAAAGCCGATTAGTCATAATCCGTTTTGGGACTTTTCTAGTATCACATACAATCTTTGAATAATATACGATTGACTAATATCATAGGCAAACACTTCTTTATATGCTCTTGTTTGGTATGCGTTTACTTTAGCTATGCATGTATGAGAACTCCCCTAATCCTGATGACTTTAGGACTCTACCATTTAGGTGAAATGGTTCATGAAACGAGCCTTATATCACATAAGCCATGATTAGTAAAATACTCCAAGCTGATGAGTCCTACAGACAGTGGGAGTGTCAACCTGACTCCTTTAAGGCTTGCTTGTGGGATCACGCCCTTAAGAAGGACTACCTTGTTTCATGGAGGTGCAAAGTGTATAGTTGATACGTGTGCGATACATGAGGGTGCTTACTTCCATAAGTAAGTTCACTGAGGTGCCCCCTGTGAGAAGATTCCTAAATGGGAAAGGAAGTTTCTATTTTAGGAAATGGAAACTTCCAGATTAGGAATTATCTCACGAGTCATTGATATGATTAATTGATCCTTAGACTTGAGGTTCCATGTCACTTTATGAGTTAACTCTGTAGTCTTAGGTATAAGCTTTAAAGGGTGTCGTCTTAGACAACTGATTCAAGGCTTATGCTGGGGCTGCACAAGTGATTCATGGAAGTGAATGAGAATCAAGAAAGGACCTACACTTGCATTTGCAAGGTGATCTCTTATTGTGTAAGTCATTCATATGCCATATGGAGTCCTTGGCTAAGGCAATAGATCAAGACATCAAGAAAAGGGTTTCTTGGATTGAGATCAAATGGATATGAAATGCACTTAGCTTTAAGACCAGATTATTAGGGTTCTGATTATTCCCTTACCCTAGATCTTGGTTGAGAGATAGTAAGTAGGAGGATTGTATCTCACATGAATCAATGACTTAAAGGTTCTGTCGAATTGAGACATTCCAATTAAGCTAGGGGTTAAACACCTGTTGCTAGACTATGGTCGTTTAATCTGTGGACTGATTAATTCATTAGTGAATTAATTAATTAGGGTCACTACTAATTGAGTTGAGAACCTAGAGGGTCACACACAACAACCTGGTCACGTGGGTTAAGGCTTGAAATCGATTAAACGAGTTGATCGGATCAAGTGGGGGCCACACGTGTGAAACCATACGTGTGGAAGGCGTGGATGACACGTGTCCCAATGGACACGTGTAGCCACGTGTAAATATGTGTATATGTTACATAATTAATGTGTTAATTATTTAATGGACTTTGATTTAATTTTGAATTAATATTAAAGTCCTAATTTGGATAAATAAAGTCTAATAAATAATTAATTATGAATTAATTAATTATTAGTCTTCAAGTTATTTATTGTAAAATAAATAAAGTAAAATTAAATGTCTAAAAGAGTTAGATTAGATTCTTGCTTTCCAAGTTGATCAAAAGGAGACTTTTGGTCAAAGTAAGAGACTTGGTCTCCAAGCAAGATATCCCTTTCCAAAAGGAGTTTGGAATCCTTTTCCAAAAGGATAAGGGGTTCGAACCCTAGCCTTATAAATAGAGGGGTTCGAATTCCATGGGAGGATGATACAAAAATTTCTCCTTCTCCATAATTATACACTAACCCCTTAGAGCCTAAACACCGAATATAGAACTAGCATCCTCCCTATTCAGATCGTGGTCGCGGTTGGTGGACTATTTCTCTAGAGGGCTTCTATCGTGAAGTCTTGAAAGATTCGAAGGAATTTTTGGGGATCAAGCAAAACGACCACAAGGGATGATGAAATGATTCTAAACCCAACAGAATAGAAGTGAAAAAATCGAACCAAAGAAGATGGCGAAAATCGTTCGTCCATATCCTGGAGGATGAATTTTTTCACGAGGGTTTTATGGCGGGCAGATTTCTACTTTCGTAAAACTGGTTTTCGAAGGGAGTTTCAATCATGCCTTTCTCGTTTCATGTTTCTTTCTTTATGTTATATTGTTAAGCAACTTTCCCTAACATGATTTGAATCTAGGTTGGTATGGATTGCTATCTCTACAATGGATTCTGAAGTAGAAAGAGACTTTCGAGGGACGGGTTGCCATTACCACATGAAGCGCGTTTGATGGCGGCTCAAAACGTGTCAAGAAAGCTACTACCTAAGTGAGTTTCTTGATCTCTACGAATCTGGAAATAGGAATTGCTAGTTTTCGATTCTATCTTTTGGGAAAATTTTTAAATTTCCGCTGCGTTTCTGTTTCATTTTTCCCAACACGCCCAACATCCTGCCTGTTGCCCAGCCTTATCATGCAGGACATATGCAACTCCCTGTTGTCGTTTCCAAAGAGATTGAGGGGGTGGAGGTACCCCATGATCCCAGATAGTTGCAAGCCATTTACACTCAATGCGAGGTCCAGACGACTCAGAATGCCTAGAAAAACTTTACAGTCACCTATTTTCCCTCAGGGTAAACCGCTCAGATTGCCTTACCTATGGAAGGCTAGCAGGTTCATCCGCTGATGGCCGCTCAAGCCGTTTTGCAGGCTTGGCCACCACCACCACCAGTCAACACCAAAAAAGCTCCCCCAGAGGGAGTGCAGAACGTCCACAGGCTGACAAAGGTAAAGAGCCTGTGGAAAGAATTGATGTTGATGCTGAGGCCTATTCTCAAGCATCGAAACAAGGCATCAAAGTAGATGGAGAAGACCCAAACCCACTCGCGGCTGTGCAAGACCAGCTACAAGGATTGTAGGATATGGTGGAACAGCTCTCTCGAGCGCGGACTCAAGCCCCCCAAGCGGGGGGCGAGAGAGCCAAGGCCAGAGACGCTTGCCGCCAAGCCAACCGGAACCATGCTTCTCGACCCCCAGGAACAAGAGGAGAATGATGAAGGTTATAACAACAAGAGGGGATACCACCATCCCCTGGCGAGGGGCTCTCCCCTCGTTGAGGAAGTTTTGATGGGCCGAGATGTAATGGCTAAAGTCCCCACTTCCATCGATCGCTATGATGGGACCACTGATCCTGCAAAACATTTAGACCATTTTTTGCATCTGATGCATCTCTATGAGCATTCCAGTCATTATTGGGCCAAGGTGTTTGTCACCTCCCTTGTGGGGATGGCCCAAAAATAGTACAAGCGACTGACACCCCGCTCTATTAGGGGGTATGAAGACCTTACCAATGCTTTCCTGAATCACTTCAACTCCTTGAAAGCCCCGGTCACTGCTCCCACGGCCCTGTACAATTTGGTCCAAGTGGAAAATAAGTCCCTTCGATCCTTCTTAGCTCGGTTCAACAAGGAAGTACTCTTGGTAGAACAGCCTTCCATGGATTACCTAATCCACGTGCTATTCAAGGCCATCGACCACAAGCATTACGTGAGCATTGAATTCTCTGAGGCTATTGTCAAGAAGAGGCCCATATCCCTCGTGGCGTTGAGAGAGATCGCTGAACCTTTCTTTGCACTCCAGGACATGTACAAATCTAACGCTCCTCGATCGATCAGCCACCACAAGAGTGAACGAGAGCTAGAGGACACTTATAAGAATCGTCGCAAATCCCCTCCTCCCCCTTGCAGGCACGAACGCATTCCTTTCAACCGGCCAATATCTGAGATTTATTCACTTTCAGAGAAGAAGCCCTTCAAAAGGCCCCCAGAAACTGAGGGAAACGGAAGCCCAAAGGCGCTCGGGAAAGTATTGCGTCTTCCACAAACAAAAAAGACATGACAGAGATTAATGCCGTCAGTTGAAAAGTGAGATACAAAGACTCATCGCTGGAGGTCATTTAAAGGAGTTTGTCAGGATTCTAGAGCGGTACGATGAGCAATGCAACGAGCGAGCTAAGGCTCGAAGAAAGAGTCCCTCATGCTCGCGGAGTCCCCGAGGGTACCAACCAGAGAGCAGCAACAAGGGCAAGTAGAAAACGTCTGAGCAGGAAAACGCACCATTTACAGTCATCCCCATGATCGTTGGGGGCTCCTTGGGGAAGATTCCAATGCCTCTCGCCGCCGCTATGTTCGCATCTATGATCAGCGGCCCTCAGCGCATAGACAGGTTTATACTATCAAAGAAGGGAGCGCTAACGGCTCAAAAGAGAATGAAGTGATAGGATTCAGCGACAGGGACCTAGAACATATTGTAACACCCCATGGGATCAGTGAAACCTCTGACTGCCCCATGGTGGTTAGTTTATGTAATACCCTAACCCCCAGGGCACTACATCCCCCGCACTATAGCCTCGATCCACGTATGAAATGGAAAATCCATACATAAACCAAAACTATAGCGAACGGGTGACAATAAAAATGACGAGCTAGGCGGGACACTCCCCAACATAAATAAATCCAACATGAATTCAAAAGCGGAAGTAATAAATCAAAGATACATATAGGTACCATAGTTATGGAATAGATACGTATAGATACCAACTTAACTATCAATACATTATCATCTCTTAATAATATACATATTCAGGTATTCAAAATGTACTAATAACTATCATAACATGAGGTACCAAAAGTGCTATACATGAAGGTACGGTACTAGACTCGTGAGAATGCAAAACTCGACCGGACACCCGCCTAGCACGACCAAGCGCTCAAGTACCTGAAAAGTGAAGTATCAGTCTACCAAAGACTGAGTGAGGGGCAATAATATATATAACACACATCACATGCAAGTTGTAGCCTCGGGTGAAGACTTTGGAAGTGAAATAGATATACAGTTCAAGAAACTCGTTCTTTGCCCGAGATTACAACTAATCATTTTAACAGTTTAACTTGATCATTTCATGAATATGTGACCCCGGCGAGCAGGGGCGATTCTCCAACCTTTACACCAAATGTGACAATACGTGCTTGCTTTATCAATTCAATACATGATCATACAATTCCATTTAGTGCTCACATAGACAGTTTCATGCTTGAAATCATGCAATAACCCGAGGATAACCCGACATGCCGGATTAATCCCCAGTCTCCTTCTTCCTCCGGTTGATAGTGAGTTTGTAAGGCTCAACTATCCACGACATGTTGTGTGTAGGGGACATGACCCCCTAGACACGGAACTTCTTCCACCACTAATCTCCTAGTGGCTTCGGGGGTGATCCCAACAATGTGAGGATAATTCAGGAGTTACCCGTCAGCCTTTGCTTTCCCGGTTAGCTCAAGAATTACCCTCGGGCCCACGTGCAATCATGTACTCGCCAACTTGCTTGAAAATCAGGACAATCATTGCTTGCTTGCTTGAAATATTTATATTTTGGAAAATGTTTATAAATATATTAGATTTTGGCCAAAATTATCACATAAGGGTTGTAAGGTTCTCAATACCTAAAACAAAACCTCACCTTGACTACAAATAAACAAGGATATGCTCTAGGGAGCCCGCTTCTCGTCCACGGCCTCGTGATCTGTGCAAACACGACATGTATACGTGAGACTTGACTCAAAATGGACCAAGTATGACGAACGGCGAAATGCAATGAAATATCACGTCATGATCAATGTAACATGCAATTGTCATATTTTGGCATAAAATGTATCATATAATCATAATTTGAAATCACTTAAACCATTAGATTGAAAAGTGAAATTTTGAAATCTTGGCAATCTGTGAGAGGGTCGCGGTCGCGACCATTTTTGCTCTATTTTTTGTCGCGGGCGCGACCTTATTTTTCATGAATTTTTCGGCCAATTTTGCAAAAAGTCGAAACAAGGCCAAATTTGGGTCGCGGCCGCGACCAGTTTTATGTATATTTTTGGTTGCGAGCGCGACCTACAGTTATGCCAAAGCTGTGAGTTGGTTGCGGGCGCGACCGAAATGGTGTGTATTTTGGTCGCGGTCGCGACCTGCAGTCTTACCCGAAAAAACAGAGCAGAAAACAGAGTATGGTTACGGCAACAACAACAAAGCACCAAAACTCCAAGTTTGATCAATAAAAGGCAATGATTTCTGGGAATATACATGCATATATATTCAAGATATGAAAATATATCATTTAAACACATAATTCATGAAAAATCTTCAAGAATTCCAAGTTTCATGTTCTTGCAAAATTCCATCATACAAGCTCCAATCTTTCATGAATTCATACTTCTCATCATGATACAATCATGTTTTCACATATCACACAACAATTAATCCATAAACTCCATGATTCTCAAACCCTAGCTATTTCATGCTTGAGCAAAATCATCAATCCATGCAAACACCAACCTTTCAAGTTAAAGAAATGAAGAAGGAAGAAGATGATGATGATGATGATGGCTAAGCTTCCAAACCTTGAAATATTTCTTAAAAATCTTGTATAGAATGATGAAAATCTCTTCTTCCTTTTTGCTTGAAGAACCGAGAGAGAAAGGAGCAAAGATGTTGATGAAATTTGGATGAAATGGACCAAGGAAGCTCATGGAAGATATAGTTACGTGATTCACCATTTTGATTTGTGTGATTTGTGCTAATTTGCCAATTAATCCTCCAAGAGTTCAAGTCATGCAATCAAGTATAGGAGGTTTTGAAAAGTGATCAATTAAGTCCTTAAAGGATTATGCAATTAAGTCCCTAGAATTTCAAGAATTATTCAACTAGGGACAATTTGGTAATTTGAAACACTCTTGGTAATTGTTTCGTGCAATAAATATTTTCCGTGTCATAAAATAATGTTTTCAATGATATGAATTCAAATAATTTGCATAAATGATGTTTCATGAATTTTATAAAAATATGAAATGCCACGTAAGAATATTGTGAAATTAAAGAATTAAAATAAATCCTACGCTCAAAACGCACACGTGGCGTGCTTACCTGTTCATCCGGAAACCGGGGCGTTACAGTTTAGGCGTGCACAATCATGTTGTAAAGAGGGTTCTTTTTTATAGTGGAAGCTCTGTAAATGTTTTCCCCTACTCTACTTTTCAGAAAATGAATATCACCAACATTCCTCTCGAGCCCCTCAAAACAGCCCTAATTGGCTTTGGGGGTTTTGAGGTCATCCCTCGCGGACAAATTCGCTTGGCCGCCTCTTTTGGTCGCGCTCCACAGCGGAAGACTTTAATAGTTATGTACACAGTAGTAGAGATTGAGATCCCTTAGAATATCAGCATCGGTCATTCTGCCCTCATTGACTTCAAGGTGATCATCTCCACCTACCACCAAAAGATCAAATTCCCCACCCCTGAGGGGATGGGCGAGATCCTATGCAATGTCAGAGAAACATGGGAATGCTACATGTTATCCCTCAGGAAACTAAAAACGAGAAAACCTTCCAGATTTGGTCCACCAAAAAGTCTGTAGATTTTCCCAGTTTAGATGAGGATGGCCCCATGAGGAAAAGAGCAAAACTCTACAAAAAGAAAAACAAAAGGAAGGGCTCGAGCAAAAAAGACCAACCCGAGGGTGGCCCCCTGGGCGCAGTGGAAGCATCTTCCTCTGAAGAAGACGCGAAAGAGGGCGAGCCTGAGGGCAGAGATAATCGCCTCATGGGGAAGAAAAGAGCGCTCAAAACTCCCCGTCCTGAAGTACGGATAGAGCCCACCAAGAATTTTTTGACCATTGAGCTCGAGCCTGACAACAAATACAAAACCACGCAGATTGGTTCAAGCCTCACTGGACCCTCGCAGATCATGATGATCGATTTTTTAAGGGAAAACATTGACGTTTTTGCATGGAAAGCTTTAGATCTTACTAGGATTGACCCCAGTGTTATCGTCTACAGGCTCAATGTGGACCCCGCTATCAAACAGAAAAAGAGAGATGCCAACAGATTTCGACAAAAGATTATTGAGGAGGAAGTGAACAAGCTCCTCGAGGTTTAGTACATTGAGCCAATCTTATATCCAGAATGACTATGAAATGTTGTTCTTGTGCTAAAATATGCCAACAAATAGAGGATGTGCAATAATTTTACGGATCTCAACAAGGTCTGCCCTAAAGATCCATACCTTTTGTCTCGAATTGACCAGCTGGTGGACTCAACAGTAGGTTGTGAATTAATGAGCATGATGGATGCATTCCAGGGGTATTACCAGATTTTCATGTCCCCCGAGGATCGTCCAAAGACTTCCTTTGTGGTCCATATGAGAGTATACTGTTTCTTGGTCATGTCGTTTGGATTGAAGAATGCAGGTGCAACGTATCAGCACCTTGTTAACAGAATGTTCGAGCGTGAGATAGGTGGTTCTATGGAGATCTACGTAGATGCCATGATCGTCAAGAGCGAGCATGAGCATTCCCACCTGGAGGATTTGAAGTGAACCATTAACATATTACACCTGTATGGCATGAAATTGAATCTCTCCAAGTGTACATTTGGAGTCCGAGGGGGTAAGTTTTTGGGATATGTGGTCAGTCAGCGCGAAATTGAAGCTAATCCTAAAAAAATCAAAGCCATCATGGAAATCCCTTTCCCTCGGAACATCAGGAAAGTGCAAGTCTTGGTGGGAAAGATAATCTCCTTAAACAGATTCATATCAGGCTGGGCGGATCGAAATTTGCCATTTTTAAGATTCTGCGTAATACCAGGAACTTTACCTGGACCGAAGAGTGTGAGAAAGCATTACAAGATATGAAAGCCTACCTCTCGTGCGCGTTGTTGCTAACAAAACCGATCGAGAATGAAAATCTCTTCATTTACGTCTCGGTTTCCTAGGAAGCAACGAGCGCGGTCCTCGTGACTATACACAAGCGCAAGCACCTACCGGTCTGTTATTGGAGTAAAACTCTGCAAGGTGCGAAAAAGAAATACTTGGAGATTGAGAAGTTCGCATTCGCCTTCGTAAATGCATCGCGAAGGTTGAGACCGTATTTTCAGTCACACTCCATCACAGTGCTTACGGACCAGGCTTTGAGGCAAGTCTTGTCAAAGCCTGATGTTTCAGGGAGGTTAATTAAATGGGCTATTGAGCTGAGCCAGTTTGACATCAGCTACGAACCAAGGACGACAATACAAGCATAGGTGGTTGGCGATCTGCTAGTCGAGTGCTTTGGCCTAGAGCCCATACCTACAGAAAACAAGGGCTTATGGCTCCTGCGTACAGATGGCTCCTCGACCCTTAGAGATCCCGACGGAGCTGATATAGATTTCGCGATCAGATTGGGTTTCCAAGCTACCAACAATGAGATAGATTATAAGGCTCTCATCCAAGGGCTAAAGATCGCTCTTCAAAGTGGAGTATCTTGAATCACTACCTATGTCGACTCTCAGCTGATCCCAAGCCAAATTAAAGGAACATATGAGGCTCGAGAAGCCACCATGGTGCAGTACATGGGAAAGGCGAAGAAAGTCATCGACAAGTTTAAAGAGTTTCATTTGTTACAGATCCTAAGGGTAGAGAATGAGCGTGCGGATGCCCTTTTCAAATTGACCTCCGCCCACGAGGGATCATACGATCGCTCCATTACTTTTTTAAGAAGGGAGGAGCTTCTGATAAAGGAAAAGGCATACATTCGGGGAGGTAACCATGATTGACCCATCCGAGCCTTGTTCACTCGATGATGTCATAAGATTCATCAAGGACGACATCTGCCCTACGGACAAGGTGGAAATAAGAAAAATCAAGAACAAAGCCCTTCGGTTTTCTCTTGACCAGGAAGGGAGACTTTTCAAGCGATCCTATCAAGGCCCTCCGCTGAAATGTTTGAGGCCCTCGCAGGCCAAAGAAGTTCTTGAGCATAGTCACAGTGGAAGTTGTGAGAATCACTCTAGGGGGGCATATCTGTGACTCCCCGTCCGATAAGTTGTACAAGTATGCGTCACGAGAGATATTACGTTATGCACTTATATGATTTAATTCCCTTTTTATGTGTTTAATTCCAACTTTGATTGAAAACGTGACTTAATTGACTAAAAATCCGAAATGGTAAAATATGAATTCTTGCATGACGACTTGAGAACGGAACTTATGTGAATTTAAATTAATTGTTGGAGTTGGATTTAAATAGGACTTGGACCTATTTGTGTGTTTTGAGCCTAACTTAAGTTAGGTGAGTTTGGGTCATTCGGGACCAATATGAGCTCGGGAATTCGAATTCGAATTCCGACACCACCATTGGGCTTGATTCGGTGATTCGGGTCCAACGAAATTTACCTTATATTTTTCGGAAACCGTTTAGACCGTAAACCTTTTAATCTTGACCTATTGGGTTGAAAGTCATTTATTTGAGCCCAAATCCTAATAAAGCCTCTAGCCTCATTTTATATCTTGAAACCCTAACCTAGATCCCCTTTCTCATTTCACTTCCAACCTCAAAATAGCCTCATTGTGACAGCCATGGAGAAGCTTCAAGAGAGGATGAAGATTTAAGCCATTCCACACCTTCAAGAGCTCATATCTCCCTCGTTTCTTCATCATTTCAAGAGCCAAGGTAAGCTACGGATTTCCCTTGATGTGTATTTCATTCCTATCTATGAATCCTAGCATGAAATTAAATGTATGAGCTTGTATGAGGAAGTCTTGTGAAAATGGTGATTTATGCCCAACTTGAAGAATATGGTTTATATGATGGATCCTTGAGTTCTTGAGCATGAATATGTGTTTCTCCATGTTGAATATGTGCTATAGTTGTTAATGGTATGATAGGGAGTGATTTTGGATGCATCTTGCCATGGTTGAAGGTTGATTTTCATGAAAATGGGTTGTATGAGTTTTGGTCAAAATCACCCTTGTTCTTGAGCTAAATTGATATTTGTGTGATAAGCATGATTTATGTGATAATATATAAGATTTTCATGGAAATTTTATGGTTTAATTGGTGTGAAATCGGCCATTTTCGGCCATGGTTGTCTTCTTCCCGAAGCTGTGAAGCTTCTGCACAAGACAGACGCCCAGATCTGACCGGAACGGCTGTTCCCGTTTGGCCTTGGTGCCCGGAACCGCCCTTCCCGCCAAGGGCTGATGTCAGCACGCAAGAACGGGAAGGGTCGTTCCCGTTTTTACCTAGAGATGGGAATGGCCGTTCCCATGCTCGCTAGGTGGTTTTTGGGAAGAACCGTTCCCATGCTTAGTTATGCATGGGAATGGCCGTTCCGAAGCTACTGTTACACTTTACACTTTCCTTCTCCGTGTTTGCTTGATCCGTTTGGGTTGCTTTATGAATTATATGCTATGATATGACTTCGATTCCATTCTTAGATGATAATACGTCATTTTAATTGAATAACTTCGTATGAAAGTTTGTCCTATGTTATGCTACTTGACCTATGTGATTCATATCCTTCCATAATGCATTGTTAAACCTTAATACTTCGTTAATTGCATGATTTGGGAGAATATGTGAACTATGCTACGTGACCTATGTGTACACTTCATTCCATATTAAATATCATTCATCTCTTGATACGCCGTGCGTCTTACTTGGTTCATATAGAGTTTAAGTCTGGGCTTCTGTATGTCTTGTCACAGAGTTTGGTGGTGCCGGTGGGCCCATGGTTTAGAGTGTTTGGCCCTTCACACTCTCAGACTCTACTTGCACAAGGTGAGGTTTAGGATTTTGTATAGTTAAGCGACCTATGGCCTTAATATGATTATTTCAATCCTTGCATGCAGTCATATACTATGTATGATTAGATATGTGTTGGATATGATATGATTATGACCTTGTTGACCATCCTTGGTTTTGAAGAAAAATTAAGTATTAAGGCATATGTAAGCTATTTTGGAAAACTCTGATATGTTATGATTCTGTAGCGAGTTGCCATGAAATATTGGTATCTGTATGTATGTATGTTTGTGGATCCGAGGAGCTATGGGTAAGGAGTCCCCGGGACGGTTAGGGCCGTCGGGGATATACCTGTGCGTAGTTCCATTTGAGATGTCATTGCGCGACCTTAGGGCGATGATGGAGGCGTGATATCTTGAGCCTTCAGTGTACAGCCGGGGAGGACTCTTGTGGGTTCGCTACCCCTTGAGGGTGTGTATGTATGTTATTGATGGTTAGGGCCAACGCGTGGCTCTTCCATCATTGGAGTAGAGGATGGATTGATTCTGCTTTGTGTTCTGTTCAGTTATGAGGAGTAAAGGTTAGAAGCCCGTACTCGCCGGGTATATGTTATGAATGTATGGGATTTGTGAAACGGGATAGGCTTCTCTAAATGGTTTTTCCAAACTTATACTATTTTGGGTATTTCAACTGTTTTGGCATGCAAAACCCTAATCCCGGTTTATGAGTCCACCCTTATGTTATGTGCTGTGCTTTATATACATATATTGTGGGTGTGCGTTAGCCCCCTCACTCAGTCGGTTGACTGACACCTCATTTTATCTTTTAGTTTGCAGGCTTCCTTTTGGCTTAAGCTAGGCGGAAGTGAGTCTTCGGAGTCACACTTGTCAGTCTAGTAGGTGTTAGGATGCATCTGTCGCATACTTTACTTATGTTATGTATTTACGTTTCACACTTGAAGATTATGTTTATGTTCTACTTAGACTTAAACCCGTGTGGGGTTAGTAAGTTAGTATTTGGATGTTATTAGATATTGATGATGTTTATGTTGTTTATTATGTTGGATTATGGATTGATATTCGAGACTAGGTACCTATGCTAGTTGAACCCGTCACCTGCTATATATGTTGATATTCGGGATTAGGTATCTATGCTAGTTGAACCCGTCACCGGCTTTGCATGTTTTATTTTAAATGCTTCCGCTATCTACTGTTGTTGGTTTTTAATTGCTTCCGCACTCTGAGTTTGTCAAATAGTTCCGCCTAGCCTAGTGTGTGAGTTGGTCTCCCGTTCGCTATGGTTCGGATTCGGGCATGGACTTCCTATTTCATGACCGGGTCTGGGTCCTAGTGCGGGGGATGTGGTATCCTCCGTCTGGGGTGCTACATCCTTAAGTGGTATCAGAGCTCTAGGTTGCAAAACCTAGCTCTTGAGTTGTGTTGAGTCTGTCTAGGTTGTACGACATAGGACAACTTGGTTATGTGTGCATGTACATCACAGTTTGATAGTCTATGCATGTGAATTTCCATCACTTTGCCGAATTTACATTACGTGAGGTATTACATTTCTTTGGTGCCTTGCTTGATTTACTATGTGACATGAGCATTTACTAACCGACATGCATATACAGGAGTTGTAGTTGTTGACATTTTCAGGATGCCACCCTACGGTCAATCTTCGCAACCCAATCTGTACAATCAAGGGCAACTTTCAACCGACTTACCGCCTATGAACCCCGTGGCAAGGATGTATCTGGAGTTCAAGTCTTTCAACCCTGCCCTATTCGAAGGAGGTGATGAAATTTGTGCTAGTCAGTGGCTTTCGGGGATAGAGGTCTTATTTGAAGCGTGGCCATGCAACACTTTCAATATGGCAAGACTTACCTTTCTGCTTTTACGTGGGCCTGCAAGACAATGGTGGGTAGAAGTTGTTCAGAGTTCTGGGGCAAGGGGTGAAGGATTGACATGGGATGTGTTCGTTCTGGAGTTTAGGAAGAGGTTCACACCGGCCACCCTACAGAAGCAGAGATTGGAAGCCTTTTTCTCGTTGAAGCAGGGGGATAAGACTGTTGAGGGCTACATGGAGGAGTTTGAGAGATTGGGTATGTTCGTACCCCACATCATGGGCAATGATTGGATGAAGGTTAGGCATTTCTTGGAAGGTCTACGGAGTGAACTTAAGGAGTTTGTACTTGTGGGAAACACGGGCACTTGGGAGGAGGTCACTAAGGGAGCATTAGCGGTTGAGGTTGGCATGACAGAGTTGGACAGAAGAGGACATACATCGGGGATCGGACTTGGGACGGGAGTGTACTCGGACTCTCCGCTGGGAGGAGGACTCCATCCGGATGGGACTCGAGGTAAAAGAATTCGTGGAAAGGGACACGAGACCGGGAGTACTTCAAAGCCGAGGAGCGAACCCCAGTGGTGTACTTATTGTGGAGGAAACACGCATGTGCACGATACGTGTTGGGAGAGGTTGGGGAGATGTTACGGTTGCGGGTCGCCGAAGCATAAGATTTCTGATTGTGACCGATCGAGAGCTAAGAAGCCCGCTACTCATGATTCCACTACTTCTACACCAGCTTGCCGTCCACAGGGCTTTATCAACAAGAAGCCCCGAACTACTACACCCGCAGCACCTCCAGCTTTACCGGCCCCAGCTCAGGCCCGTTGCTCTCACTGTCAGGGTTCTCATCCATTGGAGAAGTGTTGGAGGTATTTGGGTAGATGCTTGGTATGTGGGTCTGCTGATCACATGAAGGGCACCTGTCCGAAGAGGAGGCCAGCTGTTCAGGCTCATGCATATGCTCTTGATGGAGAGGAAGAAGCAGCAGAGGTTGATCAGAATGCCGCAGTGGGAGGTACAATAAACATTCATGGCATGAGCATACATATATCGTTTATTTGACTGTTATTGTTATGTGATATACTTGTTAATTATGATATGCGTTGATTATTGTAATTTTCAACTATGCTACTTTGATGTGCGTGGGCACAAGTGCTTCGAATAATTGTATTTTTGTGCTAGAGAGAGGTCAAGATCTCGTTCTCAGTGTGAGGAAGATTTAATTCTCTCTAATTACGTGTTTGGGAGATGTTCATTCTCTCGATTTATGTGTTAGAGAGTCGCAGGATTCTCTACATATGTGATAGGAAGATGTTGGATTCTTTCTAAACTTTGTGCACGAGAGATGTTGGATTCTCTTGTACTTAGATATTCGGGAGATGCTGGATTCTCTTGAATTTAGGGGTTTGAGAAATGCTGGAATTTCTTGAACTAGAATGTTGAAAGATGCTGAAATCTGTCCAACTTAGGTTGAGAGACGGGGTTCTCTCAATTATTTGCTTGAGAGACGGGGTTCTCTCAATTATTTGCTCGAGAGACGGGGTTCTCTCTTGTGTGATCGAGAGACGGGGTTATCTCGCTTTCTGTGTTTGAGAGACGGGGTTCTCTCGCTTTCTGTGCCCGAGAGACGAGGCTCTCTCACTTACGTGCTGGGAGATGGGATTCTCTCTTGTTTTTTGTGGTTGCACTAAGCGTTGTTTTGACTACGGGTTGCACGTGGCGAATTTGAGACGACCTCGAGGTTGGGTGCAGTTGCAGCTATCCGATCATGAGAATGACCGACCGAGTTCGAAATAACTAACGGATGTGTCTTGGTTGCGATGCACGTCGACGACTACGGATTATAAGAAGCAAGAACGGGACGTCTTTGAAGAGACGATGGTCCCACATCGAAGAGACGGCTGTTTTTACGATAGAAGAATTACCATTTACTTCGGACTTGATGGATGTGAAATATCCGGACGAGATTCAAGATCGGGATTGTGGAAAGGATAGAAACCGGAGGAACCAACTTGGGAGATAAATAGGGCAATGAAGAAGTTGTGACCGGGTTTGTTTGAAGCCGAACAGCGAACCTGGGGACCAGGTTCTCCTAAGGGGGGGAGATTGTGACGCCCCGTCCGATAAGTCGTACAAGTATGCATCACGAGAGATATTATGTTACACACTTATGTGATTTAATTCCCTTTTTATGTGTTTAATTCCAACTTTGATTGAAAACGTGACTTAATTGACTAAAAATCCGAAATGGTAAAATATGAATTCTTGCATGACGACTTGAGAACGGAACTTATGTGAATTTAAATTAATTGTTGGAGTTGGATTTAAATAGGACTTGGACCTATTTGTGTGTTTTGAGCCTAACTTAAGTTAGGTGAGTTTGGGTCATTCGGGACCAATATGAGCTCGGGAATTTGAATTCGAATTCCGACACCACCATTGGGCTTGATTCGGTGATTCGGGTCCAACGAAATTTACTTTATATTTTTCGGAAACCGTTTAGACCGTAAACCTTTTAATCTTGACCTATTGGGCCGAAAGTCATTTATTTGAGCCCAAATCCTAATAAAGCCTCTAGCCTCATTTTATATCTTGAAACCCTAACCTAGATCCCCTTTCTCATTTCACTTCCAACCTCAAAATAGCCTCATTGTGACAGCCATGGAGAAGCTTCAAGAGAGGATGAAGATTTAAGCCATTCTACACCTTCAAGAGCTCATATCTCTCTCGTTTCTTCATCATTTCAAGAGCCAAGGTAAGCTACGGATTTCCCTTGATGTGTATTTCATTCCTATCTATGAATCCTAGCATGAAATTAAATGTTGGTGATTTATGCCCAACTTGAAGAATATGGTTTATATGATGGATCCTTGAGTTCTTGAGCATGAATATGTGTTTCTCCATGTTGAATATGTGGTATAGTTGTTAATGGTATGATAGGGAGTGATTTTGGATGCATCTTGCCATGGTTGAAGGTTGATATTCATGAAAATGGGTTGTATGAGTTTTGGCCAAAATCACCCTTGTTCTTGAGCTAAATTGATATTTGTGTGATAAGCATGATTTATGTGATAATATATATGATTTTCGTGGAAATATTATGGTTTAATTGGTGTGAAATCGGTCATTTTCGGCCATAGTAGTCATCTTCCCGAAGCTGTGAAGCTTCTGCACAAGACAGACGCCCAGATCTGACCGGAACGGCCGTTTCCGTTTGGCCTTGGTGCCCGGAACGGCCCTTCTCGCCAAGGGCTAATGTCAGCACGCGAGAACGGGAAGGGTCGGTCTCGTTTTTGCCTAGAGATGGGAACGGCCGTTCCCATGCTCGCTAGGTGGTTTTTGGGAAGGACCGTTCCCATGCTTAGTTATGCGTGGGAATGGCCGTTCCGAAGCTACTGTTACACTTTACACTTTCCTTCTCCGTGTTTGCTTGATCCGTTTGGGTTGCTTTATGAATTATATGCTATGATATGACTTCGATTCCATTCTTAGATGATAATACGTCATTTTAATTGAATAACTTCGTATGAAAGTTTGTCCTATGTTATGCTACTTGACCTATGTGATTCATATCCTTCCATAATGCATTGTTAAACCTTAATACTTCGTTAATTGCATGATTTGGGAGAATATGTGAACTATGCTACGTGACCTATGTGTACACTTCATTCCATATTAAATATCATTCATCTCTTGATACGCCGTGCGTCTTACTTGGTTCATATAGAGTTTAAGTCTGGGCTTCTGTATGTCTTGTCACAGAGTTTAGTGGTGCCGGTGGGCCGGTGGTTTAGAGTGTTTGGCCCTTCACACTCTCATACTCTACTTGCACAAGGAGAGGTTTAGGATTTTGTATAGTTAAGCGACCTATGGCCTTAATATGATGATTTCAATCCTTGCATGCGGTCATATACTATGTATGATTAGATATGTGTTGGATATGATATGATTATGACCTTGTGGACCATCCTTGGTTTTGAAGAAAAATTAAGTATTAAGGCATATGTAAGCTATTTTGGAAAACTCTGATATGTTATGATTCTGTAGCGAGTTGCCATGAAATATTGGTATCTGTATGTATGTATGTTTGTGGATCCGAGGAGCTATGGGTAAGGAGCCCCCGGGACGGTTAGGGCCGTCGGGGATATACCTGTGCGTAGTTCCATTTGAGATGTCATTGCGCGACCTTAGGGCGATGAGGGAGGCATGATATCTTGAGCCTTCGGTGTACAGCCGGGGAGGACTCTTGTGGGTTCGCTACCCCTTGAGGGTGTGTATGTATGTTATTGATGGTTAGGGCCAACGCGTGGCTCTTCCATCATTGGAGTAGAGGATGGATTGATTCTGCTTTGTGTTATGTTCAGTTATGAGGAGTAAAGGTTGGAAGCCCGTACTCGCCGGGTATATGTTATGAATGTATGGGATTTGTGAAACGGGATAGGCTTCTCTAAATGGTTTTTCCAAACTTATACTATTTTGGGTATTTCAACTGTTTTGGCGTGCAAAACCCTAATCCCGGTTTATGAGTCCACCCTTATGTTATGTGTTGTGCTTTATATATATAAATTGTGGGTGTGCGTTAGCCCCCTCACTCAGTCAGTTGACTGGCACCTCATTTTATCTTTTAGTTTGCAGGTTTCCTTTTGGCTTAAGCTAGGCGGAAGTGAGTCTTCGGAGTCACACTTGTCAGTCTAGTAGGTGTTAGGATGCATCTGTCACATACTTTACTTATGTTATGTATTTATGTTTCACACTTGAAGATTATGTTTATGTTCTACTTAGACTTAAACTCGTGTGGGGTTAGTATGTTAGTATTTGGATGTTATTAGATATTGATGATATTTATGTTGTTTATTATGTTGGATTATGGATTGATATTCGGGACTAGGTACCTATGCTAGTTGAACCCGTCACCTGCTATATATGTTGATATTCGGGATTAGGTATCTATGCTAGTTGAACCCGTCACCTGCTTTGCATGTTTTATTTTAAATGCTTCCGCTATCTACTGTTGTTGGTTTTTAATTGCTTCCGCACTCTGAGTTTGTCAAATAGTTTCGCCTAGCCTAGTGTGTGAGTTGGTCTCCCGTTCGCTATGGTTCGGATTCGGGCATGGACTTCCTATTTCATGAACCGGTCTGGGTCCTAGTGCGGGGGATGTGGTATCCTCCTTTTGGGGTGCTACAGTATCCTCGCCAAGAAAGTGTTAAGAAGTGGCTTCTGTTGGCCCAAGGTCCTACAATATGCAATTCGTTTCTCCAAAAAGTGCCCCAAGTGTCAGTTCCATTCCAATATTCCACAACTACCCGCAGCTCAAATGACTCCAATAGATGTCGCTTGGCCTTTCCATCAATGGGGCATTGACATCATGGGGCCCTTGCCAATCGTCGTAGGGCAGAAGATTCGTCATCTTGGCAGTAGATTACTTCACCAAATGGGCCGAGGCAGAAACGGTTGCCAAAATCACCTTTCATGTGGTTAAGGATTTCATATGGAAGAATATTATCTGCAGATATGGTATCCCAAGGGTATTGATTTCAGATAATGGATCCTAATTCATTGCAGCAGATACCCGAGAGTGGTGCTCGGAATTGGGTATTGAACAACGATTCACTTCCGTGGGCCATCCTCAAGCCAACGGTCAAGATGAAGTTACTAACAGGATCATCTTACAACATTTGAAGACAATGCTCGAAAGCAAGAAAGGTGAATGGGCTGAAGAGCTGCAAGGAGCCTTATGGGCCTATCGCACAACACCTCAAGTGGCCACGGGGTGAAACTCGCTATTCCCTCGTGTACGGTTTAGAAGCTATGATACCTGTGAAAATTGATCAAGAATCCGCATGCGTTGCTTACTTCGAAACTCATACCAAAGAGGGAACAGGGCATCGAGTTGGATTTGCTTGAAAAAAAAAGGGATAATGCTTAGACGTGTATCCACAAGTACAAAGCATCAGTGGCTCGACAGTACAACAAGCATGTCAAAGAGAGAACATTCCAATTGGGAGACTTGGTGCTAAAGAAATTTGAAGTATCAAAGCATGTGGGCAAACTGGACCCAAATTGGGAAGGGTCATTCAAGGTCACTCAAGTAAGAGCCAATAACACCTACATAATTGAAACGCTTCAAGGCGAGCGTCTCCCTCAGCCATGGAATGCATGCAACCTTCGACGGTTTTATGTATAAATCTCTTGCAAAGATCACTTAGTAAAAATCCCAATTCTGGGCCCAATGTAATCTTTTATTAAAGACAGAAAGCAAAGGAATTTACTACTTTTAAGCAAAAAGGTTTTGTGCAAAGTATACTTATAACACGCTATTCAAATCCCCCCTTGGTACCCTAGGCAAATAGCCACACAGGCCTAAGGCGAGCGGATACACTAAACAAGGGTCATGCCACACTTACCGAGCGTCAACTCCGAGTCGAGTGTCTTCCGCATCGAAAAGCTTGGTAATGTGTGCATCCATATTCCCAACTGATAAGTCAGTCCTGGGATTGCAGATTAGGGATAGAGCAACTAGAATCTTACTTCTAGTTCGCACTCGAAACCCTCATTGAGTGGTTAAACTACACTTCTAGTACATGCTCGAAACATTTGGAACGCTTAGCAAGATTTCTTATGGGAAACTCACTAAAAAGAAAAGTTCTCAGGTGACCAGGGAGCCCTCGGAAACAGGACCCTCGCGCTCAAATTTTCTTAAGGAGATTTCTTGGATGACTTTCTCAAAGAACCAGGACCTCCTCGGAAACAGGCCCCTCGCGCTTCTTGACAAAAAGAATCCCCGTTGCAATTTCCTTAAAAGAAATCTGCTAAGTAATTTTCTAAGTAACCAGGGTACCCTCGAAAACGGGTCCCTCGCGTTAATTCATTGATTGAAATTCCTTATGAGATTATTCTTAACGGATTTTTTCGAGAACCAGGGCGCCCCGAGAAAAGGCCCCTCGCGATTCTCACTAATGAAAATCTCATGCGTACAACTCTTAAGAAATTTCATATGTAATCAGGGCGCCCTCGGAAATAGGCATTGATTGTTCTTGTGGAAAACCTAACCAGGAACCCATGGAAGCACGTCACTCGCGTCCATTTTATTTTCATGCTCATGGATTCCCATTACTTGGCAAATTTCCTTGAAAATTTGCCAAAGGATTCTGCGGATTAACCAGGGTATCCTCAAAGACGGGTCCCTCACGTTCTTTCGCTTGGCCTAAATAACGCTAACCTTCTTGCCAGATTTTACTTAACTTATTCTCAGAACCTCTTATATTAGAGTGTAAAAGGGATAGGTATACAACAGTAAAATTGTAAAGGCAGAAAATAAAAGCATTCATGACAAAAACAATGTTCATTCATTCAAAGGGAGCTTGCGCTCGGAGTACAACGGATGGACGTTCAAGCCTATTATAGAAGGCTAAAATTTATGACCTATTAAAACACGACACATGGAAATAAATATATATTGAATATCAAAAATAAAAAATTTTCTATTTTATTTTTAGGAATTAAAACAAATAATATTCCTAGAATTTAATAGTTAATTAATTGATATTTAAATATATATTAAATGTGTCAAAATTTCATATTTGGCAATAAAATCAAATCAAGTCAAATAAAGAAAGTCAAATATAATATTCTAGAAATCAAATCATATCTTTTGATTTATAGAAGATATTATAAAATCGACGAGGACTAATCAGAACGAAGTTTTCTCTCGGCGATTATGGAAAGATTTGCCTCCCCTACACCTATAAATAGAGTCATTCTCTAAGCCAAAAATCACAACACAACTCTCACAACTCGAAGATACGATGGAGCGAGCCACAAAGCAAGGAGAAAGAAGTTCTTCGGCGTTCTTCAGCATCCTCGGCGGTCTTCGGCATCTTCAATGGCATTCTTCGCAAAAGTCAGCATCAACGGCGTTCAATCCGGCATCAAAGCATCGAAGTAGTGTTCCGGTGTTGCTCTCCTCAACGAAATCAAGTCAAATTCAAGTTGATCGAAGCAAGATTCAAGGCATTCTTTGTAGAGATCAACAAATCGAAGTGTCCGATCCGCAACAAGGCGTCAAGTCCGCGAATCTGGCGTTCTTCTCAAATCAACTCGAAGGTGCTTCAAGTGTGTTCTTCGAGGTTCTTCCGGAAAGTCAACAAATCGAGGCGCGCAATCCGTAATCAAAGCATCAAATTCAGATTTCGGAGTTGCTCCTCAACAAATCAAAGTCAAATTCAAATCAGCATCAAAGGTGTTCATCAGCGTGTTCTTCGGCGTTCACCGAAATCAAGGCATTTACTTCGCGATTAAGTCGAAAGACCAGCAATTAACGTTTTCAAGAGACAAATCAAATCCAACGGAAGATCGAAGCTCCAGAGTCAACAAAGGTGTGTCAAACCTTCCGAATTCAGCAAATTCTTATAGGAAGAACGAGAGGAATAAATCAGAGATTGTACCCACAAATTCATATAAATCAATAAAATTTATTTGTGATTATTTCTTGTGGTTAATTATTTAATTAACACGGAAATTGAGTTATAAATTTTGGCACGCCCGATGGGACATCTCTACCTCTCATCTCTTCCTACTCAACAAATTAGAAGCATCCAATGGCCAACAACGAGATCTTCAGCATCAAGGCCTCCATCTCCAAACTTGTTGCCGAAAGTTTCATCACAAGCATGTCCAAGAGAGGGCAAATGTCTACCGAGAAAGCTCGATCTCTCCAAAATGATAGGAAGAACACGTCGTTTCACACCTACGAAGTGAAGGCGAAGAAAACGACTCAACATCGTCCACTCCTCGTTCAACTTCAAGTTCTTCAGGTTTTGCGCCCGCCATGACGACAAGGGCAACAACTCTAGAAGAACAACTGGAGACTTTGACGAAGGTCATCGAGGGGCTCTCCAAGCACGTCCAAGAGCAAAACTCTCGTATTGCAAAGTTGATGGACAAGGTGGACACTGACAACGCCAGCCAAGTGAATGAGAAGCGTTCAAATGAGCAAGAAGAGTTTGAAACTTCTGCGAAAGAGCAATCAAGTAGAATTGAGAAGCCTTCAACTAAGGAATTTCAAGTTTCATCAGACGGGCTCATCCCGATGGAGCAATTGAAGGAGTTCATCATGGGAACGACCAAGGACAACATCGAGGGAGGCTCCAAATCGTCCTTAGGCTACTCCAAACCCTACACCCAAAGAATTGATAACTTGAAGATGCCGATGGGCTACCAACCTCCAAAATTTCAACAATTCGATGGCAAGGGCAACCCCAAGCAACACGTGGCTCACTTCATCGAGACATGCAACGACGCTGGAACTTACGGGGATCAACTAGTTAAACAGTTTGTTCGATCACTAAAAGGAACTGCTTTCAATTGGTATGCCGACTTGGGGGCAAACTCAATTGATAGTTGGGGGCAACTTGAGCATGAATTCCTCAATCGTTTCTATAGCACTCGTCGAATGGTTAGCATGGTTGAACTCACCAATTCCCGTCAGCGCGAAGAAGAGCCAGTCATCGACTACATCAACCGTCGGAGAAATTTGAGTCTCAATTGCAAAGATCGCTTATCGAAGGCTTCATCCATTGAAATGTGCATCCAAGGAATGCAATGGAGTTTTGCTTATATTCTTCAGGGAATCAGACCAAGAACCTTTGAAGGATTAGCAACTCGTGCTTATAACATCGAGATAAGCTTAAAGTCGGACGAACAAACAAGTGATGACAGTGATGGTGAAAGCGAAGAAGTTGCCACAAATTTTATCACCGTTGATTTTGACTCCCAAGTGCTCCTAGATAAGAGAATAAACTATCTAAACTCTTCAAATTAAATTGTCACCAAATTCTCCTTGATAAGAGAATAAACTGTCATCATGGCTCCTTGATATGAGCATCTACTATCTACAAATTCAAATCAAAGCTCCCCAATACGAGCATAAACTATCTACAAAATCAAAATAAGGCTCCCTGATACAAAATCAAAATAAGGCTCCCTGATACGAGCATAAACTATCTACGAAGTCCAAGTCAAGGCTCCTTGATACGAGCATAAACTATCTACAAACTCAAACCAAAGCTCCTTGATATGAGCATAAACTATCTACAAATTCAAATCAAGGCTTCCTGATACGAGCATAAACTGTCTGCAAACCCAATCAAGACTCCTTGATACGAGTTTAAACTATCTATCTTTTTTATGATTAATTTCGAGACTCGTTCACTTACTCAAAGTAATTGAGCGTGAACAAGTCTCGAGGGGGCATTTGTAGAAGGCTAAAATTAATGTCCAATTAAAACACGACACGTGGAAATAAATATATATTGAATATCAAAAATAAAAGATTTTCTATTTTATTTTTAGGAATTAAAACAAATAATATTCCTAGAATTTAATAGTTAATTAATTGATATTTTAATATATATTAAATGTGTCAAAATTTCATATTTGGCAATAAAATCAAATCAAGTCAAATAAAGAAAGTCAAATGTAATATTATAGAAATCAAATCATATCTTTTGATTTATAAGAGATATTACAAAATCGACGAGGACCAATTAGAACGAAGTCTTCTCTCGGCGATTATGGAAAGATTTGCCTCCCCTACACCTATAAATAGAGTCATTCTCTAAGCCAAAAATTATAACACAACTCTCACAACTCGAAGATACGAAGGAGTGAGCCACAAAGCAAGGAGAAAGAAGTTCTTCGGCGTTCTTTGGCATCTTCAATGGTGTTCTTCGCAAAAGTCAGCATCAACGGCGTTCAATCCGGCATCAAAGCATCGAAGTAGTGTTCCGGTGTTGCTCTCCTCAACGAAATCAAATCAAATTCAAGTTGATCGAAGCAAGATTCAAGGTATTCTTCGTAGAGATCAAAAAATCGAAGCGTCCGATCAGCAACAAGGCGTCAAGTCCGCGAATCTGGCGTTCTTCTCAAATCAACTCGAAGGTGCTTCAAGCGTGTTCTTCGGGGTTCTTCGGGAAAGTCAACAAATTGAGGCGCTCAATCCGCAATCAAAGCATCATTCAGATTTCAGAGTTGCTGTTAGGAATAGTGCCCTAGAAAGCCGATTGTATATCCGCTTTGTGCTTTTCCTTATTGTAATCACAGACAATCTTTGAATGAAATAACGAATTGAGGCAACACTTCTTTATATGCTCTTGTTTGGTATGCGTTTACTTTATCTGTGCATGTATGAGAACTCCCCTAATCCTGATGACTTTAGGACTCTACCATTTAGGTGAAATGGTTCATGAAACGAGCCCTATATCACATAAGTCATGATTAGTAAAATACTCCAAGCCGATGAGTCCTACAGACAGTGGGAGTGTCAACCTGACTCCTCTAAGGCTTGCTTGTGGGATCACGCCCTTAAGAAGGACCACCTTGTTTCATGGAGGTGCAAAGTGTATAGCTGATACGTGCGTGATACATGAGGGTGCTTACTTTAATAAGTAAGTTCACTGAGGTGCCCCGTGTGAGAACATTCCTAAATGGGAAAGGAAGTTTCTATTTCAGGAAATGGAAACTTCCAGATTAGGAAATATCTCACGAGTCATTGATGTGATTAATTGATCCTTAGACTTGAGGTTCCATGTTACTTTATGAGTTAACTCTGTAGTCTTAGGTATAAGCTTTAAAGGGTGTCGCCTTAGACAACTGATTCAAGGCTTATGCTGGGGCTGCACAAGTGATTCATGAAAGTGAATGAGAATCAAGAAAGGACCTACACTTGCATTTGCAAGGTGATCTCTTATTGTGTAAGTCATTCATATGCCATATGGAGTCCTTGGCCAAGGCAGTAGATCAAGACATCAAGAAAAGAGTTTCTTGGATTGAGATCAAATGGATATGAAATGCACTTAGCTTTAAGACCGGATTATTAGGGTTCTGATTATTCCCTAGCCCTAGATCTTGGTTGAGAGATAGTAAGTAGGAGGATTGTATCTCACATGAATCAATGACTTAAAGGTTCTGTCGAATCCGAACATTCCAATTCAGCTAGGGGTTAAACACCTGTTGCTAGACTATGGTCGTTTAATCTGTGGACTGATTAATTAATTAGTGAATTAATTAATTAGGGCCACTGCTAATTGAATTGAGAACCTAGAGGGTCACACACAACAACTTGGTTACATGAGTTGAGGCTTGAAAATGATTAAATGAGTTAATCGGGCCAAGAGGGTTCCACACGTGTGAAATCACACGTGTGGCTCACGTGAGTGACACGTGTCACTGTGACACGTGTCACACACGTGTGTATATATATATTATATATATATATTAAATAATTAATTAGTTAATTATTTAATAGACTTTGGTTTAATTTTGAATTAAAAAGAAAGTCTAATTTTGGAGAAAATAATCTAGTTAATTAATTACGAATTAATTAATTAGATAAAAATAAGTTATTTATTTTATAATAAATAAAGTATAAAATTATCCAAAAATAGTTTGGATATTTTTAGCTCTCTTAAAAGTTGACTAGAATTAGAATTCAAAGTCAAAGTTGGAAAATACTTGGTGATCAAGTAATAGGAGAGAGAGGAACCAAATCCTAGTCCAATAAGGACTAGGTTCGGCCGCCCCTCCCCTTTCCTATATATAGGGGAGCTCATGCTCCCCTTTAGAGCTAATTGACAATTCTTGGTTCATGTGTTGAACACCTTCCTTTCTCCAAGATTAAATTAAACCCTAGGTTAAGCCTAAACACTAACTAGAGAACTAGCATCCTTACTAGTTAGATTGTGATCAAGTTGGTGGACTTTCTCTAGAGACTTCAAGTTAGAAGTTTGAAGATTCGAGCTTTACCAAGGAGAGGGGATCAAGCCGCGAGAAGAGCGTTCTTGGGTGGCTTGAAACGCTTCAAGAAAGAATAAAAGAAAAGTAAGTTTTCTATCTTTACGAATTTGGTTACACGATTGCGAGTCCTAGATCCTTTTGTTGGGAAATTTTTTTTTTTTTTTTTTAAATTCCGCTGTTTTCTGATTCGTGTTTTCCAACAAGTGGTATCAGAGCCACCTCGTTAATCGTGTTTCTGATTCGTCTCAATTATTCTGAATTTGGTAGAAATTCTTAGGCTTAGATGCGAATTAGGTATTCATGAGTTCTTTTAGAAAGCCTGAAATACGAAACTGTAATTTTTCCTGAATTTCTGAAACTGTTTTCTTAAATTGTGATTTTGAAAACCGTTTTGATTGAAATATGTTTAAATCGAATTTTAATTTTTGGATTGAACCGGGTTTTCGAGAAACCCAGAAATACGAAACGAACACGAAAAGCAACGAGCCTAGGCGTGCTAGCATATCGCACGCCCAGGCCCGTCGTGCGGCCCAGCTCCTCCCGCAACAGCGCGGGAGCCGTCCGGGGTGCGCCTAGCCCAGCCCATCCCGCAACCGCGCGGGACGCCTGCCCAGTCCGCCTAGTCGCGACGGGCGCATGATGCGCGGCCGGCGCGCGTACGCGAGCTGCAACTGCCGCGCGCTGTGCGCGCGCTGCTGCGCGTCTATGCCGCGCGCGGCTAGGCCCCTTTTCGGGCCCGTTTTCGTGTTTTTCGTGTTTTCAGTCCGTAAAATCCCGATTTAATTTTATTTTAATTTTATCTTTTAAAATCAGTTTTGTTAAAATAAAATTATTTTAAAATTTTGATTAAATTGGGATTTTTGAGAAATTAAAGCGATTTGGATTTTGGAAAAATTATAAATTTTATTTTCTGAAAATAATGAAAGAATAAAATTATTAATTTTGGAAATTAATTGGAATTTTATTGGTTTATTGTTTTTCGGGTTTTATTGAAAAGGCTCTTGAACAAGAATTGCATCTAAGCCGTGTTTTTAAGTCATTAGGACTTGAAACGAGAATTTTAATTTATTGGCTAAATTTAAATTCTCGCAAAAGCATGTTAGGTGATCATGGGTTTAGATCTATGTATGGTTTTAATTTATGCACATAGATGGTTTAAATTGGGGTTGGAGCCCTATAGTTGCGTTTTTCAATTGAGGTTGGAGCCTCACTTATGTGCGTACTGTTATGTGATTTATTATGTGGCTTTCCATATTACTGTTTTTGAGGCCGGGGTATGCCCCGTGTAATTGTCTAAGGCCAATATGAAGATTGAGCCTTATTACTTTATGTCTTTTTCCTTTTTATTGTAATTTGAGAGTAGAGATAGGTGGTGAGGTTTTATTTTCATTTTGGAGACAATGCACCCATGGAGTAAGATGGACCACATTCAAGTAACAAGGAGGCCATAAGTGAAGACCCCTCAAAATGTTAGGGAGGGGAATCTCAATTGTTAAATGTAATAGAGATAGGGCTCGTATTTTGTTACCGCTTTCCCTTATGTGATTTGAACTGTTTATGTGGCATGTATGTTAAAACTTGTGATTGTGGAGTGGCTCCCACATATCACGCATAAGATAGGTAGAACCCATGATCATTACATGTTAGTATCATGCTAGGACATGTTATCTGTTTATGTGCTTGTTTGAAATGCATTTAAGTGTACTTGCATTAATCAAGACTAATAAAATTGGATAACATATATGTTGGTGAGGTCGAACCGGACAACTCTCTGGTTGATTCGAAAATTCCCATTAAATATTAAGCTAATTTCGAACAAATAGGTATTTAATTCGAGATGCAAATTTTGAATTAAATTCCTAGCATTCCATCAATAGGTTTTAAGTTTAGTAAGTAAAGCTAGTTATTGTCCGCGAGTCGTGGGATAGCTAGTGGAGCTTATTAGTTCTTAGTTACCTAATTGATCATTTTAAATGATCAATATTTCGTGGTCAATTTTAGCAAGGGCGATGTCCGCGAGTCGTGGGTCGTTCGAACTAAGTTTTGGTCATGATCTTATGATTGATGGGTCTAGCTTAACGCCTAAGTAAATATGGATGTCGCACGAGTCGTGGGTCCATATTGAAAGATAGGTGATGCAAAAACAATTACTAAGAGTTCTAAAGGTGTTAGAATTGGTAAGTTGTACCTACCTAGGGTTCTTACTTAGAATGTCCGCGAGTCGTGGGTTCGAGGTAAAATGCCTAGGATCTTAGTACCCATTGGGAAACGTGTTCCTCTTAGATCTTTGGGAATTCTAGATCTTTGAAAAACAGTGGGAGCTACATTAGATTAAAGACCTTATCTTTTGTATATCGTTATAATTCAGCATGCTCACTAGTTCTCTGTTTTACCATTTAGGTCGTAGATTCTGTGATTCTCTACGTGTTTTGAAATGGCAACCAAAAACCCTCTTGTATCGATCCTCGAGTCAAACAAGTTGACTGGTCCCAACTATTCTGATTGGCTGAGGAATCTAAAAATCATTTTAGATTCTGAGAAGAGAACTTATGTTCTCTTCGAAGGGGAGCCTAGTCCCGAAGGGGAGGCTCCCACTCGGGCCGAGCGGGATGCGATTCAGAAGTGGAAGGATGATAATCTCCAAGCCCGTTGTCTTATGTTGGCTAACATGTCTCCGGACTTGCAAAGGCAACATGAGGCCATGGAATTTGCTTGGGAGATTTACGACCACTTAGAGCAACTTTACCGCCCTCATGAACGTGTTACAAGGTATAACACTTCAAAGGAATTGTTCCACTTGAGAATGAGGGAAGGTTCGAGTGTCCATGAATATGGACTCAAGTTTCTTGCCCTTACTGAGAAACTTGCTTCCATGGACATGCCACTGAAAGATGAGCTTTCAGTGGATTTGTTGCTAGCTTCGCTCCCACCATCATTCAACCCATTTGTCCTTAACTTCAACATGAATCATGCTGGTGCTACTGTAGCTGAGCTGATTAGTCAGCTTGTGACTGCTGAAAGCACGATCAAGAAGGACAATAAAGTTTTGATGGTGAATGCTCCATCTTCCTCTTCTGGGCCTTCTAAAGGTAAGGGCAAAAAAGCCCATAAGAAGAAGAAGAAACCCCTTAGGCCCACTGGTGGCATTTCGAAGAGGAAGGCCCAAAAGAAGAACCGTGATCAGAAAGAGGATGTTTGCTTCCATTGTGGCAAAGCGGGACATTGGAGGAGAAACTGCCCAGAGTACAAGGCTACTCTAAAAAAAGGTATCTTTCTCGTTGAAGTGAATCTTTCTATTAATTCTAGTTCTTGGGTACTTGATACCGGTTGTGGAACTCATATCTGTAATGATGTACAGATGCTAAGTGATGTTCAACAACTCAAAGAAGGAGAATGTGTCTTGAAGATCGGCGATGGCTCAAACGTTGAAGCTCGAGCTTTAGGCACAATTAGATTAGATTTAGGTAGTTTTGAGTTAGTATTAAATAAAGTCCTTTATGTACCGAGCATTATTCGTAATATAATTTCAGTTCCAATATTAGATTGTGAAGGTTATGAAACTTATATTAAGAATGGTAAATACTTTATCAAACGGAACAACTCTTCCGTTCATATCGGTACTCTAAGTAATGGACTTTACCTAACTCAAAATATCAATATTATGAATATACAACGAGAAACAAAGCGTAAGAGAGATGACAAAGTTTCAGCTCCCTTATGGCACGCTAGATTAGGACACATTTCCAAAAACAGAATTAGCAAGATAAACACTTTAGGATCATTCTCTGAAAATGATCTCAAAGAGTTAACTTCTTGCGAATCCTGTCTCAAAGGAAAAATGTCCAAAGTCCCTTTTAAAGGAACTGTGGAACGTGCCACTAAGGTTTTGGATTTGATCCATACTGATGTTTGTGGACCGCTTAGTGTAAGCACTAGAAACAATCATCAGTACTTCATAACCTTTACTGATGACTTTAGTCGGTATGGTTATGTATACTTAATGAAGTATAAATCTGAAGCTTTTGAGAAATTCTTAGAATTTCAAAAGGAGGTTGAGAACCAAACTGGTCACAAGATCAAAGCACTTCGATCTGATCGAGGAGGCGAATATCTTAGTGAAGAATTCCTTAATCATCTCAAGGATAATGGGATTATCTCTCAGTGGACTCCTCCGGGAACTCCTCAGCTTAATGGAGTTTTTGAGAGAAGGAATCGAACCCTACTTGATATGGTTCGTTCCATGATGAGTTTCACTGACTTACCACCTTCTTTCTGGGGTTATGCCCTAGAAAGTGCAGCAAAGATTTTGAATCTAGTTCCCTCTAAGTCAGTCCCTAAAACGCCGTATGAAATGTGGCATGGTAAAATCCCTAGTTATTCTTACTTAAGAATTTGGGGTTGTCCTGCTTACGTGAAGAGGACAGTGGGAGATAAGTTAGAATCTCGTTCTAACTTATGCTACTTTGTAGGTTATCCTAAGGAATCCATAGGATACTATTTCTATGATCAATCTGAGCAAAAGGTGTTTGTTTCCAGAAATGCCACTTTTCTTGAGGAACCGTTCCTTAAAGAAAAGAAAGGCAAGATCATAGAATTAGAAGAAGTACAAAATGACCCCACATCACCCACTGAAGAAACGTCCCACTCTGATCAACTACAACCAATCACGAATTTCGATACACACGAAAATCCTCCTCTAAGGCGTTCTGAACGCACTCCTAGACAGCCGGAGAGATGGTATGGATTCTTCCATGAAATCTCTCAAAAGGATAATGATCCTTCAACATATGAGGAGGCACTTTCAGATTCTGACTCTGAACAGTGGATAGAAGCCATGAAATCCGAAATGGATTCCATGAACTCCAACCAAGTTTGGACCTTGGTAGATTTGCCTGATGGGGTCAAACCCATAGGTTGCAAATGGATCTTTAAGAGAAAGCTTGGAGTTGATGGAAGCATTGCAGCCTACAAAGCAAGACTGGTTGCAAAAGGATTCACTCAAGGACCCGGCGTGGATTTTGATGAAACATTTTCACCAGTTGCAATGCAAAAGTCTATTCGGATCATGCTTGCCATTGCTGCATATTATGACTATGAGATATGGCAAATGGATGTGAAAACTGCCTTTCTCAATGGTGACATTGACAAAGACATTTATATGGAGCAACCCATAGGTTTCACATTCAGTGGGAGTGAGCAAAAGGTTTGCAAACTCCAAAAATCAATCTATGGATTGAAACAGGCTTCTAGGAATTGGAACATTCGATTTGATGAATCAGTCAAAGCGTTTGGCTTCATCCAAATTTCGAATGAATCATGTGTGTATAGAAAGGAATTGGAGACCTCAGTGCAATTCTTAGTACTTTATGTTGATGACATCCTTCTTATTGGGAATTCGAAGGATGACATGAAAGTGACTAAGTTATGGTTATCGAACCAATTCGAGATGAAAGATCTTGGTGATGCGTCCTATATCCTTGGAATTAAAATCTATAGAGATAGATCTAGAAGGTTAATAGGACTATCACAGTCGATGTACATTGACAAAGTATTGAAGAGATTCAATATGGAGTCAGCAAAGGTTAAGAACCTTCCTATGAGTGTAGGAACATGTCTTTCAAAGAAGATGTGTCCTAAGACCAACCTTGAGAAGGAAAGAATGACTCATACACCTTATGCATCAGCAATAGGTAGCATAATGTATGCAATGTTATGTACTCGACCGGATGTGGCTTATGCACTTAGTGTAACGAGTCGGTTCCAATCTGACCCTGGAGATGGTCACTGGGCTGCCGTGAAGAATATTCTGAAGTACTTGAAAAGTACTAAAGATTTATTCTTAGTTTACGGAGGTCAGAAAGATCTTACTGTCGAAGGATACTGCGATGCAAGCTTTGCATCTGACTTAGATGATTTTAAGTCAATGTCAGGATACATTTTCTGCCTAAACGGCGGAGCAGTGAGTTGGAAGAGTTCCAAGCAAACTACCACTGCTGATTCGACCACTGAGGCCGAATACTTAGCTGCAAATGATGCAGCTAAGGAAGGTGTTTGGATTAGAAACTTCATTCAAGAATTGAATGTTGTTCCTAGCATGAAAGACCCCATTACTGTGTTTTGTGACAACACTGGGGCGGTTGCTCAAGCAAGAGAACCAAGATCTCACCAACGGACCAAGCACATTATGAGGAAGTATCACCTAATCCGTGATATTATCAAAAGAGGAGATGTGCAAATTGAGAGGGTCACATCAGCAGAGAACGTGGCAGATCCACTTACTAAACCCCTTAGTCGAGAAGCTTTCCAAGGTCATCTTCAGAAGATGAGACTTAGAGTAGCTTTAGAATGGCTTTGACGGGCAAGTGGGAGATTGTTAGGAATAGTGCCCTAGAAAGCCGATTGTATATCCGCTTTGTGCTTTTCCTTATTGTAATCACAGACAATCTTTGAATGAAATAACGAATTGAGGCAACACTTCTTTATATGCTCTTGTTTGGTATGCGTTTACTTTATCTGTGCATGTATGAGAACTCCCCTAATCCTGATGACTTTAGGACTCTACCATTTAGGTGAAATGGTTCATGAAACGAGCCCTATATCACATAAGTCATGATTAGTAAAATACTCCAAGCCGATGAGTCCTACAGACAGTGGGAGTGTCAACCTGACTCCTCTAAGGCTTGCTTGTGGGATCACGCCCTTAAGAAGGACCACCTTGTTTCATGGAGGTGCAAAGTGTATAGCTGATACGTGCGTGATACATGAGGGTGCTTACTTTAATAAGTAAGTTCACTGAGGTGCCCCGTGTGAGAACATTCCTAAATGGGAAAGGAAGTTTCTATTTCAGGAAATGGAAACTTCCAGATTAGGAAATATCTCACGAGTCATTGATGTGATTAATTGATCCTTAGACTTGAGGTTCCATGTTACTTTATGAGTTAACTCTGTAGTCTTAGGTATAAGCTTTAAAGGGTGTCGCCTTAGACAACTGATTCAAGGCTTATGCTGGGGCTGCACAAGTGATTCATGAAAGTGAATGAGAATCAAGAAAGGACCTACACTTGCATTTGCAAGGTGATCTCTTATTGTGTAAGTCATTCATATGCCATATGGAGTCCTTGGCCAAGGCAGTAGATCAAGACATCAAGAAAAGAGTTTCTTGGATTGAGATCAAATGGATATGAAATGCACTTAGCTTTAAGACCGGATTATTAGGGTTCTGATTATTCCCTTGCCCTAGATTTTGGTTGAGAGATAGTAAGTAGGAGGATTGTATCTCACATGAATCAATGACTTAAAGGTTCTGTCGAATCCGAACATTCCAATTCAGCTAGGGGTTAAACACCTGTTGCTAGACTATGGTCGTTTAATCTGTGGACTGATTAATTAATTAGTGAATTAATTAATTAGGGTCACTGCTAATTGAATTGAGAACCTAGAGGGTCACACACAACAACTTGGTTACATGAGTTGAGGCTTGAAAATGATTAAATGAGTTAATCGGGCCAAGAGGGTTCCACACGTGTGAAATCACACGTGTGGCTCACGTGAACACGTGTGTATATATATATTATATATATATATTAAATAATTAATTAGTTAATTATTTAATAGACTTTGGTTTAATTTTGAATTAAAAAGAAAGTCTAATTTTGGAGAAAATAATCTAGTTAATTAATTACGAATTAATTAATTAGATAAAAATAAGTTATTTATTTTATAATAAATAAAGTATAAAATTATCCAAAAATAGTTTGGATATTTTTAGCTCTCTTAAAAGTTGACTAGAATTAGAATTCAAAGTCAAAGTTGGAAAATACTTGGTGATCAAGTAATAGGAGAGAGAGGAACCAAATCCTAGTCCAATAAGGACTAGGTTCGGCCGCCCCTCCCCTTTCCTATATATAGGGGAGCTCATGCTCCCCTTTAGAGCTAATTGACAATTCTTGGTTCATGTGTTGAACACCTTCCTTTCTCCAAGATTAAATTAAACCCTAGGTTAAGCCTAAACACTAACTAGAGAACTAGCATCCTTACTAGTTAGATTGTGATCAAGTTGGTGGACTTTCTCTAGAGACTTCAAGTTAGAAGTTTGAAGATTCGAGCTTTACCAAGGAGAGGGGATCAAGCCGCGAGAAGAGCGTTCTTGGGTGGCTTGAAACGCTTCAAGAAAGAATAAAAGAAAAGTAAGTTTTCTATCTTTACGAATTTGGTTACACGATTGCGAGTCCTAGATCCTTTTGTTGGGAAATTTTTTTTTTTTTTTTAAATTCCGCTGTTTTCTGATTCGTGTTTTCCAACAGTTGCTCCTCAGCAAATCCAAGTCAAATTCAAATCAGCATCAAAGGTGTTCATCAGTGTGTTCTTCGGCGTTTACCAAAATCAAGGCGTTTAATTCGCGATTAAGTCAAAAGACCCGCAATTAACGTTTTGAAGAGACAAATCAAACCCAACGGAAGATCGAAGCTCCAGAGTCAACAAAGGCATTTCAAACCTTCCTGATTTCAGCAAATTCTTGTAGGAAGAATCAGAGGAATAAATCAGAGATTGTACCCACAAATTCAAATAAATCAATAAAATTTATTTGTGATTATTTCTTGTGGTTAATTATTTAATTAACACGGAAATTGAGTTACACCTATGATAAGCAACAAGGAGATTACAAGATTTTTCCAGAAGGAAACAGACAAAAGACTTAGAAGACTCTCAAAAATAGCTATCTAATTCCTGTTTACGATATTGAACCCCTCGAAAAGATCACAGGAAACCTAACTAAACTAGTACCCATGGTGTCAGAGCACAAACAACTTACAGATCATACAGGATTCCACTTGTGGGGCTTGAGGCTCGGAGTTCTCAACCGCGGGGGCGGGAGTCTCTTCGGTGGCCGGTGCTTGGGAAACAGCATTGGTAGGGCCCTCAAGGATAGGTACAACATCTGTGGTCCCCGTATTAGTCTCCTCAGTAATGGGCTCCTCGACAGGTTCGTGCGCCGCTATAAACTCCTCTTGAAGGAGGGTAACAAGTTCAGCATATTTTGGTTCCGCCAGGGTGTCCTCCGGGTTCTCCTCGGCCTCGGCTGGAGCGTTCGATTCCTCATCATATTAAAGGCCTAAGCGCCAGTTGTTAGGAATAGTGCCCTAGAAAGCCGATTGTATATCCGCTTTGTGTTTTTCCTTATTGTAATCACAGACAATCTTTGAATGAAATAACGAATTGAGGCAACACTTCTTTATAAGCTCTTGTTTGGTATGCGTTTACTTTAGCTGTGCATGTATGAGAACTCCCCTAATCCTGATGACTTTAGGACTATACCATTTAGATGAAATGGTTCATGAAACGAGCCCTATATCACATAAGTCATGATTAGTAAAATGCTCCAAGCCGATGAGTCCTACAGACAGTGGGAGTGTCAACCTGACTCCTCTAAGGCTTGCTTGTGGGATCACGCCCTTAAGAAGGACCACCTTGTTTCATGGAGGTGCAAAGTGTATAGTTGATACGTGCGTGATACATGAGGGTGCTTACTTTAATAAGTAAGTTCACTGAGGTGCCCCGTGTGAGAACATTCCTAAATGGCAAAGAAAGTTTCTATTTCAGGAAATGGAAACTTCCAGATTAGGAAATATCTCACTAGTCATTGATGTGATTAATTGATCCTTAGACTTGAGGTTCCTTGTCACTTTATAAGTTAACTCTGTAGTCTTAGGTATAAGCTTTAAAGGGTGTCGCCTTAGACAACTGATTCAAGGCTTATGCTGGGCCTGCACAAGTGATTCATGAAAGTGAATGAGAATCAAGAAAGGACCTACACTTGCATTTGCAAGGTGATCTCTTATTGTGTAAGTCATTCATATGCCATATGGAGTCCTTGGCCAAGGCAGTAGATCAAGACATCAAGAAAAGGGTTTCTTGGATTGAGATCAAATGGATATAAAATGCACTTAGCTTTAAGACCGGATTATTAGGGTTCTGATTATTCCCTTGCCCTAGATCTTGGTTGAGAGATAGTAAGTAGGAGGATTGTATCTCACATGAATCAATGACTTAAAGGTTCTGTCGAATCCGAACATTCCAATTCAGCTAGGGGTTAAACACCTGTTGCTAGACTATGGTCGTTTAATCTGTGGACTGATTAATTAATTAGGGTCACTGCTAATTGAATTGAGAACCTAGAGGGTTACACACAACAACTTGGTTACATGAGTTGAGGCTTGAAAATGATTAAACGAGTTAATCGGGCCAAGAGGGTTCCACACGTGTGAAACCACACGTGTGGGTCACGTGAGTGACACGTGTCCTTGTGACACGTGTCCCACACATGTAAATATATATATATTGTATATATATATATATATATATATATATATTAAATAATTAAATGTGTTAATTATTTAATAGACTTTGGTTTAATTTTGAATTAAAAAGAAAGTCTAATCTAGTTAATTAATTATGAATTAATTGATTAGATAAAAATAAGTTATTTATTTTAAATAAATAGAGTATCAAATTATCCAAAAATAGTTTGGATATTTTAGCTCTCTTGAAAGTTGATTTGAATTTGAATTCAAAGTCAAAGTTGGAAATTACTTGATGATCAAGTAATAGGAGAGAGGGACCAAATCCTTGCCCCATAAGGACTAGGTTCGGCGTCCCTCTCCCACTCCTATATATAGGGAAACTCAAGCTCCCCTTAGAGCTAATTGGCAATTCTTTTGGTTCATGTGTTGAACACCATCCTTTCTCCAAGATAAACGAAACCCTAGGTTAAGCCTAAACACTAACTAGAGAACTAGCATCCTTACTAGTTAGATTGTGATCAAGTTGGTGGACTATCTCTAGAGAGCTTCAAGTTAGAAGTTTGAAGATTCGAGCTTTACCAAGGAGAGGGGATCAAGCCACGAGAAGAGCGTTCTTGGGTGGCTTGAAACGCTTTAAGAAAGAATAAAAGAAAAGTAAGTTTCTTATCTCTACGAATTTGGATACACGATTGCGAGTCCAAGATCCTTTTGTTGGGAAAATTTTTAAATTCCGCTGCTTTCTAATTCGTGTTTTCCAACACCAGTGCCCTCGAGCCTTGGGGTCCACCAGGCCCAGTGTGATCAACTGACCCGCGGCCAAATTGAAGGCCGTTTGGGCCTCATCATAGCAGTGCAGGCTGGCCGCGAAGTGGAAGGCTTTAGAATGACAGAACTTGGCCAGAGCCTCGCGGTTCACCTCGGCAATCCGCTCGGGAGCACCCTGTTGAACACCTCCTCACAGGCCTTTTTGGTGGCCTCGGTGAACTTCTTCTCAGCGCCGCTGAGTTGCCTGCTTCTTTCATCCAAATCCTGGATCAGCTTTGCATTACTCTCCTTGTACTTATTCGCCTTAGCACGAGCCTTCTTACGGGACTCCTCCCTCTTCTCCAGCTCCTTCTTGACCTAGGCATGTTCCGTCTCGAGGGACTCAAATTTGGCCCTCAGGATGTCGTTTTTCTCCTGAAGCTGGGCAGGGTTGGCAGCGTGAACCATCTTCTTGTATTTCGCCTTATGCTCATAAAAGATCAACGAGTGCTGCTGCAAATTCTTGACCCTCGGGATGGCTTCCTAAAAAATGATTAGACAACACTTAGGCAAATTTTGAGGAAGAAACATGGAACCAAAAATTCAAAAACATTTATGAGAGAATGAGGTACTTACCGCGATAAGGGCATGGCAGAGGTCCTCCACCACCTGGTTTGTGCTCTGGGCAAACAATTTCCTATGATCGCCCGTAAATTGCAGTCTTTGAAAGATCCCGTACACCAAGTTCCTTGTAGAGGGGCAATCAACCAGAAGAGTGGGACCTGAAGAAGAGGCCCATTAGTATGAGCTATTTCCGATGCGCTTGAAGGCCCATATATGTTCCCCCTTGGAAGAGGAGGTCTCGCCTTCTCCAGGCTTGCCAATCACCACCTCTTTCCCCTTCCCCGTCACAGGAACGGAGTCAGGGAATCTCTTCCTCTTCTTGGATGGAGGGGTATCAACCTCCTGCACCTCCCTGATGACAACGCCTGACCGCTGCCCTCGGCTCTCGTTGGGACCAATTTGGAGAGGCCGGTCCCCGTCTCTTGGTCTAGAATCATCCCTTTGGCGAGGGACAATTCTATTTTCAGGGGTTTCCCCATGGACTTCCCCTCGTCCCCTGCCAGGGGCGCTCGAGCATCCTCCGCCACGGTCCCCCTTATGGCCATCTCCTCGGCTGCCACCCGAGCGTCCAAACCGTGGTTGTTGGTGTTGGTGTTGCTGCTGCTGTTGTGGGTTCTGAGGGCACCTCCGAGCGTCCAGAAACGCTGCCACATCACGCATACCCCCTCTTCCTGCCATCAGTATGCTTGGGCTTGTAAAAAAAAAAAACGAGGTTCAGCCTTCCTTGATCAAAATTTACAAAGGACAAAGTTAGTGATCTTATCTAAAGTTAGCTTCCTAGAATCTAACCATCTCTTTCCAAGTTCCGAGCGGGCGGGTTAGCAATCATGTCAGGATCGTTCATAAGCCCGCAAAGGAATAGAAGCTCTTCATCATCCATCAATTCTTTGGCTCTAATGAGCCAACCCGCGTTCCTCAGCGCGAGGGCTAAATCCTGAGCCCATGATAAAGGGAATATGGGCTCTAAACGGGACTTTACGATAGGCCCCTCTCCATGGATAACCCACTCTCGTGGGACGCCAAAATCATCACCCTCGGGGCCCTTACAAAAAAGAATTCCTCCTTCCATTCAACGTCATAAAACGTCGAGGGTGCGTCTATCAATCTCAAATTAGATTTTGCTTGCACATAATAGAAACCCGCCCTCGGGGATGAACGTGGTGAGTGGGCTACCTGAAAAAGGCAATTAAAATTGTGGATCGAGGGCTCATTTCCAATACACTTCATCAGGATTACAAAGGCATTGATGAGGGTTATGCCATTTGGGACAATTTGAGAAGGGCTCAGGTTTAAGAAATTGAGAATACTTACCACTGGAACAAAAATTGGAAATCTTAACCCTCCTTCCTTCATTGCATCCCTGTATACCGTCATCTCTCTGAGGGGTGGATTATGAGCCCTTTCGTGCGCTGTGGGTATCTGGTATGTAAATCGCTCATCCCAATATCTTGGAGCCCTCATTGTAACCAAATCTCCCATGGATATGATGCTTTGAATCTCATTTGGGGTCCTCTCAGTGGCTTGCATGCCAGAACTCTCCCCCTCAGCAGATTTCTTGGTTTTCTTACTCCTTCTCCTACGTTTTGCGGGGGGTCCCTCTGAAGGTCCGGCCACCACCTCCTGAACAAGACCCGGAATGGCTATAGTTACCATACTTCGTTGGGGGTTGATGGAACTCTTCGTCAAGGGCAAAGTCACCCCCTTCCTTTCTACCTCCATTACCAAGTCTATCTCTTCAAAGAGGTGGTCAACTCCACCAGGATTTCTTTCCCCCATAGCCGATACGGCGGTGTCAAGGTCCTCATCCCTAGTATCACCAAAAAAAATTTCTACAATTTGGTGGTGGGAAGTGGGATTGTGAGAAGAGGAACTGGAACTTTCCATATCCTCAATTTCCCTCACCGTTTCATCAATGATTTCTTTGGACATTATGAAGACAAGATGGGTAGAAGAAACAGCAATGGAGATGTAGAAGAAGGGAACACCTACGGATCTAAAGTTAACAAATAAGAAAGTTAGAAAGGTTTAAGGGTATACCTAAAAAGTTCTTGGAATCGCCTGGGTTTCTGAAGGATGCGAAAGAAGCTTCTGAGATTTTGTATGCTCTGAAAGTGATTGCGTGAAGAGGAAATGGAAATGAAGGCAAATCCCTATTTATAAGGAAGAGAGTTGGTGGGATTTGTGCAATAAATTCAAAAGTTGCAATCATTCCCACCTAGGTAACTACCCACTTTTGTGAACTGTCGTACATGTCCCGAGATTCATGCGTCGTTTCCTAAAAAGGTGCACCCACTCGCCCCAGCAGCATTAAATGCCTGACGTTTCGAGCGGTCGAAGTGAAGGGACTGCATTCAATACGGCCTCAGAACAGCATCCTCGAGCGCACAATTTCCCACCGAAAACTGACCCTCAGAGTTTGAAATTTTGAATTCCACAGTTCACACCACTGTGAACTACAGAATTGGGGGGCAAAATGATGAGGCTAAATTACGCTCGCGACACATGTGCGACATGTGGACCCATAACAGCGTTACACGGTGGCGACTTAGGGACATCTCACATCCCCCTTTGCGTGTAAAGTGTTCCCTTCGAGGGAATAGCCATTTCACCCTTACAAGGGACTCTGGCCTTCCCCGAGGGGAGGAATAAGGATAGCAGCAGGAATTCACCATGACCCTCGGGGCAATCCCTGATTTCGCCCTGGAGAGCTCTCCCCTGACATCACAAGGGTAAAGCTATTCTCTTCATGATCATGCTTTTGGCCCAGGCGTCCCTTTGGACCAAGCGAGCCCACAAAGCCCTTATCCAAACCCGAGCGTGCTTGACCCTCGGTAACAACCCAAAAAGCTCTCTGACACATAGTACATGCCCGCGCACCTGCCACTGTTGCCACCACCAACCTTTCCACAGGCTTTTGCAGAAGATCCCTTTTAGAGACTCCTCATTGCACCACGTGTCTAGGGCAACATCAATGCAGGACCACATGATAACAATTATCAAAAGGGTCTTGACCCTCAACTATAAATACTCAGATCTCACACGTGCTCTGTAAGCAAGTTTTATTCATTCAAGCTCTGTTTTACACTATTCATCTTTTTCAACTGACACCTGACACCTGACTTAAGCATCGGAAAGCCAACCTGGGAATCACCCCCATTCCCCCAGCTTGGCCTTCTGACCGTTTGGTGTTTGTTCCTAGCAGGTTGAACCCATCTTATCTGGCGATCCTCGCCTGAGCCCTGATCTCTATTTCCTCACACATAAACAAATTCTAAGGTATTGGAGTTTGCCACTCTGGATTAAACCCCGTAATTATATTAGTAACACCATAATTTCTACTTCACAAAATAATTATAATCATAACACTATGATAATATTTTCTTTGTTAATACGAAAAAATTATAGTTCTGACCTAATTCGATCAAACTCAATTCATTGTTTAAGTGTATTATAATATTTTACTAACAAATATATATCACTTATAATCTATACTATTATATTAAGTAAGAAATTCAAAGGTCTTTTGAGCTCTAAAAGTATTTTTCTTCCAGTACTTCATTAACGGCCTTCTTTTCAACTCTAATTTTTTTTTCTTTTTTATTTGTTCTTTCTCATCATTCCCACCGCGGTATTGTTTTTTTAATTTATCTCTTTAACTCATTTTTTTTCTTCACCTCAATTCAAATTTTTTCTATTATATATATATATTTTTATTTTTTCCCATATTTTTAAATTTTATTTTATTATTATTTGGTACTAATCTGATATTATTTTAATATATTCATTTATTTATTTATCATAAATTTATAATTATACTAAAGATAAATATTAATATGAATAATTTAATAATATATATTTAAATAACAATAATTATTTTATCTGCACACGTATCTACCGTCGGAATTTGCTAATATATATTATTAGAGATATAAATTTTTTAAATTTTTAACAGCTAACACTTAATAATTATCATTAATATATTTTTATGTAGTGATCCTAATTGTTTATAGTATTATTGTTGTGCTTTATTATCACTCACGCATTTCCACAGCAATCATCCATAAAGCAAACGTTGATGCTCATCCAATATCCAATTTAGCTTACAAATTACAAAGATATTTATCTTATAAGAACAAAAACAATGAAAGTTGCAATTAATAATATTAAGAAAAGAACATTCGAAATAATATTGATTTCCAGGTCCATCACCACTACATACAACATGATAGCATCAGCTTACACCACTTATATCAATCGGTCAATTTTCCATTACCTCATCACCCTATTTATTAGCCATTAGGATTCCCACTATCTTTCAATTTCACCATTTTTCTACTACAATTGCTTTTGGGCATAATGTCATCTACAATTATTAGGTTGATGGGGTAGTAAAAATTCTTGATCAATTGAACCAGGATGGAGCCGGATTTAATATTGTGGAGGTCAAATTTTAAAATATTAAAAATGAAGTGGTAAAATCTTTAATTAGGGGGCAAAAAATTAGAATATTAAAAAATTAAGAGATAAAAATATAAATATATCAAAAATATACATAAAAAAATTAAAAAATCTAAAAAATTAGGAGGACGGGGGGCCACCACATGCCATCCTCCCCCTCCCCCACCCCCCGGCTCCGTCATTGAATTGAACCCTCACGTTACAAAATTTTTTAGATATATTTTTGGTGTTTTAGTTTGTTTATTACGAATTCAAATCGAATCGGGAACCATCTGTGTTTAGTCCCGTCCCCGGAAGTAGCGGAGGCGTTGGCGGTATTAACGACTATTACGTAGAGGAGAGACTTTGGTGGGAAACAAATTGAGGTGGAGGATGATTACTTGAATGTTATAAATAAAATCAACTCTACTGAGAAAGATTATTCGATCATCGGGATCATTGTACTTGATATTAAAACTTTATTTTGTCATTTTGATGTTTGTCATTTTATTTTCACCAAGTGTGAAACTAACTGCACTAACTTCGACTTGTGGAGGATTATCTGACTTTCCAACTCGCGTTGCATCCTTTATATCTTCTGACTTGGTTTAGAAGCATCCTAAAAAACTATATATTATAAAGATAATATTGTGTAACTTTGACAACTGCAATATTATTCATCATGAGGTATTGTCGAAAATCACACATTAAATGTCTCCAATTAAATTTTTTGTTTATGCAGTGAATCATGCACAATCCTAATTATTAGTTAGTAATTGGATTATTTTTATTAATTTACTAAAGAAATCATTAGAATTGCTCTTATTCTATTAACCCAGCCGATAAAATACTTACCTATAGTATACTTATTATTTGATTGATCACTTTTCGTAAATTATTTTTAACACATGACTCATGTTTTATTGAAAAATATTAATTTTTCACCGTAAATGAAATATGTATTAATACCTAAATGAACGAGATGACAATTTGAAAATTTTAATAAGATACAAATAACAATTTGAAACATTTAAAACTTTAGATAAAAAATTTAGAAAACAACCATAATATAAAAATAAGTTAATTTTTCTCTAAATTTTATATCAATAACATAACAAATATAAACACATTTCCTCCATCATTATACTTTTTTTTGTTTTTGGTGAACATCATTATACTAATTTGTTAGTAGAATTATTAGTTACATTAATTGAAGTTTTAGGTATGTACCATTAGGTACATAACATGCATAAAGATAGTAGTGATGACTGACGTGACCAATTTATATATGATTAATTAACATATGTGATATATACACAGTATATTAAAGATGGTGCAAATCAGAGTAGGAGGGTTTCCCGCAATTAATTTTGAATTTTAATTATGTTGAGTCATTTTCATCCTACGAAAATTTTCAATATCTAAAGACTAAGTGGAAACCTTGATATCCATGTTTTGTCACCAAAATGGCATCATCATACACTTGCTTCTATCAGGTGTCTCTCCATATGATTCACGCACATTTTTTAAAATATTATTTCACCGTATCTTATATATCAGATACACATGACGCTGTACCGATATTTCTCACATGAAAATTTAAAAAAAAAATTTATATTATCGTATTCATCTTGTGTTGTATCCATGTTGTCGTATTTGTGTCTGTACATCATAGTTTCTCTCTAATTTTATATTTAAATTTAATAATTAGATGATTAGGAACAATTAACTAGAAAATGTACTCATGTATAATTATAATAAATAGTTATGAATTTAAAGCACTACCAGAAAATTGCTGAAAATTAACGAAAATATTTCATTAGTTTTTCATTGAAAATATGAACCGAAAACCAACATAGAACCAATGATATAAAAAAAAAATACATACTAATAGAAGGGTTTTTCCCATCATTATGTCATTTGTTTTCCGTTAGAAAGATAAATTCAACGAATTAAATTAATCAAAACATTACCGACACGAAATCGTTTAACGCGAAAATTGTTTCCAAACTTATTAACCCTATTTGAAAATTGAGATTGAACAATTTACTTAAAACAAATTCAAATATTTTATTTAATTGATAAACTCAAAATGTATTTAGTTTGATATACATTTATTCTCTTCAATCATGGGTGTTGATGATTGATCCAATCAATATACTTTTCTTAGTTTTCTATCTTTGATTGTATATCACTAGCCATTTATATACGTTCCGCTTAAAATAACTAAGAAGATAGAAACACTTCTGTTTTTCAAATGTATCAAAACAAGTTCTACAAGCATCTTCTTCTGCTCCAAACTCTCCAATATTTTACTGCTTTAACTTTCTACGACTCAAACTCCCGATATTTTTACAACTATTTGTAAAATATAAGATTGATGGAGTTAAAATCTTGAGCACAGGGCTCGAGTTGTAAATCAGCTTGACCACCTAAAATTTGTAAGTTTGGAGAAGATTGCTCAACCAGAGAGTTGCTGAAATAAAGAACAAACATGAGTTCGAGACCAACTCGGGATAGGATGAAATTTTATTCGAAATTGTTACTCTGACGCTCAAGTCAGCAGACTAATATTAGGTCAAATGAAAGAAGTCAAGTTTGAGTGCAATTAATGAGCTTATTTGCCGGAGTATACCCTCAACCACTGAGTAGTGGAGTCTACCGTGACTATCACAGTGTATTTAATACGTGGTCGGTCATTTATTCCATAAATTGTGAGTGGCCACGTGACCACTCTGGGGATGAGAGGGTCGAAGACTTTCCTCGAGTGAGACCTTCAAACTAGAGATCTGTCGCTCCATACTTGTTTCTTGAAGAATGGGTTAACCATCCGAACTCCAAGTCGAAATTACAGATATCCACGAGGAAGGAGTGGTTGCCACAAGTTGCTTCCAAAAATATGCCATGTAACAGGTGGGGCCATACCATATCAGCCACAATTACAAAAAATTCTGTTCCATAAATTTAGCTGAAAGAAGAAGCTAGGAAGAGTGGTGGGTAACACAGAACAGGCAAAATGGAGGTAGTAGACATCCCACTGTTGTCTCAGAATCACAGCCAAAATGGAATCCTACAGCCTTAATTATGCATCATTATTCCACTTTCCAATTTGGTTGGGGGATTCTATAATATCTCCCAACTTATTTCTTTTCTAAATGACAAAAGAATAATATTCCTTAAATATTAGTAATAATTATTATTCTCAGCCATGCATGTTCATTTTCCCTTATAAATTCACGTCCTTTACTTTTTTCGAGGGGTTGGCTCCGAATCCATGCCTACCTCTTTATCAAAATATTAATTCCCTCATCCATTAGCATTTATACGGGTGACATCACATTCTTTTCTTCAATTAGATTTAATGAAACAAAATTATATTTTAGGAAGAGTTACATACAGGTTCCTAAGGTTAGACTTAATTATAAACCGATTCCTATTCTTTTAAATATTACACTGTAGTTCCTAAGCCTTGTTAATTTGTTAATTTTTATATACTTTTAGGGACAATTTTGTATTTTTGGTCATACATTATATGTAACACTCATAAAACCTTCAGGGATATAAGTGTACTTTTATAAAATTCGTTAATGGACCTCACACAAAACAAGAAATATAGGGACTACAGTGCAATATTTAAAAGAATAGAGGTCGGCTTTTAATTAGGTCTAACCTCAAGGTAGTCAAATGTAATTATTTCTATATTTTATTTATTATGATGTATGCATTAATAGATGATTCTATAAATCATAAGAGGGTCATTAATCGAAAGAGATTCGTTCATTTTGTATAACCAAATATTAGGGTCGGGTTTCTTTTCAAACTTTAGATATGGGGTAGTTTGAAATTAACTAATCAATTGTTCTATTATTTGAGATATCTATAATTTACGAGAGAACTAGTTATTATAATCGATCAGAATAAGGTCAAAAAAGTTATGGCATCCATCACTAGATAGACTTATATTTATAATTTTTGGCTATGAGCTTATTTTAATTTAATCCATAATTTTAAAAGGGTCGATATAATATTTTTATCTTTTATGGGGCTAGGGTTTAAACACGTATTTTTTAAATTACAAATTTAAAAATTCATAAATATATAACTAATGTTCCTTTTTTAATGGGGTCAGTTGACCCCACATTTATGTGAGTGGTGTCGTCCCTAATCCCTATAGTCTATAATGAATGTTGTGGTCTAGAAAAAATGATTTTATAAATTAAGACTTGTTAAGAGTATATAATATGATCTAGTTTAAAATTGATTTAATCACCCTAATATATATTAATCAACTTATAGAGTATTTTACACCTAATATGACATATTAAAAAATTTTAATGTAAGCTAGATTCAATCAAATGCATATTAATTATATTTATTTTATACATAAGCAAAGCTTTCGTCTTTGGTAATTTATGTACGCAATTATTATTGGTAGAAAAAATTTATACTTTAGTGACTAGATTTAGTTTCTTTCCAAAGGATTAGATTCGTTTCTAACTATAAATATTACATAAAATAAACTTTAAAACAAAACCAAGGATTATAGTTGATAAAATGGCATAAATTAAAGTAAACAAGCTCCAAATACATGGCCTAGGGTTAAATTAAAAAGAGATTTAAGGAACAATCTCTCTTAGTTAGGTATCAAACAACCCCATAATCTCTATTAAGAACATCATATTAATCTCGTGGACTTTTTTAGAATAGTATCTAAGAATCTTCATTAATTCTCAAGAATAATATCTTATTAAGAATCTTCGTCATTTCTTTCCCTAAATGTGGGACTCTAATTAGATATCATCTCGGAGGGATCATATTCTTGTTGGATAAGAGCTAGGTTACATAGTCCCGATGCGGGGCGAGTGCAGGTACGAGTGTGAAAATTTCAATGTGTAAAATTCTAAAAATAATTAAGTTTGAGAGCGATTTAAAGTGTTTAATAAAAAAATATTTTAAATAATTATATTTATAATATAACTTTATTTTATATATAATTTTAAATAAATTTTAAAAATAATATAAGACAATTAATTTTACAATTGATAATAATCTAATTCTATTATTTTACACTAATTAGATATTGTTGAATGTGTGAATTAAGAAATCTTAAATCATTTTAAAGTGAGAAATGTGCACAAATTTTTCAGCGCGGAAAACCAAAATTTTAAGTCGTTTTAAAGTAAGAAATGCCACAAATTCGCTAATAGGGAAAACCTAATGCAAGTGGATGAGTATATACATATAATAGAAGGATTATATATTATACCTACAAATCATTTTCTCCTACAATTTAATTAAAACAAAGCATATTAATGGAATTTTATACACGAATTAGATGATAAGGACACGACAATATAATACATATCTTTTAAAAATTTACGTATTATAAATTATATCCGATATGATATGATAAAATAATATTTTTAAAAGTAACAATATATTAGCAAAATATATAAACGCAGTTCACGTCGATATATCTGTCTAACTTGAGAATATATATAGTATCAATCGATGACGTACCAAGAAGAATTATTCTCCAGATCAGTGATATAGAGAATTTTATTTTGAATAATTTTATAGTTAGTAATACTATGTTTTATGTGACCTTTTATGCTGCAACTGGTGATATATATATATATACCTAGCAATTTTATGGAACGCAAATTAATATATTTGAAAATATTTATATTTATTACTCAAAATATTCGAATTACTACACAACATTATTATATGGTAAGATATGTAAATTTGTAAACTGAATACACAACAGCTGTATCAGTTAAATATTTTCTGATTTAAAATTTTATGAGGGCAGAATATACCTATAATAAGTGTGTTGAATATGCTATAAATATGATTAATTGTTGGAGAATTAATCAATAATTATGTAAAGGCATATCAAGAGTTGTTTGGAAAATGTGCATTGGTTATTGTTTCCCACATTGGAAAAATAACACTAAGTAGGCAGCTTTATATATTGTGGAACCCAAGAGAGGACTAATGGGCTCACACGCGGTGCGGTGCAGTGTACGGGCACGGGCACGGGGCCGGGGCCGGGCGAATGTGGCGTTTGATGGCGCACTTTGCACTTCCCATTACTTTTTGAGCCAGAGCCGGCCTAGTCCAATACAAAAGTTCAAACATTTGAACCAATGTCCAGATACATCCAATCAACCGGTTGGCATCTGTAACAGCTGAGTATTGGGCATTCATTGGGATTGAATTTCAGGTCATTACACCTGAAATTAATCCATTCAAATTCTCAATTTTCAGTTTTATTTTTAGCCAACACTTGAGAGCTACAGATAGCTCATTCCCCCACCTGAAAAACACAGCAAAATACTCATTCGAATTTTTGCAAATTACTATTGTCTGAAATTCTATAACCAGCTTGGCATATATCCTAAAAGTAAATCGTCTGCAACCTTTAGCAAACTCAGAGAGTAGGGGCGATTAACACTTTAAGGACAGGGATTACCCGTGTCATTCTGATCCCATTCCTACGATCTTCTCAACAATCTTAAAGTGTTAATTCGAAGATGGAATCAGAATCCTTCGGCATCATGAACCAGCAGAAGTTGGATCGCTTCGATGGAAACAACTTCAGCTGCTGGCAAGACAAAATGAGATTCCTGCTTACCGTCTTGAAGCTGGCCTATGTTCCGGATCCCAGCCTTCCACTATTTCCAAAAGATCCTCCTGCTCCCCAGCAACCTGTTGATTTGGATCCACCAGCCACTGCAGCAGGTGTTGTTCCTCCTGCTAATCCCACTACAGCAGGTGGTGCTCCTCCTGCCAATCCTCCTACAACAGGCGTTGCTCCTCCTGCCAATACTGCAGCAGTAGGTCCCTCCAGGAATGCCTTACAGATCCATCAGGAGATCGTGGAAACCCTTCAGTAACAAAGAAAAAAGAGAGCAGAAGATGAACAGTTGGCTCGTGGACACATTCTGAATACCTTGTCCGACAGACTGTACGATCTCTACACAAACGTGTAGTCACCTAGAGAACTGTGGGAGGCCTTAGAGTACAAATACAAGGCTGAGGAAGAAGGTACAAACAAATATTTGGTTTCTAAATATTTGGATTTTAAAATGGTTGACAACAAACCAATCCTGGAGCAAGTGCATGAGCTCCAGGTTATTGTTAACAAACTATCGATGGTTAAAATTGTTCTTCCAGAAACCTTCCAGGTAGGAGCTATAATTTGAAAGCTTCCTCCTGCTTGGAAAGATTATGCAAAGAGATTGATGCATAAGTCTGAGGATTTGTCCTTGGAACAAATTCAAAAACATCTGCGTATTGAAGAGGAGGCTCGGAAACGCGATGGAAAGAATTTGGTTCAAGGACAATCCAGCGTGAATTATGTTGAGGCTGGAAGTTCTAAAAAGAAGCCTTTCGGGTTAAAAAGAATCAAGGACAATTTAAGAAATTCGGGCAGAAATCTAAATCTGTTCATGTTGTTAACAAAAGAAAAGGCAAGTGTCATGTTTGTGGAGAAACAGGGCATTATGCGAGAGAATGCCCACAATGGAAGAGTGGATCCGGAGTTGCAAACATGATTGAGGAGAACCTAGTTGCCATGGTGACTGATCTTAGCCTCGATGTGGCTATGATTTCTGAAATAAGCATGGCTAGTGAACTTTCTTGCTGGTGGTTAGATTCTGGAGCGACGGTTCACATTTGCAATGATCGAAGGCTTTTCAAGACCTTTGAAGAAGTTGTTGGGCAAGAGGTTCAGATGGGAAATAGCTCCAAAGCCGGTGTTGGAGGCAAAGGATCTGTTGAGCTCAACTTTACCTCCGGGAAGAAATTAACTTTGATTAATGTCTTGTTTGTACCAGATGTTAGGAAAAGTTTAATTTCTGTTGATTTGTTAGATAAGAAAGGTTTTAAAGTTTCTGTTGAGTCTGGGAAAGTTATCATCATGAAAAATGGTGAATTTGTTGGAAAAGGTTATGCTTGTAATGGGATGTACAAGATGCCTATCAATAACATGAATTCTGTTTCTGTTTACATGATTTCTTCAATTTCTTTATGGAATAGTCGATTAGGACATGTTAGTGCAAAGAACTTGAAAAATATGCATGCAATGGGATTAATTGATATTGGTAAAAATGAACTTGATAAATGTGAAATTTGTGCAAAATCAAAAATGGTAAGAAAACCTTTTCCAAGTGTTAAAAGAGAATCACAAATATTAGATTTAATTCATATAGATATTTGTGAGTTAAATGGAATTTTAACTAGAGGTGGAAAAAGGTATTTTATTATTTTTATTGATGATGCTAGTCGTTTTTGCTATGTTTATCTTTTACGAACTAAGGATGAAGCTCTTAGTTCATTCGTGAAATATAAATCAGAAGTAGAAACCCAACTTGCGAAGAAGATTAAGGTTCTACGTTCTGATCGAGGCATGGAATATTGTTTGAATGCTTTTGATACACTTTGTGAAGAAAGTGGTATCATACATCAAACAACTACCGGATATACACCCCAGAAGAACGGTGTAGCTGAAAGGAAAAATCGTACCTTTCTGGACATGATAAATTGTATGTTAAATCATGCAAATTTACCTCACAACTTGTGGGGTGAAGCCCTTCTGTCGGCGTGCCATATTCTGAATAGGATGTCTAGTTCTATTGTGAAGACTAGTCCCTATGAAATATGGAAAGGTAGAAAGCCCAACATAAGCTATTTTAAAGTGTGGGGGGGGGGGGGTGGGTGGCTTATTTTCGGGTTCCTGATCCCAAACGGACTAAGTTAGGATCTAGAGCTATTAAAAGTGTATTCGTTGGATATGCTCTTAATAGCACGGGTTATAGACTTCTTGATTTGGAGTCTAATGTGATAACTGAGTCCAGGGATGTTGAGTTCTTCGAAAATACATTTTCAAAAGATGTTGAAAATGAATCTGAACCACCCCAACTAGAGGTCCTATAAGGTCGGTTGTGGAAAATAACGTTTCTACACAACCAACTGAGCCTAGAAGGAGTACTAGAGTAAGGAAAGAGAAAAGCTTAGACAAAGACTTTATCTCTTCTGAAGCTTTATTGTTCTTGGTGGAGGGTGACCAGGATAATAAAGTGGTAAGTGAAATACCGTTTGTATTTATACTTGAGACGGATCCTAAAACATTTTTAGAAGCCACGGCTTCTCGAGATGCTTCTTTCTGGAAGGAAGCTGTAAACGATGAAATGGATTCGATCTTAGGTAATAATACTTGGGTATTAGCAGACTTACTCGTGGTTCTAAACCCATTGGGTGCAAGTGGGTATTTAGAAGAAAAAAGAACACCGATGGCACTATCTCAGCTTTCAAAGCTAGATTAGTTGCCAAAGGGTTCAAACAAGTAGAAGGGATTGACTACTTTGATACTTACGCACCGGTGGCTCGAGTTGCTTCCATTAGAATTCTTCTTGCCCTAACTTCTCTTTATGATCTGTTTGTTCATCAAATGGACGTAAAGACAGCATTTTTAAATGGAAATTTAAAAGAATAAATCTATATGGAACAACCTGAGGGCTTTGTAGCACCGGGAATAGAAAACAAAGTGCATAAGTTAGTCAAATCTCTGTATGGTCTGAACAAGCACCAAAACAATGGCACGAGAAGTTTAACACTGCTATTCTGAAATTCAGGTTCATGTATAATAGTGTTGACAGGTGCATTTACTCCAAAAGTACGACTGACTATATGGTGATAGTCTGTCTATATGTCGATGATATGTTGATCATCGAGAAAAATATGATTGGAGTAAACGAGACTAAAAAGTATCTATCCTCCGTCTTTAAGATGAAAGACTTAGGTGAAGTAGATACTATTTTAGGCATTAAAGTTAAAAAACATAGTGGGGGTTTTTCACTAAACCAATCTCACTATATTGAGAAAGTTCTGACTAAGTTTAATCACCTCGAGATCAAGGAGGTGAATACTCCATTTGACAACGGACTGAAACTTAAAGAAAATACTGGTAGAGCTGTTGCACAGCTTGAGTATGCAAGTGCTATTGGTAGCCTTATGTACGCAATGCATTGCACTAGACCAGATATTTCCTTTGCAGTTTCAAAACTTAGCAGATACACGAGCAATCCCAATGCTGATCATTGGAAAGCTATTAGTAGGGTACTTGGGTACCTTAAGAGAACTATTAGCTTTGGTTTGTTCTATAACAAATTCCCCAGTGTGTTGGAAGGGTACTCAGACGCGAGTTGGATAACTAGCGTGGGAGAAAACAAATCCACAAGTGGGTGGGTTTTCACTTTTACCGATGGGGCAGTTTCTTGGGCAAGCAAGAAACAGACAATAATCTCTCACTCTACCACGGAATCTGAGTTTATAGCTTTAGCACAAGCTGGACAAGAGGCTGATTGGATAAGAAATATGTTGTTAGACATAGATCTTTGGCCAAGTCCAATGCCTCCAATTTCGCTGTATTGTGACAGCAAAGCAAAGCTTACAAAAGCGTACAGTGGTACCTATAATGGTAAGTCTAGACACATTGGTCTTAGACATGCATTTGTGAGACAATTGATACAAGATAGTATTATAACAATTGTCTATGTGAGGTCAAATAAGAATTTGGTTGATCCGTTTATTAAGCCTCTGAGGAGAGACTTAGTAGCTACAACTACTAAAGATATGGGACTTAAACCACCTGAACAATAAGTGATGGTAACCCTACCTATAATCTAGGTTTCCCCTGGTTATAGGTTCAAAGGGAAAAACAAGTCACGAGTTGGTTAGAGCTATCAAGTGGTCTTATATGTAGTTGAAGATAGCTCAGTGAGTTGCAAAGTGTAAAGGTTGAGTTATGCTCTTAACAAAATACTGCACTACTGCAACTAGTGCTCGAGAAACATTTTGCCTATGTGAACAAAAAGTGAAGCCGCTTCTTATATAGAGTTATGGTTTACTCTCTTAAAGGTTCATGAAACGGGATATGACGTATGACTTTATAAGCGCAAAGCAGTGGAGTGCTTGCTGTATGAGAAAGAAAACGTGCGTGTAACAACTCCGATTGCATCACGAAGGAGTTGAGGTTCAATCTACAGACACCGTCAACTTCGATGCAGTTTTGAGTTATTTACACTAAGGGAAGGTTCAATGTTCGTCACACCCTCCTCTAGACATGTGACCTTTGACAAAATCTTCAGGGACTTGTCTGCCAAAAGAGTAGTTTTCCAAACAAGTGGGGGATTGTTGAATATGCTATAAATATGATTAATTGTTGGAGAATTAATCAATAATTATGTAAAGGCATATCAAGAGTTGTTTGGAAAATGTGCATTGGTTATTGTGTCCCACATTGGAAAAATAACACTAAGTAGGCAGCTTTATATATTAAAATGTTGTATGAGTTATTAAATTGTGGAACCCAAGAGAAGGCTAATGGACTCACACGCGGTGCGGTGCGGTGCACCGCACGCGCACGCGCACGCGCACGGGCCGGGGCCTGTGCTGGGCATGGGTGAATGTAGCGTTTGATGGCACACTTTGCACTTTGTACGTGCGCATCGTCGCTAGGAGCTTGGAGCTTGGAGCTTGGAGCCTCACCTCCGAGACCAGAGCCTTACTTTTTGAGCCAGAGCCGGCCTAGTCCAATAAAAAAGTTCAAACTTTTGAACCAATGTCCAGATACATCCAATCAACCCATTGGCATCTGTAACAGCTGAGTAGTGGGTATTCATTGGGATTGAATTTCAGGTCATTACACCTGAAATTAATCCATTCAAATTCCCAATTTTCAGTTTTATTTTTGGCCAACACTTGAGAGCTACATATAGCTCATTCCCCTACCTGAAAAAACACAGCAACATACTCATTCGAATTTCTACAAATTGCTATTGTCTGAAATTCTATAACCAGCTTGGCATATATCCTAAAAGTAAATCGTCTGCAACCTTTAGCAAACTCAGAGAGTAGGGACGATTAACACTTTAAGGACAGGGATTACCCGTGTCATTCTGATCCTATTCCTACTATCTTCTCAACAAAGTGTCTTTTCTTATTTTAATAATTTCACTTCTTAAAACATACATTAACGATATAGTAATTTATAACTATAATTAAAAGAAATGACTACACTCACATTATGATCATGCTTTTTTTTTAGGGGGGAGGGAGGGGTTCGACTTGGGGGCGGGGTGAAATCTCAGTCTTGGTGGTCAACCTGAGTATTCACTTTTGTGGTTGATTTGAAAGTCCATGTGGTGGACTATGACCGGTCGGAAATGATATTTCATGGTGCGGTGGTGTTGACTTGAGTATTTACCTGGATGCTCGACTTAGTAGGCGGGGTGGAATCTCAACCTTGGTAGTCGACCTGCGTATTCGCCTTTGTGGTTGACTTCAAAGTCGACGTGGTGGACTATAACCGATCGGAAGTGATATCACATGGTGCGATGAGGTTGACCTAAGTATTCGCCTTGATGGTCGACTCAGGAGGCGGGGTGGAATCTCAACCTTGGTGGTCGACCTGCGTATTCGCTTTTGTAGTTGACTTGAAAGTCAACTTGGTGAACTATGACCGGTCGAAAGTGACATTAAATGGCGCAGTGAGATCATGCCTCGTCACTCTAAACTTTTAAGAAATTACCAAAACTTGCCTAATATAGTGAGAATTTTAACCTAATGCATATCAATATACCAGATAAATTAAAATTAAAATATTGATGAATATATATATATATATATATATATATATATATATATATATATATATAGTAATGTAATTATATTTGTAGTTAAATTTTATCTTAATTTAGCACAAGGAATCAAGTGTGTGGCATGAGTAGTCTATACTACTACAAAGAGTGAGCTCCTTAAATTAACTACATTATTATCTAACCTTAATTTGATGTACTAATTTTGATTTAATTCAACTTTTTCTTACGAATAACTTAATCTATAATTTACCACCAATTAAAAAGACAATACATATTAAAAATACATATGTAATCATTTAGAATTTTCTGGTCATTATAATATAACCACAATATTATATTATATTCTCATGCAACTCCAAGATATATCGAGTGTGACTGTGGTGTGGGTGTTATTGTTATAACGTTACTTAATAATAATATAAATCAGGGTTCAGGGAAAAAAATAATATAAATTGGAGAAAATTACCATTTTTATTTTATGATGTAACCATTTTTCCAATATTTTGATCCCAACAGTCGTCATGTTCTCACATTGGTCTCATATTGCCATATTTTTCTTAATTTTGCTCTCATTGACCAATTTCCATCTGAATTAAAAGGCAAAAGTCACGTACCAGCATGTGACCATTAAAAATTTTATATTTTTACCCCATTTTATTGATTTACTTGTCAAACCTGCCCTAAACTATTTAAATTTATTTTTACCCTAAACAAAATTAAATAGATTTATAAAATCACTTATTACACATAATGAATTAACTAATTTATTAATTAGCATATATTCCTTATATATGTGTGTGAATTATATAAAATATATAATACATAAAAATATATATATTTCAAATACACATGTATAATATACAATATACATATATATTAAAATACATATAAGAAAATGTATATTATAAATTAAAATATATATATGTGATAGGCCCAAATCACACTCGGATCAACACCGAGCATGTGTCACCATCTGAGCAGCTCGTCGAAGCCACCAGAAGACTCCTGAGCTTGGACGCTCGATATATTGGGCTCGGGGAATAGGCCCAACCCATTTACTCACTCTCTGCTTAAGTCTTGCGAGCCTCGGCCCAAGTCACGAGTGTAGGATCTGCTCATCAATCCCATCTGACCGCTCTCACTGCGGACCCACGGAATGCTCTCCCCCAGAGCCCATCTCTTCCACACCATGGGAACCCTCTCCGAGGGAACCCATGGTCGTATTCACTTAGTGCTCGAGTCTCATGACGCTCGGGCCGAGTCGCCAGAGGAACCCCTCTCGAGCGCTCCCAGCTCTCGTATCATCACTTGGTACCAGTACTGTCCTCACCATCGAGGGTACTCATTTCTCAGAAGCTAACCCCACCTTGGTAAAGGGTTCCCCTCGAGGGCACACCCGGCTACATGAGGAGCCATTTTGGGTGACTACACGCTCGTCTGCGGAACTATAACTACCTCTGACACAGTGGTAGTGCGCGCACTACACCTGACATGCCACAAACTTTCAGGCAGTCACTTTCACGCCATCACATGTTGCCACGTCTCTAGGGCAACACTGGATTTGGGACCACTTGGTCACTATTACCAGACTACCCCTACCCTCAACGTATAAATAGGGGAATTCTACACACCTCTTCGCCAAGTCATCTTCTACGAAGAGCACTGCACACACAGAACTGGACATTCCCATTTTAACTCTGGTTCCTTCTTCCCCAAGCTCTGCATACTTCACCATCGTCGTTACATTTTTACTGCATTTCCACCCCTGGTGTTATCCTAGCTGGAAGAACCCACGCATTTCTGGAAACCCAGTTCCTAAGGCTCACACGTCTGTGATGGTCTTCATTTCCTAAACAAATCCTAGAGTGTTGGTGTTCTAGCATATCTCCGTGTTGGAAAACACGAATCAGAAAGCAGCGGAATATAAAGAAAAATTTCCCAACAAAAGGACCTTGGACTCGCAATCGTGTAACCAAATTCGTAGAGGTAGAAAACTTACTTTTCTTTTATTCTTTCTTGAAGCGTTTCAAGCCACCCAAGAACGCTCTTCTCGCGGCTTGATCCCCTCTCCTTGGTAAAGCTCGAATCTTCAAACTTCTAACTTGAAGTCTCTAGAGAAAGTCCACCAACTTGATCACATCTAACTAGTAAGGATGCTAGTTCTCTAGTTAGTGTTTAGGCTTAACCTAGGGTTTTATTTAATCTTGGAGAAAGGAAGGTGTTCAACACATGAACCAAAAGAATTGTCAATTCTCTCTAAAGGGGAGCATGAGCTCCCCTATATATAGGAAGGGGAGAGGAGCGCCGATCCTATTCCTTGTTGGGCAAGGATTTGGTCCCTCTCTCTCCTATTACTTGATCATCAAGTAATTTCCAACTTTGACTTTGAATTCTAATTTCAAATCAACTTTCAAGATAGCTAAAAATATCCAAACTATTTTTGGATAATTTTATACTTTATTTATTTAAAATAAATAACTTATTTTATCTAATTAATTAATTCATAATTAATTAACTAGATTATTTTTCTCCAAAATAAGACTTCCTTTTTAATTCAAAATTAAACCAAAGTCTATTAAATAATTAACAAATTAATTATTTAATATATATACAATATATATAATCACGTGAGACACGTGTCACAATGACACGTGTCATTCACGTGACCTACACGTGTGGAACCCTCTTGGCTTGATTAACTCGTTTAATCATTTTAAAGCCTCAACTCATGTAACCAAGTTGTTGTGTGTGACCCTCTAGGTTCTCAATTCAATTAGCAGTGACCCTAATTAATTAATTCACTAATTAATTAATCAGTCCACAGATTAAACGACCATAGTCTAGCAACAGGTGTTTAACCCCTAGCTGAATTGGAATGTTCGGATTCGACAGAACCTTTAAGTCATTGATTCATATGAGATACAATCCTCCTACTTACTATCTCTCAACCAAGATCTAGGGTAAGGGAATAATCAGAATCCTAATAATCTGGTCTTAAAGCTAAGTGCATTTCATATCCATTTGATCTCAATCCAAGAAACCCTTTTCTTGATGTCTTGATCTACTGCCTTGGCCAAGGACTCCATATGGCATATGAATGACTTACACAATAAGAGATCACCTTGCAAATGCAAGTGTAGGTCCTTTCTTGATTCTCATTCACTTTCATGAATCACTTCTGTAGCCCCAGCATAAGCCTTGAATCAGTTGTCTAAGGCGACACCCTTTAAAGCTTATACCTAAGACTACAGAGTTAACTCATAAAGTGACAAGGAACCTCAAGTCTAAGGATCAATTAATGACATCAATTACTCGTGAGATATTTCCTAATCTGGAAGTTTCCATTTCCTGAAATAGAAACTTCCTTTCCCATTTAGGAATGTTCTCACATGGGGCACCTCAGTGAACTTACTTATTAAAGTAAGCACCCTCATGTATCACGCACGTATCAACTATACACTTTGCACCTCCATGAAACAAGGTGGTCCTTCTTAAGGGCGTGATCCCACAAGCAAGCCTTAGAGGAGTCAGGTTGACACTCCCACTGTCTGTAGGACTCATCGGCTTGGAGTAATTTACTAATCATGACTTATGTGATATAGGGCTTGTTTCATGAACCATTTCACCTAAATTGTAGAGTCCTAAAGTCATTAGGATTAGGGGAGTTCTCATACATGCATAGATAAAGTAAACGCATACCAAACAAGAGCATATAAAGAAGTGTTGCCTCAATTCATTATTTCATTCAAAGATTGTCTGTGATTACAATAAGGAAAAGCACAAAGCGGATATACAATCGGATTTCTAGGGCACTATTCCTAACAATCTCCCACCTGCCCGTCAAAGCCATTCTAAAGCTACTCTAAGTCCCATCTTCTGAAGATGACCTTGGAAAGCTTCTCGACTAAGGGGTTTAGTAAGTGGATCTGCCACGTTCTCTACTGATGTGACCCTCTCAATTTGTACATCTCCTCTTTTGATAATATCACGGATTAGGTGATACTTCCTCATAATGTGCTTGGTCCGTTGGTGAGATCTTGGTTCTCTTGCTTGAGCAACTGGCCCAGTGTTGTCACAAAACACAGTAATGGGGTCTTTCATGCTAGGAACAACATTCAACTCTTGAATGAAGTTTCTAATCCAAACACCTTCCTTAGCTGCATCATTTGCAGCTAAGTATTCGGCCTCAGTGGTCGAATCTACAGTGGTAGTTTGTTTGGAACTCTTCCAACTCACTGCTCCGCCGTTTAGGCAGAAAATGTATCCTGACATTGACTTAAAATCATCTAGGTCAGATGCAAAGCTCGCATCGCAGTATCCTTCGACAGTAAGATCTTTCTGACCTCCGTAAACTAAGAATAAATCTTTAGTACTTTTCAAGTACTTAAGAATATTCTTCACGGCAACCCAGTGACCATCTCCAGGGTCAGATTGGAAACGACTCGTCACACTAAGTGCGTAAGCCACATCCGGTCGAGTACATAATATTGCATACATTATGCTACCTATTGCTGATGCATAAGATGTATGAGTCATTCTTTCCTTCTCATGGTTAGTCTTAGGACACATTTTCTTTGAAAGACATGTTCCTACACTCATAGGAAGGTTCTTAACCTTTGCTGACTCCATATTGAATCTCTTCAATACTTTGTCAATGTACATCGACTGTGATTGTCCTATTAACCTTCTAGATCTATCTCTATAGATTTTAATTCCAAGGATATAGGACGCATCACCAAGATCTTTCATCTCGAATTGGTTCGATAACCATAACTTAGTTACTTTCATGTCATCCTTCGAATTCCCAATAAGAAGGATGTCATCAACATAAAGTACTAAGAATTGCACTGAGGTCTTCAATTCCTTTCTATACACACAGGACTCATTCAAAATTTGAATGAAGCCAAACGCTTTGACTGATTCATCAAATCGAATGTTCCAATTCCTAGAAGCCTGTTTCAATCCATAGATTGATCTTTGGAGTTTGCAAACCTTTTGCTCACTCCCACTGAATGTGAAACCTATGGGTTGCTCCATATAAATGTCTTTATCAATGTCACCATTGAGAAAGGCAGTTTTCACATCCATTTGCCATATCTCGTAGTCATAATACGCAGCAATGGCAAGCATGATCCGAATAGACTTTTGCATTGCAACTGGCGAAAAAGGTTTCATCAAAGTCCACGCCGGGTCTTTGAGTGAATCCTTTTGCAACCATTCTTGCTTTGTAGGCTGCAATGCTTCCATCAACTCCAAGCTTTCTCTTAAAGATCCATTTGCAACCTATGGGTTTGACCCCATCAGGCAAATCTACCAAGGTCCAAAATTGGTTGGAGTTCATGGAGTCCATTTCGGATTTCATGGCTTCTATCCACTGTTCAGAGTCAGAATCTGAAAGTGCCTCCTCATATGTTAAAGGATAATTATCCTTTTGAGAGATTTCATGGAAGAATCCATACCATCTCTCCGACTGTCTAGGAGTGCGTTCAGAACGCCTCAGAGGAGGATTTACGTGTGTATCGAAATTCGTGATTGGTTGTAGTTGATCAGAAGGGGACGTTTCTTCAGTGGGTGGTGTGGGATCACTTTGTACTTCTTCTAATTCTATGATCTTGCCTTTCTTTTCTTTAAGGAACGGTTCCTCAAGAAAAATGGCATTTCTGGAAACAAACACCTTTTGCTCAGATTGATCATAGAAGTAATATCCTATGGATTCCTTAGGATAACCTACAAAGTAGCATAAGTTAGAACGAGATTCTAACTTATCTCCCACTGTCCTCTTCACGTAAGCAGGACAACCCCAAATTCTTAGGTAAGAATAACTAGGGATTTTACCATGCCACATTTCATAGGGCGTTTTAGGGACTGACTTAGAGGGAACAAGATTCAAAATTTTTGCTGCACTTTCTAGGGCATAACCCCAGAAATAAGGTGGTAAGTCAGTGAAACTCATCATGGAACGAACCATATCAAGTAGGGTTCGATTCCTTCTCTCAGAAACTCCATTAAGCTGAGGAGTTCCCGGAGGAGTCCACTGAAAGATAATCCCATTATCTTTGAGATGATTAAGGAATTCTTCACTAAGATACTCGCCTCCTCGATCAGATCGAAGTGCTTTGATCTTATGACCAGTTTGGTTCTCAACCTCCTTCTGAAATTCTAAGAATTTCTCAAAAGCTTCAGATTTATACTTCATTAAGTATACATAACCATACCGACTGAAGTCATCAGTAAAGGTTATGAAATACTGATGATTGTTTCTTGTGCTTACACTGAGCGGTCCACAAACATCAGTATGGATCAAATCCAAAACCTTAGTGGCACGTTCCACAGTTCCTTTAAAAGGAACTTTGGACATCTTTCCTTTGAGACAGGATTCGCAAGAAGTTAACTCCTTAAGATCATTTTCAGAGAATGATCCTAAAGGAGTTTATTGCACCAAAAACCCTGTGATATACCTAATTGGCACTCAAAACCCTGTGATTTGAAAATTCTCAAAGCGAACCTTGTGATTGTATAAATTAGCACTCAATTAGAATTTCAAACCCTACAGCCGTGGTTGTAGGGTTTGAGTGCTAACTTTAATACAATCATAGGGTTTTCAGTGCTAATTTATAAAATCACAGGGTTTTCTTTGAGAATTTTCAAATCATAGGGTTCGGAGTGCTAATTAGGCATAACACAGGGGGTATCCAAGCAAAAAACTCGATCCTAAAGTGTTTATCTTGCTAATTCTGTTCTTGGAAATGTGTCCTAATCTAGCGTGCCATAAGGGAGCTGAAACTTTGTCATCTCTCTTACGCTTCGTTTCTCGTTGTATATTCATAATATTGATATTTTGAGTTAGGTAAAGTCCATTACTTAGAGTACCGAAGTGAACGGAAGAGTTGTTCCGTTTGATAAAATATTTACCATTCTTGATATAAGTTTCATAACCTTCACAATCTAATATTGGAACTGAAATTATATTACGAATAGTGCTCGGTACATAAAGGACTTTATTCAAGACTAACTCAAAACTACCTAAATCTAATCTAATTGTGCCTAAAGCTCGAGCTTCAACGTTTGAGCCATCGCCGATCTTCAACACACATTCTCCTTCTTTGAGTTGTTGGACTTCACTTAGCATCTGTACATCATTACAGATATGAGTTCCACAACGGGTATCAAGTACCCAAGAACTAGAATTAATAGAAAGATTTATTTCAACGAGAAAGATACCTTTCTTTAGAGTAGCCTTGTACTCTGGGCAGTTTCTCCTCCAATGTCCCGCTTTGCCACAATGGAAGCAAACATCCTCTTTCTGATCACGCTTCTTCTTTTGGGCCTTCCCCTTCGAAACGCCACCAGTAGGCCTAAGGGGTTTCTTCTTCTTCTTTTGGGCTTTCTTGCCCTTACCTTTAGAAGGCCCAGAAGAGGAAGATGGAGCATTCACCATCAAAACCTTATTGTCCTTCTTGATCGTGCTTTCAGCAGTCACAAGTTGACTAATCAGCACAGCTACAGTAGCACCAGCATGATTCATATTGAAGTTAAGGACAAATGGGTTGAATGATGGTGGGAGCGAAGCTAGCAACAAATCCACTGAAAGCTCATCTTTCAGTGGCATATCCATGGAAGCAAGTTTCTCAGTAAGGGCGAGAAACTTGAGTCCATATTCATGGACACTTGAACCTTCCCTCATTCTTAAGTGGAACAATTCCTTTGAAGTGTTATACCTTGTAACACGTTCATGAGGGCGGTAAAGTTGCTCTAAGTGGTCGTAAATCTCCCAAGCAAATTCCATGGCCTCATGTTGCCTTTGCAAGTCCGGAGACACGTTAGCCAACATAAGGCAACGGGCTTGGAGATTATCATCCTTCCACTTCTGAATCGCATCCCGCTCGGCCCGAGTGGGAGCCTCCCCTTCGAGACTAGGCTCCCCTTCGAATAGAACATAAGTTCTCTTCTCAGAATCTAAAATGATTTTTAGATTCCTCAGCCAATCAGAATAGTTGGGACCAGTCAACTTGTTTGACTCGAGGATCGATACAAGAGGGTTTTTGGTTGCCATTTCAAAACACGTAGAGAATCACAGAATCTACGACCTAAATGGTAAAACAGAGAACTAGTGAGCATGCTGAATTATAACGATATACAAAAGATAAAGTCTTTAATCTAATGTAGCTCCCACTGTTTTTCAAAGATCTATAATTCCCAAAGATCTAAGAGGAACATGTTTCCCAATGGGTACTAAGATCCTAGGCATTTTACCTCGAACCCACGACTCGCGGACATTCTAAGTAAGAACCCTAGGTAGGTACAACTTACCAATTCTAACACCTTTAGAACTCTTAGTAATTGTTTTTGCATCACCTATCTTTCAATATGGACCCACGACTCGTGCGACATCCATATTTACTTAGGCGTTAAGCTAGACCCATCAATCATAAGATCATGACCAAAACTTAGTTTGAACGACCCACGACTCGCGGACATCGCCCTTGCCAAAATTGGTCACGAAATACTGACCATTTAAAATGATCAATTAGGTAACTAAGAACTAATAAGCTCCACTAGCTATCCCACGACTGGCGGACAATAACTAGCTTCACTTACTAAACTTAAAACCTATTGATGGAATGCTAGGAATTTAATTCAAAATTTGCATCTCGAATTAAACACCTATTTGTTCGAAATTAGCTTAATATTTAATGGGAATTTTCGAATCAACCGGAGAGTTGTCCGGTTCGACCTCACCAACATATATGTTATCCAATTTTATTAGTCTTGATCAATGTAAGTACATTTAAATGCATTTCAAACAAGCACATAAACAGATAACATGTCCTAGCATGATACTAACATGTAATGATCATGGGTTCTACCTATCTTATGCGTGATATGTGGGAGCCACTCCACAATCACAAGTTCTAACATACATGCCACATGAACAGTTTAAATCACATAAGGGAAAGCGGTAACAAAATACGAGCCCTATATCTATTACATTTAACAATTGAGATTCCCCTCCCTAACATGTTGAGGGGTCTTCACTTATGGCCTCCTTGTTACTTGAATGTGGTCCATCTTACTCCATGGGTATTGTCTCCAAAATGAAAATAAAACCTCACCAACTATCTCTACTCTCAAATTACAATAAAAAGAAAAAGACATAAAGTAATAAGGCTCAATCTTCATATTGGCCTTAGACAATTACACGGGGCATACCCCGGCCTCAAAACAGTAATATGGAAAGCCACATAATAAATCACATAACAGTACGCACATAAGTGAGGCTCCAACCTCAATTGAAAAATGCAACTATAGGGCTCCAACCCCAATTTAAACCATCCATGTGCATAAATTAAAACCATACATAAGTCTAAACCCATGATCACCTAACATGCTTTTGTGAGAATTTAAATTTAGCCAATAAATTAAAATTCTCATTTCAAGTCCTAATGACTTAAAATACGACTTAGATGCAATTCTTGTTCAAGAGTCTTTTCAATAAAAACCCGAAAACAATAAACCAATAAAATTCCAATTAATTTCCAAAATTAATAATTTTATTCTTTCATTATTTTCAGAAAATAAAGTTCATAATTTTCCCAAAATCTAAATCGCTTTAATTTCTCAAAAATCCCAATTTAATCAAAAATTTTAAAATAATTTTATTTTAGCAAAAATGATAAAAATAAAATTAGAATAAAATTAAATCGGGATTTTCAAGGACCGAAAACGCGAAACACGAAACACGAAGATTGGCCCGAAACCACCCGCCCAAAGGAGGGCACCGCCGCGTGGCATCAGGCGCGCGCGCACAGCGTGCGGCAATTGCCGCCTGCGTGCGCGAGCCTCGGCCAGGGCGTCCCGCTCTGTTGCGGGACGGTGCGGGCGGCTGTCCCGCGCGGTTGCGGGACAGGCGAGCAGTCGCGCCTAGGCGCGGGCGGGAGGGCCTCCCGCGTGGTTGCGGGAGGGCTGGGCGGTGGCAACGGGCTGGGCGTGCGACTTGCTAGCACGCCTAGGCTCGTCCTATTTCGTGTTCGTTTCGTATTTTTAAAGTTTCTCCAAAACCCGTTTCAATTAAAAAATTCGATTTAGATAAACTTCAACTAAAACAATTTTCAAAAACACGATTTGAGAAAACAGTTTTAGAAATTCAGGAAAAATTACAGTTTCGTATTTCAGGCTTTCTAAAAGAACTCATGAATACCTAATTCGCATCTAAGCTTAAGAATTTCTACCAAATTCAGAATAATTGAGACGAATCAGAAACACGATTTACGAGATGGCTCTGATACCACTTGTTGGAAAACACGAATCAGAAAGCAGCGGAATATAAAGAAAAATTTCCCAACAAAAGGACCTTGGACTCGCAATCGTGTAACCAAATTCGTAGAGGTAGAAAACTTACTTTTCTTTTATTCTTTCTTGAAGCGTTTCAAGCCACCCAAGAACGCTCTTCTCGCGGCTTGATCCCCTCTCCTTGGTAAAGCTCGAATCTTCAAACTTCTAACTTGAAGTCTCTAGAGAAAGTCCACCAACTTGATCACAATCTAACTAGTAAGGATGCTAGTTCTCTAGTTAATGTTTAGGCTTAACCTAGGGTTTTATTTAATCTTGGAGAAAGGAAGGTGTTCAACACATGAACTAAAAGAATTGTCAATTCTCTCTAAAGGGGAGCATGAGCTCCCCTATATATAGGAAGGGGAGAGGGGCGCCGATCCTATTCCTTGTTGGGCAAGGATTTGGTCCCTCTCTCTCCTATTACTTGATCATCAAGTAATTTCCAACTTTGACTTTGAATTCTAATTTCAAATCAACTTTCAAGAGAGCTAAAAATATCCAAACTATTTTTGGATAATTTTATACTTTATTTATTTAAAATAAATAACTTATTTTATCTAATTAATTAATTCATAATTAATTAACTAGATTATTTTTCTCCAAAATAAGACTTCCTTTTTAATTCAAAATTAAACCAAAGTCTATTAAATAATTAACAAATTAATTATTTAATATATATACAATATATATAATCACGTGAGACACGTGTCACAATGACACGTGTCACTCACGTGACCCACACGTGTGGAACCCTCTAGGCTCGATTAACTCGTTTAATCATTTTTAAGCCTCAACACATGTAACCAAGTTGTTGTGTGTGACCCTCTAGGTTCTCAATTCAATTAGCAGTGACCCTAATTAATTAATTCACTAATTAATTAATCAGTCCACAGATTAAACGACCATAGTCTAGCAACAGGTGTTTAACCCCTAGCTGAATTGGAATGTTCGGATTCGACAGAACCTTTAAGTCATTGATTCATATGAGATACATTCCTCCTACTTACTATCTCTCAACCAAGATCTAGGATAAGGGAATAATCAGAACCCTAATAATCCGGTCTTAAAGCTAAGTGCATTTCATATCCATTTGATCTCAATCCAAGAAACCCTTTTCTTGATGTCTTGATCTACTGCCTTGGCCAAGGACTCCATATGGCATATAAATGACTTACACAATAAGAGATCACCTTGCAAATGCAAGTGTAGGTCCTTTCTTGATTCTCATTCACTTTCATGAATCACTTCTGCAGCCCCAGCATAAGCCTTGAATCAGTTGTCTAAGGCGACACCCTTTAAAGCTTATACCTAAGACTACAGAGTTAACTCATAAAGTGACAAGGAACCTCAAGTCTAAGGATCAATTAATGACATCAATGACTCGTGAGATATTTCCTAATCTGGAAGTTTCCATTTTCTGAAATAGAAACTTCATTTCCCATTTAGGAATGTTCTCACATGGGGCACCTCAGTGAACTTACTTATTAAATTAAGCACCCTCATGTATCACGCACGTATCAACTATACACTTTGAACCTCCATGAAACAAGGTGGTCCTTCTTAAGGGCGTGATCCCACAAGCAAGCCTTAGAGGAGTCAGGTTGACACTCCTACTGTCTGTAGGACTCATCGGCTTGGAGTAATTTACTAATCATGACTTATGTGATATAGGGCTCGTTTCATGAACCATTTCACCTAAATGGTAGAGTCCTAAAGTCATCAGGATTAGGGGAGTTCTCATATATGCACAGATAAAGTAAACGCATACCAAACAAGAGCATATAAAGAAGTGTTGCCTCAATTCGTTATTTCATTCAAAGATTGTCTGTGATTACAATAAGGAAAAGCACAAAGCGGATATACAATCGGCTTTCTAGGGCACTATTCCTAACACTCTGGTATCTACACCATCATTTTTTGCGCCGTCTGTGGGAAACCATCATCATCTCCTTCATCTTCAGCAGATTCTTCCTCTTTGGCTAGTTGAAAAGTAACACCAGCAGTTTCAATCATGGTGACAGCTATAAGATCCGGAGTTTTGGACAACAGAGGCACTCTACCTCCGGTGAACGAGGAGAACCCAGGAGGCAGAGCTAGCATCGTTGCTATCTCCTCTACACAAACTGGAAACACCCCATTGGATGGGGTTATGCCTCCAGCCGTCGGAGAAAATAGAGGCAAAGAGGTTCAGGTGGGATCTCTTCCAGTTACAGGAGCCCAAACTGGAGGTTCTACAGATCCTCCCGTGACCCTCGTTCCCACCGCCAACATCACCAACGTTGGGGCATTCTCGACGGCAATGCCACCCCCGGGTGTACATGTACGTTCAACCCAACATGGTACCCGGGATGATGTCGGGCATGATGCCCATGGTACAACCCTATCAAGTGGGCACATTGCAGCTTCCAGTCTCCATTCCCAAAGAAATACAAGGAGTGGAAATGCACAGGTAACACCGCAACAACTGCAGGCGCTCTACGCTCAGTGCAAAGTTCAGGCCACACAAAATTCCTGGAAACACTTCATGTAACGCCCCCGCTTTCGGCCTTCCAGGTATGAACGTGACGTGTGAGTTTGAGAGTTAGAATTTAAATTACTTTGATCATTTCTTTAACTTTTCATTCCTTGACATAAATTTTTATAAAATTTTATTCCAACTGTTTTTTTTAAATTCATACCAAATTGATACTTATTGCATAAATTGAATTAATTGTAACGTGAATTAATTCCCGAGCATGATTTAATTTCTTTTATGTCCATATTTGATCATTTTCTTGAATTTGGGGACTCAATTGCATGACTTTTGTATTGGACTTAAGTGATCATTTATTATGGAAGTGGACTCAATTGTATGACTTAATAACTTGAGGGATTTAATAGCAAATTGGAGCAATTCTTTCTTGCATTTAGCAGCATTCACGTACCATTCCTTTCTTTCATTCATACAAGACATATCATATTTGCTCCTTTGCTTCCATATTTCCACCGATCCAAACCCTCATCAAGGAGAAAATAATTTCATCATTCAAGCTATATTTTGTGGGTTTTGTATACATTGGAGTATCATCATCATCATCATATCTTCATCTCTTTCTCATTTCAAGGTAAGATGGAGATTTTCGTTGAAATTCTTGAATTGAATATGGTAGCTAGGGTTATGATATGAATTGGTTGAAGTGTGTTCTGGTTGTTGGAAGTATGAATACTTGATCATGGCTTGAATTTGATATATATATGTTGGAGTTTATGGACTTGGAGCATGAGTTGATATATGGGTTTTAATTGATGATTCTTGATGATTTGAGCTTGATATAAGTGTTTGGATTGGATTTTATTGATCTATAAGCATGTTAGTATGTATATTGCTTGATTTGTATCATTTGGAGATGGAATTATGGATCATTTATGCTTTGTAGTTTTGGTACGTTTTTCCCCTGTATACTGCCCTATTTCTGCTGCAACTGCATATTGGGAACGGTCCTTCCCGTCCCAGTTCATTCTGGGAACAGCCGTTCCCACCCCTGCCAGTTGTCCCCTGAGACTGGGAACGGCCCTTCCCAGTTTTGGCTTACATCCGGAACGGCCGTTCCCAGCCATGAACAAATTCCAAATTCTTTACAGACGCGCGGGATTGAATCGAGGAGCCGGGAACGGTCCTTCCCATTTCCAGTTCAAAACCGGAACTACCGTTCCCATGCTCCAGAGGGTTTTATGAGTTTTCTGCATGAAATTTAGTATTCCAAATCCGTTTCTAATGTCATAATTGCTTGAGACGTGTTATTATATGTTCATTTTATACATGAATATGATCATATCATTCCATGAATTGTCAATGCACGTTATAATATTCATGATCACGCCATTCGTCCTAATTGGTACATTTGAGTCGTGTCTCACGGACAATTTTCTTTCTTGCACAGACCAGCTTCCTGGTGACGAGGAGCAGGCCACGTGAGCTGTTTCCTTGTTTATTTTGGTCACACAGGTGAGGTTTAGTTTCTAGATATATAGAACCTTTACAACCCTTATGTGGATTTTAGCCAAAATGTATTAATATATCTATAGATTTTAATAAACCTCAAATGATTTCAAAATTCACCGAGTTTACTGTACTGAATTGACCGTATTTTTGGCGAGTATACTGTATTGCACTGTGGGCCCTAGGGTAGTGGCTTGAGCCAACCAGGAAAGCATGGGCTGATGGGTAACTCTAGCGCTATCCTCACCATTTTGGGATGACCCCTGAATCTACTAGGAGATTAGTGGAGGAAGGAGTTCCAGGATTAGGGATTCATGTACCCTCTGCTCACACTGACTGGATGGTTGGGCCTTGCAAACCCACCATCACCCGGAGGAAGAAGGGACTGAAACTTCTACTGAATGTACTGCACTGTAATAACTTGCTTGATCACCTAAATTATTGATAACCTAATTATTGTACACAGTCGGAGTAAGGTTGGAGAATTGCCCTCACTCGTCGGGCCACTGATTGACTAAAATTGAATTAATTGTTAAACTTGATAGTTGTAACCTCGGGCGATATTATATCTTATTTTATTGAATTGTATGGTTTTACAAGATATTACCCGAGATTATAACTTGCATGTATGTGCGCATATATTTACTTATACCTCTCACTTAGTCCGTTGTAGACTGACACCTCAACCTTTTAGTTTTTGCAGGTGCGTGCTAGGCGGGAATTAGAGTCGAGTTTATCTTTAATTTGGGTCTAGCACACTTCACCTTCATATTAGTTTCATGTATTGATACTTATGATATGTTGGCATGTCTTATGGAATATTTTGGAGATGATAATGTATTGATATGTATATGGATAGATAGTATGTTTTTGGGTACTTGATATTTGATAATGAAAATTATGCTTCCGCTTTTATTGCTATGAATTGATTGTTTGGTTTGGGGTTAGTCCCGCCTAGCTATTGTCGTTTTTTTTATTGTCTCCCGTTCGCTATAGGTTTGGTTCGTGTATGGATTGTCCATTTCATATGTGAATTGAACTATAGTGCGGGGGATGTGGTACCTAGCGTTCCGGGTGCTACACTTCACCACCGCCTACTTCCCCTCAAGAATGGGCACTCAGATGGCCCCTCCTATGGGGGGGAGGCGGGGCTACAAATTCATCCATTGATGGCAGTCCAGAACATACTGAGGGCTCGGCCACCACCACCGCCACCAGGGCAGGGGAAAGAAGCCCCCCCGAGGGACGAACAAGAACAGCGTCCCATAGAGAAGGAAAAATCCCCTCAGGCGAAGGGAGATGCAGAAGAGGAGGTCCAATCCAGGGCTACCGGAAGAGCAAGTAGGAGGGAAGGAAACGACCCTCGTTTGGCTGCAGTCCAGAACCAACTCGAAGGTTTACAGCAAATGGTGGAGCAGCTCTCTCGAGCATGGTCTTAAGTCCCCCATGTTGGGGACGAGAGGTCCAAGGCCAGAGACGCTCGCAACCCACGCAATCAAATCCCCCGCCGCTGGGGGAAAGAAGACTTTGAGGAGCATGGCCATGAGGGCGGGAACCACAGGCCTTTGACAGGCGGTTCACCCCTCATCGACGAAGTTTTGATGGTCCACGCTGGGATGGGCAAAATCCCCACGTCCGTCAACCAGTACGACGGAACCACTGATCCAGCCGAGCATCTGGATCACTTTGTGCACTTAATGCACCTATATGAGCATTCCAGTCATTACTGGACGAAGGTTTTTGTCACTTCCCTCGTGGGAATGGCAGAGGAATGGTACAAGAAGCTGCCCACTCGCTCCATTTGAGGGTACGAGGATTTGACGGATGCCTTCCTAAACCACTTCAACTCTCTGAAGGCACCGGCGCCCGCCGCAACGGCTCCCTACAGCCTGGTACAAGGACTAAACGAGACCTTCAGGTCCTTTATGAGCAGATTCAACAAAGACATCCTACTGATGGAAAGGCCCTCGATGGATTTCCTGAGACATGTGCTGTTTGGGGTGATCAACATGAAGAATTACGTCAGCAAGGAATTTGTTGAGAAGGATTTCCTGAGACATGTGCATAAATTAAAACCATACATAGATCTAAACCCATGATCACCTAACATGCTTTTGCGAGAATTTAAATTTAGCCAATAAATTAAAATTCTCGTTTCAAGTCCTAATGACTTAAAACACGACTTAGATGCAATTCTTGTTCAAGAGCCTTTTCAATAAAACCCGAAAAACAACAAACCAATAAAATTCCAATTAGTTTCCAAAATTAATAATTTTATTCTTTCATTATTTTCAGAAAATAAAGATTGTAATTTTTCCAAAATTTAAATCGCTTAATTTCTCAAAAATCCCAATTTAATCAAAATTTTAAAATAATTTTATTTTAGCAAAACTGATTTTAAAAGATAAAATTAAAATAAAATTTAAATCAGGATTTTACGGACCGAAAACACAAAAACACGAAACACGAAAACGGGCCCGAAAAGGGGCCTAGCCGCGCGAGGCACTTTCGCGCAGCAGCGCGCAGCAGCGCCCGCCGCGACTAGGCGGGCTGGGCAGGCGTCCCGCACGGTTGCGGGACGGCGCGCCCGGGACGGCTCCTGCGCGGTTGCGGGAGGAGCTGGGCGGCAGCGGCGGGCCTGGGCGTGCGACGTGCTAGCACGCCTAGGCTCGTCCTTTTCGTGTTCCGTTTCGTGTCCAGGTTTCTCAAAACCAATTCAATCCAAAATTAAAAAATTCGATTTAAACATATTTCAATCAAAACGGTTTTCAAAAACACAATTTAAGAAAACAGTTTCAGAAATTCAGGAAAAATTACAGTTTCGTATTTCAGGCTTTCTAAAAGAACTCATGAATACCTAATTCGCATCTAAGCCTAAGAATTTCTACCAAATTCAGAATAATTGAGACGAATCAGAAACACGATTAACGAGGTGGCTCTGATACCACTTGTTGGGAAACACGAATCAGAAAGCAGCGGAATTTAAAAATTTTCCAACAAAAGGATCTTGGACTCGCAATCGTGTAACCAAATTCGTAGAGATAAAAAACTTACTTTTCTTTTATTCTTTCTTGAAGCGTTTCAAGCCACCCAAGAACGCTCTTCTCGCGGCTTGACAACCCGTCCCTCGAAAGTCTCTTTCTACTTCAGAATCCATTGTCGGGATAGCAATCCACACCAACCTAGATTCAATTCATGTTAGAGATGTTCTTAACAATATAACATAAAGAAAGAAACATGAAACGAGAAAAGCAGGATTGAAACTCCCTTCGAAAACAGTTTTGCGAAAGTAGAAAACTGCCAGTCACAAAACCCTCGTGAAAAAATTCATCCTTCAGGATATGGACGAACGGTTTTCGCCATCTTCTTTGGTTCGATTTTTTCATTCGCTTCACGTCGGGTTCAGAATCGTTTCATCATCCCTTCTGATCGTTTTTGCTTAATCCCCACTTTTGGTAAAGCTCGAATCTTCAAAACTTCTAACTTGAAGTCTCTAGAGATAGTCCACCAACTTGGCTACAATCTAACTAGTAAGGATGCTAGTTCTCTAGTTAGTGTTTAGGCTTAACCTAGGGTTTTATTTTATCTTGGAGAAAGGAAGGTGTTCAACACATGAACCAAGAATTGTCTATTAGCTCTAAAGGGGAGCATGAGCTCCCCTATATATAAGAAAGGGGAGGGACGAAATTCCTAGTCCTTAATGGGCTAGGATTTTGGTCTCTCTCTCTCCTATTACTTGATCATCAAGTAATTTTGACTTTGACTTTGAATTCTAATTCAAATCAACTTTCAAGAGAGCTAAAAATATCCAAACTATTTTTGGATAATTTTATACTTTATTTATTTAAAATAAATAACTTATTTTATCTAATTAATTAATTCATAATTAATTAACTAGATTATTTTTCTCCAAAATAAGACTTTCTTTTTAATTCAAAATTAAACCAAAGTCTATTAAATAATTAATCACATTAATTATTTAATACATAAATAAATATACACATATATTTATACACGTGTGTGACACGTGTCACAATGACACGTGTCACTCACGTGAGCCACACGTGTGGTTTCACACGTGTGGAACCCTCTTGGCTTGATTAACTCGTTTAATCATTTTAAAGCCTCAACTCATGTAACCAAGTTGTTGTGTGTGACCCTCTAGGTTCTCAATTCAATTAGCAGTGACCCTAATTAATTAATTCACTAATTAATTAATCAGTCCACAGATTAAACGACCATAGTCTAGCAACAGGTGTTTAACCCCTAGCTGAATTGGAATGTTCGGATTCGACAGAACCTTTAAGTCATTGATTCATGTGAGATACAATCCTCCTACTTACTATCTCTCAACCATGATCTAGGGTAAGGGAATAATTAGAACCCTAATAATCTGGTCTTAAAGCTAAAGTGCATTTCATATCCATTTGATCTCAATCCAAGAAACCCTTTTCTTGATGTCTTGATCTACTGCCTTGGCCAAGGACTCCATATGGCATATGAATGACTTACACAATAAGAGATCACCTTGCAAATGCAAGTGTAGGTCCTTTCTTGATTCTCATTCACTTTCATGAGTCACTTGTGCAGCCCCAGCATAAGCCTTGAATCAGTTGTCTAAGGCGACACCCTTTAAAGCTTATACCAAAGACTACAGAGTTAACTCATAAAGTAACATGGAACCTCAAGTCTAAGGATCAATTAATCACATCAATGACTCGTGAGATATTTCCTAATCTGGAAGTTTCCATTTCCTGAAATAGAAACTTCCTTTCCCATTTAGGAATGTTCTCACACGGGGCACCTCAGTGAACTTACTTATTAAAGTAAGCACCCTCATGTATCACGCACGTATCAACTATACACTTTGCACCTCCATGAAACAAGGTGGTCCTTCTTAAGGGCGTGATCCCACAAGCAAGCCTTAGAGGAGTCAGGTTGACACTCCCACTGTCTGTAGGACTCATCGGCTTGGAGTATTTTACTAATCATAACTTATGTGATATAGGGCTCGTTTCATGAACCATTTCACCTAAATGGTAGAGTCCTAAAGTCATCAGGATTAGGGGAGTTCTCATACATGCGCACGTAATGGAAACACACAAAACACGTATTGGCATATAAAGAAGTGTTTGCCTATAATTAATCGTATATTATTCAAAGATTGTCTATGATACAAGAAAAGTCCCAAAGCAGATTACGTCGAATCGGCTTTCTAGGGCACTATTCCTAACAATCTCCCACTTGCCCGTAAAAGCCATTTAGGTATTCTAAGTCCCATCTTCTCAAGATGCACTTTGAGAGCCTATTGACTTTGGGCGTTTCCAAAGTGGATCTGCTATATTCTCTGCTGATGTGACCCTCTTGTTTACACATCTCTTAGGAAACACCTTTTCCTTATAAAGTGATTCGTAATCACGTGTTCAGTCTCTTGGTGAGGTCTTGGTTCTCTTACTTGAGCAACCATCCATTTTATCATACAATATGATAAAGGAGTTGTTTCATGCTAGGAACTTCATCTAACTGGTTAGATGGAGTTTCTTACCCAAACACTTAACTTAGCGTTATATAATACCACTAAGTTCTCAACTACGACAGTCGAGTTTTGCAATGTCCGTCCTTGGAACCCTTTCCAACACATTGCATTACCATTCTGGTAGAAGTTGTATCCTTGCAATGATTTCATAATCATCCATGTTTGATGAACGGTTACATCAAATATCCTTCTAACAACAAGATCTTTTGGGCTCTGTAAACTAATACATATCCTCATTTCTTCTCAAGTACTCTGAGGACATCCTTTACAGAGATCTAATGACCTTCTCTGAGGTCATATTAGATTCGGCCTACTACGCTTAGTGTTGTGCCATATCTAATTTAGTACATAACTTTTCATACATTATGCACCCTTTCACTTAAAGGGATTTTGGACATTCTAACTTTCTCAAAGTTTATCTTAGGACACATACTCTTCAAAAGAGACGTTCCATTGTCCATACTAAACTCCTTTTAGTACCGTGGTTATGTACTCATTTTGTGATAATCCTTTTATTCTCTTAGATCTATCTTCTATAGATCTGAATGTCGAGAATATAGGATAATCACCAAGATCTTTCATGTCAAATTGTTTCTTAAACAAGAATTGGTAACTTTCACGTCATCCTTGACATTCCTAATGAGAAGGACATCGTCTTCTAAAGAACCAAAATTGACTCTTACATCACTAACTTTCATATGTACACTCTGAGACTTATTCGACTTCTATCTGTGTCAAACGATTTAACTGTGGAATCGAATTGTCTAACTCCTAGAAGCCTTTATCAATCCACAGATTGACTTTAGGGATTTGCATACCTTATGCATACTCCCACTGAATATGAGATTTATAGAAATACCTTATTTCAGTCTCTTTCAATCTCATATTGAACAAGATAGTTCTCATATTCATTTATCATATCTCATAGTCAGAATATGAGGATGTGGTTAACATAATCCAAATGGACTTTTGTATTTCAATCGTCAAGAAGGTTGTAATGCTTTCCATTTACTCGAAGCTCCACGAGCTTGATCCTATCAGGTGGATCAACCAAGGTCAAAACTTGGTTTGAGTATATGGAATCCATATTGGATTTCAAGGCTTGCTTACACTACTCAGATTCCAAATCTGACAGTGTCTCCTCTTCAAGTAATTCCTTGGCTATCTAGGAACGCGTTCTAAACACGTCTTAAGAGAAGGGTTTCACACATGTACATACTCTAAACTTTGGCTAAATTTTATCAGATGGGCTCGTTTCTTCTATATGTGGCGTGGATATTTATCCTTAAATTTCTTTGAGGTCTGCTTGCTTGTCTTTCTTCTTCTATAGGAACGATTCCTTGAGAAAGATACATTCCTTGAGACAAACAACCTTTGTCTAAGGGAATTGCAGAAACAATATTCAATGTCGTTGTATAAACTTGAACTCATTTCAAACTTATCTCCCACTATCCTCTTCACTTAAGAGGATTCTACTAAATTCTTGGATAAGAATAATTAGGGAATTTAATATGCCACATTGCATAGTGCAACTAAAGGACTGATTTTGGAAGGTACTAAATTCAAAATCTCTAACTGCATATTCTGGGAGTTTATTCCTAGAATGATTATAAGTCAGTAAAGCTTGCTATGGAATGGACCATGTTGCATTAGATTTCATTCCCTCATTCGGAAACACTAAGGTGTTCTCGAATTAGTTTACTGAGAGATAATCCTATTATCTCTAAGATGAGTAAGGAATTAGTTGCTAAGATATTGGCTATCTCGATCATATCGATTTACCTATAACTTGTGACTACTTCGGTTCCTAACCTCCTTTCGAAATTCTAAGAATTTCATATAAGTTTCGAATTTGTACTTTAACAAGTACATTCATTCATAATGATTAAACTGACGATTGTATCTAGTGCTTACATTAAGCATCTTACACTCATCAGCACGGATCGAAATCCACTATAATTTTGGAACGTTCCACGTTTCTTATAAACGGGATTCAGGAACGCTTCCCTCATGACAGGATTCACAGGAAGTCAACACTATAGGTTCATTTTCATAGAATGATCCTAAGGTGTCTGACTTGCTAATCCTTTTATATCTCAACGTTCCAAAGTAATTCGAAGCTTTGTCATCTCACTTACTTTTGTTATCTCGTTGTATGTTCAGAACATTAGTGCCTTGAGTCTTTGCACAACGGCTTATGCAGAATTGACTTAAGACTAGTAAATTCTATTCCTAGTAGAATTACTAAACGAGGTAACATTTCAAAGTACTCATACTCTTTGCAGTTCCCTTTCAAAGTCCTTATTTGCTACCATAGAAGCAAACGTCCTATTTGATCTCTAGTGTCTTTTGGGCGTACCCCTTACATGCCCCTCCATTGGGCTCTTAAGGGTTTCTTCTTCTTTAGGCCTTCAAGCCTTTAACTTAGGGAGTTTTAGAAGAAGAATTAACCATCTCAACCTTTTATTCCTTCTTAAGGATGCTCTCAACCATTATCAACTTAAATGATTAACTATGCTACATTAGCATCATTCTAGTTGAGCATAAAGGGTTTGAATGATAGTCGAAACAATGTAAGCAATCAGTGCATTGAGAACTCTTTTCTCAGTTGATGATCGAGACCATAAGATCTTCAATTAAGATCTTTAGACCTTGTTCGTGTGCACTTGTTTCCTCATTTGGAATATTGAATAATTCCATAATGTTATACCTTGTAACATTTTTATGAGGTGGTTCAATTGCTTTTAAGTGGTTTGGAAAAATCCATTCACCTCAGATTGCTTCTCTTTTGGCCCGGGTCGACTTTTCACAATTGAAAACTTCGCCCTTTAGAGAACGCCTTTCTCTAGTCGGATTCTAAAATGAATTTTAGGATCCGAAGCCATTTAGAGTTAGTCAGGACTTAGTCAACTTATTTGACTTAAGGATGGATACGAATGGGTTTGCATTTCATATTGTAGAGAATCACAGAACTACAACCTAAATGCTAAGCAGAGAAAATGTGGGCATGCTGAATTATAACGATATACAAAAGATAAGGTCTTTAATCTAATGTAGCTCCCACTGTTTTTCAAAGATCTATAATTCCCAAAGATCTAAGAGGAACACGTTTCCCAATGGGTACTAAGATCCTAGGCATTTTACCTCGAACCCACGACTCGCGGACATTCTAAGTAAGAACCCTAGGTAGGTACAACTTACCAATTCTAACACCTTTAGAATTCTTAGTAATTGTTTTTGCATCACCTATCTTTCAATATGGACCCACGACTCGTGCGACATCCATATTTACTTAGGCGTTAAGCTAGACCCATCAATCATAAGATCATGACCAAAACTTAGTTCGAACGACCCACGACTCGCGGACATCGCCCTTGCTAAAATTGACCACGAAATATTGACCATTTAAAATGATTAATTAGGTAACTAAGAACTAATAAGCTCCACTAGCTATCCCACGACTCGCGGACAATAACTAGCTTTACTTACTAAACTTAAAACCTATTGATGGAATGCTAGGAATTTAATTCAAAATTTGCATCTCGAATTAAACACCTATTTGTTCGAAATTAGCTTAATATTTAATGGGAATTTTCGAATCAACCGGAGAGTTGTCCGGTTCGACCTCACCAACATATATGTTATCCAATTTTATTAGTCTTGATTAATGCAAGTACACTTAAATGCATATCAAACAAGCACATAAACAGATAACATGTCCTAGCATGATACTAACATGTAATGATCATGGGTTCTACCTATCTTATGCGTGATATGTGGGAGCCACTCCACAATCACAAGTTCTAACATACATGCCACATAAACAGTTTAAATCACATAAGGGAAAGCGGTAACAAAATACGAGCCCTATCTCTATTACATTTAACAATTGAGATTCCCCTCCCTAACATTTTGAGGGGTCTTCACTTATGGCCTCCTTGTTACTTGAATGTGGTCCATCTTACTCCATGGGTGCATTGTCTCCAAAATGAAAATAAAACCTCACCACCTATCTCTACTCTCAAATTACAATAAAAAGAAAAAGACATAAAGTAATAAGGCTCAATCTTCATATTGGCCTTAGACAATTACACGGGGCATACCCCGGCCTCAAAAACAGTAATATGGAAAGCCACATAATAAATCACATAACAGTACGCACATAAGTGAGGCTCCAACCTCAATTGAAAAACGCAACTATAGGGCTCCAACCCCAATTTAAACCATCCATGTGCATAAATTAAAACCATACATAGATCTAAACCCATGATCACCTAACATGCTTTTGCGAGAATTTAAATTTAGCCAATAAATTAAAATTCTCGTTTCAAGTCCTAATGACTTAAAACACGACTTAGATGCAATTCTTGTTCAAGAGCCTTTTCAATAAAACCCGAAAAACAACAAACCAATAAAATTCCAATTAGTTTCCAAAATTAATAATTTTATTCTTTCATTATTTTCAGAAAATAAAGATTGTAATTTTTCCAAAATTTAAATCGCTTAATTTCTCAAAAATCCCAATTTAATCAAAATTTTAAAATAATTTTATTTTAGCAAAACTGATTTTAAAAGATAAAATTAAAATAAAATTTAAATCAGGATTTTACGGACCGAAAACACAAAAACACGAAACACGAAAACGGGCCCGAAAAGGGGCCTAGCCGCGCGAGGCACTTTCGCGCAGCAGCGCCCGCCGCGACTAGGCGGGCTGGGCAGGCGTCCCGCACGGTTGCGGGACGGCGCGCCCGGGACGGCTCCTGCGCGGTTGCGGGAGGAGCTGGGCGGCAGCGGCGGGCCTGGGCGTGCGACGTGCTAGCACGCCTAGGCTCGTCCTTTTCGTGTTCCGTTTCGTGTCCAGGTTTCTCAAAACCAATTCAATCCAAAATTAAAAAATTCGATTTAAACATATTTCAATCAAAACGGTTTTCAAAAACACAATTTAAGAAAACAGTTTCAGAAATTCAGGAAAAATTACAGTTTCGTATTTCAGGCTTTCTAAAAGAACTCATGAATACCTAATTCGCATCTAAGCCTAAGAATTTCTACCAAATTCAGAATAATTGAGACGAATCAGAAACACGATTAACGAGGTGGCTCTGATACCACTTGTTGGAAAACACGAATCAGAAAGCAGCGGAATTTAAAAATTTTCCAACAAAAGGATCTTGGACTCGCAATCGTGTAACCAAATTCGTAGAGATAAAAAACTTACTTTTCTTTTATTCTTTCTTGAAGCGTTTCAAGCCACCCAAGAACGCTCTTCTCGCGGCTTGACAACCCGTCCCTCGAAAGTCTCTTTCTACTTCAGAATCCATTATCGGGATAGTAATCCACACCAACCTAGATTCAATTCATGTTAGAGATGTTCTTAACAATATAACATAAAGAAAGAAACATGAAACGAGAAAAGCAGGATTGAAACTCCCTTCGAAAACAGTTTTGCGAAAGTAGAAAACTGCCAGTCACAAAACCCTCGTGAAAAAATTCATCCTTCAGGATATGGACGAACGGTTTTCGCCATCTTCTTTGGTTCGATTTTTTCATTCGCTTCACGTCGGGTTCAGAATCGTTTCATCATCCCTTCTGATCGTTTTTGCTTAATCCCCACTTTTGGTAAAGCTCGAATCTTCAAAACTTCTAACTTGAAGTCTCTAGAGATAGTCCACCAACTTGGCTACAATCTAACTAGTAAGGATGCTAGTTCTCTAGTTAGTGTTTAGGCTTAACCTAGGGTTTTATTTTATCTTGGAGAAAGGAAGGTGTTCAACACATGAACCAAGAATTGTCTATTAGCTCTAAAGGGGAGCATGAGCTCCCCTATATATAAGAAAGGGGAGGGACGAAATTCCTAGTCCTTAATGGGCTAGGATTTTGGTCTCTCTCCCTCCTATTACTTGATCATCAAGTAATTTTGACTTTGACTTTGAATTCTAATTCAAATCAACTTTCAAGAGAGCTAAAAATATCCAAACTATTTTTGGATAATTTTATACTTTATTTATTTAAAATAAATAACTTATTTTATCTAATTAATTAATTCATAATTAATTAACTAGATTATTTTTCTCCAAAATAAGACTTTCTTTTTAATTCAAAATTAAACCAAAGTCTATTAAATAATTAATCACATTAATTATTTAATACATAAATAAATATACACATATATTTATACACGTGTGTGACACGTGTCACAATGACACGTGTCACTCACGTGAGCCACACGTGTGGTTTCACACGTGTGGAACCCTCTTGGCTTGATTAACTCGTTTAATCATTTTAAAGCCTCAACTCATGTAACCAAGTTGTTGTGTGTGACCCTCTAGGTTCTCAATTCAATTAGCAGTGACCCTAATTAATTAATTCACTAATTAATTAATCAGTCCACAGATTAAACGACCATAGTCTAGCAACAGGTGTTTAACCCCTAGCTGAATTGGAATGTTCGGATTCGACAGAACCTTTAAGTCATTGATTCATGTGAGATACAATCCTCCTACTTACTATCTCTCAACCATGATCTAGGGTAAGGGAATAATTAGAACCCTAATAATCTGGTCTTAAAGCTAAAGTGCATTTCATATCCATTTGATCTCAATCCAAGAAACCCTTTTCTTGATGTCTTGATCTACTGCCTTGGCCAAGGACTCCATATGGCATATGAATGACTTACACAATAAGAGATCACCTTGTAAATGCAAGTGTAGGTCCTTTCTTGATTCTCATTCACTTTCATGAGTCACTTGTGCAGCCCCAGCATAAGCCTTGAATCAGTTGTCTAAGGCGACACCCTTTAAAGCTTATACCAAAGACTACAGAGTTAACTCATAAAGTAACATGGAACCTCAAGTCTAAGGATCAATTAATCACATCAATGACTCGTGAGATATTTCCTAATCTGGAAGTTTCCATTTCCTGAAATAGAAACTTCCTTTCCCATTTAGGAATGTTCTCACACGGGGCACCTCAGTGAACTTACTTATTAAAGTAAGCACCCTCATGTATCACGCACGTATCAACTATACACTTTGCACCTCCATGAAACAAGGTGGTCCTTCTTAAGGGCGTGATCCCACAAGCAAGCCTTAGAGGAGTCAGGTTGACACTCCCACTGTCTGTAGGACTCATCGGCTTGGAGTATTTTACTAATCATAACTTATGTGATATAGGGCTCGTTTCATGAACCATTTCACCTAAATGGTAGAGTCCTAAAGTCATCAGGATTAGGGGAGTTCTCATACATGCGCACGTAATGGAAACACACAAAACACGTATTGGCATATAAAGAAGTGTTTGCCTATAATCAATCGTATATTATTCAAAGATTGTCTATGATACAAGAAAAGTCCCAAAGCAGATTACGTCGAATCGGCTTTCTAGGGCACTATTCCTAACACAAAAATGCTGGAGCCACTTATCAACACCTTGTGAACAAGATGTTCGAGCGCAAAGTCAGAAAGTCCATGGAGGTTTACGTAGACGATATGATCGTTAAAAGCAAGCTCCAACATTCACACCTATGGTATGAAACTGAACCCTTCGAAGTGTACATTTGGCGTTCGGGGGGGGGAGAGGGGGGAAATTCTTGGGGTATGTGGTCAGTCAGAGAGGCATTGAGGCCAATCCGGAGAAGATAAAGGCAATCGTGGACATTTTTTCCCCTCGAAATGTTAGAGAGGTCCAGGTGCTGGTGGGCAGAATCATCTCTCTGAACAGGTTTATTTCCCGCTCAGCTGACAGAAACTTGCCTTTCTTCAAGATCCTGCGTAACGCTCGAAACTTTACCTGGACCGAGGAGTGCGAGAAAGCATTGCAGGATATGAAACAGTATCTCTCGTGCGCACCATTATTGACAAAACCGGTCCCAGGAAAGGGCCTGTTCATCTACCTCTCCATTTCCTGGGAGGCCACGAGCGCAGTCCTTGTCGCGGTCCGTGATCGTAAGCACCTACCAGTGTACTACTTGAGCAAAACTTTGCAAGGGGCAGAAATGAGATATATGGAGATAGAAAAATTCGCTTTCGCCCTTGTTAACGCCTCCAGAAGGCTGCGACCATATTTCCAGGCTCATTCTATCACGGTGCTTACAGACCAACCGCTCAAGCAAGTTCTCTCGAAACCGCACGTCTCAGGAAGGTTAATAAAGTGGTCAATAGAACTCAGTCAGTTTGACATCAGCTTTGAGCCTAGAACAGCCATCCACGCGGATCTCTTGGTTGAGTGATTTAGATTGGAGCCCTCACCCTCGGTGGACGAAGGTCTTTGGCTCCTGCACACGGATGGTTCCTCGACCTCCCGGAGGGGGGGGGCGGGGTGACCCTTAGGGACCAATTGAGATTGATTACGCAATTAAATTGGCATTTCAAGTCACCAACAATGAGACTGAGTATGGAGCTCTCATCCAAGGGCTCAGGATCGCCCTTCAAAATGGGGCCTTTCGGGTCACCGCGTACGTTGACTCTCAGCTGATTGCAAGTCAGATTGATGGCACCTATGAGGCTTGAGAAACCACCATGGTGTAATAACTGGCAAAAGCGACAGAAATCATTGCCAAATTCAAAGAATTCCATCTATTAAAGGTTCCACGAGCAGAAAACGAGCGTGTTGATGCCCTCTCTAAATTTGCATCTGCTCTGGAAAGCTCCTACAAGCGCTCAGTCACGTTTCTCAGGACAGAGGAACTCTTGGTAAGCGAAGAGAAACCCTCGGGGGAGGTAAGTATGATCGATCCCTCCGAGCCTTGCTGGCTTGATGACATCATCAGGTTCTTGAGGGACGGAATTTGTCCCACCGACAAGGGGGAAGCAAGGAAAATCAGGAGTAAGGCCCCACGTTTCTCACCTGATAATTAGCGCAGGCTCTTCAAATGATCTTTTCAAGGCCCGCCATTGAGGTGCTTGAGACCCTCGCAAGCCAAGGAGGTGCTTGAATAGGTACATAGTGGGAGCTGCGGGAATCATTCTGGCGGTCGGATTCTAGCTAATAAGGTATTGAGGAGCGGATTCTATTAGCCCTCGCTACTGCAGGACGCCATCAATCACTCCAAGAAATGCCCTAAGTGTTAATTTCACTCCAACATTCCTCAATTGCCAGCAGCCCAAATGACCCCCATTGACGTTTCCTGGCCCTTTGACCAGTGGGGCATTGACATAATGGGACCCCTACATATGGCGGTCGAACAAAAGAAGTTCGTGATCCTCGCGGTAGATTACTTTACCAAGTGGGCAGAAGCCGAGGCGGTCGCGAAAATAATATCATCTGCAGATATGGCATCCTGAGGGTGCTAATTTCAGACAATGGCTCTCAATTCATCGCTACTGACACTCGAGAGTGGTGCTCAGAGCTTGGCATTGAGCAATGCTTCACTTTCATAGGCCATCCGCAGGCCAACGGTCAAGCTGAAGTAACCAACAGAACCATACTCCAGCATCTAAAGACAATGCTCGAGAGTAAAAAAGGTGAATGGGCTAAAGAGCTCCAAGGAGCCCTGTAGGCGTATCGCACTACCCCACGAGCGGCAACCGGTGAGACCCCTTACTCCCTCGTTTACGGTTCTGAGGCCATGATACCTGCGAAAATCGCTCAAGAGTCCGCACACGTCTCCTACTTCGAGCCTACAGCCAACGAGAGTAACCGGGCACTCGAATTAGACCTACTAGACGAAAAGAGAGACACTGCTTTAGCCCGGATCCATAAGTACAAGGCCACGGTGGCCCATCAGTACAACAAACGTGTCAAGGAGAGGACCTTCCAGCTAGGGGACCTGGTCCTCAAAAAAGTTGAAATGTCCAAGCACGTGGGTAAATTAGACCCCAATTGGGAAGACCCCTTCAAAGTCACTCAGGTATGAGCGAACAATACCTACCTACTGGAGACTTTGCAAGGCGAGCGTCTCCCTCGCCTGTGGAACGCATGCAACCTCAGGAGGTTCTATGTATAATTGCAAACACTGTAAGTCCCCCCCTCGGGGTACACTATATCTTCTTTTGACAGAAGTATAAGTACATTAGTAAGTATTTTCCATACATTGTTTATCATTTACTTGATTCAATTTATGATAATTTGCGTCATCAATTACATCAACGCCCTCTCCATATCAAGGATACTCCACTTCGAGCGGCTTGATGTCCACTCTCGTGTGGGTCTCTCTTAAAACGAGCGAACCCCTATTCAGTTCAACTCTATCAGTGTGTCGAGGGCACTCCACATTAAATAGCTTGACGCTCGAAAACGCATAAATCCTTAAAACGAACGGGTCAGAATCAGGGTTGCTATATACTTAATTACACCAACTAGATGCTGATCACTCTAGTTCACGCTCGTAAACCCCTTAGAGACCCTCATCTCATTACGTACACGTACGCTCGTAGATGATAAACACTTAGCAAATCCTCTCGTTGATTTCTAAATACAAAGTTCATACCATGGTTACGCTTGTTATTATCCAGCACTTAGATAAATTTTTATCAAGGGCAAACACTTAGCAAACCCCCTGGTGGATTCCTAAGTTCAAGTTTGAGCTTCATGCTGAATATGGCCGGGGTACCCCTCATATAGCATACCCTCGAGCCCATACATTCACATATCACAAAAACTTTAAGCATCAAAAGAAGGCAACAAAAGGTATTCCAGACATTGCAGTACGAAAAAGATTAAAGTCAAATTCCATTACGAGAGGAGAAAATTACACTACCTCAAGGGTTAAAATTACAAGTACCAAGTAAAAGGAGAGGAAATCAGAGCGAATGAGGTTTGTTACAAAGTCTTAAGGCGTTCGCAAGGCAGGTAGAGATTTCAGGAGGGCTGATGGTCGGGCTCAGGAGGTGCAGTTGACAGAGGAACAGGTGCCAAGACTCGAGGATCCGTAGACTGAACGTCACCCTGACCAGGTTTATCCTGAGCGTCTTCTTGGGCACCCTCATCCACCACCGAGGGCTCTGGATCTAGGGGATTGGCCGTCATGAACTCGTTTTGGAGCATAATGACCAATTCATTGTACTCAGGCTCCGTCAAGTTTTCGGATGGATCCCCTGCGGCAACCATCAGTTCCAAATTCTTGTCCAGGTCCATGCAAAGGCGATCATCTGTACGAGCGTTGGCGGGCACCATCCCAACTTGATCAGCTGGCCCACGGATTTCCAGAAGAAGCGTCGGGCGTTGTCGAAACAATGGAGGTTGGCGGCGAAGCCAAAAGCCTTGGAGAGCACGAATTTGAGGGCCGCATCCCAAGCGACCCTTGACTCGAGAATTACAACTTGCCCTTGCAAGTCAGCAAGCTCCTTCTTCGCGGATTCCAGTTGCTGATCACGCTCAGTCAGTTGCTTGGTGAGGTCTTTGTTGTCGTCCCTCAGCTTGTTGCGCTAGGCATTCAGCTTCTTGTGCGACTCTAATCTTTGCCAGGCAGCCTCCTGATCCTCGAGAGCCTTCTTTACCTTTTCATGCTCTAGCCCAAGTGATGTGAATTGCGCGCAGACTGTGTCGTAGTCTTTTTGTAGCTGGCCAGGGTCAGTAATGCGCAGGAGCTTCTTGTATTTGGCCTTACGCTCAGAGTAGGTCTCCGAGCGCCTCTACAAGTTTTTCAGCCTTGGAATTACTCCCTGCACACGTAATAAAACTTTATAAGATTGCTGGGGAAATTCTTGAAATCAAAAGGAATGCTCGAATACTTACCGCCATAAGAGCGAAGCAAGCGTCTGTTGCCACCTTAGCCGCAGACTGACTGTTGAGTTTTTGGTGGTCCCCTAAAAATTGCATACGGTGGACCAATCCCGTGATGACATTGCGGGTAGCAAGGGTGTCGTCTAGGAGCACTGGGCCGTCCTCCCCTGAGCTCCTATAGTGCCTGTCCTCCTCGCGATCAAATCGCCAAAAACTCTCATCCTCGGAGGATGAGGTGTCGCCATCTTCACCTAAGGTCCCCATAACTACCTGTTTCCCCTTACCAGAAATGGGGATGGAGTCTGCGAGCCTCTTCCTTTTCTTCGAGGGCCCAGAACGATCCTTCCCCAGGTCCCAGAGAATCACCCCCGAGCGGTTGCTGCGAGGGTCTGATTGTGCTCGTCCTTTAGTGGATGAGGGAGCAAGGTACCCAGAGGAGTGGCACCGTGAGCGTCCTCAATCGTCAAATCTTCAATATGGCCTGCCCCACGGCCATCGCTTCCATCTTCGTGGCCGGCCCCCCAACTGTCCTCACCTCTCCCAAACCCTCGTCTGGTCCCACGGGCCCCTCGTGGGGTAGTCTGAGGCTGCTGTCGCTACGGTTGTTGTTCACCCTGCGAGCGCACATCAGGGCAGCGATGCTCTCAGCGCCTGTTCCTGCCATCACTATATCTATATCTGCACACAGAGAGGAGGGCGAATGTCAGTTCAACTTTTACAGTGCAACAAAGCGTAAAAAGTTAGCATTCTTACTCTAAGTGTTATTGAGTTAGTTCTTAGAATCTAACCGTTGCATTTCATCGTTTGAGCTGGAGGGTTGGCGATCATATTGGGTGGGCTCACAAGCCCATAGCGGAACAATATCTCCTCATTACGCATCAGATCTTTGGCTTTAATCAGCCGTTTTTCGTTCTTCATAATGAGGGCCAGACTCTTTGCCCATTGCTCAAAGGGTACGTCCCCAGATCTATGCTTTACAATGGGACCCTCTACATGTATCACCCATTCTCTAGGAACTCCAAATACGCCCCCAGGTGTCCCCACGTAAAAGAATTTTTCCTTCCAGTTTTCCCCATATGAAGTTGAGGGCGAGTCCATCATCCTGGGCCCTGACTAGGCCTGGGCGTAGTAGAAACCGTCCCTCGGCGATGAGCGTGGAGAAGTGCCACCTGAATCAAACTGTTGAAGTTGTCAATTGAGGGTACGTGGTCTGTAGCTCTCATCAGGATCACGAAAGTATTCATCAAAGCTATTCCATTAGGTAAGATCTGCGAAGGGCATAGATTCAAAGAATTCAATAGAGTAGCGATCCGGGCCGGAATCGGAAACTTCAAGCCCCCAGCAAAAACAGCATCTCTGTAGACGATCATCATTCCAAGAGGTGGACGGTTGGCTCGCTCACGCTCAGGAGGGAGACGGGTGATATAAACATTATCCCAGTAAACCTGCGTCTTTAAAGTGGCTAACTCCGCGAGCGTCAGGGTACTCTCAATATCGTTCGGAGCCCTATCTGTTTGGTGGGGGTTGGACTTCCTTACTTGGGTCACTAGTTCCTTCCCCTTTCGATGGCATTTACGGGGAGGCTCCTCATCCGCCTGGTGCTTGGACGTCCCTACTCCCTCTGGAGGACCAGCGATAGCTACCGTAACCTGATGATCCTGTGGCCTAACGACACTATTCAGCAGTGAAAAAACCCTTTCCCCTTGATTTTGCATCAATAGGGACAAATTCATCTCCTCAAAAATCTGATCCACTCCTACAGGGTCACGTTCGTTCATCCCTTGAACGGCAGCGTCCAAATCCTCATCCTCAACCTCCTCGGGGATTTCCACCATCGGAATGGCGTACGGAATTTCATTTTGAGGAAAAGAACTTGCTCAAGACATCTCTTCAATCTCTCTCGCTGTCTGGTTTACAACTTCATCTGCCATTATTGGCCTTCTTGGAGTTCTTGCAGAAAAACTTGGAAGAAAAATAGAATCTTTGCGCGGTGACAGTCGCTTAGAAAGCCTCCTCACCCAAGGGCGATGGTCAACACGACCTAAATCTAGGGTTAGTATGAGATCATGGTGTATTTACCTGGGGTGGAGAAGAAAGTTCGCCTGAAAACCCGCCGAAAATCGCTAGGGCTTGTAGAGAGATGATTTTGCTGTTTTGCTTGAGAGAGTTCTGAATGCGTAAAGGTTCAGTTGGGTGTCCAAATCCCTATTTATAGGGAAGGGGTATGCAAATAATTAGGGTTGGGAATTCAAATCGTAACCATTCCCGCCTTGAAAACTCCCCGTTTTTTGCAACCGTCACACGCTTACCAACACTCACGTGCCTGTTCCTTGGTGTTTGCAACCACGCTCCCACTTGGTATTTAATGCGGACTTACCCAGGAAGTCAGAGAGGCCAGGCCGCATTAAATGCAGTTTTAGAACTGTCCCAGTGGGGATCTCGCGAGCGCTACTCTCCAACGGGCAGCCAGGCCCTCGGATATTTAAATTCAAGAGTCCAAAGATAGAAATTCTACAGTATACGTCAGGCGTTACTACAGAATTTAGGGGGCAAAATGATAGGCCCAAATCACGCTCGGATCAACACCGAGCATGTGTCACCATCTGAGCAGCTCGTCGAAGCCACCAGAAGACTCCTGAGCTTGGACGCTCGATATATTGGGCTCGCGGAATAGGCCCAGCCCATTCACTCACTCTCTGCTTAAGGCTTGCGCCCCTCGGCCCAAGTCACGAGCGTGGGATCTGCTCATCAATCCCATCTGACGCTCTCACTGCGGACCCACGGAATGCTCTCCCCCAGAGCCCATCTCTTCCACACCATGGGAACCGAGGGAACCCACGGTCGTATTCACTCAGCGCTCGAGTCTCATGACGCTCGGGTCGAGTCGCCAGAGGAACCCCTCTCGAGCGCTCCCAGCGCCCGTATCATCACTTGGTACCAGTACTGTCCTCACCATCGAGGGTACTCATTTCTCGGAAGCTAACCCCCACCTTGGTGAAGGGTTCCCCTCGAGGGCACACCCGGCTACATGAGGAGCCATTTTAGGTGACTACACGCTCGTCTACGGAACTATAACTACCTCTGACACAGTGGTAGTAAGAGTACCACACCTGATACGCCACAAACTTTCAGGCAGTCACTTTCACGCCATCACATGTTGCCACGTGTCTAGGGCAACACTGGATTTGGGACCACTTGGTCACTATTACCAGATTACCCCTACCCTCAACGTATAAATAGGGGAATTCTACACACCTCTTCGCCAAGTCATCTTCTATGAAAAACCCACGCTCTGCATACTTCACCACGTCGTTGCATACTTACTGCATTTCCACCCCTGGTGTTATCCTAGTTGGAAGAACCCACTATTTCTAGAAACCCAATTCCTGAGGCTCACACGCCTGTGATGGTCTTCCTTTCCTAAACAAATCCTAAAGTGTTGGTGTTCTAGCACATCTCCGGTATATATATTATAACGCGTGTAGCAATTGGGTGGGAGAAACTCTGAGAGATCAAAAAAAATTATAACGCTTGTATATAAATACAACGAATATATGCTAATTAAGGGTAAAAATATAGAATTAAATAGTCGGGCATTGGTTTAAAATATAAATAAACAAGATAAAAAGTAATTTTGTCTATAAATCATCACGCAGTTAATCTATAATTCGGGACAATCGCAGCCGTACATTGTGAATCATCCAACAGATTCTACATTGATTCCACCAAAACAAAAAATCAGAGTCCCAAGATTCTCTCTTCTCTCTCCTCCTCCATCCTCGGAGCACTATATATACCCCATTTCCCACCACCGCAACACCATCGGAGATTCTCCCTTCTCTCTCTTCAATTCCCTCTCTCTCTCTCTCTCCAAATGGCGCTCCGCAGAACACTCTCCAAGCCCCGCCTGTTCTGCGCCGCCACCCCCGACCCCCCACCACCCATCACCGCCCTCCTCCGCTCGCCGTCGATTGCGGCGCCAAAAGAACACCTCCGCCGCGAATTCAAGACTTTGCCGGATTCCTTCTTCCGCCGCTTCCTCCAGCGGCGGGCCATCAACAACCACGCCCTCCCCTCCTTCCTCACTCTCCCAGTTGGCGAAAAGCTCCGGGAGAAGCTCAAGTTGATGAGCGCTGCCGGAGATCATACCCGCCGCCTCGATGGGTTCATTCCGCCGCCGACGTCGACGGCGGCGGAGGACGAAGAGTTCCGTGTGACAGCAACGGATGCGAAGAGGGTCCTGAAATTTTTGCAGATTGAGCAGATTAAAGAGAGGCTGAGGAATATTCCGGCGAGCACGATTCCGTACGGCGAGTTTGTAAGGATCTGCGGCGGTGCGTGTGGGAGCAGCGAAACGGGAATGGAGTTTGCCAAGGCGTTGGATGAATCCGGAAACGTCATCGTTTTAGGTGGCGTCGTCTTTCTCCGTCCAGATCAGGTATATATATATATTTTTAATTAATTATTATAAACTTAAATTCAATTTCTTAATTTTTATAATACTCATAAAATTAAGAAATAAAAGTGATATAATATAATGTATTTATACTTACGTGAGTACTTATTTTGCCACGTTGAATATGAATGATGCACATAAAATAAAACTATTTAATAATTACAAATTATTTATTATATGATTAATTTTAATTATATAAATCCCTATAACGTGGGTCGGGAATGATGATTTAATAAATTTAAAACGTTACAAGTTTCGAGTTTTGGACTTCTGTATGGTTGAAAAGACGGAATTGACCTTAGTTTTGTCCCTAGGATTTATTGTATCTTAAGTTAGGACAAGAATCTTTAGAGGTGTATTTTGTCATTTTGTCTGAAATTTAAACCTATTTCCAGAAAACATGGATTCATGCTTTATTGCGCAAGAAAAATGTGCATGTTGGATTGTTTAGTAATTTTATCAATTTTCTTGTTCTCCCCTGAAATTCATAGAATTAATTAGCTGAGTACAAATTACAAACACATGAAATTTCTTGGTCGGGTAATACGGAGAATTAATACGAGAACGACACATTCAACTCAGTTACTATATCGACAAAGATTAAAATTTAAACCAAACCATAGATCTTATTTAAGAGATCTACGGTCTAATACGAGAACGATTCTTCTAACTCAGTTGATCTGCCGTCTAATGTGTGAATATAGGCCATATGGCTTAATGAGAACTAGTAAATGTCATACACTCGTTGCGTGTGCAAATAAAAATAATACTATTATCAAATATACTAAAATTAATTTTTATATTGATATATATTCTATAATCAGTTTTATTATAATTATTAAATTATGATAAATAAAAAATATAAAATATAAGGAGAAAAAGATAACAATTATACATTAAAGAAAAAAAAGAATTGAAGTATAGTGACAGAAAAGTGAAATAATGAAGATGGTGTTGGAGTCGTAAACAAATAAATAAATAAATAATAAAATAATCTAAGAGTCCAGGGAAGAGATTAAGCAAAAAAAATGTTGAAATACGTGAGTAGAATTTGTGTAGGTAAAATAAAGAAAAAAAGAGTCCATGAATTCAGGGATAATACATTAATAAATAAAAAAAAAAGAAAAAATTAAAAAATCAGGTGTAGAAAAAGAAAGATTCCAAGACATCACATTTGCTATAGTATAGATAACAACATGTTTTTAATGTTCTTTTACATGTGATGAATATTGACCCATTTCATTTATTTATAGGTAGCAAAATCAATGGAGACCCTAATAGCCCAATCCATAGCTTTACCAAACGACCCAAGAAGGAAAGAATTGGACAATCTTGAAAATCAAAAGGCCCAAATAGATAGAAAAGCCCGATCCCTCGTCCAAGGAGAGCTCTATTGTGGGCTGGGCTTTTTGGTGCTACAAACATTGGGCTTCATGAGGCTCACCTTTTGGGAGCTGAGTTGGGATGTGATGGAGCCCATTTGCTTCTTTGTGACCTCACTTCACTTTGCTTTAGCTTATGGTTTCTTCTTGAGGACCTCAAAGGAGCCCTCCTTTCAAGGCTATTTCCAAAGGAGGTTCAAAGTCAAGCAACAGAAGTTTATGGAAGTCCATAACTTTGATCTTGAGAGGTATAATGAGTTGTGTGAGGCTTTTTACCCTAGTTATGGGATACGGTACGATGATGGTCGTGGTGTTGGATCCCTGAAACATGCAGATGGGACGGTTTTTGGTCCCGTGCATGGCTGAGTTTGTATATAGATGTTAGGGTTCTTTTTTTGAATGAAAAAATGTAAGAGTTTTAGTTTGTACGTAGTACTCTAGTATATGGTATCGTACATCGACTATCTGTATTACTTTCAAAGTGTTTATCTTTATAGGTTTCAATTGAAATTTTTTAAATAGAACTTAAGATGAATCGATTAAGTTTGTACAAAACAAGCAAATCAATTAGGTATTTGTTTTCTTGACTTCGAAGGTCAAACACCAATTATCATTCCTTAAGCGGAGCTAGGCCTGTAAATGGGTGGGAATTCCCTTATTTAAGACTGGGTCTATACCCTACCCAGGCCCATAAAATACCCAATGGGGCTGAAAAATGGGTAGAAATGAGACCCATTTTCATTGGGTCTGGGCCTGGGTCTTGCCCAGCACCCCAACCCTCTTGTGTTTTTGTTTTTGTTTTTGTTTTTTTTTTATATTATAATTATTAATATTATTGTTTACAAATGTCGGTGCTTTAATCACTTCTCACACTACATAGATTTTTTTTTGATTTTGAGCCTCCACATTCCACACTTACAAGTTACATATATATATAGAAAAATAAATATTATTATTATTGTTATTATTATTAAATTTAATATTATATTTTTACATTTTATTAAATATTTATTAAGAAATTATTAATATCCAAATATTAAATATTAATAAATATTAAAGTACTAAAATGAAAGCCTCTCCACTCCGGAAAGTGCGACGAAAGGAGGACCACAATAAAGAACAGTACTAAAAACGTGTTTTTCTGGAGCTGGAAATATTAAAATAAAAGAACTAATAATTAATTAATAATTAAGATATATTTCTTCTGCTAATTATTCTTTTTAAACATTTTCATTTATCATTAAATTATATTAGGGTTAATTACACCTAGCCCCCATATTAGATGGGGTAATTACAACTCGCCACAATTTTTAGATTAAATTACAAGCACCACCTACCAAGAAAATAATAATTACATTAAACCCCCAAATTTTAGGGTTTCGTTAGAAATTTGATGATGTAAGCAAAAAATTAAATGAAAACCCGAAAATGCCCTTGTTGACCAAAGTCAAAAATTCTTTTTCCCATTTTACCCTTAGGGCTTAACTGTAATATTATATTTTAATTTGGGGGTAAATTGTAATTTTCATAGAAAAATTTTAACAGCCATTTTTTGGCAGAAAAGTACTCGTTGCCAACGGCTACATTGATGAAGAAAATAATTTTGTCCTGAACACTCAAGAAAACTGCAAACAATGGTTCAAAAATTAATTTTTTTTAAAATTTAGGTTTTCTAGCATTTTAGATTTTCGTGCAAGTTGTAATCTTAATTGGGGGCAAGAATTAAACATCAAATTTACTAGTAACGTAATATGTTTATACTTAATAATACCTGCTTAGTTTTTGAACAAACAAAAAATAATACCAGCTTAGTTATCATGCTAAAAATAATACACTATTCACAGCAAAGCACTATGATTATAATACCAATGCATAACAGTGCAATCTATTCGCTACTCCACACATAATAGTGAGACCAATACAAAACCATAACTTTCCTAACATAATAGTATGGCATCCAACAAAACCATACATAATGACCGTATTTCCTTCCAACAATCCACCTATAAGGTAAAATAGTTAATATCCTAAATATTATTAGGGAATACATTACCAACAAAGCCAAAAAAACCTTGAACCACTGAACTTTACAGTCACCAAAAGATCTTGTAATCACAGTTTTAATAAACTTCTTTAGACAATAGAACCTTGTGTTTGGACAAGGGATGATGATACACCTGCTCCTGCATTGTTTCTTGGCGGTCTACTCCTTCCCCTCCTTGATGGAATCGTAGCAACATTTGAGGTTGTGGCAATTTAACTTGCAGCATCACCAACAGTTCTTTGCGATCCCGCCTATGCAAAATGAAAAAAATATTCCTTATTAAAATGTCTACAATAACAGAACATTAAGATTCCCTAAGTATTACCCAATCAAGTATTTATAGGTAGACCAAAAAAAAAAAAAAAAATCAAGTATTTATAAGCTGCTGGCTTTACACCTTTTAAGTCTGTTCATAGCGTTATTGAATTCTGCACTTGTATATGCCCTAAAAAGAATGCTTCATATAAGTCCCTTGAAATGGGCTTCACTCCCAATTTTCCCAACTCTGCCTTCAATACTTTCACCTTAATGTCAGGTTGGGTCCTAAAAATGGGCTTTAAGAATCCTAAAATATAGCAAAAAAACAGTTTTCAATGACCATTCTTGCGCCTTAAACACACACACACACACACACACACACACACACAAAAAAAAAAAACACTAAAATTGGCATATCATGCGTAAGAAATCTACTGAAAAAATAAAGACATTTGTAGGGTTTTCTTAGCCACGAAAATTAGAACTAAAAAAGGGGGGAAAAAAACACAGAATGCAGGTCGCTAGGGTTTCAGAATAGTTTCGAAATAATAGCAGAGCACAACTTGCTACCAAAACACAACAAAATTCTTGAATAAATCACAAAAAATGAATCTAATATTGCTACATACAACATATAATCACCCAAAAAGGAAAAAACCCCAAATTTCTCGTTTAAAAAACGTCTTAAAAGAGGATTACAGTTTGCGGCTGATGTTTAAAATCACAAAAATACAGTAAGCACGGTAAGAACGAACATATATGAGCTAAAAATTTGAAAAATGAACAAACCCGTACCTTTCATGGCTATACACTCAATCGAACCGATTCCAGCTGCCCGAAAAACGCAAAATCCACCGTGCCTTAGAGTAAATAGATGAGACGTAGCAAATTTTCAGGTAAAAAAAGATGAAAATCAAAGCTCCAAAATGGTATTTTCGTTAAGATTAAACCATGGAGATGAAAGGTTTTGGACATGGATTTCGTCCTTCTGTCTTCACGCGTTTTAAGTTCCCAAAGTGTGAAGATATTTTGCTTGTATTTGTTTAATGGGTTCAAACCATCTGAGGGGCAAAATGATAACTCTATAAATTATATTTTTTTTGCCTTATTTTTTAAAATAACTTAACGGAATCTTTGGGGTTATAATGGGAAGTTCAATTAATTTCTAACGGAACCCTAAAAATTTGGGGTTTAATGTAATTATTATTTTTTTGGTAGGTGGTGTCTGTAATTTAATCTAAAAACGATGGCGAGTTGTAATTATCCCATCTAATAAGGGGGCTAGGTGTAATTAACCCATTATATTATAATAACATTTTATTTTGCTGGCTAATTGTGCTGTCGCCTTACTATAGAGACATTTTACTAGGAATGGGCAAATCTGAATGAAATTAAATATTTAATAATTTCTTGAGAATATTAATAAATATAATATTTACTAAATATTAATCATGAAATAAAATAAGATAATATTTATTATTATTTCTTTTTCACAAACTAAAATAATCTAAATTAAAAATAAATAAATAAATAAATTTTAGTCAAGAAACATTCATCTTGTGCGATGGATCGAGAGCATTCAGCAGCAGACTTAGGAAGTCTTCCCTCAGCAACCTTGAGAATGTCTTGTGCCTATGCAGTTTAATTTTTATAAAATGTAAAAATCTAATTTATTATTATAAATTTTAATATTTTCAAATAACAAATACTGAATATTTTGGTAAAAGTAAATATTTTCAAGAGAAATTGGAAGTTGTTGGAGAGAAATGTAAATTTCTGCAAAATTAGGGTTTTACAGATATGGGTAAAATTTGAAGATTGGGTATTATCGGGTCTAGGCCCAGACCCGGACCCAATAAAAAATAAAAATGGGTCTGGGCCTGGGCCTGGGTATTTTATATTTATTTTGGGTCTGGAACTGGGGAATCCCCACCCATTTACAGCCTGCGGAGCTTCTAGCTTATTTGTGCTTAGGGCTGTCAATGGGACGGATTTTAATCCGTATTCGATCCGAATCCGATCCGAATTTTATCATATTCGTCCGATAAAAAAGTTCGATGGATCATATCCGATTATAAATATTCGTTATCCGAAATAAATGGATCGGATATGAAATTAAGGAATCCGATCCGTTAAAGATCCGAATCCGATTTTTTTATAATATTTTATTAAATTAATTATTTTATTAGTAAAGAATATTAAATAGAATAATTAAAATTAAAATTTTCACATATGTTCACTATAAATAATAATAAAATTTAAATTATTTATTCTAAAAAATATGTTTTTCTTTATTAAAAATCTTAAATTAACCTATTTTAAATGCATATACACAAAATCATTAAAGAATTCATCAAGTAATAATTATTTGTTAAATATTATATATTTATATTTATATTTTATTTATTTATTTCTTTATTAAAAAATTTAAATTTTATTGTTAATCGGGTCGGATCTTTTATCGGATCTGATCCGACTCGTTAACATTAGGACTTGGTATTAATTAATCCGAATCCTATAGGATTCGGATTCGGATCCGGTTATCGGATCTTCTTGTCGGATTCGGATCCGGAATTTCCTGATCCGGTCCGAATCCGACCCGTTGACAGCCCTATTTGTGCTTATTTTAGCAAGAATTCTTATTCCAAAAGTATCTTTTAATTAATACATAGCCCAAACACTGAATCAGACCATATAACACCTTTATTTTTATGGACCAAACCATGAACATCGTGCGCACTAAACATTAGAGGTGTTCAAATAAAATCGAAACCGAGAAACCGAACCAAATTGGGCCAAATGAGTCCATCCATACTTACGGGCTTCAACCCAACTGGTAATGTAGGACTAAGTTGGGCTCAATAATTGGGCCCTACCTGACCATATAGTGATCAACCATACCCACTAAAAAACCTCGAGATTTGTTTTGGTTTATAATGCACAAATAATCATGACAAAGGGATACAAATACAACAATACATGAATATGACGACATAAATTTTTCTTAAATTTTTTACGTGACAAATATTTGATAGTGTCTGATACAATACAAAATCATAAAATAATATTTTAAAAGTATCGGTTGGTCAGAGGTTTTCATTGTTAGATCTTATTTCGAAGTTCACTCGGGGACAAAACTACAAGTTTGGGATAACTATCCAGTTTCCACACTCTTTCTCTGTCACCTTACCATATGTGCATATTACACGTGCCAATTGGTTATTAACAAATAACAATAAATCTCAACTCACTCATAAATATTTAGAGAAACCATAATTTGTGAATGACTTAAAAGTATTATTCGAAGACTTTAGGATTTGTGTTTCTTATTTGGATTGTGAATGACTTATTTATATTTTTTTTAAAAAATAACCATGCAAAACAGATCTGTTTGCATGGTTATTTTAATATATATATATATATTTAGTAAGATAATAGCAAATATGTTATCCTCCCAAATCAAGATTAAATTTGATATTATGTTATTAAATTAAATATTTTTTTTAAAGGATAAATAACTAATTGATTTTATTTGATATTATCTCTTAAAAAAATGCAAGAGATAAATATCAAATAATGTTGTGATAAGCTTGAACTCTCAATATCTCCCACTATAAAAAGGGGTCTTGGTAGTTCATTCAACACAACAAGGACGACGACGAGGAACGTAAGTATAGACGTCTGACATATGTACGTCGGTCTACAGGTCTTCACTTCAAGTTTTCAAATCTGTCTTCAAGGCTTCTTCAAATCGCCACGGCTTCAAGTCTTCAAATCCTTCTTCAAGTCGGCTTCAATTCTTCAAATCGTCTTTAAATCTTCTTCAAGTTCGTCTTTGGTCAACGGTCTTCAAGTCTTTGGCTTCAAATCTTCTCGTCGGTCTTCAAGTGTTCGACTTTAAATCTTCACGTCGATCTTCAAATCTCCGCCTTCAAGTTTTCAAGACTCGTCTTCGATCATCAAATCTTCGTCTTCAAATCTTCTTCAAGTTTGTCTTCAAATTTAATCTTCAAATCCGGCTACCACCAAATCGGAAACTCTGACTACGATCTTAAAATCCAACTACAACCTTTGAAGGTTCTTCAATTTCGTCAAAGCTACAAAAAACTGATACCTTCAACTCCAGCTTTTGATTTCAACCTTGAAGTAGACCATACGGGTTTTTTCTCCATCAAATTCCGAAAAATCACAACTACTTATCCGAGAATAAGCGTCATTCCCCCGGATGCAAAGTTGAATAGAAGAATCAGAGGAAAACTTTGATAGGATTTATTCCTTTAAAATTGTTGTTTTGTTTGAATTTTTTTATTTTGTTCATATTATTTTTTGTCTTGTAATTTTATTTTGCGGACAATAAAATTTTGTGTGACCAAATTTTGGCACGCCCGGTGGGACGAATCCTACCTCCCATCTCTTCTCTTCCATATCAAATTTCTACTTCCACAAATTTCCAATGGGCTCCTGAGAACTAACTCGACCTTGAAGTAGACCACACGGGTTTTTTCTCCATTAAATTCCGAAAAATCACAACTACTTATCCGAGAATAAGCGTCATGCCCCCGGATGCAAAGTGGAAGAGAAGAATCAGAGGAAAACTTTGATAGGATTTATTCCTTTAAAATTGTTGTTTTGTTTGAATTTTTTTATTTTGTTCATATTATTTTTTGTCTTGTAATTTTATTTTGCGGACAATAAAATTTTGTCTGACCAAATTTTGGCACGCCCGGTGGGACGAATCCTACCTCCCATCTCTTCTCTTCCATATCAAATTTCTACTTCCACAAATTTCCAATGGGCTCCTGAGAACTAACTCGTGCTAAAGAATAACATCCTTTGCTATCTTCTACAGATGGTCATCTCAGTGATTCGAAATCATCAAACAGTTCAAATTCTAGCTGAGATAAATGCAGTTGTCAATGAAAACTATGACAATGGAAGAACAACTTGTTCAAAGGACTCAAGCAATAACAGATCTACAAAGTCCATTAGAAGATAGAGACTTTCAAATCCCTCCACTTATAGACAAATTAGAAAACTGCAACCTAGATCAGCTTAGTCCCAACAAACACCCAAGAAAATTCTGGGGGCAATTGAATGTTTTGTGAAAGTTAAAGTTACTCCTCGATAAGAGTCTAAACCGTCAAAAATACTCCTTAAACACGAGTATAAACTGTTTAAAACCAAAATCAAGTATACTCTTTAAACACGAGTCTAAACTGTTTAAAACCAAAATCAAGTATATTCCTTAAACACGAGTATAAACTGTTTGAAACCAAATTCAAGTGCAACACTCCTTAACACGAGTATAAACTGTTTTCAAATTCAAATTCAAGTTATTACTCCTAAATACGAGTATAAACTCTTTAAAACCAAGTTCAAGTTACTCCTTAACACGAGTATAAACTGTTTTCAAATTCAAGTTACTCCTTAACATGAGTATAAAATGTCTACTGAAAAAAAAAAAAAAAAAACTCCTTGACATGAGAATAAAATGTCTACAAGTTTGCAAAAATAAAATTTGAACTATGTCATGACTTGATCCTCTTGATGGGGTACGTAAGCAACTTGAATTAATTTTCAAGCTCAGTCACATGTTGAAGAAAAAAATATTTCTCTGGCAAGTGAGCAAACTCCAGTACTTCAAGTTTCGTCTCACTTACAAATATCTTTCGTCGATACTTGAAGTGCGGACATCTATTTATATATATATAGTATAATAATATCAAATATGTTATCTTCCCAAATCAAGATTAAATTTGATATTATGTTATCAAATTAAATATTTTTTTAAAGCATAAATAACCAATTGATTTTATTTGATATTATCTCTTAAAAAAATACAAGAGATAAATATCAAATAATGTTGTGATAAGCTTGAACTCTCAATATCTCCCACTATAAAAATGGGTCTTGGTAGTTCATTCAATACACCAAGGACGATGACGAGAAACGTAAGTACAGATGTCTGACATATGTACGCCGGTCTACAGGTCTTCAAGATTCGGCTTCAAGTTTTCAAATCTATCTTTAAGGCTTCTTCAAATCGCCACAGCTTCAAGTCTTCAAATCCTTCTTCAAGTCGGCTTCAAGTCTTCAAATCGTCTTTAAATCTTCTTCAAGTTCGTCTTTGGTCAACGGTCTTCAAGTCTTCGGCTTCAAATCTTCTCGTCGGTCTTCAAGTGTTCGACTTTAAATCTTCACGTCGATCTTCAAATCTCCGCCTTCAAGTTTTCAAGATTCGTCTTCGATCATCAAATCTCCATCTTCAAATCTTCTTCAAGTTTGTCTTCAAATTTGATCTTCAAATCCAGCTACCACCAAATCGGAAACTCTGACTACGATCTTGAAATCCAACTACAACCTTTGAAGGTTCTTCAATTTCGTCAAAGCTACAAGAAATTGATACCTTCAACTTCAACTCCAACTTTTGATTTCAACCTTGAAGTAGACCACACGGGTTTTTTCTCCATCAAATTCCGAAAAATCACAACTACTTATCCGAGAATAAGCGTCATGCCCCCAGATGCAAAGTTGAAGAGAAGAATCAGAGGAAAACTTTGATAGGATTTATTTCTTTAAAATTGTTATTTTCTTTGAATTTTTTATTTTGTTCATATTATTTTTTGTCGTGTAATTTTATTTTGCTGACAATAAAATTTTGTGTGAACACATATTATGTGTTTGTGTCACTATATTTGTATCCGTATATTATAATTTAGATTTAATGGTTCTGTATTTGAATTCCTTTCAAATCCATGGTAAAAGTGTACGTAATGATCATGTCCACTCATTTTCAATTACGCGTTGCATGCTAGTGGAGGAATTTTCAAAAATAATATTTAATTTAAAACGAATTCATAAATTAATATCAAAAGGGAATGAGTTAACATTTTATTACAAGTCGTCACACCTTGTGGCGACCCATGAATTTTTTATTATTATTTTTTAAAACAGGGTCGCCAGAGCGCATGGCGATCCCATTAAAATTTAAAAAAAAAAAAAAAAAAAAAAGAGGGGTCACCATGAGCTCTAGCGACCTCATTAATTTATTATTATTTTTTTTAAAGGTGGGTCGCCAGAAAAAAAAAATTATTTTTTTTTAATTTCTTTAATAAAGACAATTAATTAAAACAATATAAAGTGACACCATAATTTTTGGCAAGATCATTATTTTGGTAAATAGTTATTAACGATAATGACTTAATAAATATTATTTTGACTCGTTTTTCAGCTATAACTTGAGTTACAGGATTCGGATTCGAATTTCGTCTTCACCGTTGGACTCGTTTCGATGATTCGGATCCAACAAAACAAACCTCGTATGTTTTCGATGTCTTTTGAACCTCCCACGAAACAAATTTCAGTCCATATGACCTATTTACCCTATTTGATTTGTTTTTCAGCTATAACTTGAGCTACGGGATTCGGATTCAAATTCCATCTTCATCATTGGACTCATTTCGATGATTCCTATCCAACAAAACAAACCTCTTTTTTTTTCGATACCGTTTGAACCTCCGACGAAGTAAATTTCAGTCCATATAACCCATTTACCCTATTTGATTTGTTTTTCAGCTATAACTTGAGCTACGGGATTCGGATTTGGATTTCGTCTTTGCCGTTGGACTCATTTCGATGATTCGTATCCAACAAAATAAACCTTGTATTTTTTCGATGCCGTTTGGACATCCGACGAAGTAAATTTCACTCTATATGACTCATTTATCCTGTTTGATTTGTTTTTCCGCTACAACTTGAGCTACGGGATTCAGATTTGGATTCGTCTTCGCCTTTAGACTCATTTCGATGATTTGTATCCAACAAAATAAACCTTGTATTTTTTCGATGCTGTTTGAACCTCCGACGAACTAAATTTTAGTCTATATGACTCATTTACCCTATTTGATTCGTTTTTCACTATAACTTGAGGTACGAGATTTGAATTCGAATTCCATCTTTTTCCTTAATTGTCTTTATTAAAGAAATTAATAAAAATAAAATAAAATTGTGGGGGGTTTCCAGATAGAATGGCGACCCGGCCCCTTTTTTAAGAATTTTTTTTTTAATTGGTCGCTAGAGCTCATGGCGACCTCCATTTTTTTTTTAAAAAAAAAATATTTTTTTAATGGGGTCGTCATGCGCTCTGGCGACCCGTTTAAAAAAATAAAAAAAATTCATGGGTCGCCACAAGGTGTGGCTACTTGTCATAAAACGTTAACCCATTCCCTTTTGATATTAATTTATGAATTCGTTTTAAATTAAATATTATATTTGAAAATTCCTCCATGCTAGTGACCATGTATTAATTGATTTAATGGACTTTAATTATTATTTTTTAAATTTAAGCATTCAACCTCGAATGTAGTATGCTTCTAATTTTACGGTTGAATTATAAGTATCTGACACGATAATTCATTATGAAATTCAAAATTATTCAAAAAACTTGAATTCGAACTCTAATATTTAATTAAAAACAAATCTTTTCCATTCCACAACACTTATATTATTTAATGGATTTAAGCACAGAAAAATAATTTAATAGTGGCATCCTTGTTTTCTCATTTTTTGTTATAAAAAATGCGCACTATTCATAAAATGATGGTTGGAGGCATGAAGTTATAGGTATTTGGTTCAAGGTGTGAAGTTATTTTTATTGATTGTGGTTATATGTTCATTAAATTGAACATTATATTTTTGGTTAAACCAATATAAAAACGAACATTAATGTGTAAAATCTTGTCAACTAATAGTAGTGCATACCAATGATTGAAAATAAGATTTCTAATTAATGTAACATAACGTTGAATTAATATAATTACATCTCTTGCGGTGGTAAGATAGTTTTTTTATTTGAGTTCTAATGAAATCGAATCATTTAACATAATGTTAAATTGTCAAACAATACCATTTTGTGTCAATAGGGTAGAAGTTTGATATCGTAAAAGGTGTGAAGATTGAGTAAATTAAGAAATTTTAAAGCATAAATTTACGCAATATATAACACACAGACACTGCATGAGGGTGAGTTGTATTTATCAATTTAATATTTTTCATACTAATATATTGTCACTAGTCATCTAAAAATATTGAAACAATAAAATTTTTAAAGTTCAAGAAAAAGACCGAAACAATTCCAAACATATGACTATTTTGATCAAATGTTGTAGACTTGATTTGGTCACTAACATGTTATTATTATAACTATATACATAAATATAAATTAAATGATTAACATGCTATTACATTCAGTATTTTAATTTATGGGAAAAATATTCAACGTATCCCGAAAAAAATGTCCGACTTGAAATCTTAGGACATATTTTTTTGATTTGGCAAATATGGGACTGTAATTTTAAAAACTATGAAAGTATAGGATATTTCTCAATCGGAATTTTCCACCTATTACTTGAGTTTTCCACGTGTACACTGGAGCGATACATTAAAGTTCAGTTAGAACTAAGAGTTTGTGAATAATTCTGTATTCATTGATTTCGGTGTGTTACAATTACAATAGGGTTTACACTAAAAAGATGTACAAAGCTACAAATAAGGAAACGATATGTACAAGGAAATAATCCCACTAAATCAGGGATAAAATAAACAACCCAACAAATTAGCCGTGATCTCTAACACTCCCCCTCAAGTTGATTGTGGGGTCACACACATTTAACTTGCCCAAAACACTTGAGAAGGCTTTCTCAGTAACGGCCTTAGTGAGAATATCCGCCAACTGGTCTTCTGATTGCACAAACGGAAACGTCACAATCCCAGTCTCAAGTTTTTCTTTGATAAAGTGTCGGTCCACCTCAATATGCTTTGTTCGGTCATGCTGAACCGGATTCTCTGATATGCTTATCGCTGCTTTATTATCACACCACAACTTGCACCTTTCTTTCACTGGGAACCCAAGTTCCTCAAGTAGCTTCCGCAGCCACAGGATTTCAGCTAGCCCTCGGGCAATCCCCCTAAATTCTGCTTCTGCACTAGAAAGAGCAACCACCTTCTGCTTTTTGCTCTTCTAGGTGACGAGGTTCCCTCCAACCATAGTAAAGTACCCCGAAGTTGAGCGTCGGTCATCTTGGTTTCCAGCCCAGTCTGCATCTGTATAAGCCTCAACAACGAGATTTCCATGTTTTTGGAACAAAACTCCTCTTCCAGGGCATCCTTTGAGATATCTGACAACTCTGAGTGCAGCCTCCATATGTTCATGCTGCGGTCGGTGCATGAACTGACTCAAAACACATACTGCATATGCTATATCAGGTCGAGTATGGGACAGATAGATCAGTTTTCCAATAAGATGCTGATATCTACTCCGATCCACCATTTCTGCCTCAACTGAGAGTTTCAAGCCGTGATTAATTACCATAGGTGTCCCTACTGGTTTGCTATTAAGAAGTCCTGTCTCTGCCAACAAATCCAGTACATACTTTCGCTGGGAGATAAAAATTCCTTGCTTTGATCTCAACACTTCAATCCCCAAGAAATATTTCAACTCCCATAAATCCTTCATCTCAAACTCCTAAAAAGGATTCTCCCTTAACTGTTTGATTTCCTCGAGATCATTTCTAGTGATAATCATGTCATCCACGTAGATGATGAGACATGTTACCAGCTCAACCCTTCGCTTGAAAAACAGAGTGTGGTCTGAATTACTCTGTCTGAACCCATAATTCCTCATAGCAGCAGTAAACCTGCCAAACCATGCTCTGGGAGACTGTTTGAGCCCATATAGAGCTCGCTTCAACCTGCAGACTTCCCCATCACGAAACTGATCAGAGAAACCCGGTGGAGGCTCCATATACACTTCCTCCTCCAACTTCCCATGAAGGAAAGCATTCTTCACATCAAACTGGTGCAACGACCACTCCTGGTTGGCGGCTATAGAGAAGAGAACTCTGATAGTATCAATCTTAGCTACGGGGGAAAAAGTTTCTGAGTAATCCACCCCGTATGTCTGCGTGTACCCTTTAGCCACTAGTCTCGCCTTGTACCTTTCAATGGATCCATCTGACCTGTGCTTGATGGTAAAGACCCATCTGCATCCTACTGGCCTCTTATCATAGGGAAACACACACTTTTCCCAAGTTAAGTTCTTCTCTAGGGCCGCCATTTCTGTTTCCATGGCTCTCCTTCACTCCTCATCTTTCTGGGCTTCCTCAACTGTTCTAGGAAGTAACTCAGTGTAGACAGCTGCTGAATAAGCTCTCGCAACAACTGTCAGCTTCCCTTGGGCCAACTCTGCAACTGGATACCGAGACCCTCTGGGCTCATACTCAGGCTCGTATCTCTTTGGAGGCACTCCTCGAGTGCTCCGTGGTGGAAGAACATGCCGTTCAGTCCCCCCTGACTCCCCATGTTCCTGTATTTCCTCAGTCGGTAGATCATCAGTAGCACTGACAGTATTATCATGATCAATAAAAGAATGCTCAAGGGTTACCTCAGAGATATCCAGCGGGTCAGATCCTGGGGTTGGTCCCGTGGTGGAAGACTGGACCATGGGAGATGTTGACTCGGTGGTTCCGCCTACTGGCTCTTTTGGGTCCGGATCTGGCAACGTGGGATGAGATACCCAACTCAGTGGATCTACAGACTGCTCCCCCTGACCACTGAGTTGGGAAGTATAAAAGAACTCTGACTCAAGGAAGTTACAATTCATGGTGGTGTACATACGCCTAGTGGTGGGATGGTAACACCGATACCCTTTCTGATGGACCCCATACCCGACAAAGACACACTTAACTGAACAAGGATCTAATTTGGTCCGATCCTGTTTGGGAATGTGAACGAAGACAGAGCACCCAAAAACACGCGGCTGGAGGGTCAAGGTAGTAGGGACTCGAACATGCTGGGAAAGTTCAGAGAGGGGTGTCCTGAGATTAAGCACTTTAGTGGGTAATCTATTCAGAAGATATACAGAAGTGGCCACAGCTTCTGGCCAATAAGACTTAGGGACACACGAATCAAACATAAGTGCCCTAGTGATCTCAAGAATAATCCGGTTTTTGCGTTCAGCAACCCCATTCTGTTCAGGAGTATGGGCACAAGTGGTTTGATGAACTAGACCATTGGCTGCAGTGAACTGTTGGAAGGTATGATTAATATATTCCCCCCCATTATCTGATCGAAGCACTTGAATTTTAGTGTTAAACTGGGTTTGGACCATATTATAGAACTCTATGAACTTAGACATAACATCTGATTTCTGTTTCAAAAAATACACCCAAGTCATGCGTGAGCAATCATTAATAAAGAGAACAAAGAAACGGAAACCAGAACGTGAACCCATATAGGGAGCAGGACCCCAAACATCGGAATGTACTAGAGAAAAAACTTTATTCATACGAGTTCCAGAATACGGGTACGACTGTCTATGACTTTTAGCCAGAATACAAGTTTCACAAGATAACTGACTACTAGAAGAAAAAATATTTGGGAAAAGTAAATGGAGATATCCAACTGACGGATGACCTAACCGACGGTGCCAAAGCCACTGTTGCTTCTCAACGGTCCCGTGAGCCAGCGCTGCAGTCCCGTTTTGAATCACATCATCCACATAGTAAAGCCCACCGCGTTCAGTGCCACGCCCAATCACTTTCCCCGACTGAATATCCTGCAGGAGACAGAAACCAGAGTAAATCACCACAACACAATTTAGTTCTCGGGTAACATGACTAACAGATAACAGCTTGCAGGATAAATTAGGAACATAGAGACAATTGCAGGATAAATTAGGAACATAGATATTAATGATTCCGGTGCCCTGGACCGGTAAAAGTTCCCCATTAGCTGTCTGAATGCCCGGTTTATTCGAATTTGACATGTTTGCTAAATCATTTTGGTCATAAGTCATGGTATCTGTTGCCCCGCAATCAAGGATCCACTCCACCGGTTTGGGTCCTTGGGTTAAATACGCTACTCCACACTTTGGAGGACTGTTGTGAGCTGTTACTAAACTTTGAGGGCCAATCTGCAGAGTGTTAAGACTTGGGGGGCTAATATGTAAATTGTTAAAACTTTGGGGAACCAAATTAAAAACCTCACGTAAATTGGGTTGGGATTGTGAATTCCCAACCCTAGTACCTTCATTCTCAGCCGCCTTTCTCGTGAGATCTACGATCTCTTGCTGCACCATTCTTCCCGTCGCCGGCTGAGGGTTATCGCGACGTACGGCCGCCACCGATGGGTTTCTTCTCCCAGACCCACCGTCTGTAATGGGTTTGAAGCCCGGCGGCGGTGGCGGCGTTTGTCCCCTGAAACCGAGAGCCCCTATTCTGGTTGCAGCGAAGGCAAAGCCTGGTTCTTCGCTCTGATTTTCCCCTTCATCTATGGCGGCGGCGATGGCGGTGCTTCCTGTGTTGCCCCTGCCGCCGCGCCTCTGTCTCCGATCTTTCTCTTCCCGGCGTTTGCTCTTCCATCCTGTCGGGAAACCAATTAACTTGAAGCATTGCTCTTTCATGTGATTTCTTCTTCCACATTGAGAACAAGTGACTGGGGTTTGGTTGCCATCGCGCGATGATGATTCCGGCGCCGGTGACCTCTGATCTGAGCGTGATTTGGTGGTACTCCCTCGTCCATGATTGCCTGAGTTTCGACTGATAAGGCCGGCGCCAATACCTGAGGCCTCGGCCGATGATGTTCTATCCGATCCCATGATACTCCGTCGGTCCCTTTCTTTTCGAATCAGGCCATAAGCATTCTCCACTGTTGGAAGTGGCATTGTTCGGAGTATATCTCGTCTTTCTGAATCAAACTCATCCGAGATGCCTTGGAGAAACTGATATAGCTTGTTCTCTTGTCGGAGGCGGTTGAATATACCGATATCCTTAGGATTCGTCATGGGGTTGGGCTGACGGATCTCAATCTCCCTCCATAATCTCTGTAGGTTGCTGTAAAAAACCTCCAAACTATCCTTCCCTTGCTTCATACTGTTGGCTCTCACTGTCAGATCGAAGAATTGGATTCCATCTACTTGTTGGCTGTAAGTAGATTGGAGTCCGTCCCACAAATCCTTTGCCGTAGGGTATTCGGCGAAGTTGCTGACCATATCTGATTCCATGTTCTCGAGTAACCACGAACAAACAGTCAAATCTGTTTCTTCCCATCGTAGGTATTCCGGATCTATTTTGGTGGGCGGTGTTGGGATTCCAGTGATGTGATGGAGTTTCCCTCGTCCGACAATAGCTATTCGCATGAGTCGAGACCATAGGGCGTAGTTATGCCGATTCAACTTTGCTGCTATTGATATTGATGTTGAGGACTGAAATTGGTTATGTTTTTGTAGGATTATGGCAATCTGATCTGCCAAATTCCCGCTGTCGAAGGAGGTGCTGGATCCTTCAAGCTTCTCTTGTTTCTCAGTTATGGTGGCAGATGATGAGCGTCGAATCTATAGACGATGAACCTGCTCTGATACCAAGTTAGAACTAAGAGTTTGTGAATAATTCTGTATTCATTGATTTCGCTGTGTTACAATTACAATAGGGTTTACACTAAAAAGATGTACAAAGCTACAAATAAGGAAACGATATGTACAAAGAAATAATCCCACTAAACCAGGGATAAAATAAACAACCCAACAAATTAGCCGTGATCTCTAGTGGACATTTTCTGTCGACTAGGAAAATAAAGAAAAAGAAAAAAAATTTAGACTACACGTTTTATATCTCACGTGTCAACATAAGACATTTCGAGGGAAATTGCCCCCATTTTTCACCCATATCTTCCGACAACTAGGGTACCAAATTTCCAGCCGTTAACCCGTCACCCATACCCTTTTGTTGCTTTGAAAATATCTAAAATATCAGGCGACAACAATTACTTCTGTGGACAAAGAGTAGTGGTGTACATAGGAATGAAACGAGACAAATGCATTCGTGAGTTGAATCAATAAATGTTCGTATTCGAATTTGAGATAATCGAACCCGAGCCAAACTCAAGTTCGATTCGTGAACTACACGAACTGAACCTAAATATTTTATTTCTAAATTTTGAATTCACGAGCTTATAATTTAATATTCTATATATGTATACCATTAAATTAAGTGAGAGACCCTTAGAGTAACCGTCTTGGTGTCTTGAACTCTAAAATTATTTTCTTTTTTTATTTTTTTTTAATCACTCTCTCAATGTGTTATTGTGTATTTATCTCGTAATTTCTTTTTTTTTTCTCTTTCATGCTATTCCATTTTTTTATTATATATCTTTTGTGATGCCCCGTCCGATTATCCGTTCAGGTATGGCGTCATGAGAGTGTTTACTTATGCATTTATGTGATTTACATCCTTATTATGTGTCTTAATTCCCAACTTTGATGTAATCATGTGATTTAAATTGATTTAAGTGTATACTTGGAATTTTGTGACTTGGCATGATTTATACCTTGCATGAAATTTAATTTGAATGTTGGAGTTGATTGTAAAATAGGACTTGGGTCTATTTGCAACTTTTGGAAGTTTTGGCCGAATTTAAATTAGGTAACTTTGGGTGCGTTTGGAACAGATATGAGCTCGGGAATTTGAATTCCGACACCACCATTAGACTCGATTCGGTGATTCGGATTCAATGGAATTTATTTCATATTTTTCGGAAGCCGTTTGGACCTTAAACCTTTAATTTTGTCCTATTGGGCCGAAAGTCATTCATTTGAGCCCAAATCCTAATAAAGTCTTTAGCCGACATATTATATCTTGGAAAGTGGAAACCGTAACCTAGCTTCATTTCAAACCTCATTTCACACAAGACATATCATCCATGGAGAGCTTCAAGGAAGAATGAAGATTTAAGGCTTCTCCCATCATTTCAAGAGTTCATATCTCGCTCATTTCTTCATCAATTCAAGAGCTAAGGTAAGCAACGAATTTCCCTTGATGTGAGCTTTAATTCTATCCGTTAATCTTGGCATGAAACTGATTATTTGAAATGATTTGGTGAAATTTTAAGAAAAATGAACTTTAGACCCAACTTGATGATTCTTGCCTTGTTTGATGATATCTTGAGATCTTGAGCTAGGATAGATGATAAGCATGATATATGTGATGATATGTATGAATTTCGTGGATTTTTTGTGGTTGTTTTTGGGTGGAATCCGCCATTGTTGGACCTTAATGTGTTTTCCCGAAGCTGTCACAATTCTGCACTGGGCTGATGCCCAGATTTGGCCAGAACGGCCGTTCCCATTTTGGCTTTGAGCCCGGACAGCCCTTCCCAGCCAGGGCTGATGTCAGCACCGAAGATGGGAAGGACCGTTCCCATTTATGCCTTGTGCTGGGAACGGCCGTTCCCAGCTTTGCTGGAGAGGTTGCGGGAAGGACCGTTCCCATGCAAGGCTATGCGTGGGAATGACCGTTCCCAGGCCTCTGTGTCCTTTTTATGCATGTCTTTTCATGTTTACTTGACCCTTTTGAATCCTTATTTGAATTATATGTTATGATATGACTTCAATTGTGTAGCACCCGAGCGCAAGGTACCACATCCCCCGCACCGAGACCCGACCCGAATATGAAATGGATAATCCATACCCGAGCTAAATCATGACGAACGGGGACAAACACACACTCTAGGCTAGGCGGGACTAACCCTGGAACCATAAAATCAGAGTTAAACATTAAAGCGGAAGCAATAACTGAACATGTACCATATATATATATATATATATATATATATATATATATCAAGAGCATCAAAGCTCCAAAAATAATTCATATACATCATCAAATGCCGTCACGGCCCAAAACATGTACGCTCCATAACAATATTCATATACAAAGATCAAAAGTAAGAGTATGCAAGTGTACGACCAAAATACAAGAGTTAGAAGCAAATGCAAGACCTAATGACCCGAATTCTCTCCTAGCTCCCTGACACCTGCATAAAACAACTGAAAACCAAACGGATTCAGTCCAAAAGGAACTGGTGGGTATAAAAACAGGGCATAAATATAATATACGACGGTATTTAAACATTCACATGCAAGCTATAATCCCAAGTGAGGTTTTTAAAGAATTTCCCAAGTGGGTGAAATAGAGAAATCATCAAAAGGGATTATAACGAATCATTTACATTAGGTCTTTCATGGCCCGGAGAGTGGGCGTGCATTATCTCCAACCAACACCTTGTGTAGTTCATTAACATTCATTCATTCTTTCTTTTCATGCATAACATTCTTTCGTGCACATTCAATAACATTTACACCTTCTTCCTCCAGGTTGGTGGAGGGTTTGCAAGGCCCGACCACCCATTCATTAACCAAAAGGGGAACATGACTCCCCAGATGGCACTCAGCGTCCATTCCTCGCTAACTCCTAACGAGGTCCGGTTACGCCGTTCATTGGTGGAACTGATGTGAGGGATCACCGTCGGCCCATGCCATTCATTCCTTTCTCGCTAAAACATTGGTAGGGTTCATAAAATAAAAGCTTTACGTTGCAAACATTTACTCTTTGAAATGACTCTATATATATATATTAATTTTGGTCGAAAACTTTACATGTTGAAGGTATATAGGGTCATTTAACTACATAGAAGAGAAACCCACCTTGAAACGACAAAAGAAGACACAAAAGCCTCACGGACCGGCCTCGTCTCCAACAAGATCAAAATCTGTGCAAGGATGAGACTCAAAATGACCAAATAAGACGCTCGACAATGAAATGATCATGATATGAATGCATAAAAGAATATATTATGTAATGAACATGTTCATGTGCACTATTAATGTCTTTAAGACATATAAACATTCATTTCATTCCTTTCATGAAGCGTTTAAAGTCATTCAAGTTCATAACCTTCATATTTAAATCAAATTGATCCACGAATTTTAAATAACGATCATAACACATAGTATAGCATGTTTACACTTAGAAAATAGGTAAATAGAAACATTTAAGTCATGTTCGGAAATTAAATAACACGAAATAGATAACAATTAAATCCTAAAATTCAAATAAATTAAACAACACTATTAAATAATATAATATTAAACATTCATTTATAATATATATATATATACAATCAAATCCATAACATATATATATTTGTACATAGATATACGCACAACACATGCCAACAATTACAAACACCAAAAGCATGCACAACTAAATTAAAATCAATGCATGCATTTAATACAAAGCAATGAAATGGATCACATATTGCATGCAACATATACGTAGATACATATATATTCAACCAAAGTTATGCATGCATGCAAGGAAGGAAATTAAAAACCAAGGAAAACCATGCAATTACTCGTTGAAACGCTGAAAATTTCATGCAGACTTTGAAGGGCCGCGGCCGCGACCCATTTCCTTCATGAAATGGTAGCGGCCGCAACCTATGCAAATGTCCGGATTTTTATCAATTAAATCAAGAACTCGAAACATGACAAATTTTGGGTGATGGCTGCGACTGGAAATGAACAAGAATCAGGTCGCGGGCGCGACCTGAGAGACACAACAGCAAAGACGCAGCAACAGCAAGAAAATGACGCAGCAAAAATGGAGAAAAACAGAGCAGCCACATCCCACTTCAATCCAACAAATTTCAGGTATGAAAACACAGCAAGAGAACAATATTTCAGTTCCAAATAACATCCAAACATTCAACCAAGGCAAGGCATACGTGAGAAAGAGATTTTAGAGCTCATTTCATGCTATTTCTTCAAGATTTCATTAATGGCAACTAACCAATCCTTCAACCACCAGGTAATCAATGTCCATAAATGAAAAGAGGGAGTCAAGACAATCATATTCATGCTTTGAATCAAGCAAAACCATCAAGGAATCAAAGAGATCAACATATGTGCTCAAACCTAACTATTTCTTCAAGTCAGCCATATACCCATGAAAACATGCTCAAAATTGGGGATGAATAGCTTAAAATGACACATATTGAATGTATATTACAACCCTAATCTTACCTTGTGGATTGGATGGAAGATGAAAGAGATTTGAGCTTGAATCTCCAAGGGTGGCAAGAGTTACGGGAATGACTGGAAGCAGGGGATTTTTGCTGAAATTTCTCTAAGTGAAGACGGTTATCTCGGTTTGGGGTTATTAAGGCTAGTTAGAGGGTTGAGTTAGGGTTTCAAGGAATCAAACCATGGTTAATTTGGTCAAGGTTTGAATGAGTTATGGTCATTTTAGTAAACTGTGGCAGATTTGCTGTCCGTTTCGTGTTTCGGTTGAATTTCGGAGGTTCAAATGACTTTGGAAAAATATAAGGCTAAGTTCACTAAACTCGAATTTTCGTTGTGAGTTCAGCGAAGTTGACGTAACTCGAATCCGAGTTTCCTAACTCAAGATATCAAATACGGAACCAAGGGTGCGCTAATTGCTCGTTAGCCCCCGATTTGGATTCCAAAATCAAAATAAATTCGAAACGCATGCAAACGAACCCGAAAACATGAAACGAACATATATTCATATACAAGACACGCATATCTCGAACATATTAAATTTTCACGAAATTTCGGTATCAAATCATATAAAAACGACGCACGTTTATATCACTCATACACAATACATTTAAATAAATCCATACATTTCCAAATAATATAAAATTTAAATAAATAAATTATAATTAAAAATGCATGAATTAATTATGCATTAAAAAAACAAAGTGCACGAATTGATTTCATTTAAAGTAAATGGACGAAATAAATTGAATAATTAATATTAAATACTTAGGTTATAAATAATTAACATTTAATATATAAAATTAAATATATAAAACACGTATAAATAATTATTTCGCGCAATTTGGTAAACACATACGTCATACCTGTACGGCCGAAAAGTCAGGGCGTTACAATTTGGTATGTTGATGTTTTCGCTTCCGCTATTTGTCAATGATTGTTTGGTTTGCTTCCGCGCTCTGAGCTTGTTGAGTTAGTTCTGCCTAGCCTAGAGTGTGAGTTGGTCTTCCGTTCGCCATGATTTGGATTCGGGCATGGACTTCCTATTTCATGACCGGGTTTGGGTCCTAGTGCGGGAGATGTGGTATCCTCCGTCTGGGGTGCTACATCTTTATTCTTTTTTCATATTTTTCTAATTTCTATTTTGTATTATCTTTTATCTTTTTAATTATATTAAAAATAATTATAAAATAAATATTAACATAAAATTTTTAATGTAATACATATTTAAATGATAATAATTTTAATATTTGCACACACATAGAGTGTGCGTGGGTTACTAGTATATATATTGTTTTTTTGTCCGTAACTGACATATATATCTAATATGATTATATTATATTACATTATATAATAATATATTATATATACACATTTAATACCAACCAAAACATTTATACTAATAAACCCTAACTATTTATACCAACACGCTCCACCCACAATTTGTGCAACCAAGTTTCAGAGATCTGCCTCCACGAACAACGCCACCATCCCTCCGCCGTTGCATCATTATTTCCGCCACCGCCGCTCTTCACAGCACTATCTGTCCGCACGCATGCCGCCATTTAGAGAAATTTTTTCTCCTTCTCAGATATACCGTGCCACCACCTTTCCGCCTGCTCCGCGCTCGCCACCCACTTCACCTGTTGCCGAGATACCACCCTATCGCCTCCACATTGCCGCCCACTCTTTTCTTTCTTGGTTTGAAATCCTCATATCTAGATCTCGCCGCTCTTCTCTTTCTTTTTCCTTTTTTTTCTTTTCTCATCTAAAATTCTCGGATCTAGCTCAGTTTATTTACTATTAATTTCATCGACTGTGTTCCTCTTATTCCTTAATGGTACAATCTCCTACGACTGAGCATTTGTGAGTGTTTTTACAGTTGAATATGTGTAAGTGCTCTCATTTTGGGAAAAAATCTTGGAAAGCCTGTAATCTTTCGTGAGGATTTTCTGTCTCTGGGTTTTGAGTATTTTTGCATCTAATGCGTGAGATTTTTTTGGCGGGTGGGAGGGGGCGGGTGGGAGGGGAATTTGAGGGTTTTGAAGGCTGTTTGAGTGCTGAGAAATTTACGCTGGGATAGTAAAATGGATAATTTCTCAATTTTCCTCAGAATTTTGGACTGTTTTTGGTGAATTTTGAATATTTTGAACTATGATTTTGTTCTTTTTGGAAATGAGCTGCTTAAAGTTTCTACATTTGAATATTTCCACTACATTTTTTAGACTTCATGTTGTGAGAACTTAATTTGTTACTTCTATAGTTGATTTCTTATTGTTCTCCTCAATTAGTTTTTTAATGGAGTGTGTTGCCATCTGCAATATGTTTTGGTGATAATTATTTTTGGGTAAAATATTAATAATTGGTTAGATTTGAGGGCTTTTTCTGCGCTAAGGTTAAAGATTTCAAATCCTCAAGTTATTTGGTATATATTGGTTCAAACAGAAACCATCAATCTGCATCGTGTCAAGTTTCTGAAGCCATTATCTCATATCTTTCAGGTGTTTCTGGTTTCCCTTCTGCTGGATGTTACATTCACCTTCAAACCTGTGGGAAATTACAGAGCTAAAGCTTGGAGAAGAAGATAGACAGGAATAGAAAGAGAATAGAGAGATTTAGAGAGAAGAGATGATTGAGAAACAAATTCATTCAAGTCTGCCTCCCACAACACACCACAGAGCTACATGTAGGTGGTCCTGCTCAGGTGCAAACATCCCACTCAAACCAAACCAATAAACAAGCGACACGTCATACACAAAACAAGAAATAACAAACTAGCATCTCTCAATCACAAACGGTTGCGTTTAGGGAAAAATGTGAAACAACATTTTAAAAGACACGTAATATCCTATGAAAGAAACATGCTCCCATTTTCTCCAAGGCCTGCACATTGAAGATATTGCCATGCATAACTCTACTCCCTTCCTTGCTCATCTGATCCACAGCCCCATTCATAACATTGCTTCCCCCTAAACACAAAGCTTGTCCCCAAGCTTCAATTTCTAAAAACTGCTGCACAATGGTATAAAAGTCCTCCCAAGTAGCCTCTGATGTCGGAAGATGTGCCCATTGTACTAGGAGTTGTACTACAGCAGCATTGTTCCTTTTAACCATTTTCCTATCCAACATTGCAATAGGCCTGAGCATAACTAGTGACTCCTCATCAAACTCTGGTAATGAACTGATTACCAGGTCATTCCTTCCCACATGTAATTGAAGCACTGAAATGTGAAAAATAGGATGTAGTTTGGAATCCGGAGGTAGCTTCGACTTGTAAGCAACAGAGCCTACTCTTTCAATGATAGAAAAAGAGCCAGCAAACTCAGGGCTAAGTTTCCATAGTTTGCTACTTCTCATATACAATTGCCTGTATGGTTTCAATTTCAAGTATACTTTATCACCAACTTGAAACTCCTTTTGTTTCCTTTGCTTATCTGCCATCTGCTTCATTCTTTCTTGGGCCAATTGCAGCTGTTGTTTCAGATATTGCTGCATCTTATCTCTATCGGCCAATAATTCCTCAATTCCCACATAGATTAATGGTTTAGAGCCTTGTAAATTAAACAAATTAGGCTTGTAACCATAGAGGGCCTCAAAAGGAGTTATCTTTAGTGCAGTGTGGTAGTTGGTGTTGTGACACACCGCTTTTTCGATCGTCTAAGCTGGTGCCACGTGTTAATTACCTTGTGTGTTTAATTGTTTAATTAACTTTTTCTTGTTGCTTAACGTGCCTTTCATGTTTTTAATTCTATGACTTTGTGCTTTGTGTGGCCCTATTTTCAACTCTTTAAGGGGTTTAGGGGCTTGTTTGCAATTTTTTCTTTTTAGGGGTGTTTTGGTCATTTATCGTTCAGCCAAGATTTTGACCTCACAGACCCCTTAAACGTGTTCGGGGTATTGAAACGAGTTCGTAGACTCTGAGTTTGCCCAATTCTGATGTCATTAGCCCTTCCTACGGACTATTCTCGCGCATTAAGGACCGATATAAATTACCCGGGTCCTTGTTAAACAAGCCAAACCGATCAGCTCTCTCTCTCTCTCTCTCTCTCTCTAGTGACAAACACACACACCACACTGTAACACACACTAAATCGAAACTTGGCCATTTCTCGAAGGAATTCGACATGTGAATAGTCAAAATCGAAGTTCTTGAGACGAAGATTACGATGGTGAAGACGAAATCGAAATTTGACCAACGACGAAGGAGATATGGCTGCTCAAAACTTTGAAATCGCACCTAGTTTTTGGCAGCAACTTCGACGACTTCGTTCGGCCTCTTCCGACAACGGAATCTAGTGAAATTGATATGCAAATCGAGCATCTCGATGAGCTCTACAACATGGCGGTAGGCCTGAAATGGCCTGGTGACGGAGATATCGGCGTGCGCAATAGGGTAAGCCAATGCAATTTATGGATTTGCTTTTCGTTCACCGGTTTGGAAGTAAATTGGAGACGATTGGCTTGAAATTTTCAAAAATTGATCGAGGATTTGGAACGAGCACGAGGAGTACTTGCACGGGTGAATTTTTGGGATTTTTCCGGCACGTTCTAGCGGCGGACGACCACTATTCCGACGGCTCCGGAGGTGGCGTTCTTGATGGTGCAGGAATCTGAGTTTCCTAATGCAACAACACTTTATAATTTGTTTGAAAAGGGAAAGACCATCACAGGCGTGAGAGCCTCAGGATCTGGGTTTCCTTTTGAGCGTGGGTTCTTCCAGCTAGGATAACACCAAGCGTGCAAGCTACAAAGGTAGTGTTACTGTGGCGAAATGGAAAGCTTGAGAAGATCAGCGAGAAAATGCCCAGAACAGTGTGTGTGGTTTAGTATGCAGATGATCACTTGGGAGAGAATGCATGGCTTCTCTCCTATTTATATGTTAGGGATGGGGGTAAATGGGTAAATTGACCATGTGGTCCCAAACCTGTGTTGCCCTAACACGCGTCAGACTTTGGTGGAGTGAGAATGACATCCCTGAAAAGGGTGACGGCGTGTCAGGTGCGCGGTGCACAGTACTTTTGTGTCAGAGGTTGTTGACGAGGGTTACGCGGGGGATAGGCCTAAGATTCTTTCTGCCGAGGTTCGGATCCAACGAAACGGGGCATGGACATGCCCGAACGTTGGTGACGCTCGAAGAATGCATGGGTGGCCTCCTCGCGATATATGATCCTTGAGCGTCGGAATACCGAGCGTATTAGTGGGGCCCTCATGTGGGTGCTTCCCTGTGAAGGGTAACCTTGAGGGCCGCTATCCGAGCGTCAAACCCATTGGTTAGGGCCCTTGGTCCGAATGGTCATCCGCTGACTGATGGATGACATTAGCTAGCAATTTGAGCGGCGTCAAGGCCCCATGGGCCCACCAAGGCGAGCGTCAGGGTATTAGTCAGCGGTGTGCTGCCACGTGGACGGCTCTGATTCGAGAGTGATTTTCGGGCCTCATCATTTTGCCCCCCAAATTCTGTAGTATCGCATCGAGCGTACTGTAGAATTTATAAAGGAGGGATCTTGAATTTCAAATATCCAAGGGACGGGGCATTACCCTCGAGGAGACTGCTGGCCTTCTGTAACGGACACAAACTGACATCGCATTAAATGCTGTCAAGTCCGCATTTAATGCTGAGTGGGAACGTGGGCGCGTGGACTCCGGGAGACGTGAGGTGGTTACCAAAAGTGGGGGGTTTCCTAGGCGGGAAATGATTGCATTTTTGAAATTTCAATCCCAATCCATGCTCCATCTCCCCTATAAATAAGGGTTTGCAGGGCTTTGGGAGCTTTTTTCACGCATTCAGACTTCCTTCAAGCATATCCATAGCAAGAGTCCTTTGCTCCGGCGAATTTCTTCTTCTCCACATCTTAGGTAAAAAATTCCTGATTCTTCTTCTGATTTTCCCCGTACTAACATTAGCTTTAGGTTGTGTGAGACAAACCCCTGAAGGAGAAACCACTATCCATCGTTGAATTTGTTTCAGAAAGTTTATCTTTCCTTAAGCTCTCTGTTAGAAATCCTATTCCCAAAATTTGAAAACTGACCATGGCCGGAAATCAAGCCGATGATTATGTAAGGGAGATTGAGGAGATGTCGGTGGGGAGCTCCTCCCCTCATGGCGATGTCCCCGTAGCTGTTCCTCTAATTAGGGCGCACCCAGGAGGTAAAATTATCCCCATGGCAATATCGGTGGCCCAGGCTCCAGTTGACGCCGGCGAGGAGGAGGTGAACGCCACTGTTCAAGGGATGAACGAGCGTGCTCCCGGTGAGCAAGAAGGTCTTTTTGAGGAGATGGACAATGTGATGGAGATGCTGAGACAAGGGGAGAGAGCACTCCCTGTTTTGAACAGTGCTGTGAGACCCCAAGATCACAGGATCACAGTGGCAATGGCGGCTCCCGAGGGTGAAGCGGGGCCATCCGGGCGTCCATTCGAGGCTGAACCTTCCAGGAGGCGCCAGCGGAGAGGCAAGGAGCCTGCCACTCGAGTAAGGCAAGATAACCGCCACCAGACGGACAGATCGCCCGACGAAATTGAGAGTATTCTGACCCTCGAGGATTTGGAGGGGTTGAGGGCAAAAGCGTACTGGGATGAAGCCGTGTTTCCCATGAGACTTCCTGAGGAAGGGGAGAGGGCCAATCGACCACCGCCTGGGATGATGACGGTCTATTGGGACGCAGTACTGGCTGGGGGCCTGAGGTTTCCCATCGCTCATGATGCCGTCATCATTTACCACCATCTAGGGCTTTGCCCTTCACAAATTCTGCCCAACGGCATTGCCCTAATCAACTCGTTCATAATAACAATGAGGGCCCTCGGAAAATCACCCTCGATAATCAACTTTGACAGTTTGATACAAGTAGCCCGTTCGCCACGCTCGTCGCCTACAGACGGATTTTACTACGCCCAGGCCAAATCAGGTTTTAAGATGATAGATTCTCCATCTTCCTCTTATGGCGAGCACTGGAAGGAAAAATATTTTTTTGTGGGGGCTCCGGGGGGGATTTTCAAAGTTCATCGGCAATGGTTGATTCATGGCGAGGGTCCCTTGATCAGGGAAAGGAGAAGGAACAAGGATTTTGAGGAGTGGGCGATGGGGTTAGCCCTAGAGATGAGGGCTGAGAAGAAGTGGATTAAAGCGGAGACATTGGTGAAGAATGAAGGGGTGTTGTTCCGATATGGATTATCTTGCCCCCCTGACATGATACTCAACCCTCCTACTGACATCATGGCCCTCGACGGTTAGATTCTAGGAACTAACCTCTCTAACTTTTAGAATAGCCTTCTGACTTACAATTATCAATGTTCTCTTGTTTACTCAACTCAAATCATCAATCATCTGACGCTCGTTTCCCTTCACTTGCAGGCATCCAAATTCTCTCTCGAGGCATGAATGCGGAAGCCCTTTCACGTATGTTGGGTGCCCAAGGGCCAGCGGTCGACCCTTCACAGCAACAACATCAGCAGGACCGCCCTCCCAATGCTCCGAGGGGCAGGGTTAATCGCCGAGGATCGGGCCGCGAACAGGGAAATGCTCGAGGGGGCGCGGGGAATGCGGCTCCTCCCACGGGCCCCATTGAAGATCTAACATTGGAAGGTGCCCACGAGGCCACTCCTCCGCCGGTGGCCCCCGTGGGCCCTATCTCTCTAAGTTCAAGCGGGTCACGGAACCGCTCGGGCGAGCCTGTCCGTATTCACGAGATCCTCCGTGCCGACCGTCAGGGGAAGAGAAAGAGGATGCCAGACTCTCTCCCCATTTCAGGCAAGGGTAAAGAGGTGGTCGTGGGCGACACTTCATCTTCTGAGGATGAAGTATTTTGGAAGATAGGCTGCAAGGGTGACTCTCGCTATAAGCGGCAGCGGACTGAGGGCCCTGTACTCCTAAAGAAGAGCGCTTACTCCGTCAACCTTGTCTCCGACATCGTTGGAAAACTACAATTTTCCGGCGATCATGACAAGCTGAACAATCATGATGCCGCCCGCGTTGCGGATGACGCATGCCACGTCCTTTTGACGGTAATTCTTTATTCCTCTATATCAAATCTTCTTTTCTTCCTTCCACGCTCGGATTATGACCCTCGTTTATTGCTTCCAGGAGGTAATCCCGAGGCTGAAAAACTTGCAAGGGCGAGCGCAAGCATATTCTGAGCATAAAGCCAAGTACAAGAAATTGCTGCGCGTCTCTGACCCGGTCCAACTGCAAGAGGATTACAACAACCTCCACGCTCAACTGACCACAACCCAACGTGATTTGGACCAGGCGAGGGAGAACCTTCGAAAGACGGACGAGGCCTACCTTACTCTCGACGAGCGTCACAAGAAAATGAAGGAGGAGCGAGACCAGCTGAGGGCTCAAAATGTGGAACTGGGTGAGCAGTTAGCGGAGAGCACCCGCCAGAACGAGGCAGCCAACAAGGCCTTCGCTGATTTGCAAGGCAAAATACAGGGCTTGGAGGCGAAGGTATCTTGGGAGGCGGTGAAGAAATTCGTGCGCTCTAAGGCCTTTGTGTTCGCGGCCAACATCCAATGCTTCGATAATGCTCGACGCTTCTTTCACAAGGCGATTGGGCAGATGGTGAGGTTTGGACTGACCCCGGAAAGCGCTCGTTCCGACGCTCGTCTGCGCATGGATCTTGATGAGAACGGCGAGCCAATGGTCCAGGAGGAGGATCCCACGGATAATCTGGCGGAGCCTGAGTATCAGGAATTGGTGGAGACGCTCCAAAGGGAGTTCATTGCCGCTAACCGGAGGGATCCCGAGCCTCTCATGATAGAAGATGAGGGCACGCTTATGGACGTGGAGGATGCGGAGGAACCCGGCGAGGCCCAAACTTCTGACGCTAACGTGTTGGCCCCAGTTCCCCTTTCAACCGCCCTTCCTGAGCCTGACGCTCCGGCCCAATGAAGCTTCCAAGGCTACCATTTTCTTGCTCTTGTTCGCTCGAATGCCTCTTTCCCTTTATGAACAATTTTATTCTTGTATTTAATTCTTCCTTTGTTTCCTGAATATTTTGGATCCTCTTTGTCACTTTCTAACATACTTGGACTTCTTTGTGTTTTTAAATATCTGAATGTCTGGATGTCTGGATGTTGTCTTGTTTGCTTTTAAATAATGAATGACGTTATTCCATTGCGCTCACCACTTTCATATTGATGTCTGTTGTGCGAGCGTTCGAGATAAGTGTGTAAGTAGGCCAGAGTGTCTTTTACGACGGTCCTCTGACACTCATCACCATGCATATTAAGCTTAGATGCTCGCGACGTCAGGCGGTTGGCTTATTGCAAGTATGGGCGCGAGGGTGACCCTTAGGAGGGTTCCCTGGCCACAGTAGAAATGAACTATGCATTTGGACTTAAAAAACCTTTGGGGAGATACAGGCGCGAGGGTGGTCCTCATGAACATTCCCTGGCGGTATTTTCCTTGAGGCTTGAATTTGAACTTAGGAAATCCCTAAAGATTCAGTTGAGTGTCGGCCGCAGACATTTGGCCTGTAGGATTGGCTTAGTAAGGGTTAAAACGAGCGTAGCCGTAGTGTTAGTGGCATCCACTATTTACGAGCGTGCTCTTACCCAATTGGATGAGGGTCACAGGGGGTTCTTATGTGCACGAGCTGGAGCGATGGACACTCAGCTGGCGTAAGTTGAGCGCTGGGCTCCCCGTTGTCGGACGCGCTCATTTTTAGGTTTTTCGACGTGGAGGATGCTCAACACGGATTAAGCCTTTTGTCGCTCGAATCGTTGGATAAGATAAGAAAGCAAGTAAATGATAAAAACGAAGCATTAAATACTTACTGTTATATAGATGCCCTTTCGGAAATGATTACAACATTCTTTCAGTCAGAGAAAAACACTTCATGCCGCGAACGGGCCGTTACAAAGAAATTGGAGTTTACACGTAGAACCTTCTAAGGTTACATGCATTCCATGGCCTAGGGAGACGCTCACCTTGCAAAGTTTCTAGCAAGTAGGTGTTATTCGCCCGTACTTGAATGACTTTGAAGGGGCCTTCCCAATTAGGGTCCAACTTACCTACGTGTTTGGAGACTTCAACTTTTTTGAGGACCAAGTCCCCTAGCTGGAAAGTCCTTTCTTTAACACGTTTATTGTACTGGCGAGCGACGGTTGCTTTGTATTTGTGAATACGTGCCCACGCAGAATCCCTTCTTTCATCCAGCAAATCTAACTCGAGCGCTCTATTGGCGTTGTTGACTGTAGGCTCGAAATAGGCTACGCGTGCAGATTCTTGTGCAATTTCCGCAGGTATCATGGCCTCGGAGCCGTACACGAGGGAATAAGGGGTTTCCCCCGTTGCCGCTCGCGGAGTAGTACGGTAAGCCCATAGAGCTCCCTGAAGCTCTTCAGCCCATTCTCCTTTCTTACTCTCGAGCATCGTTTTCAAATGCTGGAGTATGGTTCGGTTGGTCACTTCAGCCTGACCATTAGCTTGAGGGTGGCCCACGGAAGTGAATCGTTGCTCGATCCCTAATTCATAGCACCAATCCCGCGTGTCCGCAGCGATAAACTGGGAACCGTTATCTGAGATGAGCACCCTCGGGATGCCGTATCTGCAGATGATATTCTTCCAAATGAAATCCCTCACAACTTTGAACGTTATCTTAGCAACCGCTTCTGCCTCAGCCCACTTGGTGAAATAATCCACAGCAAGTATTACGAACTTCTTTTGCCCGACCGCCATTGGGAGAGGTCCCACGATATCAATACCCCATTGATCAAAAGGCCATGAAACATCGATAGGAATCATTTGAGCTGCCGGCAACTGAGGAGTGTTGGAATGGAACTGGCACTTGGGACATTTCTTGGAATATTCAATGGCATCTTGCAATACCGAGGGCCAATAGAATCCACTCCTTAAGATTTTCTTTGCCAAGATTCGTCCACCCGAGTGGTTCCCACAACTTCCACTGTGTACATGCTCTAAAACTTCTTTAGCCTGCGAGGGTCTCAGACATCTCAACGGTGGGCCCTGGAAGGATCGCTTGAACAATCTACCCTCAGTATCCAATGAGAAACGAGGGGCCTTGCTTTTGATCTTCCGAGCCTCAACTTTGTCGCTCGGGCATGTTCCGTCCCGTAGGAATCTGACAATTTCGTCAAGCCAGCAAGGCTCGGAGGGGTCAATCATGTGCACTTCTTTTGAAGGTTCCCCTTTACTTATCAGCGACTCCTCCGTTCTCAAAAACGTAACAGCGCGCTCATTATGGCCATCCAGGGCGGATGCAAACTTCGAAAGAGCGTCAGCGTGTTCGTTTTCCGCCCTCGGAACTTGCAAAAGATGGAATTCCTTGAACTTCGCTATCTCCTCCTTGGCGCTCGATAGGTACCGTGCCATGGTGGCTTCTCGAGCCTCATAACTACTATCAATTTGACTCGCGATCAACTGCGAATCAACATATGCTGTGACACGAGCGGCCCCATTTTGGAGCGCAATCCTGAGCCCTTGGATGAGGGCCTCATATTCAGCTTCGTTGTTGGTGACTTGAAATGCTAGTTTGATTGCGTAGTCAACTTCAGCTCCTAGGGGATCCCTGAGGGTCACCCCGGCACCGCCCCCTTGTGAGGTCGAGGAGCCATCTGTGTGCAAAAGCCATAAACCTTCATCCGCCGGTGGCCCACTCTCCAAATTGAAACGTTCTACCAATAGATCGGCCACGGCCTGAGCCTGGATGGCTGTACGAGGCTCGAAGGAGATATCAAACTGACTGAGTTCAATTGCCCACTTAATTAACCTTCCCGAAACATCCGGTTTGGATAACACTTGCTTGAGTGGTTGATCTGTAAGCACTGTGATGGAGTGAGCTTGAAAATATGGCCTCAACCTTCGGGATGCGTTAACGAGCGCAAAGGCAAATTTCTCAATTTCCATGTATCTTTTCTCGGCCCCCTGTAGAGTCTTGCTCAGGTAATATACCGGCATATGCTTACGCTCGCGGATTGCTACGAGGACAGCGCTTGTGGCTTCTAAAGAAACTGATAAATAGATAAACAGGTTTTCCCCCGGGACCGGTTTGGTCAGCAGAGGCGCGCTCGTCAAGTACTGTTTCATGCTCTGTAAGGCCTTTTCGCAATCCTCGTTCCAAGAAAAGTTTCGAGCGTTGCGCAAAATTTTAAAGAAAGGCAAGTTCCGGTCCGCTGAGCGGGAGATGAACCTATTTAGTGAAATGATCTTTCCCACGAGCACCTGGACCTCTCTCAGATTACGAGGGGAGGGTATGTCCAGGATGGCTCTAATCTTCTCGGGGTTTGCCTCTATGCCACGTTGACTAACCATGTATCCCAGGAACTTACCTCCTCGAACGCCAATGGTGCATTTTGAGGGATTCAACTTCATTCCGTAGCGACGAAGGATGTCGAAAGTCTGCTTGAGATCTTCCAGATGGGAGTATTGGCGCTCACTCTTGACTATCATATCATCCACATATACCTCCATAGATTTTCCAATCTCGCGCTCGAACATCCTATTGACAAGGCGTTGATAAGTCGCTCCCGCGTTTTTGAGCCCGAAGGGCATGACTTTGAAACAGTAAACACCTAAATGCACAATAAACGCAGTCTTGGGGCGATCCTCGGGCGCCATGAAGATTTGATAATATCCTTGAAAGGCGTCCATCATACTCATGAGTTCACATCCGGCTGTAGAATCTACCAACTGATCGATCCTCGGTAGTGGGTAATGATCTTTTGGGCACGCTTTGTTAAGATCTGTGAAGTCGTTGCACATGCGCCACTTATTGGCGCTCTTTGGAACGAGCACCACATTGCAGAGCCATTCCGGATATAAGATCTCCTCAATATACTGAGCATCAAGCAATTTATTAACCTCTTCTTCGATGACCCGTTTCCTGAATCCATGAACGTCCCTCTTCTTCTGTTTGATGGGCTTGAAGGTTGGATCCACGTTCAACCTGTGGACAATGACGCTCGGATCTATTCCGGTGAGGTCAGAAGCTTTCCACGCAAAAACGTCAAGATTCTCCCTTAGGAAGTCGATCATCAAAACTTGCGAGGGCCCATCCAGGCTCGAGCCAATCTGGGTTGTTTTATCCAGATTTCCAGGCTCCAATTCGACGGTCAAAAACTCCTCAGTGGGTTCAATCCGAACATCCGGCCTCGGTGCTTCTAACGCTCGTTTCTTTCCAGTGAGAGTATTCTTGGGCTCATCACCCTCGTTTTCTGAGGAAGACCCGTCGACGGCCCCCGGTGGCCCACTCTCCGAGCACTGAACGTCTCCAGCTGTCCTCTTTTTATTCTTCTTTCGGTTCAGCTTGGCTCTTTTGCGCTCAGGGCCATCTTCATTTAACTCTGGGAAATCAACGGATTTCTTAGTAGACCCAGGTTGAATGGATTGTTTGGGCTTGTGGCTTCGAAACGAAAGTATATAGCATTCCCAAGCTTCTTTGACGTTGCACAGAATTTCCCCGGTACCCTCGGGGGTTGGGAACTTGACCTTTTGATGATAGGTGGAAATTACAGCCTTGAAATCCACGAGGGCTGGGCGCCCAATGATGATATTGTAAGGAAGATCCACCTCGACGATGGTGTAGAGGACGCTCAGAGTTTTTCGCTGTGGGGCGCGACCAAAAGAGGTGGCCAAGCGAATCTGTCCGCGAGGGACGATCTCAGAGCCTCCAAACCCTACGAGGGCAGTTCTGAGAGGTTCGAGGGGGATGTTTGTTATATTCATTTGTTGAAACGTTGAGTAAGGGAGAACGTTCACAGAGCTTCCACTATCAAATAAGACCCTCTTTACAGTGTGGTTATGAACGTCTAAACTAACCACCATGGGACAGTCAGAGGTTTTTCCTATCCCATGGGGTGTTACAATGTGTTCAAGATCTTTCTCGGTGAACCCTATAACATCATCCTCCTTTGAGCGCGATGAGCTGTCCACGGAGAGCACTGAGCGAGGGAGTGCCGGCCTTTGGTTATAGCTCCGTACATGGCGGCGACGGGAGGCATTGGAGTCACCTCCCGAGGGTCCACCTGCGATCATATGAATGACCGCAAAGGGCTGGTTGTCCATATCCACCCCCTTCCCCTTATTGCGCTCGCTGGTCTCAGGGCGCTGGCGACGAGGACTTCGGGAGCGTGAGCGGCTTCTTCTTCTTTCGAGCGCTTGGCAATGCTCATCGTACCCCTCTAGTACTTTCACAAATTCTTTGAGATGCCCCCCGGCGATCAACCGCTGAATTTCTTTCTCCAGGTGGCGGCATTCATTAGTATCATGCCCCTTCTGCTTGTGGAAAGCGCAGTATTTTCCCGAGCGTTTCTGCGCCTCGGTCTCTCTTAGCTTGGGCGGCCTTTTAAACAGCTTCTGGTCCGCCAGAGAATATACTTCGGCAATTGGGCGATTGAGGGGGACACGCTCGAGCCTCCGCGGGGGAGAGGAATGACGACGAGCGGGGATCGGGCTGCGGCGGTGACTCCTGTTGGGCTCCACTTTGTCCTCGGGGTTTCTGATGGGGCGAGGGGCATTTGCCATCTTCCGCTCCCTCGCTATATACATATCCTCGAGGGTAAAGAAAGAGTCTGCAATCTCCCGAATTTCCATCAACGAGCGCGGCTTTTTCTTGGCCACTTCCTCCACAAACTCTTTGCTGACGTAGTGCTTCATGTTGATGGCACCGAACAGCACGTGCCTCAAAAAGTCCATCGAGGGTTTTTCTACTAGCAAAATCTCTTTGTTGAACCTCCCCATGAAGGATCGAAGAGTCTCGCTCGGCCCTTGGACCAGGCTATAAAGAGCGGTCGCAGCCGGGGCCGGTGCTTTCAGCGAATTGAAGTGGCTGACAAAAGCATCCGTCAGGTCATAGTACCCTCGGATTGAGCGTGGGGGGAGCTTTTTGTACCATTCTTGGGCCATTCCTGTGAGGGAAGTGACAAACACCTTGGCCCAGTAGTTGTCTGGATGGTCGTAGAGGTGCATCAGGTGCACGAAATGGTCCAGATGCTCGGATGGATCCGTAGTTCCATCGTATCTGTTGACTGATGAGGGAATTTTACCCTTCCCTGCCCGGGTCATTAGGACTTCCTCGACGAGAGGGGAATCGCCCGCCATGATCCGATAATCTCGCTCGTCGGGGTCTTCATAGCTGGCTTCTCTCCTTCGGTGGGAAACGGGGCTACGTGGTCGTCGAACGTCTCTGGCCTTGGACCTCTCGTCCCCCTCACGGGGGGCGTGAGACCGTGCTCGAGAGAGCTGCTCTACCACGTTTTGTAGCCCCCGAATTTGGTCTTGCACCGCTGCTAGCTGAGGGTCACCGACATTTCTGCGGTTTGCCCTCCTGGTGGCCCTTGACTGGACCTCTTCATCATTTCCGGCCACCTCATTTCGAGGAGCCCTGTCATCTCCATCAACGGGTCGTTCTTGCTGGACCCTCGGTGGGGCTTCATTTTCTTGATTCGGAGCAGGTGGGGGAGGTTGCTGTGCCCGTAGAGCATTTTGGGCCATTGTCAAAGGATGTGCAGGGAGCCCGCCCAAGGGTGGGGCTATCCGAGCGCCAGCGTATGAAGGGAAATAAGCCATAGTGAAGTGTTCCCAGGCATTCTGTACAGCTTGGCTCTCGCACTGCGCGTACAACGCCTGAAGTTGTTGTGTAGTGAGTTGGGGCATCTCCACCCCCTGTATTTCTCTCGGCACTGCCAGGGGGAGGTTCAGTGTCCCCACTTGATATGGAGGGACCAAAGGTATCATTCCCGGCGTTGTTCCAGGTATTAATCCGGGCTGCGTGAGCGCGTATCCTGGCGGCGGCATGGCCATAGGATATACGCCAAGATGGGAGGCAGGGACACTTGGGGCGAAAGTTGGAGGGGGAGGATTGGAACCTGATCCTCCCCCTTCGTTTCCAGTTGGGAGGGGTGCAGTGGCGTCAACGTTTCCGGCCGCAAGGGGCGGTGCCCCTCCGGCGAGAGCAGGGCTCTCAGCGTTTTCTCCATTGGTGGGAGGAAGACCTCCCCTGTTCCCTAGAGTTCCAGATCTTGTGGCAGTAACCATGATTCAAGACTTAGGTGTTACTCTTCAACTAGCTTTCAGAGGAAGAAAATGGCAATACCAAAGAAGTTGGTGATGGTTTCCCACAGACGGCGCCAAAAATGATGGTGCAGGAATCTGAGTTTCCTAATGCAACAACACTTTATAATTTGTTTGAAAAGGGAAAGACCATCACAGGCGTGAGAGCCTCAGGATCTGGGTTTCCTTTTGAGCGTGGGTTCTTCCAGCTAGGATAACACCAAGCGTGCAAGCTACAAAGGTAGTGTTACTGTGGCGAAATGGAAAGCTTGAGAAGATCAGCGAGAAAATGCCCAGAACAGTGTGTGTGGTTTAGTATGCAGATGATCACTTGGGAGAGAATGCATGGCTTCTCTCCTATTTATATGTTAGGGATGGGGGTAAATGGGTAAATTGACCATGTGGTCCCAAACCTGTGTTGCCCTAACACGCGTCAGACTTTGGTGGAGTGAGAATGACATCCCTGAAAAGGGTGACGGCGTGTCAGGTGCGCGGTGCACAGTACTTTTGTGTCAGAGGTTGTTGACGAGGGTTACGCGGGGGATAGGCCTAAGATTCTTTCTGCCGAGGTTCGGATCCAACGAAACGGGGCATGGACATGCCCGAACGTTGGTGACGCTCGAAGAATGCATGGGTGGCCTCCTCGCGATATATGATCCTTGAGCGTCGGAATACCGAGCGTATTAGTGGGGCCCTCATGTGGGTGCTTCCCTGTGAAGGGTAACCTTGAGGGCCGCTATCCGAGCGTCAAACCCATTGGTTAGGGCCCTTGGTCCGAATGGTCATCCGCTGACTGATGGATGACATTAGCTGGCAATTTGAGCGGCGTCAAGGCCCCATGGGCCCACCAAGGCGAGCGTCAGGGTATTAGTCAGCGGTGTGCTGCCACGTGGACGGCTCTGATTCGAGAGTGATTTTCGGGCCTCATCAGTTCTGGCGCCACTTCCCGTTCGTTAATCGGATGCTCGGTTTAATTGTTACAAATTATTTTGTATATTTGAGACCAATTAAATTAATTATTTTAAATGCAATAAATTGTTAATTGCTCGATTTGTCGATCAATATGAATTCCAATGTATATGAAATCATGTATTGAATGCAATGTGATATGTATTGATGCTTCGAACTTCAATTTGAATTCCGATGTGTCGAATTTGAGCTATTTGTCTAACTTGAAGGGGGTGTTGTGTAATTTTGAATAATATGAAATTGTATAACTTGAATTATTCAATCCTTGTTATTTTAAAAACGAATGTGCTAATCTTGATTAAGTAAAATTGAATTATTATGTCTTGGATGATTTAATTTGAAACTGTGCAAATTAGGTTTAATTACTTAAATTTAATATAAAACCTATGAAATAAATTATGAAAGTATAAATTATGATTGACTTAAGTGAATTATTTAAGTATGCAAAATTTTAAAATATTGTGAGATATACCAATACGTATTTATGTATAAAATTGTTATGTAATTCGCGTTTATCCTTTCGAGACTTGACGCATGATAGGAATTAAATTCATAATGTCTTGATTTATTTTATATAATTGATGTTATGAATTTTATAAGCTATGCATCTCTTGATATGTAATGTGAATTGAAATATGATATGAATGACTTAAATATATAAATATGGATTATATGTTGAATCATTTGTATTCGTGAGCATAGCCGTGCTTCTTTGTGGTTGTAGTTTGAGTCTCAGTTTTGTGTTCTATGTATTCAATTGTTCAGGGGTTTCTTCAGGGAGTATCTGTCGGCTGTTTGGGTTCCGGTGGGACTTCTTGGCTCATGTTTTCCGTTCTCGTCGGTGTAAGGTCAGGTTTTAGGATTTTTGTTTAGTTAAAGTGACCTATAACCTTTGTGTTCGTTTTCAAGGCTGCATGCGATTATTCTATTATATTTATATAATAGATACGTGCCTATACGATACGTTTATGACTTTGTCATACGATTAAAGGATTTCGGATTATATATACGAGCGTATATAAGCTTGAAAATATTTTGCAACGAGGCAATGCTCCAAACCGTGTGTCTTCATGCCAACTACGGATTAGGATGACACGGAGAGGAACGTTTCTAGCATATGCTTAGTTGCAAAGTATGGGATGTCTGATAAGGTACGTAAGTTATGTTTATGATTTGATAAGTATGATATGTAGCGAGTTATGATCTAATAGGCTCTCTTCTGATTTGTTGGGCCCCGGAGACGTGGGTAATGGAGACCCGGGAGGCCATGGGGTCGCCGGTTATCACTCCTGTGCGCGTTCTCCATTTGAAGTACTTACGCGCAACTCTTGGAGGTTAAGGATGCGTGGTGCTTTGAGCCCTTGGTGGATAAACAGGGAAGGCACAGTGTGGGCTAGCTACCCCATGTGTATTCGTATAGGTTGTAGTGAGGGTTTGCTCCCCGAACTACTTTGGTGTTGGGGTTGGATTGTTATGTGATATTTGTTTATTTCCAGTTTTGATACGTATGATAATAATATGGAAGTAAGGTTGGAAACCCGTACTCGCTGGGTATAAGATATGTTCTGTTATGTTGACTATGAAACGGGATAGGAGCTTTCTCTTTTGGTATGATACGAGTATGTTCAGTTTGTTATGTTTTGAATAAGTATATGTTTAGTTTGAAAATAGCTTTGGTATGCAAAACCCTACTGCCGATTCATAGTCTTTCTTTTGATACGTGCTCTGCTCCCTATTATGTATAGTGTGTGTGTGTGTTCAGCCCCCTCACTCAGTTAGTGGACTGACCCTCGCCCCACCTATGTTTTTAGTTTGCAGGTGCAGGTTGCTGGAGTTCGAGCTAGGCGATGGCGTGTTGTGTCTGTTGAGTCAGTGTGGTTTGTTGAGTTTGTTAAGTGTTTCTGTTTCGATTATATTTGTAATTTGTAATTATATATACTCTGTACAGGTTTATGCTTATGGATTGTATGATTGGAATTCGGGAAAGGTTTCTAGGGCCAGTTGAACCCCGTATTTATTTTATGCACATGTTTGATTGTGATTATTTCGGGACAGGCTTCTAGGACCAGTTGAACTCATGTAGTTGATAACGACTGAATTGATATGATTGATGTTTTAAAGTTTTTGTAAATTCGTATTCTTTGTTTTGATTCCGCTTCCAGGTTTTGTTTTCTCTGCTGTACAGGGTCTAGGTACCGCCTAGCTTAGGCCGGGTCTTGTCTGTCTCCCGTTCGCTATAGCTTGGTTCGTGTACGGATTTCCCATTTCGTATACGGATTGGGCTTTAGTGCGGGGGATGTGGTGGCCCAGCGTTACGGGCGCTACAAGTGTTATACCACAATTTAGCTAGAGATAACCATCTCTCTCATTTCTTGTGTTGTAAACCACACATACATCTCAGATACTTCTCCAGACATTGATTCACTCTCTCTGTTTGCCCATCAGATTGAGGGTGATAGGCAATACTCATATATTGCTCAATTCCCACATCTGATAGCATTTCCTTCCACAAATGACTAGTAAAAATCTTGTCCCTATCGGATATAATACTGCAGGAAGTCTATGAAGCTTGTAAATCTCATCTAAGAAAATTACAGCTAATTGAGAAGTAGTGAATGGATGATGTAGGGCAATAAAATGGGCATACTTAGTGAATTTGTCAACTATCACCCAGATAACTTCTTTCCCACCTGATTTAGGTAATTGTTCTATGAAATCCATAGAAATGTGTTGCTAAGCTTGCTCTGGAGTGGGGAGAGGTTGCAATAAGCCAGCCATTCTTTCATTGGAGGTTTACTTTGTTGACAGATAGCACACTCCTTCACTGAATTTTCAACCTCTTTTGCTAATCCTGGCCACAAGAATATACTTTCATCCTCTGATAAGTTCCTTGTATACCTGAGTGACCTCCCACACTGGATGAATGTATACTATTCATGATCTGTTTTCGAAGATCAGTTTCCTGCCCCATATAGATTTTCCCTTTGTACCTCAGAATTCCTTTCTGATACTCAAAGAATGATAAGTTATTAGGATACATCAGGATCTCAGTGTTGGCTTCTTGAGCTTGATGATCACCTTCATAACTCAAGTCCAATTCTTCTATCCATTTGGGTTGGATTATAGTCAAAGCACTACAGCTGGCTGTCTCACTCTCACTTTTCCTGGATAATGCATCAACAACTCTATTATCATGACCCTTTTTGTACTCAATTATGTAATTAAATCCCAACAGCTTAGTCAAATACTTGTGTTGCAAAGGGGTTGAGATCTTTTGATAAATCAGGTACTTAATGCTGCATTGGTTTATTCTTATAACAAAAGTGTTGTGTAACAGATAGCTTATCAACCGCCTGTATCACTGCCATTAGTTCCTTTTCATATACAGATAACCCCAGTGATCTTGGGGCTAGAGCTTTACTCAGGTAGGCCAAGGGATGTTTGTCCTGCATAAGCACAGCACCAATACCTTTGTAACAAGCATCTGTCTCCACTATGAACTGCTTAGAAAAGTCTGGAAGTGCCAATACAGGAGATGAGACCATGACTTCTTTTAACTCAATAAAAGCCATATCAGCTGCTTGATTCCATTCAAACTAACCTTTCTTTGTCAGATTGGTCAGTGGTTTTGCAATCACTCCATAACCTCTTATAAACTTTCTATAGTACCCTGTTAAACCAAGAAATCCCCTCAGCTCTTTCACTGATTTTGGTTGAGGCCAATCTTTTATAGCTTGTATCTTCTTAGGATCAACTGAAACTCCTCATTTTTTAATGATGTGACCCAAATATTCCACTTGTTCCATCCCAAAAGAGCACTTGGAGGCTTTAGCATACAGTTGTTGCCCAAGAAGAACTTTGAAGACTTTCTCTAAGTGCTGAATATGTTCCTGCATACTCTCACTATAAACCAGTATTTCATAAAAAAAGACTAACACAAATTTCCTCAAATATTCTCTGAATATGTTATTCATCAAAGACTGAAAAGTGGCAGGAGCATTAGTCAGCCCAAATGACATGACTTTAAGTTAAACCAATCGTCTTAGGGATGTCTTCTTTGTGTACTCTTATCTGATGATACCTGTTGTGATTTTAAGTTAAACCAATCATGCAAGTGTACACTTAAGATATACGCGTAGCACAACAGGATCGTACCCACAGGGAAGGGAAATCAATCACTACTTTATATCTCTTTCTAATCTAAAGACCGAACGAAAATAAAATTGGTTACTACTCTACTAAAACAGAATTAAAATAACTAACTAGAATAAAACATAATTGACTACTGACACACGCGGATTAAATTCAGTAAACTAAATAGGCTGGGGAATAATAGTTCATACATTCAAGATTTAATATAACCCTCATTTGACAGGTGCAATTCTACAACCTAGTCACTTAAATTTGTATTATCCTCTCTCAAGGTATAACCACGTGTTCAATTAAACTCAATGTTGCTCTCGCAATCATTAATGAATTAATTAAACCAGCAAGACCAAGACTGTCACGCCCCGGGTCCGGGGGCCCCGTTGGACGCGAGCGCTAGTCTCCAAACCCACCGAGTATAACCTGAAATTGGGCTTAAACCACTGCCCAAAAGGGATATCCATTGGTTATACTAGGACTCTTTAACTTATATACTGAACTTAACTCTCATACTTTCCTGATGTGGGACAGGGGTGTCACAATCACCCCTCCTTCAGAATCGCGACATCCTCATCGCGGCATGACATATAGCCCATGACCGACTCGACTGCGTTGGGACTTTAGAGATGGCTCCTACGGGCTCAAGAGGTGGCTCCCACACATGTAGCACTTTACCCCGCAGGCTCAAGAGATGGCTCCCATGTGCGTAGCACTTTGCCCCATATAACACTTAGCTCCTGCGGCTGACGAGCGGCTTTGATACCATTTGTCACGCCCCGGATCCAGGGGCCCCGTTGGACGCGAGCGCAAGTCTCCAAACCCACCGATTATAACCTGAAATTGGGCCTAAACCACTGCCCAAAAGGGATATCCATTGGTTATACTTGGACTCTTTAACTTATATACTGAACTTAACTCTCATACTTTCCCGATGTGGGACAGGGGTGCCACAAAGACTAGTGCAAATCAAATTCTAGCGGCTTGGCATGGAAAAAGATTTATCGTTGTATATTAAGAACCAAATTTCTTTGCATTCTTAAAATCTACTAGTTATGAAAACTATCTCAATTACCATCAATCTCTCAATTCTCCTGCAATTCTAGATTATGCTAGGGTTGGCCAAACCGTTGCACTTCAATTCAAATCAATTCCCAAAACTAAGAATTAACATACGTCATTCAAGTATTATATCAAACACTTAGCATGCATTCATCATCACTCCCCTAGTCCTAGGGGTTTAGCTACTCATAATTAAATCAACACTCATAAAAATAAAGTCAATTGCATTCAATAAATTCATGTTCATCCAATCAAAACAAGTTCTCAAAAACACAACTCTAAACATTCAATAAAATCTGGAAAAACGAATCTAACATCTAACCGAATTAAAACTAAACTTGGAGGAATTAGTTTGATGATTAAAGCAATAAATAAAACCGAAAAAACTGAAATTATTTAAGAACTCGATCCTTTCGTCCTCTCGAAATTCTCTGAACAACTCTTTCCAAAACCTTTGTATCTTTTTCTCCAAAACTAGGTCACGAACCAGTAGAAGAAGTCCCTCAAAAGGACTCCAAAATGCAAATAAATAGCAGCCCAAAATTCTGCCTCGCCTACTCCTGTAACGGGCGTTACCATTCCATGCATAAGTTGTTGTGTGTAGAAATTACATGGTTTTGAGCGTAATTTGATTATATTTTTGTGTCATTTGATGCGTTTATGTATGTATTTTGCTCCGTTTAGGTAATTTTAGAGTTGGAGATGAGAAACGGCGAAGCGAAGCAATTTCACGCATTTTTGAAGGAGAATGGGGTAACTCCCGTTACCACTTAGGAGTTCAATTATTTTAACCCCCGTTACAAGACACAGGAGTGGAGCTTTGGCGAGAGATGAGGGGTAACGCCCGTTACCCATGTGCAGAAGAAAAGTGGTAACGCCCGTTACTACTAATAAAAACGTTACTGCAATTTCACCAGTAATGGGCCTTAACAATAATGGTACATGGAGAGGTAACACCCGTTACCTAGGGCGGCGAGAATTATTTGGGCTGCTATATTAGTGCGTTTTGGAGTCTTTTTGGAGAGAGCTTTTCTTCCAGGGTTGACCTAGGGTTTGGAGAGAAGACAAGGAGTTTCAGAAGTTTCCAGAGAATTTGAGAAGACGGAAGGATTGAATTCTTAGAACGATCTTTGGTTTTATTATTGCTTTAATTTACACACTAATTCCTTTGAGTTTAGTTTTGATTAGTTTTCGTATGTTAGATTCATTTTTAGACAACACTCAATGTTTATGCTCTTGTTTTTTAGACTTGGTTCAGAATTGATGAATATGATTTATTTTAATGCAATTTCCTTTAGTTTTATGAGTTTTGTTTTAATTATGAGTAGCTAATTCTCTAAGGATAGGGGGAGTGATGATGATTGCATGATAGATGTTCGATATGATGCTTGAATGACTTATGTTAATTCTTAGTTTGAAGACAGGTTTGAATTGACTTGCAATGGCCTGATCACCCTTAGCTTATGTCATAATTGCCTATCGATCGAAAGAGGGATAGTAATTTAGATGGTTTTCATAACTTGTAAGTTGTAGGATACAAAGAGATTTGGTCCTAGCTTATACAACAGTAATCTTATTCCATGCCGAGCCGCTAGACTATTGAATTGCACTAGTCTTGTTCCTATGATTTAATTAACTATTGGTGATTGTGAGAGCAACATTGAACACTAATTGAGCACTTGGTTACACCTTGAGAGAGGGTAATACAAATATAAGTGACTAGATTGTAGAATTACACTTGTCAGACGAGTATCGTATCAGCTTTTGATTGTATGATTCATTACTTTTCCCCTACCTGTTTCGTTTACTGAAGTTAATTCGTGTGTTTTAGTATTGCTTGTGTTTGTTTCTAGTTAATTGTTACTTCTGTTTTAGTAGATTAATAGATAACAACACCAATTGCTTTTCATTCGGTCTTTAGATTAGAGAAGGATATAGAGTAGTGATTGATTTCCCTTCCCTATGGGTTCGATCCTATTGTGCGATGCGTATGTTAGTGTACACTTGCACGATTGATTTTTAACTTTAGTAAAATCTTACAACAAGTTTTTGGCGTCGTTGCCGGGGCAGGCGTTTTAAGTCAATATTACTCAATTATTTTGATCTAGTGCTTTAGACTATTATTCTACTTTGTGTTCATTATCCTTGTCACTGTGGAATTGGACTGAGGATTTTTTTTTTCCCTTTGCGTAGGTTTATGGTGCATGCGAAGATCTCAAGATCCGGAATTAGTAGCATACGATCCGAAAATCGAGAGAACAATGAGTGCTATTAGGAGGAGGCGTAAGAAGGAGAAGAAACTGATTACTTTACCGATGGTTGAACCAGACTCACCACCACCACCGACCATTAGTGATTATAACGTGCCGCAGGCTGGAGCAATTCAGACTGCAGCCCTTCCCCCGATTGCAGCAAATAACTTTGAGATTAAACCAGTTATCATAAACTTACTGCAAAATAATCCGTTTTCAGGATTACCACTAGAGGATCCGACATCACATCTTGAATATTTTCTTGAAGTGTGTGATACCTTCAAAATTCACAATGTCACTACTGATGCTATCCGAGTTAGGTTTTTTCGCTTTTCACTTAGGGAACGAGCTAAAGCATGGTTGAGTACTGTCCCAAATGAATCCTTTCAGACTTGGGCAGCATTATCTCAGGCTTTCCTAGCCAAGTTCTTTCCACTTAGCAAAACCACGAAGTACAGGAATGATATTCAAGGTTTCAGGCAGTTGGATGGAGAGTCTTTCTATGAAGCTTGGGAGAGATTTAAGGATTTGCAGAAGAAGTGTCCACATCACAGGATTCCCGGTTGGTTATAATGGGATGTCCCCTACTTTTAGAGGAACGATGGATGCCGCAGCGGGCGGAGCGTTCCTAGCAAAATATGAAGCAATAGCTACTGAGTTGTTAGATAATATGTCACCAAACGATGTTTTTGTGCATGAGAGGAGCCATTCGCAACCAGCAAACGTGCAAGCAGGAGTCATAGAGTTAGATGGCTTAACCGCCATCAATGCCAAGTTTGAAGCCCTTAACAAGAAATTGGATCAACTTTCTGTCAACGCTGTTGGGATACAATCCCAACCAGTTCAGGTAACTTGTGAAATTTGTAGTGGTCCACATGAGTTTAATACGTGTCCTCATACCAATGCAGGAGAACAGGTGCAAGAGCAGGCGAATTATGCAAACAACTTCAAACCAGCAAATGATCCCTACTCAAACACCTACAATCCAGGACGGAAGAACCACCCTTACTTGTGTTGGTCTAATAATCAGAATGTTCAACAACCACCTCAACCTAGGCCGCAGTTTCAGCCTATGCAACAATCTGAACCTCGACCACCAGCCCCATTTAATGTTGCGCCCCCTCAACAGGAGCAGAAGCAGGGATGGGAGGTCGCACTTGAGAACTTCATAACTGTGTCTACGGGTCGACATCAGAAGTTGGAAGCTCAATTAGATCAAGTGGTAAATCAGACCAGAACTTTGGAGACTCAGATTGATCAGATTGCCCAATCTTTGAATCTGAGAGGCCCAGGACTGCTACCGAGCCAAACTGAAAATAATCCTAAGGAGCACTGTCAGCCCATATTTGTAGGAGACAATAGAGAGAATGAAGGTCCGAAGATACTTACAGGTTCGGATGTTGATAAAGTTGTACTTGAGAAAGTTGAAGAGAAAGATGATTTTGAAAAGGAGAACTTAGAGAAAGAAGTGATTTCAAGCAAAGAGAAGTCTGAGGACTTCACTACTGTTATACTTACTGAGGAATGCAGTGTTATTATTCAGCATAAGCTTACCCCGAAGCTTAAGGATCCAGGGAGTTTTTCAATTCCTCTTACTATTAGTTCTTTGCAATTCCATAATATTTTATGTGATTTAGGAGCTAGTGTAAGTTTAATTCCGTTATCTACTTGCAGGAAATTATGAGTGAAGGAGCTTACATAGACTAATATGACACTCCAACTAGCTGACAGATCGGTGAAATATCCGATAGGAATTCTTGAAGATGTTTTGGTAAAAGTTGGAAGATTCTACATTCCTACTGATTTTGCAGTTCTTGATATTGAGAGCGATGAGAGGATGCCATTGATCCTTGGAAGACCGTTTCTGGCTACGGCTGAAGCAGATATAGATGTTCAGAATGGACGGCTAACGTTCAAAATAGGAGATGAAAGAATGGAGTTTAGGAATTTTGGTTCCATGACACCACCGGTGATTCCGGATAAGTGTTGCATGACTAAGGTTATAAGTGAGACCTCAGACGGAACGACACTATTTACAGCGAAAAGGGATGCAATTGATTGGGAAGGAAAACCGAAGTCTCGAAAATCGAGAATAAATGATGTTTTGGAATTAGATACTTGGAGATCAAGCTCCGGTTTTGTGAGTAACAAGAACGAGGTCACTCCTTGTGACTCGTGCTTGGGGATTGTTAATCCCAACCCGGTTTTCAAAGTCAAGCTAACGACTATAACTTAGAACTAAATTTTCTTTCATTTCCTTGTGTTTTTGTTCCCGTCGTTTTCGTTTCTTTCGTCTTTTTTTTCTCGCGTTAATTGAGTTGTCTCTCTCGTTTGCAGGTCACTTGATGTTTTGCTAGGAAGCCAAGGTCTAGATGGTGCAAGGATCGTGATTTGAGCATTATTGTCAATATTGAGGTCCATTTACGTTGTTCGTATGCGTGTGCATGACATTGATTTCTTTTATGAGGCAAATAAGTTGTTGATATGAATGGATATATGTGTTTATGTGTTTCGAGAATGGTGTATTATGGTTTGGTTGAATTATATGAGTTGATTTCGATTAATTAACATGATTAAGCACCATCTGGGTTGTGTTTGTGTTTTAATAGTGTTTTGGGCGGAATATTTAGTAACGGGCGTTACACCATTGAAGCTACCTTTTGGTAACGCCCGTTAGCGAGGTCAGGCGTCCCGGGCAGTATAGGTAACGGGCATTACACCCTCGTTGTTGCTTTTCGGTAATGCCCGTTAATGGCGTCAAGCGTCAGGGCCAATAGAGGTAACGGTCGTTACCCATTTCAAGAAGGAAACTGGTGACGCCCATTACCGGTCCGATTATGCGAAAATCTGGGTTTAGGAAACACGTTTTTAAGGTTAAATTAATTATTTTCCTACCCAATTTCGGATTTTTCTCCCCCAAACCTATAAATACACTTGCACCCACATATTCTACCTTAGAAGAGATTCAATAGTTCCCCTTGGCCAACCATTATCAATTTGCAACCAAGAAGCTTTACCATCAAGTTTTCACTCTCTCTCTTTCTTTGTGAATCGAAGTAAGTCAATATCTCCATTGTTAGAGTTAATTTTTCCAATCTAAGATTGAAACCTAGGATTGATTGAATTAATGAATTTTGAGAGATTATGCATGCCAGAATTAGGATTAATGCCTTGAATTGAATTTAACTTGAATTGGGTTGAATCTTTGAAGAATCCTAACTTCTAAGTAGTCTTGAGTCCGAATTATGAAGTTGAAGGTAGAGAATTTAGAGTTTAAATTGTAGATTATAAGCTAGTGTGAATTTGAGTTGGGTAGATTGAAGAACTCAAGATTAGAACTCATACCCTAGGCCTAAGCACGCAAGATGTTTGATAAATTGTCCAATTGAATTGTGATTGATTTTTTTTGTGCTTTGTCTTGCTATATTTGGTTGATTTAGGTATTATGGGTCGCTAAGCGCTCAAGAGTTCCGAAACCCTTCACTACTTCATCCCGGTTGGACTATCAACCGTTTGGATCGGTCAACATAACGGTGAATGCTTTAGGTAACCCTTTTCAAAGGAATTTGACAAGGAACATTGTGTCTACTAAATTCTTTAAGGACACGTGGATGGAGAAGTTTGAGGCTTGGGCAGAAGTAAAAAGATTGTTTGACAACATAGGTTGCTTACCATTCCTTTCTAGGAAGGATATGACGTACAGAGAGATGACGGCCGCTTTCTTCACCACGATGAACTTCGATCTGGTGGACAACACCTTGACTTTTACTCTAGATGATATGGAAACTCGAGCATGGAATGTGAGCCGGATAAGAGAGATTCTTCGTTTCCCAGCCAATGCCACTACTTCTTTGCCTAAATGGAGTGCTGCTCAGAGAGAGGCGATCTGGAGATCCTTTCCTTTGCGAGAGGGTGTTCCTTGTTATTCCCCTCGGTGTACACATGATAGCTATCTTGATTCATTGACTTGGGTGCTAGTCCATAGGATTTTAGCCATGGGATTTTGTGCTAGATATGGAAGAGATGGCCACATTACTGAGACTGAGTTGGGTATAACGTACATGATGAAGGAAGGCATCAAGTTTGATGGAACGGTTGAGTTTCTATGGAAGCTTCAGGAGATTGTTGGGAGTGTTACTGGTACGATTGCTCACGGAGCTTCTGTGACGATGTTTGCTCGGGAGATGAATTGGAGACATCGAGGATCTTTGCCTGTTGACTTTGGATATGATATTGGTCTACAGTACTTGGAGACTGTAGGCTTGGCTATTGCTTGGGAGAATGGAGAACTGATGGATTATAATTTGCCTTGGTGGTCAATTTGGGATAGAGATCGGCTCTGGTAGATGTATAGCTGGGGTAAGGCCCGTTTTGATGAGCTTTCAGAGAGGCAGAAGGAGCTTTTAGCTCGGATACCTGATAAACCAGATGACGAATTTGGGATTCTTCGCAGTGCCGCGCCTGTTGTTGCTAAAGCTAGTGATAAAGCTCCTATTACTGTGAAAGGCGTGCGTGCAGAGTTGGCAGGATTAAGGCCTGATTTGACCACCGTGATCGCGAGAGTTGAGGATTTAGCGCATTATATGGATGAGCTATTCGATGCGTGGGAGGCCAGATTTGAGGCTAAATTCGAAGGGTTCTGTGCTCGTGTTGATCAGTATTTCGGAGGACCCTCATCACCTTGATTCTGTTATTTTGTTTTTCTCCCCTGATTTCTCGACATTCTTTCTACGTTTATTCTTGTTATGTTTGGATATTTTGGCTACACTTAGATTTTTGCATATGTTTGAATTCCTGAATTTTGTTTATGTAATTGTGCTCTTCTTTACGTGAATTTGTGACTTGTGTGTTGATTGGTGGATGCATGTTGATTGTCAATTGCCTGTGCACTTGATCCGTCTTTGCTAGTCACTTGTTCAGGTTTTGGAAGCCTTGCTAGCACGTTGCCGGTTCTTCATTTGATCAGGGAGTTTTCTTAAACTTTACCTCTTTAATTTGCATGAGGACATTGAAAAGTTTAAGTGTAGGGGAGGAAGTGCATGCTTGTTAGGAGTTTTTATTGAATATTTGCATGATTAGATGTAGTTTCACTTGTGATTTGCTAAAAATCGAGTAATTTTAACAATTTTTGAAAATTTTCCCTCGTTTTGAACTTTTTCTTTGAAGTTTGATTGTTGAGCGTTTGCTAGAATGAGTTAGGCTGTTTGAATCGAGGAAAATTGCATGAGATTGGATGATTTAGTGTGTTAGTATACCCTTACATTTTGAGCGCTTTTGAACGTTATAATGTACTTTGCTTAGAAAAATGAGTTGATGATTTCCGAATGAGTCTAAGATTTGATTAGGATGTATTTTAGTCCTATTGAGGCGAAATTTTGGATTAATGAAAGATTAAGGAAGTGAAGTAGGCATTCGTTGTCGGAGGATTTTAAGCTTTCTATTTAGCCATTTTCACTAAATAACGTAATCTTATTGACCCCGTTGAGCCTAATTGTTGTGCAAAGATTTTTGTAGCCACATTATAAGCCAATGCACAACAATGAAACGCCTACCTTGATAATTTTTACACCAAGGCTTGCTCGTTTGATTTTTATGGTAATTGTCTATCTTTTGACCCCTTTTGATTGTTCTTGTGATTGAATTTGAGAGATTATTGTAGAGAAAGAAAAAGAAAAAGAATGAGAAAAGTGTGAGGAAGATAAGAGAAAAAAAAAAAAAAAAAAAAAAAGAAAGAGCAAAAGAAAAGAGAATTATGCGAAGTGTGAAATTTAGAGTGTAGAACACAATTGAAGAATTTGGGGGGATTTTCGTGTTTATTGGCGAAATTGAAGTGCCTTGAATTTAAAAAATTGAATGATGTAAGCTTGGTAAGTAGTCACTTGATTCAAATTTCCATAACCTTACCCTAAGCCTACATTACAAGCTCGGAAGACCTACGGATTCTAAGTCTTGATTTAATTGCATTAGTGGAGATAGGTGCGAAGAGTGTATTCCGAAGTTGATGATTAGAACTTAGAAGGGAATTGTGAATTTGTCATTCTAATCTTTGTACATTGTTTCTTTTGATTCACACACTACACAAGGGTATACTTTTCATACTAAGTCTTGAGGATCTTATGTTTATGATTACTTGATTAGATAAGCTACACTTGTTTAGGCGAAGGTTTGATGATTGCTTTGAGGAGCAGGTTTGATGAGGATGTGTTTTCTTAATTTCCGTATTACTCGGGGACGAGCAATATCCAAGTGTGGGGGATTTTGTTGTGTGTAGAAATTGCATGGTTTTGAGCATAATTTGATTATATTTTTGTGTCGTTTGATGCGTTTATGTATGTATTTTGCTCAGTTTAGGTAATTTTAGAGTTAGAGATGAGAAACGGCGAAGCGAAGCAATTTCATGCATTTTTGGAGGAGAATGGGGTAACTCCCGTTACCGCTTAGGAGTTCAATTGTTGCAACCCCCGTTACAAGACACAGGAGTGGAGCTTGGATGAGAGATGAGGGGTAACGCCCGTTACCCCTGTACAGAAGGAAAGTGGTAACGCTCGTTACCACTAATAAAAACGTTTCTGCGATTTCAACAGTAACGAGCGTTAACAATAATGGTACATGGAGAGGTAATGCCCGTTCCCTAGGGCGGCAAAAATTATTTGGGTTGCTATATTAGTGCGTTTTGGAGTCTTTTTGGAGAGAGCTTTTCTTCCAGGTCGTGACCTAGGGTTTGGAGAGAAGACAAGGAGTTTCAGAAGTTTGCAGAGAATTCGAGAAGACGAAAGGATTGCATTCTCAGAACGGTCTTTGGTTTTATTGTTGCTTTAATTTACACACTAATTCCTTTGAGTTTAGTTTTGATTAGTTTTCGTATGTTACATTCGTTTTTAGACAGCACTGAATGTTTATGCTTTTGTTTTTTAGACTTGGTTCAGAATTGATGAATATGATTTATTTTAATGCAATTTCCTTTAGTTTTATGAGTTTTGTTTTAATTATGAGTAGCTAATTCTCTAAGGCTAGGGGGAGTGATGATGATTGCATGATAGATGTTCGATATGATGCTTGAATGACTTGTGTTAATACTTAGTTTGAAGACAGGTTTGAATTGACTTGCGATGGCCTGATCACCCTTAGCTTATGTCATAATTGCCTATAGATCGAAAGAGTGATGGTAATTTAGATGGTTTTCATAACTTGTAAGTTGTAGGATACAAAAAGATTTGGTCCTTGCTTATACAACAGTAATCTTATTTATTCCATGCCGAGCCGCTAGAATATTGAATTGCACTAGTCTTGTTCCTATGGTTTAATTAACTATTGGTGATTGCGAGAGCAACATTGAACACTAATTGAGCACTTGGTTACACCTGGAGAGAGGGTAATACAAATATAAGTGACTAGGTTGTAGAATTACACTTGTCAGATGAGTATCGTATCAGCTCTTGATTGTATAATTCATTACTTTTCCCCTGCCTATTTCGTTTACTGAAGTTAATTCGTGTGTTTTAGTATTACTTGCATTTGTTTCTAGTTAATTGGTATTTCTGTTTTAGTAGATTAATAGATAACAACACCAATTGCTTTTCGTTCGGTCTTTAGATTAGAGAAGGATATAGAGTAGTGATTGATTTCTCTTCCCTCTGGGTTCGATCCTATTGTGTTACGCGTATGTTAGTGTACACTTGCACGATTGGTTTTTAACTGTAGTAAAATCTTACAACATAAGTCTCATTAATGCCTGTTACAAGCCTGAAATCGTATTCGCGCTTTTATAAGTGGTAACGGGCACTACCACTTTCCTTCTGCCCAGGGGGTAACGGGCGTTACCCCTCATGCGCCAAAGATCTCCTCCAACTTCCTCTGGTAACAGGCGTTACCAGAGTTGTTCTGCCAGGGAGTAACGGGCGTTACTCCCATATTACGCCAAAAGGTTATGCTCTTGTGTCCTTTAACGGGCGTTAACAATAATGCACGTCTAAGGGGTAACGGGAGTTACTCCTTTTTCCTCCAAAAATGCGTGAATTCGCCTCGCATTGCTGTTTCTTAACTCCAACTTCTTAAACACCTAAATGGAGCAAAATAAACACATAAACGCATCAAACGACACAAAAATATACTCTAATTAACGTTTAAATCCATGCGAATTTCACACTCAACAAATTCCCCCACACTTGCCTATTGCTCGTCCTCGAGAAATACGAAAATAAGAAAACACATCCCCATCAAACCTCGACTTCAAAGCAATCATCGAACCTTCGCCCAAACAAGTTTAGCTTATCAAACCAAGTACTTATAAACATAAGATCATAAAAAACAGTATGAAAAGTATACCCTTGTGTAGTGTGTGATTCGAACGAAACAATGTACAAAGATTAGAATGAAAAATTCACAATTTTCTCCTAAATTCCAATCATCAACTTTGGAATACACTCTTCACACCTATCTCCACTAATGGAATTAAATAAAAACTTAGGATCGGTAGGTCTTTCGAGCTTGTAATGTAGGCTTTGGGTAAGCTTATGGAATTTTTGGATCAAGTGTCTACTTACCAAGCTTACATCATTTAATCTTTACAAAACACGGCACTTCCCTTCGCTATTAACACTTCCCCCACACTTGGATATTTGTATCTCACTCTTTCAATTCCACACTCTGCACAATTTTTCTTTTCTTTTCTTTTCTTTTGCTCTATCCTCTCTTTTTCATATCTTTTCTTTTTCACAACTTTTTCTCATTCTTTTTCTTCTTGTACATATCTCTCAATTTCACTCACAAGAACAATCAAAAGGGATCCACAGATAAATATTCACTATAAAATCACACGAGTAAGCCTTGGTGTAAAAATTAACAAGGTGGGTTATTTTTGTTGTGCATTAGGCTTATAATGTGGCTACAAAAATCTTTGCATAACAATTAGGCTCGACTGGGTTAATAAGATCAAGTTATTTAGTGAAAAACGGCTAAAAAGAAAAGCTTATAATCCTCCAACAACGAATGCCTACTTCACTTCCTTAATCTTTCATTAACTCAAAATTTCGCCTCAATAGGACTAAAATGCATCCTTATCAAATCTTAGACTTATTTGGAAATCATCATTTCACCTTCCTAAACAAAGTACATCATCCCGTTCAAAAGTGCTCAAAATATAAGATCTCATGCAAATTTTCCTCAATTCAAATAGCCTAACTCATTCTAGCAAAAGCTCAACAATCAAATTTCAAAGAAAGAGTTCAGAATGGGGTAAAATTTTCAAAATTCTCAAAATTTCTCAATTCCTAGCAATTCACAAGTTTAAAAACATAACCCTAAGCATCACACATCCGTATAATTCTCAATCAAACATATACTCCTCCCCCACACTTAAACTTTGCAATGTCCTCATGCAAAATAAAGAGTTAAAGATCAAGAACACTCCCTCACAATCGAAGACCCGGCAACGTGCAACAAAACTTCCAAAACCTAAAATTAGTGACTAGAAAACACGGATCAAGAGCAAAGGAAAATGACAATCAACATGCATCCAACAATTAGCACACACAAGTCACAAATTCAATTCAAGGAGGGGCACATTGCATCAAAATTAAAAGAGTTTAGACATAAGCAAAGAGAAAGGTAGCAAGAGTATGAAAAGTATTCAGAAGTATCAATAATACAAACCCAAAGACAAATCAAGAAAAACAACATAACCAAGGGCAAAAGATCACTGCTCAGGAGGATGCGCTGGGCCACCGAAGTACCTATCCAAGCGCTGATGGAGGCCCTGAAACTGCTTATCAACATGAGTCGTCCAATCATCAAACCTCTGATCAACATGAGCCTTGAAATCCCCCATCCCAGTCCTCTACTCTGTCATCCCTGTCTCGATCCTTGCAAGGCGAGCATTGGAGGCTTCCAAATCCATCCTCATCCCGGCCATACTAATATTCAAAGCACGCACCGACATAGGCTCATCACCCTCCTCCTGGGGAACATGTCTAGGAGCGTCATTCCTCCCCTCAGGCACATCCGGAATTGGTCCACCGTAGCCTTGAGCTCAGCTGGCAGCTCATCATACGTAACATAACCCCAGGTATACTTCTGCTTAAATCTATCTCTCGCCCTCTTCGGCCACCATGGCAATAAACTTCCTTGTAGAGGCCCCTCATGCCACTCCATAACCAATTGCATGTGCTTCCAATTGGTCTCATCTAAAAACGGATACATAGTCAGTGGCTCAGCCTTTCTGGGCCTCCATCCCACACTTCTGGCAATCATGGTGACATACGCCCCGTGGCCTATCGCACCCATGGACTGGTTTGCCACATCCTGCATCCGCTCCATCAAGTCCCTCTTGCCGTCCAACTTCTTCCCCTCCTTCATCATCCACATAGTGCCCAACTCAATCACTTGGATGTTACCCTCACTCTTACTCCGGGTACAGAAGCTAGTACTGAGAATCTTATGCACTATCCTCCATACCAAACTATCCAAATAGGTAGCCTTCTTGTTCTTGATATGATAGTTGGGTGCATTCGGTTTCAGCGGGAAAGATCTCCAAACAGACTCTTGCTGATCAGGTCTCCAATTGGGGAGCCGGTCATCACAGTTAACAGGAAACCCAAACACCCCCCTCAACGTATGAGTGCGATAGGTAAAAGTCCTAGTGTCATCCAAGGTAGGGATGTAAACGAGCCGAGCCGAGCCTTGGCATTTTTTCATGGCTCGGGTTCGGGCTCGGCCTTTAAAAAACTAGCTTGGGTTCGGCTTGCGAGCCAACGAGCCGTAGGAAAGGTGGCTTGGGTTCGGCTTGTAGTAGGTTCGAACGAGCCAAGCCGAGCCACTGAAAAATCCCTCAAAACAAACCTTCATTTTGCCCAGATCTAGATCTAAGTGTGCATATTCAAGGTAGAGGCATTTTGCCCAGATCTGGTTTATTTATATATGTTCAAAGCAGACCCGTTTTGCCCAGATCTAGACCAATTTATGTATATCCGGGAAGCAATTAGAAAAAAACAGCAACAAATTGAATATCTAACATAAAACATTAATAACCAATTTTACAATGAATCCCGTAAATTTAACAGCAACAATATTGAAGGCGAAAAAAGTCAAACAATTTTCTACACATTCAAACGTAAAAAAATGATCTGAATATGTATTTAACTAATACAGATCTGACAAGAAAAACAACATAGCAATCCAAATACCTCTTTTCTTCGTCGATCTGTTGAAGGAAAACCAAAACAATATTGTAAATCTGAACATTAATTTCTAGATCTAACCATTCTTACATAGATCTCAACTAAAATTTAAAAGTCTTCACCTATTCTTCTATAGATCTCAACTTGAATTTGTAGATAATAGTGGAGGAGACGCCTATCGAAGCTTCATGCTGCAGGTCATGGATATGCCCGGTGGATCTACAAAATGGTGCTGCGGTGGCAAGATGGTGGCGTGGTGGTGGGAGGTGCCCCGATACCTAATGGCGTTTGGCGAGGGAGGGGCAGTTTTAGCATGGTGGCGGATGGAGAGATCTGAGATATGGGAGGCGGCGGATGGCGAAATCTGAGATGGGAGGCATGACGTGAAATGGAGCTTAGGTATATTAGAATGTAAAGAATGTGAAGAAATGGGTTTTAGACTTTTAGTGCTTAGGTTAGTTTTATGTATATAATATATTTTAGTTATAAATAAATAAATAAACATATAGATATATATATATATATAAATAAATAATAGTACGTCTCACGAGCCGGCTCACGAACCGCGAGCTGTGAAAGATGCGGCTCGGGCTTGGCTCGCCAGCATCGAACCCAAGCGCGAGCTTAGTCCGAGCCAGCTCGCAAGGCTCGCAAGTTGGCTCGGCTCAATTACATCCCTAATCCAAGGCAAAGGAGAGTGGCTCATTCAACCCAAGATCCCACTTCATAGTGGTGAAAAATACAGCAGTGAGTTCGGGATACGTGTAAACAGATTCCTCCAAGAATTGCAACCATCCAATATTGTCAAACAATGTCCGTATCTCATCCCACACTCCCATGCGTATCAAGATATCCCGTTTAAAGAATTTAGTAGGAAAGACTGTTCTTGAAAGAACCCAATCATATGGATTCCCAACCCCTTCGACGACTACTTGTCGAGACTCACTTTGGGGACGGACCCTAGAAACTCCCGAACTCGAGGCTCCATCAGTGCGAGCACGTTTAGAACACCTATATTACCTGAAATATAGCAATGTACCACCGCAAAGTACACAACTATAAATTAAAGTTCACTCAGACAATACATCAAACACCTTGTGGGCATGAACCTAGGGTATGAGTTTTAGCTCAATTTCTTCAGTCTACAAATCTCAAAGCAACATTACCCTACATTAGCAAAATCTAAGCTCAAAATCACCCACATGCCATCCCAAATTCGGACTCAAGGTAGCAAAGTGATATGAAAGATCAAGGTTGTCCTAAAAGTCAACTAAATTCAAGTGAAAATCGTTCCAATTCATCAACCCTAATTCTGTTATGCATAAGTTCCCCAAAATCATCAAATTCAACCCAAAATTCGTCCAAGAGATGGAATAATTAAACCTAGGGTTCAAAGTCTAAACTAGGGAAACACTTCAATATTACTAAAGAAAGGGAAACTTACCAACTACCAAAGGGGATGTGAGTGTGCGTGTATGTATGGGGGAGACTCGCCGGACAACCAGCGGTGGCGGCGGATTGAGGCGGCGGTGTGCGAGTGGTGGTGGCGTGAGAACTGTTGCTCCGTGTCTTTGTGTTTGGATGGAGAGGGTGAGGTTTAGGTTTAAAATTTTGGAATGTTATACTTAAAAACGCGAAACAAAAACTTTAAAATTCGTGATTTCCCAAGGTAACGGCCGTTATTGAAATAAAACGTGCTATAGGTAACGTCCGTTACTCACCCTGCCTTGAACGCCTGTACCGGTTAACGGGCGTTACTGAAAATGACCTGTGAAGGTGTAACTCCCGTTACCAACTCTGCCCAAACCTCCTGACTCCATTAACGGGAGTTACCATAAAACACTTAGAAGGGTGTAACGCCCGTTATTATAGATTTCGCCCAAAAGTTTAAGTTAGACACAGACATAATTCGGATGGTGCTTAATCACGTTAATTAACACAAATTAACTCATACAAATCAATCAAACCATAGTGCACCGATCTCGAAATACGTATCATCTCAACACATATTGCAATTAATCGCATTAATTCATTCTCCACACACGCAACTCAATATCATGCATACGCAACGCACAAAATAAATGGACCTCAATATAGACATTAAATCTCAAATCATGGTCCTTGTTGTCATACTAAACTCCAAACTCCAACAACGCCTCAAATACCTGCAAAACGAGGGAGATACCCATAAATAAGTACGAGAGGAATGAGAGAAACGAAAAGGACACAAGGAAAGAAAAGAAGAGAAAGGAGAAGGTAGTTCTAAGTTATAGTCATTAGCTTGACTGCTGAAACAGGATTAATTCGTGGGATCCAGTAACACACCTGAAGCGAGTTTTTCGATGGGCTCGCTAACTAAATATCAACCTCTGCCCATTCACCACAAACGTAACAGAAGCTTCGTTTCCTATTTCCACGGCCCCACTTGGCATTACCTTAATAACCCGAAATGGACCGGACCAACGGGGTGAGTCGGAACTCCTCTAACTCATGTACTTGCAGCGCTCTCTTCTCGTCGGCTTGCTTAAGATCAAAATTAATGGCTCTAATGGCCCAATACACCTTATGCTCAAGCTCAAGCGGAAGATGACATGCTTTCCCATAAACTAACTTATACGGTGATGTTCCGATAGGCGTCTTAAAAGCAGTTCTGTATACCCATAATGCATCATCCAACTTGGATGTCCAATCCTTCCTTGATCTACTCACTGTTTTCTCCAGAATTTGCTTAATCTCCCTAATGGAAATTTCAACTTGCCCGCTCGATTGGGGATGATACGGAGTAGCCACTCTATGGTGAACTCCGTACTTTTTCAAAAGAATTTCAAGAGGTTTATTGAAAAAGTGAGAGCCTCCATCACTAACGAGAGCTCGCGGGACTCCAAATCGACTGAAAATATTTTTCCTTAAAAATCTCAACACAACCTTGGCATCGTTAGTGGGTGCTGCTATGGCGTCAACCCACTTAGATACGTAATCCACCCCTACCAAGATGTACCTATTTCCAAGTGATGACGGGAACGGACCCATGAAGTCGATGCCCCATACGTCGAAGGGCTCAATCTCCAGAATATATCTCAGAGGCATTTCATCTCTCTTCCCTATATTTCCCGTCTTCTGACATGAATCACATATAGTAACAAAGTCGTGTGCATCCTTAAACAGCGAAGTCCACCAGAATCCAGATTGTAAGACTTTCGCGGCAGTCTTATTCGTACTAGCCTGACCTCCGTAAGGGCTAGCATGACACTGATAGAGCACCTTCTCAATCTCATCCTGAGGTACACATCTCCTCACCAAATCATCGGAACAGTGCTTATAAAGCAATAGTTCCTCCCAGTAATAATGTTTGGCATCTGAAAGAAACTTCCTCTTCTGGTGGAAACTTAGGTCAGGAGGTACATTTCTACTCACCAAGTAGTTCACAAAATCTGCATACCAAGGTACTCCAGAATCCACCTGAAACAGTTGCTCGTCCGGGAATTTCTCCGCTATAGCTTCCTCTTTATCCTCAACGGTTTCCTCAAATTCTAATCTTGACAAGAGGTCAGCTACCACATTCTCAGTCCCCTTCTTGTCCCGAATCTCCAAATCAAACTCCTGAAGCAACAAAATCCATCTTATGAGGCGTGGTTTGTTATCTTTCTTGGACAAGAGGTACTTAATGGCGACGTGATCCGTATAGACCACAGTTTTAGAACCTATTAAGTAAGAACGAAACTTGTCAAATGCATGTACAATAGCTAATAGTTCTTTTTCAGTGGTGGCATAATTAAGTTGTGCATCATCAAGCGTTTTGCTTGAGTATGCAATAACATGTAAACGTTTCTCTCTTCTTTGGCCAAGGACAGCCCCTATGGCCAAATCACTAGCATCACACATGAGCTCAAATGGTAAATTCCAATCTGGTGCCACCATGATAGGTGCCGAAGTAAGTTCTTTCTTCAACTTGTCAAAAGCAATTAAACAATCATTATCAAAGACAAACTCAGCATCCTTCTGTAAAAGCTTGCAAAGAGGTAAAGTAATTTTTGAGAAATCCTTGATAAACCGGCGATAAAATCCGGCATGGCCAAGGAAAATCCTAACTCCCTTAATGTTCGTTGGTGGTGGCAATTTTGTAATCACTTCAATCTTGGCTTTGTCAACTTCAATTCCCTTTTCCGAAATTTTGTGGCAAAGTACAATTCCTTCCTTCACCATAAAGTGGTATTTTTCCCAATTCAACACTAAATTAGTCTCCTCACATCTCTGCAAAACTTGGGTTAAATTCTGCAAACAAGAATCAAAAGAAGAACCAAACACAGAAAAATCATCTATAAAAATTTCCATGCTACACTCAATGAAATCAGAAAAAATAGTCATCATGCATCTCTAAAATGTAGTCGGGACATTACACAATGCAAACGGCATTCTCCTAAAAGCATACGTACCATAAGGACAAGTAAAAGTGCATTTTTCCTGATCTTCCGGGGCTATAATGATCTGATTATATCCAGAATACCCATCCAGGAAACAGTAATATGCATACCCAGTTAATCTCTCTAACATCTGATCAATGAAGGGAAGGGGAAAGTGATCCTTTCGTGTTGCAGTATTTTACTTCCTATAATCAATACAAACCCTCCATCCCGTGACTGTCCTAGTAGGAATCAATTCATTATTCTCGTTCTTGACTACAGTCATCCCCCTCCCCCCTTTTTTAGGCACAACCTAAATAAGACTAACCTACTTACTATCTGAGATGGGATAGATGATCCCGACATCTAACAATTTAATTACCTCAGCTCTAACAACTTCTTTCATATTCGGGTTTAACCTGCGTTGCTGTTCTACAGAGGGTTTATGCTCATCGTCCATCAAAATTTTATGCATACAGATAGTTGGGTTAATCTCCTTAATGTCAGAAATAGTACACCCTATTGCTCTCTTATGATCTCTCAAAACCCTTAATAAAGCATCTATTTGTATCTCAGACAATTCAGCAGAGACAACAACAGGCAATGTATCAGATTCACCTAAGAATGCATATTTCAAATGATTGGGGAGGGGTTTCAATTCCGAACTAGGAGCCTGAACAATTGAAGGAGGAGGAGTGGGCTTACCTGTACCCAACTCCTCATAAACAAACCTTTGTCGGAATGGTACGAATGGGGTTGCCTCAAGTTCCCTTGAATAGGCAGCAATTTCTTCAAGCAATTCCACCCCATCTACTTCCTCTTCCATTCCCCGCAAACAAAGTTCAAGAGGGTCAACTTGAAGCATTGAAATTGAAGTAAAATCTGTTACCATGCAACACTTTTCCTCTATCACCGGTCCCTTCACGGCCTTGAACAAGTTAAACTCCACTTGTTCTTCCCCCACTCTGAGAGTTAGCACTCCGTTCTTCACATCTATCAATGCCCCGGCTGTCGCTAGGAAAGGTCTACCTAGAATTAATGGCACATCTCTATCTTCTTCCATATCAAGCACTAGAAAGTCTACCGGGAGGTAAAACTTTCCAACCCTCACAAGTGCATTCTCTAAAATTCCCCTAGGATAAGTGAACGACCGATCAGCTAATTGGAGTGAGAATGTGGTCAGTTTCAGAGCGTCCAAACCTAATTTTCTGCAGACAGATAAAGACATTAAACTCACACTGGCACCAAGATCACATAAAGCTTTATTGAAAGTTAAATTTCCAATAGTACAAGGGATGGAAAAACTCCCTGGATCTTTGAGCTTCAGGGGAAACTTATGCTGAATAATGGCACTGCACTCTTCAGTAAGTGCGATTGTGGCATACTTCTCTAATTTCCTTTTATTTGACAAAATCTCCTTCAGAAACTTAACATAGGTTGGCATTTGTGCTAGTGCCTCTGCAAAAGGAATGTTGATGTGTAGTTCTTTGAATATGCTCAAGAACTTCTAAAACCATTTCTCTAACTTTTGCTTCTACAACCTTTGAGGGAAAGGAACTGGTGGCACATAATCCTTAGGTGCCACATTCACCTTTGGCTTTGAAGGGGGCTCTTCCTTTTTATCCTCTGATTGTCCCTTGTTTGTCTCAATTGCCTCTTCTACTTTCTTATCAACAGTATTATCTCCATCAGAGTCTATAGGCATTTTTGGTCCTTCATATTCCTTACCACTTCTCAGGGCAATGGCTTTGCAATCCTCCTTCGGATTATTCCCTGGACCTCTCATATTCAAAGACTGGGCAATCTGACCAATCTGAGTCTCCAAATTCCTATTCTGAGTGACCGCCTGTTTTACTTGATTCTCCAATTTCTGGTACCTATCTAAGGATATGGCTATGAACTTCTCAAGTGTAGCCTCCCATCCTTGTTTCTGTTCCTGTAGAGGTTGAGTATGAGGAATGTATGGTGGAGGTTGTGGTTGCATTAGGTATTGACTTGGTCTTTGGGGGAGATTTGGTTGAGGTGGTGCTTGAAGTCTAGGTTGAAATAGTGGTCTGGGGTGCTGTGGTGGTTAGTGCTGCCAACCTGGGTTGTAGGTCTTTGGGTTATTTGCATAATTTACTTGCTCTTGCACCTGCTCACCTGCATCAATATAAGGAAAAATGTTAAATGCATGTTGACCACTGCAAATTTCACAAGTTACCTGAACTGGTTGGGCTTGTATCCCAACTGCATTCACAGAAAGTTGGTCAAGTTTCCTGTTAAGAGCCTCAAAATTGGCATTAATAGCGGTTAGACCATCTAGCTCTAAGATTCCTGCTGCAACCTTGGTTGGTTGGGATTGGCTCCTTTCGTGTACAAAGACATCATTTTGTGACATGTTATCTAACAGTTCAGTAGCGACCGTTTCAGATTTCGACAAGAAAGCCCCACCAGCTGCAGCATCCATCGCTCCTCTGAAAGTTGGGGACATCCCATTGTAGAATGTCTAAATCAATAGCTAACCAGGAATGCCATGATGCGGACACTTCTTTTGCAAATCCTTAAATCTCTCCCAAGCCTCGTAGAAGGATTCCCCATCTAATTGTCTGAAACCTTGAATGGCATTCCTGTACTTCGTAGTTTTGCTCAATGAGAAAAACTTAGCTAGGAAGGCCTGAGAAAGTGCATCCCAAGTCTAAAAAGATTCCTTTGGTATAGTACTCAACCATGCTTTAGCTCGTTCCCTTAATGAGAAAGGGAAAAGTCTGACTCGGATAGCATCGGTGGTGACATTGTGGATCTTGAAGGTATCACACACTTCAAGAAAGAACTCAAGATGTGATGTTGGATCCTTCAGTGGTAATCCTGAAAACGGGTTGTTCTGCAGCAAATTGATTATAGCTGGTTTAATCTCAAAGTTGTTTGCTGCAATCGGGGGGCGGGTTACATTCTGAATTGCCCCAGCATTCGGCACATTGTAATCTCTAATGGCCGGTGGTGGTGGATCTTGAGGTGGGTTAGCCATCAGTATGGTAGTTGGTTTCTTCTCTTTCTTTCGCTTCCTCCTGATAGCACTCAGTGTTCTTTCGATCTCCGGATCGTAGGGTACTAGTTCCGGATCATGAGATCGTCGCATGCACCGTGGACCTGCACAAAAGGAAAAAGAATCCTTAGTTCAATTTCACAATGACAGAAGACTATGAACACAAAGTAAATAATGGTCTAAAGCACTAGATTAAAATATTTAAGCAATATTGATTTAAAAGGCCTTATTGATTTAAAACGCCTTCCCCGGCAACGGCGCCAAAAACTTGTTATGATTTTAAGTTAAACCAATCGTGCAAGTGTACACTTAAGATATACGCGTAGCATAACAGGATCGTACCCACAGGGAAGGGAAATCAATCACTACTTTATATCTCTTTCTAATCTAAAGACCGAACGAAAATCAAATTGGTTACTACTCTACTAAAACAAAATTAAAATAACTAGCTAGAATAAAACGCAATTGACTACTGACACACGCGGATTAAATTCAGTAAACTAAATAGGTTGGTGAGTAATAGTTCATACATTCAAGATTCAATATAATACTCGTTTGACAAGTGCAATTCTACAACCTAGTCACTTAAATTTGTATTATCCTCTCTCAAGGTATAACCAAGTGTTCAATTAAACTCAACATTGCTCTCGCAATCATTAATGAATTAATTAAACCAGCAAGACCAAGACTAGTGCAAATCAAATTCTAGCGGCTTGGCATGGAAAAAGATTTACCGTTGTATAGATTAAGAACCAAATCTCTTTGCATTCCCAAAATATACTAGTTATGAAAACTATCTCAATTACCATCAATCTCTCAATTCTCCGGTAATTCTAGATTATGCTAGGGTTGGCCAGACCGTTGCACTTCAATTCAATCAATTCCCAAAACTAAGAATTAACACACGTTATTCAATCATTATATCAAACACTTAACATGCATTCATCATCACTCCCCTAGCCCTAGGGGTTTAGTTACTCATAATTAAATCAAAACTCATAAAAATAAAGTAAATTGCATTCAATAAATTCATGTTCATCCAATCAAAACAAGGTCTCAAAAACAAAACTCTAAACATTCAATAAAATCTGGAAACACGAATCTAACATCTAACCGAATTAAAACTAAACTTGGAGGAATTAGTTTGATGATTAAAGTAATAAATAAAACCGAAAAAACTGAAATTATTTAAGAACTCGATACTTTCGTCCTCTCGAAATTCTCTGAACAACTCCTTCCAAAAGCTCTGTATCTTTTTCTCCAAAACTAGGTCACGAACCGGTAGAAGAAGTCCCTCAAAAAGACTCCAAAACGTAAATAAATAGCAGCCCAAAATTCTGCCTCGCCGACTCCGGTAACGGGTGTTACCATTCCACGCATAAATCTCATTAACGCCCGTTACAAGCCTGAAATCGTATTCACACTTTTATAAGTGGTAACGGGCGTTACCACTTTCCTTCTGCCCAAGGGTAACGCCTGCACCAAAGATCTCCTCCTACTGCCTCTGGTAACGGGCATTACCAGAGTTGTTCTGCCAGGGAGTAACGGACGTTACTCCCATATTATGCCAAAAGGTTATACTCATGTGTCCTTTAACGGGGGTTAACAATAATGCACGTCTAAGGGGTAACGGGAGTTACTCCTTTTTCCTCCAAAAATGCGTGAATTCGCCTCGCATCGCCGTTTCTTGACTCCAACTCCTTAAACACCTAAATGGAGAAAAATAAACATATAAACGCATCAAACGGCACAAAAATATACTCTAATTAACGCTTAAATCCATGCGAATTTCACACTCAACAATACCCTGATCTCATATCAATTTTAGAAAAAATTACAGCAGATCCAAGTTCATCTAACAACTCATCAACTAAAGGAATATGATAGCTGTCTTTAATAGTAAGTGCATTTAGTTTCCTGTAATCTACACAGAACCTCCAACCACCATCTTTTTTCTTTACCAATAGCACTGAAGATCAAAAGGGACTAGTGCTGGGTTGTATGATCCCATTCTTTAACATTTCTTAAACTAATTTCTCAATTTCACATTTCTGTAAATGAGAATACCTGTATGGATCCAGCTTGATACTCTCAGTTCCTGGTTTGAGTGGAATATGATGATCTTGACCTCTCCAAGGTAGCAACTGATCAGGTTCTTTGAAAAGCTCAGCATAATTTGACAATAGAGGTTTTATCTCCATAGGGCTCTCAGATTCTGTTTCCTCTTCAACAGCTGAAATCATGCATAAACAGCTTAGGGATGATGTTCCACTTCTCTTGAACAATTTTTCTAGTTTCTTCTCAGTTATTGTCCTTAGAGAAGCTGTTGGTTGTCCCTCTTGCAGAGTGATCAACTTATCTTCCCAGTTATTGTCCTTAGAGAAGCTGTTGGTTGTCCCCCTTGCAGAGTGATCAACTTGTCCCCCTTGCAGAGTGATCAAAACATAGCCCTTTCTTCCTCCTAGCATCCATCTCCTCTGATGTCAGCCTTTTGATGGGAAATTTTCCAGAGACTGTACCTCCAGGCTTTTCCACCATGTTATCTCCAATCCCAGTTTTAGTGTTCTAGCTCTTTTGTGTTGGTTTAGATCGCTTGTTTATTGTTTCCACATATCCTTGCTGTTTTAATGCCAGACTCATAGCATGGGCCAAATCTCTCAGATTCAACATATCCAGCATTTGAGCTATTTCATCTTTGAGACCACTGATATAGCTTTTGATGAAATAGTCACCTGTTAAGGATCGATTATGAACAACCATAAAAGCCTTCAATTCCTCAAACTTTTGATTAAACTGTCCCACCAGATTTTTCTCTTTTTAATTGGAGAATTTCTCTAAAACCTTAGCAGCAAACAATTCCCAACCCATATTTTCCTTCCCATCAATATAACCAATGAACCAATTGTCTGCATTCCCCTCCATATTCATTGCAACAAGTATAATCTTCTCATAATCACTCATGGGATTGAATGTAAAGTACTTGCTACATTTCCTAAGGCACAATCTGGGTTCATCTCCATTAAAACGAGGGAAATCTAGCTTGTTCTTGTAACACCCCGGAGCGGAGGGCGCCACATCCCCCGCACCATAGCCCAACCCGGGTGCCGAAATGGGAACTCCGTCCCCACATCGAACTATGGCGAACGGGTGACAAACAAAAATCAACTCTAGGCTAGGCGGTCTAGACCCTGGACAGAGTGCGCAACAAAATAAATCGAAAGTGCGGAAGCTACAGGATCATATAACAAAACCAATTACAGGCATATAAGCCTAAAACAAGATATACATACTGCAACATGCTTTGCCCACCCCCAGGCCAAAAGAAATATTCAAGTTTCACATTACAGAACATAGCTTCTAATTATTTATACGTAGTACCAAATATACATAGTACCGAAGCAGGAAAGTAAATATGCAAATGCAAGGACGCTACAAAGACTCGAACGACACCCAAGACTCGAAAGACAACCGCCGCCTAGCCAGACTCCCAACCGGGCACCTGCAAAGCTCAAAACAAAGGGGAAAAAGAAAGAAGCAATGAGGGTCAGTCCTAAAGACTGGTGAGGGGGCTATACACGCACACATACGTATAGGTAGGAGCATAGCATATTCAAATCAAAAGTGTTCATGAACCGGGTGTGGTTTTTGCACTACAAAAGGGATTAACCCGTGATACTATATATATACAAGTAAAGATTTAGGGCCAAAGGCCAAAATCATCCACGTTTTACCAGTTATGAGTCCACCCCGTTTCACAATCCGTATCGGATACATAAGCATAAGCATAAACATAACACGACGAGAACGAGTTCTCACACACACTTACTCATACCAAAACAAAACTCATAAACAATCCCACCTCCACACCATTGGGGAAGAGAGGTGCCCCTCTCGACCCTCCACAGAACGAAACTTGTGAACCGGAGGATCCCGCCCGGTTCCTTCGACGACCAACCTTAAAGCGCTCCGTCGGCATAGGAGAACTAAGTCTCCCGTAAATGGAGTCGTGTTGATGAGAGAGCCCGGCGACCCCAGGACCGACCCGAGATCACATACCACTTCTCCGGGGCCCACACACAGATCACAGAACTCACACACACATATCCCACAAAGCGTATACTTATCACAAAAGCTTATCTCGTCAAAACTTAACATGTACACACACCAACCTTTTTCGAAAACGAATAAACAAAACATAGCTTACATACGTATAAAAGCATTTTCAACGGATTTCATAGCAAATGGGCCAAATCCCGCAAAATACATATCAAACACTTATTTATACGTATATATATAGTTCACATGCGGCCTTAAATTACATATTGGGTTGTAGGTCATAATAGCTAAAAAGAAAGAAACCTCACCTCCGAGAAGCAACGGGAACAAAGGAAGCAAACGAACGTCTAGAGGACAACCTCGTCAACCAAGGAACGAACCTAAAGGCAAGGCAGAGACAAAAGACAAACTTAGACTCAATATGAACCACATTAGACGCTCGGCGGATGCGTATATATGTTCATGATGCAAAGGACATAAAATAAATTCACACTTAGGTCATATGAGAGCATGTGTTGCATATAAGTTCATAATTCACAAACGAGGGTATAAAACAAGTCAAGGATTCACAACATTAAGCTTAACACATAATGTAACAAGTCATAAACAAGATAAGAAAGCTAACTAAAAGAAATGAAAAGGAAGCAAAGCCATGCAAAGACGGGCGAAAAAAAAGAATTCCTAGGGGACTCGCCCGTGCCCCCCTGGAAGAACAAGCTGAGACACCCCCGTGTCTCAGTACAGGAGACGAACAACGGATACCAGAAGGTGACACGCCCGTGTCACCAACATAGAGCAAACCGAAACACCCCCGTGTCTCGGTACAGAGAGGACCAGACAGCAAGCAACATATCAGATTTTGGAGAGAAAAACAGGGGATTTCGGTGCAAGCCATGGGGAGTCTCTTAAGCCAATGCTAACACATAAACCAAACATGAAAATAACACTAATTCATCATAGAATCATACCATATAAGTAGCAACAACTTCAACCACCAAATATGCAAGAAACAAAGCAAGGAAAGAGGGAAGAAATGCATCAAGTTATCATCCAATTCTCAAGCACTCATCAATGGCCAATCACTCATAATCAAGCAACCATGAAAGGAGATGCGATAAATACATATAATCAAGTCATAGAAGCAATATATCATCACCAAGAATCAAGGGAACAAGAAGGGAAGCAAGAATCATCAAATTCATCCAATCTCTACTATTCACATGCTTGCTAGAACTCAAGAATCAACCTATGAATTCAACTCAAAGGAACATAAAAGAGAGAGGAGAGAGTGTAGATTACAATCATAAACTTACCTTTCAAATTAGAGAAGCTTTGGATGTGATTTGAGCTCAAAATCATGAAAATGACCAAGGGTTTCTTCCTTCTCTTCTTGGAGCTGAAGTTGCTGCACTTTCCCTTCTTTTTCTTTGGGTGTGGGACGAAATGAGGGAGTAGGAGAGAGTGAGGGATGGTTAGATACATATAAGTCAAGGTTAGGGGCTTAATTGGGGTTAAATGGGGTCCCACAAGTGAAGATTAGTCAACAAAAGGGTACTCTTAAGCACAAGGGCTCGTTCCGATCGAAAAAAGGGGAATCAAATAGGCTTAGAAAAATATGGATCTTGATTCTTTGTCTTGATTTCTTCGTTGCGAGTCCAACGCATCTTCCGGAATTCGAATCCGAATTCCCGAGTTCAAGTTACGCCTTCCGGAACACAAGGTGCGCTAAAGCCCGTTAGGCCCTTATGTCCCTAAAACATAAAACGGTTTCAAAACCGTATCAAACGAACTCAAAAACAAGTAATGAGCATAAAGATACATTCATAACACATATAAGTCACACATAGCACGTAGTAAAAAAAAATCGAAATCGAAAACGAAAATGGACACAAACGGAGCAAGAACGAAACAAAGAAAACGAATACGTATAAGTAAATCACATAAGGTCAAATAAGTTTCAAATAATTCAAATATATCACATAGAAGTATAATAAACACTTAATTTACATAATTAAATAATTAAAAGCGCACATAGCTCACCCGTGAAGGAGTACCTGGAAAGGCCGGACGAGCGGGATGTTACAGTTCTTAAGATTCGTAGTGTTGGGTACCTCATTCATTCGTATAGCAGGTGTAGAAAAGATTCCCGCATCTCCATAACTCCTCACACCCAAAATCGTTGGATCTTGAGAACTGCTAGCCTCTTTTTCCTTGCTCAATGTCTGCAGCAATGTAGTGATCTCATCCAACCGAGAGTTGATGATTTCTCGGTTGGATTTCCTGGCCCTCTCTAAGTTCCTTTGTTGTGTTTTCTAGCTCATCAATATGTGTAGTATTGTTCTTGGCCATCTGAGCCCGCGACACCCGCCACACAGCAGTTGGCTCTAAGTCTACTGTTACATTAACCTTCAAACCTGTGGGAAATTACAGAGCTAAAGCTCTGAAATGAACAACAATGGCAGCAAACTTGGAGAAGAAGATAGACAGGAATAGAGAGATTTAGAGAGAAGAGATGATCGAGAAACAAATTCATTCAAGTCTGCCTCCCACAACGCACCACAAAGCTACATGTAGGTGGTCCGGCTCAGGTGCAAACTCAAACCAAACTAATAAACAAGCGACACGTCATACACAAAATAAGAAATAACAAACTAGCATCTCTCAGTCACAAATGGTGACGTTTAGGGAAAAACATGAAACAATATTATAAAAGAAACGTAATATCCTTTGAAAGAAACGTGCTCCCATCTTCCCCAAGGCCTGCACATTGAAGATATTGCCATGCATAACTCTGTTCCCTTCCTTGCTTATCTGATCTACAGCCCCATTGATAACACTGGAAGCTGCTTTAGCAACAGCCAATGAGTTTAAGATAAAACGACAAGAAATTTTGAAAAGGACAAATGGCATATAATATCACATTCTTGCATACACGACCAAATTATAGAAAAAAAGAGAAGGCCTGGACAAAGAATACACACCAGTTCTACTCAAGTCTATGCTTAATCAAATGATCAAAATTTACCAAAACGAAGACGACGAACTTTGCTTAGTATCTCAAAGTCCTCGAATAGGCAAAATAATGTTAAAGAGCCCATTAGGATTTATCTAATTATGATGTTGTTGGTCATTCATCAGATAGAGACTGTCAGAGTGTTGGGGACATACTTAAGGCAAGTTTTATGTAATAAATATCTAATCTTTTTTGTATTTTTGCATAAAATTTTAGTTTTGGATTAATGAGTTTCTTTTTTTTTTTTTTTTTTTACTTTATTTTTGCCAGCTTGGAGAATCGACTCGTGCTTCTTTTTCTGGTACACCTTCTTGTAATCCACATTGAAACCCTCCAATTTATGGTGATTGTTGATATAGCTGGTGCAGATAAAAGGTATCGTCTTCGCAAGGTTAAAATCCTACCTAATTTCTTTTTTGTGTTATGTTTTTATAAGTGTGTGATTGGCACAAATTCTGTATTGGAGAAGCTAAAGTTGTGTAAACTTGTAGTAGTAGAAGTTGGGAGTGCTTCTAGAAGAAAATACAAAACCATATTTAAATAATAGAATAAATTACCTAGAAGTTGAAAAAACCACCCCCAAAAACAAAATAGAACACTCACTTTCTGCTAGTTAATTTCTTATATCATTTCTTTGCTTCATCTTTATTCAGTTGTTAATAATGACGACAACAACTGGAGAGTTGGGGGGAGTCAACTTCTCTACTTGGGAATGAGTTTTTGGAAAACAACCATAATTTGCATACATACATATATACATTTGTGCAACTGCAACCACAAAACAAAACCAAAGAAATCAAGAAAATTTGTTACATTTTGCCCTCACATGTCACAATGTAACAGCTATCGAACTCCCAATGCTTATTACACATTAGTGTGTTATGTCTACAATGTAATGTCTCTCCAACTTCCAATGCTTCTTAGTTTCTCGAGCTCTCTCGATCTTCTCTTGTTTGCGCCATTCTACCCTATACTCCGGATAACTGATCAAAGCTTGAATGTACAATGGTGGAATTAGTGAAACATAAAACCTCTTAAGAATACTTAAATTTAAAGAAATTCATGTACAAAATACTTGTTTACCTTCGACCTAAAAGAATATGCATTTATGTAATGCGTTTCCATATACCCTTCCACGAGTCCATCAAAGATAATAATATGTTCATCCCTCTTGTAAGATATGCGTGCTTGTGTGTGTGAGAGAGAGAGAGGATACTGTCGGCAAATTGAACATTTCTTTTTCATACCAGCTTCTTTTAGCCCATCAATTACGGTGATCGAGCCTTACATGCACACAAATAGCAAAATTTGTGGTCTCAAGTAAGAGAGATGAGATTAAAAATAAAAATAAAAAAGTTTCATGTTGCAAAAAAATAACATAAATTTTCACAACTAGAGTATGGTAAAGTAAAAATATGAGGAGCGATAACACAATAATACATGGAGCAACTAAGAAGATTTCGGCACTTACCAAACATAAAGGACACGTGAAGTCAAGGTTGAGCTTTAGCGAATCGAATAGCTTGCACTATAGATATGGGTTTGCATCCTTAAGTATGAGAGAACACAGCACTAGAAATGTAGGTTCATTTTCATAACCAACTTTAGATTCTCTCAAGTTTATCTGGAAACCCATAAGCTCACACAACCATCGGGAATACTAGATCTCAAGGCCATACTTTAGGCTTGTGACTGGAAAGTTTGCCCTTCCTTTGAATAGTGAACCTTAGTTTATAATAAAAATTTAGGAACGAATTATAAATATCGTAATAAATACCCAAAACTCCCAGCTTTCACTCTAATCACTGTAAAAGTATCAAATTTGTTAGCTTTAAGGGGGATAATGGTAATTTTGATAGTTAGAAGGGCTTTATGTAATAAACACAAATCCATATTTGGTTCTTCTCCTCACAAACATATATGCATGCTAGGGTTTATATATGTACCTTATCATATTTCTTGAGTATTTTTTTCTCATAGCAACAACATTAATGATGACATGTGTAATGAGGTATTTGCCTTCTTGAATGAGGGTGCTCGATTTGTCCTTCAACCACATGTAACACTTCTTGAAACCCGATTTGTGGTATAATTCAAGGAGTCTTTGAGCACTTTGGTTGAAGAATCGAACCACAACTCACAAATTATCAAGGATGAAGAGAAAATCTTCTTATCTCATACAACCCAAGCAAAACAAGTAATTCAATATTCATTTATTTATAAGCTTATTAAAATAAATGAATATTGGATTAGTTGTTTTACTTGTGTAGTTTGTGATGGGAAAGTTTTCTCTTCATTCCTTGACGATTTGTTAGCTACTGTTGGATTCTTCAATCAAAGTGTGAAAAGACTCTTTGAATTATACAACAAATCGAGTTCCAAGAAATGCTACATGTTGAAGAGCATATCGAGCACCCTCATTCACGAAGGTAAAAACCTCATTGCATATGCTATCATTAATGTGGTTGTTATGAGAAAAATACTCAAGAAAATATGCTAAGTTATTTTACATAAACCTAGCATCATGTATGTTTGTGAGAACATGAACCAAATATGGATTTGTTTCTATTACATAAAGCCACATCTATTTATCAAAATTACCATTATCCCTTTAAAGATAACCAATTAGGTACTCTTGTCATGATTGGAGTGAAAGTTGGGAGTTTTTGTTAATTATTGCGATTTAAAAATCCATTCATATTTTTAATTATAAATTGAGTTTAACTATTCAAAGCCAAGGGCAAACTTTCCAGTCTCGAACAAGCCCAAAGTATACACCTTGAGATCCTGCACTCCCCATGGCTGTGTGAGCTTTTATGGCCTTTCACATAAACTTGAGAGAATCTAAAGTAGTTTATGAAAATGCATCTGCATTTCTAGTTGGGTGTTCTCTCATACTTAAGTATGCAAAACCATCTCTATCTTGTGAGTTACTGGATTTGCTCAAACTCGACCTTGATTTTACTTGTCCTTTACGTTTGGTGAGTGTCGTGATCTTTTTAGTTGCTCCCTGTATTCGTAAAGTGTTATTGCTCTTCTCTTATTTTTACTTTACCATGCTCTAGTTGTGATAGTTTATGCTGTTTTTTTGTAACAAGAGACTTTTTTTGGTCTCGTCTCTCTTACTTGTGATGACATGTTTTGCTATTTGTGTGCATGTAATGATCGCTCAGTTGCTGTAGTTGATGGGCTGAAAGTAGCTGGTATCAAAACGAAATAGCCCAATTTGCCGATAGATATCCTCTCTCTTTCTCTCACACACGCACACATATCTTGCAAGAGGGATGAACATATTGTTATCTTTGATGGATTTCACGAAGGTATGTATGAAGGTGTAGTGCATTTGGAACAGATGCATATTCTTTTAGACCGAAGTTAAACAAGTATTTTGTGCATGAATTTCCTTAAATTCAAGTATTCTTAGGAGATTTGATAGTTTCACTAATTCTATCATCGTGCATTCAAATTTTGAACAATTGTTAGGGATGGTGGGCAGAACTGCGTAAACAAGAGAAGATCGAGAGAGTTTGACAAACTAAGAAGTATGGGGAATTGGAGAGCCATTACATTATACACATGACATACTAAGAAGCATTGGGAGTTGGAGAGTCGTTACATTGTAGACATGTGAGGGTAAAGAGCGTCACAAATTTTCTTAGAAAAACAGTTATTTGGTTCAAAAGAGCCACTTATGTGTTGAGCACATGAAGGGAAGTTTACGGTTGAGTGGATATTTTGCTTGTGGTCAAGATGAAGGGGTGCAGCTTTCTAGGGAATATGTTGAAGGTATTTTTTCTTTCCGAAAAACTTATCTCTCTTTGAAGTGATTATTCATACTAACAATCTATCTAGAATGCTAGTTGATGTTAGCAATAATTGTGCCTTTCGATAATCGAGAGGGTATTGCGGATTTAGTTCTTTTGGTTACAACAAGACCAACAATAGGGAACACTCTTGCATGGGCTGTTGCTTAGGGGCGTGCATGTTCCCCCGCCCCAACCCAAAGATTGACAACATTACACTTTACGTTTCATGTAAAAATCGAACCTTGTATGTGAATTCTTATGCATGCAGGGCATGTAAATGTTATACCTCAACACTTGACTGCTGAAGTGCCACGCTGATTCATGAGGTGAGGTAGAATTTTTAAGATCTTTTATCTTCAAAAGTAGTAAAATTATGTGTATTTGTAGGTTATGCATGTTCTCGGATTTGATCCTCGTGCCTTCTCTCATTTCTAGGGTGAGAGGAAAATAAGGTATATTCGGGTAATACATCTGAACCAACATAAGAATTTTTTGGAATATGCCAATGAAGGGAAAGTACAAATCTTCTTTTTCAGTCAAAATGGCTATTAAATTCCATTTGATCTATATTACCTTTGTAAGTCACTGAAACAATCCATGCATTAAACACTTGGAAGAACTGTAACTAGAGTAGTACTTCCTAGAGTTATCATGCATGCATGGTATCTGTATGGGGTACGTTCTTTCTCTATCTCATATTATCAGAAAAAACAATTAAACAATTGAAGTTAACAAACTTTACATTTTTAGGTTTTCTTGGAGAATTTTGGGTGTTTGGAGCTCGAAGATGGCGGACAGTGTGGGAACATCAGGTTGATCATTTTCTTTCATTAATAACATGGGATGGTTACACTAACATACCCTGAGGTTTAGCCTAGTTACACAAACTTCCCCTACTAAAGAATTTATATTACATCTGGATCCATGAGTTTTGATGATTTCGTGTCTATTTTTTTTTATGGACATTCTTTTGCCCTTTTGCTGATCAATATGTGCTTTAAATTATCTTAATGACACTATATACATTCTTTTAGCTAAACCGGTCCAAAATTACAGCATTGCGGACCGACTCAACTGGGTCACTCGGGCAAGAATTAAGGAACTGAATTTGTCACTTCACCTTGCAACCATGGGGAGCTGTTTATCGTTGTAACTCCATACAAGTCTTCTATTAATGTATTTGTTACAATTGCAATAATTATGAAAACCTCCCCTCTACATTTTGGAATTACATACACTTCTCTTGTAACTTATTTCCACCTCACAGTTACCCCTTTCAGTTGATTATTCTTGTAATTAAATGATGGCATGATTTGGTTGTGTTTGGATGATGTTAACTAATAAAGTTTTTTGGGTTTGATCAATTTTGATGATTGGAACTTTGCAAGGGGTATTTGTAAATTTGACGGTTCATGTATGGAGAGTTACCAGGGAGGTCAATATAACTGACGAGGGTTCCTAAATTTGTGAATGATATAAACTTGCGTAACATAACACGGACAAGAATCAAGCTCCCTTGAAGATAACAGGACTAAATGTAATACATTTCTATTTTAAGAATCTTGTTTTGATCTTGCCTAGGGGTGTCAACTCTCAAATCATGTTGATCATGTTCTTTTCTTGTTTTTGAGAGGTGGACAGTCATCATTTGCTGATTATTACACTTACTTTGTAGCTTATTCTGACGGTTCATGTGCGGATACTAATAGTGCCAGAATGTTGGGTGAAGTACGATGAAGCAATTCAAGGTGATATTTTATGTTGCAAGTGTTAAGTAATTATAAAATTTAGAAACGATTGCAAATGATGATTTCGTGTTACCTTGTTGCATATAGCTGCATGCCCTTATCATTAGTGCGTAACGCTTTTGTAAGAGGTTCAACTACACATGGAAACTGTTGTTATCAGCACAGGTGTATAAACAATGCACTCGGGGTAGGACCATTTTGTCCCCACAGGTATTTTTGTCAATTCCTTGATAATCCAAAAACAACTTTCTTAAATGATATAGGCATGTTACATGCATTTTCTTGATTCAAAAATAAATCTAGCCCATGGTTCATATTTTTCCATGAATAAACCAATAAATAGGCCACTTTTTCCCGTTTAGGGTATCTTAGTCTCTCTGCCTTCGTAACGAAATTAGTCTGTTATATATTTTAAATAAATCTAATTGATTACTTATTGATGCATCGTTGGTCTGCCTTTTAGGTTAGGACAATGTCCAAGAAAGCCAGCAAGAAAAAGACTGGATTCTTTTAAAAGAAGATAACATTAGTTCATGCAATAGTTGTGGAAAGTGGTTATAATATTTTGTAGTCATGATGGTTTAGGCTGCTCTTTGGCTCTTTTGTGTTTATGGCAAAAAGTTGCTCTTTTGTAGTTGAGATGCTATTATGTAATTAAGACAGAAAATTCTAGCTATTTTGGTTGGTTTAAGTGGTCCATTTTTTTTTTTATTATAATAACATGGTCTCTTGCCAAAAATATTTCCAAAATATACGTTAATGAATTTCTAACGGTGCACATAAGTTTGATTTATCTCCTAGTTTTTGTATCGTCCCCTATTCACAATATGAATAACAACTTGAGCATTTATTTCGACCCAAAGCTCTGTGCTCCCTAACTCAACAACTATGCTCAACCCCTCAGGCCTCAACCAGTTCCTTGAGCTCAACTTATGTGTCTGTGGCTTCGCCAATTACTTCACTAAAGGTTTCTATCACCGAACCACTTACATCTCGGATTATTCCACCAATCCTTGAAGGACCTGGGGTTTTTTTCGACGTCCCACCCATATTGAGCTTAAGTTGGTTCTGTCGTGGCCTTATCCATCTTAGCAATCTGAACTGCCTCTTTTTGCTTCTCCAATTTAACCCCAAAACCTGCCTCCAGTCGTATGTCCCCCTTCCATGATCTTCTCTGCAGCCTTAAAGTAAAGCTAAGCTTTTGCAAGTGCGGGAATGATATTATAAGTTGAGAATGTTTTATTTTTATGTTTCGCATTGTTTCTCTCCAACCAAGTGTAGCAGAGGACGAGGCGGGAACTATTAATCTCACATGATTATTACAACTAAACTTGTTACAAAAAATCTAGAACTACAGCATGCCAGCATCATATATAGTCCCATCGGTAGGTGGCTTTATACCAAATAGTGCGCCGAAATGCTCCCACACCGGATGCAACTTAGCATAATCTTCCTACAAATTATCCCACCTCTGCCTGGATATTTTCGTCGCGCAATCTTTTTCTACAACAAAATCCAATCTAGGCATATTCCAGTTTCCATTCGACCAGAAATTGTTGACTATCTTTGTTTCCATTTCTCGTTTTCAATTAAGTTAATTCTGAGGGACCATTTACTTCTCTCGAAAAGGGTGGTTGGGGTAGATAAACCCCCCATTCCAAGAGTTTACTTTGTAAGTTTGGCTTTCAAGCCTTTTCCTGGAGGCTCGGGTTCTGTACAAGAATTAGGAAGATAAATAATTTCTTGAAATTGGAGTTGTTATTTACCCCAGTGTGGACAGATAAAGCAAAATGAAAATTACGCCCATGATACCTTCCACAAAATAACACCCTTGTGCTCCTTCCCTAAAACACGAAAATTTGGTAGTGGAAGGTTTTCTGAGCATTTTGATCTATGGTGGTCATGTCCGATGATGATAAGAAGAGGCGTTTCTTCTCTCTATTCATTATAGTAGAAAAGAAACAAAAGGTAAAGCAAAATTCGTTTTGGATGAAACAGGGTATTTTACCTAAAAAAACAAGGATAAAAATGCAGGGATAAAAAAGTAATTTCATTGCTAGAAGTTGGAATATAAACCACAGAGGTAATGATATCTTAAAATTGGGCTATTTATCAAAGTGCAGTAACCATCGTAATAAAGTTCAATCAAGATAAAATTGACAAAAATTCTACTATTCATAAGCAACTCTCAATGAATTACAAATAAAAGAAGTAAAGAGGCCCTTGTAAGTCGTGTTCCATCTCTCGCCATGGGTTAATTTAATTCTTATAAATTGACACCACACATGTCTCTCAACCAACGTGTGATAGAGAACCGTAGCAACATACCCACATCAAGATTCTACTAGAAATTCAAATTTAGAACATGTATTTGCTAATTAATCTCCATGAATATGATAATTTTAGCTCTTTTCAAATAAATATTGGTTCACACATTTGAAAATTATTGTTTCTTGGATCATAGTAATTAAATAAATAAACTGTTTAAATTTGCAGGGTCGACAAAATGGAGGTTATAGCACGTAGTTCAAATTCCAAGTCTTCCAAAACATGAGTCAAACAAAATGTTGAGATTAACTAGGTCTACCTTCCTTAATTAACAACTAAATGACACTTCTCATCTCCATAGCTATGCCATATTTTGTGTTGTAATTATTACCTAGGCTCTCTGTTTAAATTCCATTCAAACCTACTTTGTTTTTCAATATTTACCGACTAAATGACTTAATGGACTTTATTTTTCTTTTAATTCCGTCATCCAATATTTACGGACTAAATATTATTGAATTTTAAGGATCTCAAATGATGGGATAATTAATCAAGAAATTTTAAAAATGAATATTTTATATATATATATATATATAGATTAATTCGAGCAATAAAGTCGTATGAATTTTCAACTGATTTGTTGTACTAAATTAAGTAGGGCCATGAATCATTATGTTGCACTCTATTATTTGCCTTGCCTGCAACATATTACGGGTCATGGCTGCCATTAATGCATCAATCTATTTTATTTTTTTATTTTGACATTAATAGATCATTGTTCTATCACCTTCCTACTCCTGTGGATAGGGATTTGATGGAATTATTGTTCGTTTTCACAGTTTTTTGTTATTCTTTTTCAAAAAACAAAAAACCGAATATATATTCATAAAATGATGGTTGGAAATCTGGAGTCTTTTTCATCACAATAGCAACGTAATCTCTCGACTGTCATGGGTTTAAATTAGATCAAATTATTAAAATATGAAATTATTTTTATTTATAGTAATTATATTTTTATTAACTTAAACATGACATTTTTTTATGAAATCCAATCTTTAAAATGTAAAATTTTATCTACTAATAATAGTGTATTCCAATAAATTCAAAAATAAAGTCTCTAATTAATTTAGAATAGCTTGGAATTAAAATAATTACACTTCTCGGTGTTGATAAGGGTGAAGTTTGAACTAATAAAAGGTGTGAAAGTTTATAAAATAAAGTCTCGTTTTTTTATTGAGATTCAATTTTTCGTCGCCCATTATACCATAACAAATTGAAAAGGAAAGGCTTAATTTTGACATAATAACAAAATGAAAATGTCATCCGACATAATTATATTACATGACTTTTCTAAGTCCTTTATTTCCCATTCGAAAATAAGACAACTAGTTTGCACCGAATTTCTTCAACTTAATTTACCAATATAAAACACTTATGATGTACGAATTCTTTTAAAAATATTATTTTTCGTGTTGTGTCAGATACTTATATCGGATTCTGTATCGGACAACTTGCACGTGAGAAATATCAAAAAAAAATTATATAGTCATATCCATATCGCGTTATATTCGTATCGTCGTTTTTATATCCATGCATCGTAATAACCCACATGCATGCATGGTCAGGAATATGAATTTTGATGTGTTGAACGATATATGTTTATATGTTGTATTAAACAACTTAATATTTTTCATAGTAATATATTGTCACTAGTCATTTAAAAATATTGATACAATAAAATTTTAAACATACTTCAACTTTAATTTCTACATCCAAGAAAAAGATCCAAACAATTTCAAACTTGACTATTTTGATCCAACATTGTTGACTTAATAATATTACTAGCAACTCTACACACCCGATATGTGCGCAAACAAAAAAAATAAATAAATTAAATTAAAATTTTCATGTTATTACTTGATTTATAATTATTTTTAATATAATTATAATTTATGATGAATAAATTAAATAAGATCATTTAAATTAAAAAAAAAGTAAAGATAAATAAGTGATATAAATAAAAAAAGAAAAGAATTTGAAAGCCCCGTGAATATAGAAGAGTTTAAGCACAAAACTATAAAAGTACATGGTCAGAATTTATATTAAAAAAGAAAAAGAAAAAAAGAGTCCAAGACACATTTGTCTCTCACTTAATATAATAGTATAGATAAAGATTAAATTCGTAAATGCATATTAAATAAATAACATGCTACTACAGTTACTAGCCAACAGGGGTTGGTCAGGTGGTCTGAAAGTTCTTTCTCGAAGGCAAGGTCCCGGGTTCGAATCCCTTGGGCCACTTGAGGTGTGTGTGTTAAAAAAAAAAAAAAAAACTACTACAGTTACTATTTTAATTTATTCGCATGGAGCAAAATCTGCAAATTGTTTGCAACAACCAAAACACAATCGCAAATATAATATAATACGATAATACAAATATTTTTTAAATTTTAATTTATTCGCATGGAGCAAAATCTGCAAATTGTTTGCAACAACCAAAACACAATCGCAAATATAATATAATACGATAATACAAATATTTTTTAAATTTATTATATAATAAGTGTCCAAAAGTATATTCAATGCGAATATTAAACATAACACGACGTAATAGAATGATATCAGTGGCGGAGCCACAGCTTCATGAGGGGGTGCAATTGACCCCCCTCAACCTTTTTTTTTTTTTTTTTTCTTTTATATATAGATATATAGATAAATGAATGTAATTTTATGGAATTTTTCATTATTGACCCCCCTCACCAAAACTAAAATTAATACTAGTGTGGGTCAATATAATAAATTATTCTGACAAAAAAAAAAACAATATAATAAATTATTAATAATTGAGACCACACAAATAATACATGAATTTTATATTCCCAATTCCCTTGTGTTATTCGAAATGAGCGTAAAAAACCCTTTGTTATATAAAATCTCATAGAAAACCTTGTATTTTTCTTAATTTTGTACAGAAAATCTTATGACCGCATGCTCGGATTCAGCGAATTTTCTTTACAAAAATGTGTTTTCTACCAACTTTTGATTTATGTCTTTCCTTTCGTGTTTTGCTTCCGAATAAATTTTTTTGTGGTATTTATATTCTTCATTTATTTCTTGTATTTATCATTCCAAATATTTTCTTTTATATACTATTATATTTCTTTGTAAATATTTTTTTGTCTAATTTTTGCTTTTATTTTCGTGAATAAGGCCAGCACGTATGACTCAAACAACGTCTGAGGGTTTTTATGTTTATTTTTATAAAACACGAGAGTTTTTATGCTAATTTTTGAAACATAGGGTTTATCTTGCATTTTTGATATTTCACGAGGTTATATATATATATATATATATATATATATATATATGGAAAAGCCTAATATGACCCCCCTGAATCAAATTTCTGACTCCGCCACTGAATGATATTATATAAATTTTTGATGTATAGTCGGATATTAGTTTGAAAAAAGTTACAAAACAAATAAATTTTTAATTATTAAAGAGGGGAGATGGTATTAAAATTTGGAGACTAAATCTAATTATTTATTTATTCCTTTTACTAAATCTTGAAATTTTAATTGGGCTTAAGTCAGCAAATTAAAATTTTAAAAAAGATCACCAAACCTAACTAACCCGCACCCAATCGAAGATTTTTGTTTTGACTTTGGGTTTTTGTTGATTAAGATATGTACTTAGTATTCCATTATTTTCATTTAATTATTTTAATGCTTTGTTAAACTATATCAACCTCAATTTGCGGTTGTTTTTATTGAATATATTAATGCTTCACATTTATACAAACTTCAAGCCCATGTGGTGGTTATAACGTTTATTATGAAACTTAGTTAGTTTTTTTTTTTTTTTTTTAAGTGTTTATAATAATTATTTTTTTAAAAAAAGTTTTATAATAATTATTCTTTTTAAGACATACTTCCAAAATAACAAAAATATTCGAATTCTAATCATTATTTTAGAAAAAAAAAAAAAAAAACTTTATCCACCTGAACTAACTTCGATTAGCTTCTTTTATAAATATTACTAGGTAAGTATTTTATGTTATGTTTTATTGTATATTATAAATAGATATTTTTTTAAATGCAAATCAGTGAATCACTATTGTAGTAACATAATTATTTTTTTAATTCGAATACATATTCCAATATTTGTCACATCCTCGTATTCATTAACTCTTTAATTTCGTAAGATTGTAGCAATGAAATTAGGGTACAAAACTTTCAAGTGTTACAATTCAAAATCATTGCATCCACTAATTAAGTGACTGCATCGTAAATTGCAGAACACTGATCATCACATATGTAAAAAATTCATTGAATTTCATACTATTGTAGCAATGATATTAGGGTGCAAAACTTTCACGGGGTACAATTAAAGTTATAATACACGGATACTTTTAAAATTTATTCCTTGTATTTTTGGACACAAATATGGTATCGACACGACAAGATGCATCAAAAAAAAAAAAAAAAAAAAATGATAAGTTGGGGACACGATACTCAAACACGAAAAAAAAATCATTTTTTAATTTATTTTTTATGAATATTTGAGGATATAATCTTTTAAGAAAAAAAAATAGTCATATAAATTTACTAAAAGATGTATAATATTAATTTAAACTCTTTTTTTTTTTTTTTAACAATATTATTATATAAAAGATGTATTAGTATTATTTGTAATGACTTTAATGTGAATTGGAAAATAACATATGTTTATTGAATACTTTTATAAACATTATATATATATATATATATATATATATATATATATATATATATATAATTTATTTATTTATATATAGTATAATCGTGTCGTGTCCTAAATTTTTCAAAAAATTTGTATTATCATATTCGTATTGTGTCGTATGACATCACTATGTCTGTGCATCATAGAATCAAAGAAAATTATAACTACACACTAATCAAACATCTGCATCTCGAAGGAGTAGCAGCTAAATATCTAGCATAAGTGCATAACCCTAATTAAAACATTAATTAAATATGAATATAGCCATGCCATTAAAGTTTATAAGCTACCACTACCCACCTATGGAGGAATAATTTGGGAAGTTTATTCCATAAATTTAAAGGCAAACTTAGGAACCTAAGAAGATGTAAAGACAATTTGTGATATAGACACCATAGCATAGAGCCTCTAGGAAGTACCATTTCCACCAAAAAAATAAAAATAAAAATATTGGAATTACCATCGAGTGGCGTAATTTAATAATTCAATGCTATACTAGTTTAATCAGAGGTCTCAAGTTCGAGTCCCTAAAACCGTAACTGTCATTGATAGGAAAAATTTTACACTCTAAGCTGTCATCCCGGCTCGACCCATAGAAATGAGTTATAGAAAAAAAAAAAAAAAAAAAACCATCTAGGAGAGTAATATTCAACAATCCAAGGGGTATAAGTGTAATTAGATCAAACATTAGGTGCCCAATTGTAATTAACCCAAAAGTTAAAACACCTGGATTGAGGGGGTAATTTGTAATTTCCTCAAACTCTAAATACCAACTTTGTTACACACATCCCCAAATCCATGAACTTGATGGGGTTTTTAATTTGTAGCAAAGAAAGCTTTATCCACCCTTATTTTGTCCAGACATGTGTATACTGTCTCCAACACATAAAAGAAAGCAAAGAAAAACAGAGATTTTAATTGAATAATCCAAATATGTGAGCAAGATTTTCAATCTAACTCCACCCACCCCACCTGTTCTAGCTCACTTTATTCACTATTTCGATATCAGCGTAATTTAATCGACTGTGTTCACTCTCATTCATCGACTGTACAATCTCCTACTACTCAGCATTTGTGAGTGTTGTTACAGTGAAATTTGTGGAAACATTGTACTGGGTGGGAGAAATTCTCCCATTTTGGGGAAAAAATCTTGGACAAGCTGGAATCTTTCGTCATTTTTGGATTTTCAGTTTCTGGGTTTTGTGTATTTTCGCATCTAATGCGGGGAATTTTGAGGTTTTTTGACGGGTGGGAGCCGATCGTGAGAATGCCGGCCATTTGATGGAAGTCGCATTAAACGCTGCCGTTTCATGGAGTTGAGGATTCGGTGTAACCGATGGGGCAAGGTTTCTTTATTCCAGAGATTTAAACTGAACTTTGCTACGATTCTTGTTGAGGTAAAATCTCAGTCTTCTTTTTCATTATGCATTTTCTAGCAAAGGATTTAGTTGTTGTGAATGAGCTACATCAATGGGGAATTTGAGGGTTTTGAAGGCTGTTTGGGTGCTGAGAAATTAACACTGGGACAGTACAATGGAGAATTTCTCAATTTTGCTCAGATTTTTCAGCTGTTTTTGTTGAATTTTGGATGTTCTGAACTGGGATTTTATTCTTTTTGGAAAATGAGCTGCTTAAGGTTTCTATATTTGAATATTATTTCCACTCCGTGTTTTAGCCTTCATGTTGCGAGAACCTAGTTTGTTCCTTCTCTTTATAAACTTATTTTCCTTCTTTAGTAGATTCTTGTTATTCTCCTCATTTAGTTCTTTAATGGAGCGTGTTGTCATTTGCAATATGTTTTGTTGATAATGATTTTTGGGTAAAATATTAATAGTTGGTTAAATTTGAGGGTTTTTTTCTGCACTATGATAGTATGATTAAAGATTTTCGAATCCTCAAGCTATTTGGTATATATTGGTTCAAAAATGGACCATCAATTGCATCATGCTAAGTTTTTGAAGTCATTGTCTCATACCTTTCAGGTGTTTCTGGTTTTCCTTCTGCTGGAAGCTGCTTTAGCAACAGCAAATGAGTTTAAAATAAAACGGCAAGAAACTGAACAGGACAAACAACATATAATATCACATTCTTGCATACACGACCAGATTATAGAACAAAGGAGACGCCCTGGTCAAAAAGTATACACCATTTCTACTCAGGTCTATGCTGAATCAAATGATCAAAATTTACCACAACGAAGAAGACGAGCTTTGCTTAGTGTCTCAAAGTCCTCAAAACGGCAAAACGATGCCAAAGAGCCTATTAGAATTTATCTAAATTATGATGCTGTTGGTCATTCGTCAGATAGAGACTGTCAGAGTGTTGGGGACATAGTTAAGGCAAGTTTTATGCAATAAATATGGAATTTTTTTTTCTTATTTTTGGGTAAAATATCATTTTTGCATCAATGGGTTTGTTTGTTTGTTTGTTTTTTCTTTTTGTAAAAGCCAGCTTGGAGAACCAACCGGTGCTTCGTTTTCTGGTACACCTTCTTGTAATCCACGTGGAGACCCTCCAATATATGGTGATTGTTGGTATAATTGTACGCTCGATGATATTGCTGGGGAGGACAAAAAGTATCGTCTTCGCAAGGTTATATTCCTACCTAACTTTTTTTTTTTTGTTAGTAATGTTTTTATAAAAGCATGACTGGCAAAACTTCTACTTTTGGAGAAGCTAAAGTTGTGAAAACTTATAGTAGTGGGAGTTGAGTGTTTGGAGAAGAAAATACAAGAGGATATTTGCATAATAGTAAAAATAATCTAGAAGCCAAAAAAACACCCCTCTTCTTTTATGTTTCTGAATTTCTTAAGCTAAAAGCACAGCATCACTTCTTTTCAGAATTTGCAAACACTAATGAATTCGTACCTTAATTGGAGAAGTGAATTTGTGTTGTGGTATTATTTCAGGCTCTTGGGAAAACAGCTGATTGGTTCAGAAGAGCCTTATCTGTTGAGCCAGTGAAGGGGAATTTACGGTTGAGTGGATATTCTGCATGTGGTCAAGATGGAGGGGTTCAACTTCCAAGGGAATATGTAGAAGGTATTTTTCTTTCAAAAGCCTTATCACTCTTTCAAGTGATTATTCATACTTAGAATCTATCTACTGGTTGATGTTAGTAATAATTGCGTCTTTCGATATTTTAGAGGGCGTTGGTGGTGCGGATTTAGTTCTTCTGGTTACAACAAGACCAACAACGGGGAACACTCTTGCATGGGCTGTTGCTTGCGAACGTGATCAATGGGGACGTGCTATTGCTGGTATTTTATTATATTTACTTTATTTTTTTCAAATTCTTGAATGAGTGAAATCATTGTTAGATATTTCCAGGGATAGAGCAATGAAGAGGGCTGATAGGGGATGTTACCCACTTGAATCTATCTTTCGCTATACTACATATATTTATTTTTTTGAAACTCTAATTTCCCCCACCCCAACCAAAAAATTGATAATATTACACTTCATGTTTTATGTAAAAATCCAACCTTGCATGTGAATTCTTCTGCATGCAGGGCATGTAAATGTTGCACCTCGACACTTGACTGCTGAAGCAGAAACTTTACTTTCTGCTACTCTGATTCATGAGGTGAGCTTTTTCAGCTGAAATTTTTAAGAGAAGACCTCTTCTTTAATCATCAAAAGTAGTAAAATTATGTGTATTTGTAGGTTATGCATGTTCTCGGATTTGATCCCCATGCCTTTTCTCATTTCCGCGATGAGAGGAAAAGAAGGCGTATTCGGGTAATACATCTGAACCAACATAAGAATTTTTTGGAATATGACAATTGAGGGAAAGTACAAATCTCCCTTTTCAGCCAAAATGGCTATTAAATTCCGTTTGATCCTTCCCACCTTTGTAGGTCACTGAACAATCCATGGATGAAACACTTGGAAGAATGGTAACCAGAGTAGTACTTCCTAGAGTTATCATGCATGCACGGTATCACTATGGGGTAGGTTCTCTTTCTCTCTCTCTCTCACTCATATTATCAGATAAACATTTGAAGTTTACAAGCTTTACATTTGCAGGCTTTCTTTGAAAATTTCACCGGTTTGGAGCTCGAAGACGGTGGTGGGCGTGGAACGTCAGGTTATCTTTTTCTTTCATTAATAGCATGGGATGATTACACCAAATACCCTGAGGTTTAGCCTAATTACACAAACGTGTTCTGAAGTTTGGCCTAATCACACTAACTTCCCCTATCAAAGAATTTATATTACGTCTGGATCCACAAGTTTTGATGATTTTGTGTCTATTTTGTTATGTCACTTTTTTTCCCCTTGATACATGCCGGTCAATATGCGGTACCCAAGCCTCAGCGGAAGTTTTTTGTAATTTCGCAATCCTGAAGTTTTTGTAGTTAAGCCAAATTAAGTAAACCAATGTAATTATCCTATTAACACTATATGCATTCTTTAAGCTAAAACAGTCCAAATTTACAAATTTCCACAGGGTCTCATTGGGAGAAAAGACTCTTAATGAATGAGATTATGACGGGCTCGGTCGATACAAGATCAGTTGTTTCCAAAATGACACTTGCTCTTCTTGAAGATTCCGGATGGTACCGTGCTAATTACAGCATGGCGGACCGACTCGACTGGGGCAAGAATCAAGGAACTGAATTTGTTACTTCTCCTTGCAACCATTGGAGAGGTGCTTATCACTGTAACTCCACACAGTTTTCTGGATGTACATATAATAGAGAAGCAGAAGGCTACTGTCCGATTGTAACTTATAGTGGAGATCTTCCTAAGTGGGCCCGCTACTTTGCTCAAGCTAACAAAGGTGAATGATCATCAATTGCAATAATTATGAAAACCTCCCCTCTAGATTTTGGAATTACATACGCCTCTCTTGTAACTTATTTCCACCTTAAAGTTACTGCTTTCAGTTGATTATGCTTGTGATCGAATTATGGCATGATTTAGTTGTTATGTATTTGGATGATGTTATCAAATAAGGTTTTTTGGGTTTGATCAATTTTGATGATTGGAAGGGGTATTTGTAAATTTGAAAAGAGAAGGGGAGGTATGTGTAATTATGGAGAGTTACCAGGGAGGTCAGTATAACCGACCAGGGTTTCTAAATTTTTGAATGATATAAACTTGCGTACCATAACATGGAAAAGAATCTACTTCCATCGAACACAACAGGGCTAAATTTATAAATTTGCTATTTTAAGAATTTTGTTTTTATCTTGCCTAGGGCATAGGGGTGTCAACTCTCACATCATGCTGACCGTGTTTTTTTCTTGTTTTTGACAGGTGGACAGTCATCATTGGCTGATTATTGCACGTACTTTGTAGCTTACTCTGATGGTTCATGTACAGATACTAACAGTGCCAGGGCACCTGATAGAATGTTGGGTGAAGTGAGGGGAAGCAATTCAAGGTGATATTTTGTTTTATCATTAAAATTTTAAGAAATTATAAAGTTCAGAAGCAAATGTAGATGCTGATTCGTGTTTCATTGTTGCATATAGGTGCATGGCCTCATCATTAGTGCGTAACGGGTTTGTAAGAGGTTCTACTACACAAGGAAACGGTTGTTATCAGCACAAGTGTAGAAACAACGCACTTGAGGTATGACCATTTCGTCCCCAGGGGTATTTTTGTCAATTCCATGATAATCCAAAAACAGCTTTCTTAAATGAAATAATCATATTCTATGCATTTTCTTGATTTCAAAAATGAATCTAGCCCATGTTTCATATATTTCCATGAATAAACCAATCTTTTTCGCCTTCGTAACGTAATTAGCCATTATATATTATTCTAGGTTGCTGTGGATGGCGTCTGGAAAGTGTGTCCTGAATCTGGTGGGCCCATTCAATTTCCTGGCTTCAATGGTAATAATACTCGTTCATATGATTTGTAGTCAGTGACGCACGCAAATTTATACATTATATAATGTATATAATTTGATTTATTTGAATTCAATTTGTCTTTTCCTAATATTATTACATAATCTGCCTACTATAGGTGAACTAATCTGCCCTGCTTACCATGAACTCTGCAATGTGGAACCAGTTACTTTATCCGGCCGATGTCCTAATTCATGTCATTTCAACGGTGATTGTGTTGATGGAAAATGTCGATGCTTTCTCGGGTTTGAGGGCCACGATTGTAGCCAGTGTGAGTGCATTAATCTTTATTATCGGTGGTATAATAATTAGGAAATATACATTTCTATGAAATAAGACTTAAGAGGATATAATATAATGTAAAATGTCTTGAAATTTTTTAATATCATTTCCTGAAATTCAACATTTGCTGAAAGACCTTTGCCCTTGACTTGTACCCAGAAAAAGAAAATGTAAATCTACCATTTTACCCTCCATCAAAGAAGGAAGAAAGAAATGAACTGGAAAAACATTTTAGGGGTACAAATGTCCTAAAAATGCATGTACTTCTGTGAGTGCTTGTGAGATACACATGTATCATCAATGCAATTTTACACATCATTGGATTTATTATGATATTATTTTAGCTATATGCAGACAGTGGGTTGGGTGTAATAAACTCGAATTCTTGGTATTTGAAATATGTCATGGCAAAATGAAACGAAGCAAAATCCTAATCCCATGTTTATTCGTTTACAGTTTCTTGCCCCAATAACTGTGGGGGTCACGGCGTGTGCGGTAATGATGGCGTTTGTGATTGTGAAAATGGGTTCACTGGCACCGACTGCTCGACGGGTAAGATTATCATTAAGATCATCACTTTTTATCTTGTTAATTCATTTTCTTCAAAATTTCATGAATTCTTGAGAAAACTTCAATTGTGTCAGCAACCTTGTTTTTCCATTCAATACTCGAAGATTTCCCAGAAATCACCCTTCTAGATTGAGATGTCATACTTAAATATCAAGGATACTTTTGTAATTGATGCAAACCACAGGGTTTCTTCGCAATTCAATAATCTTTCTGACAAATATATAACTAATGTGAGAAAATGTGTGTTATGCAGCTGTTTGTGATGAACAATGCAGTCTTCATGGTGGTGTGTGTGACAATGGTGTCTGTGAGTTTCGCTGCTCCGATTATGCGGGCTACACATGTCAGAACAGCTCCACGCTTCTCCACAGTATCTCGGTGTGCCGAGATGTACTGGATAACGACGTGACAGGTCAACATTGTGCACCTAGCGAATTGAGCGTCTTGCAACAGCTCGAAGAAGTTGTTGTGATGCCGAACTACCATAGGTTGTTTCCTGGAGGGCCTAGAAAGTTTCTAAATTACATTAGAGGCCGCGACTGTGATGGAGCTGCCAAGAGATTAGCCTGCTGGGTGAGTTTCTTTTCTGCCATTACGGTACGCACAAGTCTGAAAAAATTACAAAATACTCCCTAAATGTTTGAAATTACATGAACCATCCTATATGAGGGGTGCTCAAGTGTAATTTCTTTTTTCCGAAATCTTACCGGTGTTTCTTGTATTTAAATTCAAGAAGTGGTTTGCAATTTTGTCAAACTTCCAAGTACCGATTGTACTTTTGCAATCTCAGAGGGCATTGATTTGAAGAGGGGCATTTACATTTCACATCCGTTGAGAGATTGGGATATTACCGCTTCTTCCTACAAGTTTGAAAAAACTACAAATCACTCCCTGAATCTTTTGCAATTTGCACAAAACCACCTTGGGAGTTTGAAGACATTGCAAATTACCTGTAAATGTTTTTATTTTACATGGGTGGTTTGGGTAATTTAAAAAGAACTTGGACCATTTTGTAGTTTTTGCAGACTTGTGGATAGGGGTGACAAATGGGCGAGTGGGATTGGGTTTGAGTTGGGTCAAGATGGATTGGATCCAAATAGATTGGGTCCAAAATGGGTTGAAATGTAAGTGGCTTGCGAACGGGTTGAGTTTTTTATAGGTTGTATTGGGATGTATTGAGTTTTAGCGGGTTACTAATGGGTTCAACAATGAGTTTTTAATTGGTTCATACTCAACCCTAATGTTTAAATATCTAAAATTTCCCTCACTAACCCATTTTCAAATACTAACACAATTTTACACACATTTCCACACACTAATACAAATTAGTTCTAATTAATACCCCTGATTTAGATAAACAATAATCATATTTCTTAATATTCTTAATTATGAAAACAATCTACTGAAAGCAATGTTTTCATTTTTGTTTGAATTGACCATTCAATTCCTAAAATTTCACATGGCCTTCTTTATCATCATTGGAAGACAACACTGAGGTTAATGTTTTTATTTAGGTTAAGGCATAACAATGATGTTGCTTATATATATATACTAATAATATATATATATATAAGGACAACTACTTTTATTCTCTTACTTCTTGTTAAGGTTTTTATGAGGTAAAGTCTATGTACAATTAGTTCTCTTATTCATATATATAGAAATATATAGAAATTATGTATATATATCCTGATAAAAGGAAAAAAGTACAAGGAAAATAAGGGCATTTTAGTTATTATATATGTATAAAATAGCTTGCCTTGCTTACTACCACAACCCATAACTAACCCAATTGAAATTTTACTAAACTCAGTCCAACCCAAACCCAGTAGATTGGGATGGAGCCGATGGATCCAACCCATTTTACCATTCGTAGACCGTATATTGTATAATTGAGCTGCTCAAAACTTACAGATATATATATTGTATAATTGAGCTGCTCGAGTAAACATCATATGGCAACCAAGTTAGATCCCTTGGGTCTAACCCAATCCACTGGGTTTGGATTAGGTTGGGTTCAGTAAAATTTTAGTCGGGTAAGTTGTGGCCCGTGGGTTGTGGTAGTAATGGGTCACTAATGGGTTGGGTTGGGTTGGGTTAGTAATGAGTTTGAGATGAATCTTTAATGGTTTTTCATTTATTTAATTTTATTATCTTATTATTGTTTTACCCTTCTCATAAATATAATATTATATGTCAATTTTATACACTAATATAATTTTAAACATATTTTCGACTTGTTTGACCTGTTTTGGACTCGTTTGACCCGTTTAACCTATATTGGATTTGTTTTTAACCCATTTGAGGGAGTAGTGAAGTACGGTTTTAGATGAAATGAACGGATGTGAGAGTGACGACGTTCGATGAACATGAACCTGCAAACTGCATGGCAAGCTATTTATAGACACTTGTAATTACTAAAATGCCCTTATTTTTCTAAGGAAAGTAAGGGCATAAAAGTAATTGTCCTTATATATATATATAATTTCTACATGTGATATAAGCAACATCATTGTTAATTGCATGTAGCCTTTACCCAAATAGAAACCTTAACTGCAGTGTTGTCTTTCATTGATGATAAAGAACATATCATTTTAAATGATCAATCAGGAATTTTAGGGATTGCATGGTCAATTCAAACAAAAATGAAAACATTGATTTGAGTCATAAATTGTTATGATAACTAAGAATATTATGAAATATGATTATTGTTTATCTAAAGTCAAGCATAATGTGAAATTCTTTTTAGTATTTGAAAATTTGTTAGTGAGGGAATTTTGGACATTTAGACATTAGGGTTGAGTATGAACCCATTAACGACCCGCTACGACCCATAAAAAACCCAACCATTCAGGAACTCACTTTCATTTCAAGCCATTTGAATCCAACATATCTTAACCCAATCCGATTCACCCGTTGCCACCCCTACCTGTGGGATCACTAATATGGTAATCTCCAAATAGTCTTCCCCTATAACTACAGAAACATCATCGCCCGGATTCAAAATTACCAATATACCCTTCGACTGTCCAAATTTAATCAAAACTCACATAATCTATCAAAAACATTTCAAATTATGCCATCTTAACATGCTCAATTGGCCACCGGATGTGATAAGCAGATAACTTTATAGTCGGGACAAAATTACGAGAGAAATGTCATTCTAAAATCAAGGGAGGTTTATATAATTACAGATAGTTACAGTTCACATGTCTTACTCAATTGTTTTGTTGAATGCCACGGTACAGATATCAATTCAAAAGTGTGATAAAGACGGTGATAACAGGCTACGAGTATGCCATTCTGCATGTGAATCTTACAACTTAGCGTGCGGAGCATCACTTGATTGTTCGGACCAAACCTTATTTAGCAACAACGATGAGGGCGAAGGTATTTGCACCGGATGGGGTGAGTTGACTTCATGGTTGTGACGATTCTTGAAGAATTATGTACATTATAGGAAATGTAGTATTTGGTGTCCTTTTCTTGTTTTCTTTTTTTTTTTTTTGGTTCCTTCGGCTTGCCATTTTTTGGGGGGCGGTCAGAGGGAAAGGTGGAACACGTTCGAGTGTCTTACTGTAGAGTCTTTCATTTTTCTCGGCCCGAAATCGGGAGGGGATGATTGTTGAGGGTTCGGGCTTTCTAAGAAGGGAAGCCTTAAGGTGTAGAGAAAAATTATGTATGAAAAGAAGAGTGAAAAACAAAGGAGGGGTGAGAGAGTTGATGTAAACTTTAGCCTAAGGCCTTGAAGAATTGTAATATATATATTAGTCCCATTTGTTTGGTTTTTAATGAATTCTTAAAGTGTATATATTAGATGTTTTTGTTGCTATATATGATCGACAGCATTAGAGAAATGGATAAACCTTATAAGTTTTATTTTTCGAAAAAACAAATGTGGGGTTATTTAGATTGTTAGCTGCAACTGGCGATGGAGAGAGGGGGAAGGCGGGTTGGTGGTGGTGGGTGCTCGGCCCCCTTAACTTTTGTGTGGCTGCAATCGGGGACGGATGGAGGTTTGTTGTAATGCTGAAACTATGGCGAATGCATCTATCGTACTAATTTTTTTAAGTTAGCTGATTCGTCCCTACCTTCTAATGTCGTTTTGACGACATAAATCCTAACTTCATCCCTAACTAATAAATCGGCTTTTAGACTAGATTCACTTAAGAATCTGCCGAGCCAACTAGCTGATGCATCACAATGAGACAGCCCATCTGGAGTTATCTGTATTTTCTGAAACATATACTATGGAAAACTAAAATCTAGGACAACATTAATATTCTATGTATTTCTCTGTCTGAAACTCCAAACTGGTTTTACAAGAAAACCCTTTTAATAACTATTTAATCAACCGACCCTCTTTTAACATTGCAGATTTATTTAAATTTCTGTCACATTACCCCATATGCCCCCCGATCTATGTCTTAATTTTTTTATTTTGTACCAAAATTTAAAAAGATTCTTAATATAAAACCCATCAAATTGTGCAGATTAACAGTTTCATTACAACGATAAATTTTACAACATATTATAAAAATGCAGACACAACTATACGGATATACGACCATATCGATTTTCCTTAAATTTATCATGTTTCGTCATCCAAAAAAACGCAACAAAATAAACAATTTCCATTGAAGATCCAATAATATCATCAAATGATGAATTGAATTCCTATGTGCGAAATAAATCAAAAGATGAATTGAATTGAGATCTAGGCCGTGGGACAAAATGTAATCAAATAATCGGAACCCGTACAAGTACACGTACTCGACAAATCATCGTACGCGTAGCTATACGCCGTTGGGCAAGCATTCTTGAACAGCCGTGAGTAGTCCGTCGGCGCGCACGTCGCCGGCGTCGCGTGGTCGCCGGTGCAGCAATACTCCGCCGTGTTGAACGCCATGCATGCGCTCTTGCACGCCACCACCGCGCCACTGCCGTCTGTCACCCTCAGCTCCGGCGGGCAGCTCCCATTCAGGTCCGTCACGCACCCCGCGTACTGGCAGTTGCCGCTGCCACCCGACGGCCGCACGCCGAGGCCCACGTTGTACCCGTCCACAAGGCTGACGTCGTAGAAGTCCATGGCGGCGGCTCCGCTGCCGATGGTGAACTCGACCAGGCTGACGGGGGGAGCCCCGCCGCCGTTGCATTTCAGCATGCCGCCGCAATCGCCGGTGGCGCAGTGCCCGTTGCCGGCATCGTCGAAGTTGCAGCCTGTTCTGGCCCAGAAGCGCCCCGACCACCCCGGCGGGGCTGGGAACTGGACGGTCGCTCCGGGGGCTAATGCGAATCCGCCGTCGCCGAGGGCGGCGGCGCCGTTGCCGGAAAGTGTCCCCGGCCAGACTGTGTAGCTACAGCTGTTTTGGAGAGTGAAAATCGTTGCAGAAACATCTGAGAGTATCCCTGAAATCCCAGAAAAACAAAATTTGACAGTAATCATCAAAACTTTCGGCATTATTATTGGATTCACCATCAATTACAAGCAATTAAAACAATAAAGACATTTAAAAGAACTGCATTTTCTGCAAATAAGAATCAAGAACTCCAGAAAAACCCATAATTTTACAAAGAAACTGATGAATTAATTTCCGTAGTTTTTTTTTTTTTTTACCTATGAATAAGATTGCTAGAAGAGAGAGCGCCATTGTCGTTGAGCAAGATCTATGAGAGGGTGGTGGGAGGTGGGGGTAATGGTGTTCGTGGAAGTTGAGATGAGAAGGTGCCTATTTATAAAGAAGATGCATTAATTTAGTTCATCACACTTCTCCATTTTCTTTATTTTCAGTTATTTAATTTTGGTATTTACCAAAAAAGTGTGATTTAGGGCGAACATACGTATATTACCCGGTATTTATACCTCTGAATTGATCAATTATGAGTTCAAATTTTATTAAGGTGTGTAAAATTTATTTTTTTAAGGCAATGATTTTGTATTTAAATTTTATGTAAAAAAAAAAGGGTTAAACTTTTTTTGCACCCCAACGTTTGGGGTATTTTGTATTTTAGTATCCAACCTTTGAATTTTTACATTTTAGTACCCAACCTTTGAATCTTGTTGCACTTAAGTACCCAATATCAGACGTGTCATTTTCTTATTGGTCGGTTGGGTACATGTGTCATTTTCTTATTGGTCGGGGGCATTTAAGTGCAACAAAATTCAAAGGTTGGGTACTAAAATGTAAAAATTCAAAGGTTGGGTACTAAAGTGCAAAACACCCCAAACGTTGGGGTGCAAAAAAAGTCTAACCCAAAAAAAAATAAAAAAAGATATTATCTAATATTTTTAGAGTTTTTTTTTTCTCCCTAAGACATACACACCCAAACGAGATTCGAACTCATAATCTTACCCTGGAAAATGAACTCATTAATCACTTGTTAACTTATTAGAGGTTAACTTTATTGTCATTGAATAATTTCTATTATTTTTATTTTTATTATCATATCATTCTAGTAATAATGGCAATTTATGTATAATTATAGATTTATACGCGTAAAAAATTTACTTGTAAAAAATTTATCTATTAATTTGTAAAAATACGCGTGCTTACTGGAAAACAAAATTTATACAATTATCAATTAAACTGATTATAACTTAATAATTTGACGTTATATTCACTTAATAAATTATTTGTGTTCGAGTTCATAAGAACGGGATGATTAATATCGTATTTCAGTACCTGAGAATGCGCTTAGGTTAAACATATGTGACAAATTAATTAGTATCATCATTAATTCCAACAATTTCGAATATTCAAAGTAGAGACGAAAGATTTGTACCAAAAAAAGAAAAAAAAAAGAAAAGTAGAGACGAAAGATCACACAAAGATTTCGCGTGCAAATTATGAATTAGTATCACGCAATCATTTATCGTTTAATTTATTATTATATTTTTGGTTTCCTTTTCCTACCGCGTAGGCTTACAATTTTATTTTTTTAAATAATTAAATAGGTTATTAATTAATTTATCTTGTTCTCTTAACCTATCTAATATGATTTATTAAGGTTGAATTAATATTTTTTAATGAGGGAAAATGAATCCCCCTCCAAATACCTTCCTTTTTTTTTTTTTTTTGAAAACCGGTCAAAGGCCCGTAGGGTATTTACCGAGTCCCCCACCTCATATATAATAGCAATAGAGTCCAAAAATACATCACATGGCTCAGGATCCACATGTCCGAAAGAGAATTACAGCAAAAATGTTCAGCAAAGAAATTAACAGCAAAATAAAGCTCGTGCTCATAGTTCAAAAACCGATCCCTCTTGCACTTTGACTTCAAATACCTTCTTCTTCAACCATTTAAATGATAGTATCATTTAAATGATTAAACCATTAGAGAAGAGTATTAAAAATACTTTTTTTTAAAATAAAAGGTTAATTTTTTTTGCACCTCAACTTTTGGAGTGTTTTGTACTGTATCCAATTTTTGAAATTTTATACTTTAATACCCAACTTTCGAATTTTGTTAAGTCCCCAATTTCAGATTCGGCCACTAAGAAAATGATACGTATTTTGTACTTATTGGTTGAATTTGAAATTGAGCATTTAAGTGAAACAAATTTCAAAGGTTGGGTATGGAATCCTTAACTTTCAAAGGTTGGGTACTAAAGTGTAAAATATTTCAAAGATTGGAGTGCAAGAAAAGATTAACCCTTTAATAAATAAGCAACGAAAATGATTCGATCATAAGACTTTGCTGGTCTTGAATTTGATATCACATTAATAATGTCTTATCTAAAAACTTAAATTGTTAGCGAAGAATATCATTAAGTATTTAAACGTTTGAACACCTATTGATAACATGAAATTAGGGGAAAATTATATATTTGGTATACTAACTCGACTAATTCAGTGTTTTTGATACATTTTATTTTTTTGCGACAAAATAGGATTTGATATTTAAAATCAAGTAATTTCATGCACATTTTTTTTACCTAAAACTGATTTTGCTCACCGAAATTTATACATGGCAAACTAGAAGTCTACCACGTGTAAAATTGGATCGGGTTTCTGCGAAGGCAAAAGCGGGTTCCGGTAAAAAAAATGCATTAAATTACATAATTTTTAATATACAAACTTATTTTATTGTCAGAAAATGAAATGTAAAAAAAACGTTGAGTCAAGCAATACACTAAATTTGAAATTTTCGCATGAACTTAATTATGACAATGATTAACGGTTACGACTAAAACTTGCAAACTGGCAATGATTTACCTTCTATTGCATGTATAATTTATTTATTTATTTGTTCATTCTATTGTATAATTAATATTATACTTAATTGCTACACAAAATTAAGTATGCTTGTGGGCTTGATCATGTTTTCCTTTTCCCACTTGGTTTATACGGCATATTTCAAGAAGTTGAATGTTTTTTTTTTTTTTGAAACAAGAAGGTGAATGTTAGTAATCTGAAAATATGACATTATTCTTCACAAACATAATATATTTATTATATTAGCATAAAATATAGTATATATCATATTATTTTTCATGTATACTTGTGTATAAGGATATTATATATACATGTTAATGTTAAAATTTTAATAAAGATTTAAATTATCCACATTAAGTTCTAATTAATTAATTAATTAATTACAAAAACGTCTAAATACTAAAAACTAAGATACACGAACACTTCTAAAAATATCATTTTGTCATATCATGTCGAACACCATATCCGACACTTCTCACGTAGAAAATTCAAAAAAAAATCCATATCGCCGTACCCGTGTCACCATATCCATATCCGTGCATTATAAACTAAAAGCAAAGTCATAAGCATATTTGTTTCTGAAAAATCAAAGCAAATTTAACTAATTTAATTAAGTGACGTGGTCACGTATTAATGGAAAAATTCTAGCCCAAACCCGGTTTGGCCGAACCCAACTAATTAAAAAGGCAAGTGCATTACATTTACTATTTGATTGGTCACTCTCCCTAAATTTTCCACTAACTACACGACGAATGTAAAACACTTGCCCCCTCGTTACATCGGTTTGACCGAGCCAGGCTCGGGCTAGAATTACCCGTATTAATGTCGTTGTCCATTAGCACAAACCATCCAATTAACCCGTGACAAAATAAGGTAGAGAAAACGCGTTTAGTTACACATTTTAAGTGGGGGTGAGGGGCGGGGGCCATGGCCGATAATTTTTATTAACAGTGTCCATCCATCTAACCTAAAATTCAGTCCAATATAGTGATAGTGTCAAACATAAGTTTCAATTCAAATGCAACAAAAGAGTTTGATAGTTCGAACAGAAGAATCTAACAAAGGTTCGAGCTCGCAACACCATTTTGCTAGATGTGCTAGCGTGGAAAGGCATAACTCAAATTTTAATGGAAATTGGTACTAATAAGGAAATCTGAAGAAGTAACAATTAGCGTAATAAATTTAGGGTAAATCTAATAGAGACACGTGGAAAATAGTTTAGGTTCCCAAACTCTGTAATACGACCTTTGAGATATGAAGATCTAAATAATTTATCTGATCACTCTCGATTCGTCTCTCTGAAACCCTAATAGTAAGGTATTAAGAAAAAAAAGAGTTAATATGGTAAGATTTTAATCAGGAAAGAAGAATTAACTGGAAACATGGATTAATCCTATAATATTTTATTTTATCAGTGCGTTTTGGGTTAAACACAATATTTATAGCCTGAAAGAAAAATAAATTCAATTCTTGTTTTAGGCACAAGATTTTATTCATTTATAATTTTACTTCATTCCTTTAAGCCAAAATTTTATTTTCATTGTTGATTATTAATTTTCGGTTGATTGTTTAATAGAGTTTCCTGTGGTTGGCCCAAACTGGCAAGCTGTCCATATTCAAATCTTTTAATTAGTTTTAAAATCCTTTACACTTTTTTTTTTTTTTTTTTTGAAAGACTAATCCCTAAGGGGAATATTATTACAAATCAAGAGGAACAATAAAAAAAATACAAAAAGTAATAATAGAAAAATTAACGCAGGCCGAAGCCGCAATTCCAACAGATTTGTGAGCTATTATATTAACATCACGTCTAATAAAAGAAAAAGACTCCTTGAAAATTGTTCCTTCCAAGTTGATTTCAATCTAATCCGGGTGAAGTTCCGCAATCGCTTTTTCTCCGGATTGAGACGATTCAATTGTTCCTTCCAAGTTGATTTCAATCTGATCCGGGTGAAGTTCCGCAGTCGCTTTTTCTCCGGATTGAGATGAATAGTTACCTTGGCCTACAGCAGATAACTCGGCCAAAAAATTTCTCGGAGAATAACAGAAAAAGATAAAAACGAACCTAAACAAATTAACTAAACTTTCATACAGAAGGGACAAAACTTCCGTACGGAAGAGATAAAACTTCCATCCGGAAGACTCGAAAAAAAACATACCGAAAAGAAAAAAAAAACAGAGATGTAAATCGTCTTTTTACCAGAAAATCCCGCTAGATATGGGAGGATGTTAATAGATCTGAAGAGTGGCGATGAAACTTGTGGAAGATCCGAGACAGTGACAGCAGATCTGACAACGGAATAGAATTGTGTCAATCCGGCGATGGAGCAAGGATAGTATTCTCTACCGCCGGATCGAAACTTCAATTGACTACCTTGTCTTGAGTTTTTGGAATTAAGTTAATATAGTATCCCATCATTCCTACACAATTTTAGGTAATTTCAAACTTTTGAATATCTGGATAGATCGTAATGGTTTCTTCTTATTCTTGTTTCTGGATATTTTTTATTATTGATCTTGAATCTTACATCTAATTTCTAAGATCTCATTTACATTTTTAAATATGATTATGCACATAATATTTAAGGAGGTAAGTGATAGTAAACTAACCTCCCTTTACCACCCATGTGATGGGGATAAAATACGCTTGACGCACGTCTGGACACGTAGCACGGTCAACGCATAACACGTGGATTCAGTGGTCCCCAATCACCCCGGACTTTCACCAACACATGGCCTCCCCTGCGCTCTTTAACGAGCGTCTCAGGGCATTCCAACAAGCGTCAATCTCGCTTCAACATGCACGCCTCCATGGCTCTAAGAAAGTCTTTAATCCAGCGTCGCGCCCTTCCAAGGGCGCCCTCGCACAGCTATAGATTAAAAGGGTCCCTTACACCCTCGTTGCACTGCTTGGACGCTGATCCCCAGGCGGATCCCCCCAGTAAATCAGGCCCGGTTGACACGAGCATGCTTCTCGCCCTCGTTACCAACCTCTAAAACGGCTCTCTGACACCCGTACAAGCCTGCGCACCTGAGTCTGTTGCAAACACTCACTTTTATCAGCTTTTGCAGGAGATTCCTCCTAGGATTCTCCTCGTTGCGACACGTGTTAGGGCGACATTAGGGCAGGACCACACGAGGCAAATTACCACAGGGTCCCTGACACTCAACTATAAATATGCAACTTCATCTTCATCCCTGTAAGCATTCCTCACCACTGCAACTCCATACATCAAATTACATTTCCTCTTTCAGATCAACATTTGACTTGAGCATCGGAGAGCCAAACTGGGAATCATCCCCAGTTCCCCCAGCTTGGCCTTCTGACTTTATTTGTGTTTGTCCTAGCAGGTAGAGCCCAGAAGCTTTTCCGGCGAACCCCTTAAGCTTATTCCTTATTCCCCCACCTCAACAAAATAGAAAGTGATCGGAGTTTTGCCCTTACTTAATCAGACGCCATCATTTTTGGTGCCGTCTGTGGGAAGTACCATTTCCAACTCATCTTTCTTTCCTTTGCTAGTTGAAAAACAAACACCCATCACCTTTGCCATCATGGTAGCTACCAGATCTGGAGGAGTGGGAGGAGGAGATGACCCTCCCCATGATGCCAATATACCCGCCATCCCATCAACAGCTGCTGGCAGAGCACCACCCGCCGGAGGAACCAATAGTTCCACCACCAACGCTCGCTGAGCAGCCCACTTCCACCACCGTCGGAGGCGCATCACTTCCAACTCTTCCACACCCTCCCCAGAGTCAGTGGTTCAACGCTCATACGAACCCCGGAGGACACCACTACATGATACCGCCACCTGGGTATGCGCTTACCCCCACCGTCATGCTACCACCGGTTCAACCGTACCAAGCCGGGTGAATCTAACTTCCGGTGGTGATCCCCCGGGAGATTGAGGGAGTGGAGTTACCCCTCTTGACTTCTCAGCAGTTACAGGCTATATACGCCCAATGTGAGATCCAAGCGGCCCAAGGCGCATGGGAGAAATTCCATTCCCTGTATTTTCCCTCTGGGTAGACTTCTCAGGTTGCCCCTCCCTTGGGAGGGATGCAAACATATCCGCTTAGGGAGGCTCAAGCCATCTTGGGGGCTCAACCGCCACTTCCGCCTGCCAAAGAGATTCCTAACCAAGGGGATAACGAGCGTCATCAAGGGGACAGGGGCAGAGAGCCCACAGAAAGAATCAATGTTGATGAAGAAGCCCACTCTTGTTCATCCAAACGAAGGCCCCAAGCATCCCAATGAGGGAGCCAAATCCGAAGAGAGGATCCCAACCTCCTCGCGGCTGTGCAAGACCAGCTGCAGGGGTTGCAAGACATAGTGGGACAGCTCTCTCGAGCGAGATCTCAGGTCCCCCACACCGGGGACGAACGAGACAATACCAAATACGCTCGTCGCCCAGCCCGCCAACAGCATGTTCCACGACATGTGGAGCAAGAAGAAAATTTTGGATGTTATAACCACCATCCACTCGCGAAAGGATCCCCCCTCGTGGAGGAGGTACTACTGGCCCAAGCGGGTCTGGGCAAGGTTCCAACATCTGTCAACCGCTACGACGGGACCACGGACCCTGTAGAGCATCTGGACCATTTTTTGCACTTGATGCACTGTACGAGCACTCTAGCCACTACTGGGCTAAAGTTTTTGTCACTTCCCTCGTGGGAATGGCCCAAGAGTTGTACAAGCGACTGCCTCCCGGATCAATCCACTCATATGGTGAACTCACAAATGCCTTCCTAAATCATTTCAACTCATTGAAAGCTCCTGTCACCGCGCCCATTGCCCTGTACAACTTGATTCAAGGTGAGCATGAGTCCCTTCGATCATTCTTCGCTCGATTCAACAAAGAGGTGCTTTTGGTGGAGAGGCCATCCATGGATTTTCTGATCCACGTTCTTTTCAAAGCCTGCAATCACAAGCAGTATGTGAGTAAGAAATTTGTTGATTCCATTGTGAAGAAACGTCCCATGTCCCTCATGGTAATGAGGGAGATAGTCGAGCCCTACTTTGCGCTCGAAGACATGTACGGGTCCAATGTCCCCAGGTATTCAGGGCCCTCTAAAACCGAGCGAGGGAGAGAGGAGCCACCCCACAGGGAACGTCGCAAGTCACCGCCTCCCCCTCGGAGATTCGAGCGTGTCCCTCTTAACAGGCCTATCTCAGAGGTATATGCCTTATCTGACAAGAAGCTCTTCAAAAGGCCCACGAAGATGAAGGACACAGAGGTTTTGAGACTCTCGAACAAATACTATGCCTTCCACAAGCAAAAGGGGCACGACACGGATGAATGCCGACAGTTGGAAGTTGAAATTCAGAGGCTCATCGCGGGGGGCCATTTGAAGGAATTTGTAAAAATATTGGAGCGCTACGACGAGCGGTGCAATGATCGTTCGAGGGAGAGAAGGAGGAGTCCATCACGTTCAAGGAGCCCACGAGGGAGGGGCCCTCCTAAGAGTAGCCATCGCAACAAAGGAAAGGCTCCAGAGCAAGAAAATACCCCTTTTGTAATCATCAACATGATAGCAGGAGGTTCCCCTAGAGGAGATTCTAAAGCTTCTCGGCGACGGTATATCCGGAGTTACGATCAACGTCCCTCGGTACCCAAATCAGTCTATGCCATCTGGGAGTCCAAGGATGAACGCTCGAAGGAACATGATGTAATAGGATTTACAGATAAGGACTTGGAACATATTGTAACACCCCATGGGGTCAGTGAAACCTCTGACTGTCCCATAATGGTTAGCTTAGATGTCCACAATCACATTGTAAAGAGGATGTTAGTGGATAGTGGAAGCTCTGTTAATGTTTTGCCCTACACTACGTTCCAAAAGATGAATGTCACTAATACTCCGCTCGAACCACTCAAGACAGCCCTCATTGGCTTTGGGGGTTCTGAGGTTGTCCCACGAGGGCAAATTCTCTTGGCCACCTCATTTGGCCATGCCCCACAGCGGAAGACACTCATGGTCACCTACGCAGTGGTGGAAATTGAGATCCCTTATAATATCATAATCGGGCGATCGGCGCTCGTGGATTTCAAAGCAATTATCTCCACTTACCACCAGAAGATCAAATTTCCCACCCCCGGAGGTGTGGGGGAAGTTTTGTGCAACGTCCGTGAGGCCTGGGAATGCTACATGCGATCCCTCAAAAGGCCTAAAGCGGAGAAAGTGTTCCAGATCGGATCCACCAAGAAATCTATAGATTTTCCTAATCTAGACGAGGATGGTCCTGTGCACAAGAGGGCCAAATTGAACAGAAAGAAGAACAAGAAGAAGGATCCCCACGACAAAGATACCCACGAGGCTGCCCCGCCAGGGACAGTTGGAGAATCTTCCTCTGAGAAAAACGAGCGTGGTCAAGGGGAGCCTATGGATGATGTCCATCTAATAGGAAAGAAGAGAGCGCTCGAGCTCCCTCGTCCAGAGATACGGATCGAGCCCACCGAAAAATTCCTCACTATTGAATTGGAGCCAGGAAATAAAGATAAAACCACTCAGATCGGGTCCAGCCTTCCAGGACCCTCGCAGATCATGATGATCTACTTCCTCCGAGCGAATATTGATGTTTTCGCATGGAAAGCCTCTAATCTTACCGGGATTGACCCAAGCGTCATAGTACACAGGCTCCAGGTGGACCCCTCCTTTAAGCCAATTAAACAGAAGAAGCGAGATGTGCACGGTTTTTAAAAGAAAGTTATTGAAGAGGAGGTTAACAAGCTTCTTGAGGCTCAGTATATCGATCCTATACTGTATCCCGAGTGGTTATGCAATGTGGTCCTAGTACCCAAGAGCACGAACAAATGGCGCATGTGCAATGACTTTACTGATCTTAACAAGGCCTGCCCCAAAGATCCTTACCCATTACCGCGAATAGATCAACTAGTAGATTCGACCGCAGGCTGTGAACTCATGAGTATGATGGATGCCTTTCAAGGGTACTATCAAATCTTTATGGCCTCGGAAGACCGTCCCAAAATTTCATTTGTTGTTCACTTGGGTGTATACTGCTTTTTGGTCATGCCTTTTGGGCTCAAGAACGCTGGGGCCACTTACCAGCGCTTCATTAACAAAATATTTGAGAAAGAAATTGGAGGATCCATGGAAGTATACGTCGATATGATTGTTAAGAGCGAACGTCAGGGCTCGCACCTTGAGGATCTCAAGCGCACCTTTGCCATTCTGCGCCAATACGGGATGAAATTAAATCCCTCAAAATGCACTTTTGGAGTACGAGGAGGGAAATTCTTGGGCTATATGGTCAGCCAACGGGGGATTGAAGCTAACCCAGAAAAAATCAAAGCTATTTTGGACATCCCTTCCCCTCGTAACCTCAGGGAAGTACAAGTGCTCGTAGGGAAGATCATCTCTTTAAATAGATTCATCTCACGATCGACAGACAAAAACCTCCATTTCTTCAAAATTCTGCGCAATGGTAGAAATTTTGCTTGGACGGAGGAGTGTGAAAAAGCATTACAAGACATGAAGGCTTACCTTGCGAGCGCTCCCCTCCTGACGAAGCCAATTGGAGGCGAAAGGTTGTTTATGTATCTCTCCGTTTCAACCGAGGCAACGAGCGCAGTGCTAATAGCCATACGGGAGCGTAAGCATTTGCCTGTTTATTATTTGAGCAAAACATTACAAGGGGCTGAGAGGAAGTATTTGGAAATTGAAAAGTTCGCATTTGACCTCATCAACGCATCATGACGGTTGAGACCGTACTTCCAGGCGCACTCAATAACTGTCCTCACGGATCAGCCCTTAAAGCAAGTGTTGGCCAAGCCAGATGTATCGGGGAGACTAATAAAGTGGGCCATTGAGTTGAGCCAATTTGACTTATGCTTCGAGCCCAGAACTGCAATACAAGCTCAGGTCATTGCAGATTTACTGGTTGAACGCTTTGGTTTCGAGCCGTTCCAGAAAACGACGGTCTATGGGTCCTGCACACGGATGGTTCCTCAACCTCTCAAGGGGGAGGAGCAGGAATAACCCTTAGAGACCCCAGTGGGATTGAGATAGACTTCGCAATCAGATTGGATTTCCAAGTCACCAATAACAAAGCAGAGTACGAAGCTCTCGTGCAAGGGCTAAGAATTGCTTTTCAAAATGGGGCTTCCAGGATTACAGCTTATGTTGACTCATAATTGATTGCGAGCCAGATTGATGGAACTTATGAGTCTCGAGAAACCACCATGATGCAGTATTTGAGCAAAGCCAAAGAAATCATCAGGAAGTTCAAGGAATTTCATCTACTCCAGGTCCCACGACAGAGAACGAGCGCGCTGACGCCCTTTCAAAAATTGCTTTGGCATTAGAAGGTACCGGCGAGCGCTCTGTCACGTTCCTTAGAACTGAAGAGCCTCTGATAAAGGAGAAGATTGCCAAACAAGTGGTAGCCATGATTGATCCACACGAGCCATGTTGGCTCGATGACATAGTAAGATTTATCAAGGATGGCGTTTGTCCCACTGACAAGGTGGAGACACGAAAAGTCAGAAACAAGGCCCCTCGGTTTTCCCTAGACTCTAAGGGGAGATTATTCAAGAAGTCTTTTCAAGGCCCGCCAATGAGATGTCTAAGGCCCTCGCAAGCCAAAGTGACACTCGAACATATTCAAAATGGAAGCTGTGGAAATCATTCAGGAGGGCGTATCCTTGCTAAGAAAATCCTGAGGAGTGGGTTTTATTAGCCCACGGTTCTCCAAGACGCCATTGAGTTCTCCAAGAAGTGTCCCAAGTATCAGTTTCACTCTAACCTCCCTCAATTTCCAGCAGCTCAGATGATCCCTATAGATGTCTTTTGGCCCTTTGACCAGTGGGGGATAGATATTGTAGGCCCCTTGCCTATGGCGATCGGACAGAAGAGGTTCGTCATCTTAGCCGTCGATTATTTTACCAAGTGGGCGAGGCCGAGGCCGTGGCAAAGACCACTTTCAAGGTCGTGAGGGACTTTATATGGAAAAACATTATCTGCAGATATGGCATACCGAGGGTGCTTATTTCAGACAACGGGTCCCAGTTCATAGCGGCCGACACACGAGAGTGGTGTTCAGAGTTGGGAATTGAGCAACGTTTTACTTCCGTGGGTCATCCCCAAGCCAACGGACAAGCGGAGGTCACTAATAGGGTCATTTTACAACATCTGAAAACCATGCTTGAAAGCAAGAAAAGTGAATGGGTAGAGGAATTGCAAGAAGCCCTATGGGCTTATCGCACTACTCCACGAGCGGCTACTGGCGAGACACCTTTCGCGCTCGTATATGGGTGAAAAGCAATGATACCTGCAGAGATTGCACAAGAATCCGCTCAGGTAGTATACTTTAAACCTAAAGCCAACGAGGAGAGTAGAGCGCTAGAATTGGATCTCTTCGAGGGAAAAAGGGATAAGGCATGAGCACTTATCCATCAATACAAAGCATCTATCGTTCGACAATACAACAAAAGAGTAAGGGAAAGAACTTTTCAGTTGGGGGACTTAGTCCTAAAGAAAGTGGAAGTCTCAAAGTATGTGGGCAAGCTAGATCCTAACTGGGAAGGTCCGTTCAAAGTTATACAAGTACTGGCAAACAACACGTACACGCTCGAATCTTTGCAAGGCGAGCGTCTTCCATGCCCTTGGAATGCATGCAACCTCAAGAGCTTTTTTGTTTAAGTTAATTTTGTAAAAAGCCTATGAAGAGGCACGATGTATTTGCTATTTTTCAGAAGATTATAATAGAAATTACTGCGCTTATTTACCTAATCTGAGTATGCAGGCTGTTGAAAATCCTCTCTTGGGACCCCAAGCCCAAGGTACAGGAATCCAGTCCCAGGTCCGGTCCACATGCATGAGCATCCTAGTAAGCCCGGGTAGCCTTACTACTGGCGCCCAGCGCTCGAAAAAGGAAATCACGGCACAAGGACTGGCCGAGTGGCAAAGGGAGCTCAAGGGCCCAATGGCCTGGCCCCTCGAACCAGCACCCTTGCATTTTCACAAAAATAAAATTTTCATAAGTCTTGAACGAGGGTAGCCTGCCAATAAGACCCTCGTGATTACTCAAGACTTAGTAAATCTTTCCAAGCCTTTCAAGTGAATTTTCACAAGTCTTGAATGAGGACAGCCTGCCAATAAGACCCTCGTGATTACTCAAGACTTAGTAAATTTTTCCAAGCCTTTCAAGTGAATTTTCACAAGTCTTGAACGAGGGCAACCTGCCAATAAGACCCTCGTGATTACTCAAGACTTAGTAAATTTTTCCAAGCCTTTCATGTAAATTTTCACAAGTCTTGAACGAGGGCAGCCTGCCAATAAGACCCTCGTGATTACTCAAGACTTAGTGAAAATTTTCCAAACCTTTCAAGCAAATTTTCACAAGTCTTGAATGAGGGCAGTTAACGAATAAGACCCTCGTGATTACTCATGACTTAGCAAGATTTTCCAAGTTTTAGTCCAATTGCTACAAGTTTTGAACAAGGGCAAGTCTTCAAGCAAGACCCTCGTAGATGCTCAAGACTTAGCTATGTCTATCAAATTATACACCTTTTGCTTAGCACGTTACCCAGAATCTTAACATTACGAGATTTTGATACAACAAGAACAAAGTAAAATTTCGTAACAAGCATTACAAAGGATAAAAGGAACACAAATTATGAGAGAAAAGGCCTTTCATTGATCAATGGTCAGAAATTACAAAACGAAGGCACGACGACCCTTGAAATTCTTACATAAAATAGAAGAAAAGAGAAAAGATAGGGAAATTTTCATGAGTGAAGAAAAGATGGATTTCAGGCAGCTGGAGCGACATCCTCCTCCAGGTTCACCACTTCTTGCTGAACGGGGGCAGCGGGCGCTTGAGCTTGAGGGTTAGGCTTTTGCGCTTGAGGAATGGGCTCTTGGGCCTGTGAAGCCGTCTGCTCAACGCCCTCGACAGACGGAGCTGGTGCATTTTCTTGAACAAGAGCATTAGTAGTGGGAATGAGGGCATTCTCTTGAGGGCGCATTTTCTTGAGGGCCCTCAGGGGCAGTTACCACATCAGTAGCGCCCTCGTCTTGCTCAATCTGAGGCCCTTCTTCCACTGGATGAGCGGCCATGTACTCATCCTGAGCCAGTTCGACCAGATAATTGTACTCTGGCTCAGCTAAGGTGGCCTCCGGATCCTCGTCCCTTTCATCAACTTCCTCACAACGCTCGTTTAACCTTAGCCCCATATCCGTCCATCCACGAGCGGAGGCTTGTCCCAAACCCTTATGGATCATCTGCTCAATCGCCAAGTTGAAGGCCTTTTGAGCCTCGTCAAAACAGTGAAGGGAGGCGGCAAAGGAAAAGGCCTTGCTATGGAGAAATTTTATAAGGTCCTCCTTGTTAGCCCTCTCAAGACGCTCGGGCAGGGCAGCCATCAGTTCAGCATATTTATTCTCCGCCTCGTTAGACCGGGTGACCCACCCGTTCCTGTCATCCATCAATTTCTTTTGATTCTCGTGGAGGTTGGCACATTCCGCACGATATTTCTTTTTGGAGGCGTCGCACTTCTTGAAATCATCCTCCAGCTTCTTGGCATAGGCTTCCAGCTTCTTGTGTTCCGTCTCGAGGAAGAGGAACTTGGCTTTCTCCACATCCAACTCCTCTTAAATTTGAGCCGGATCGTTCGAGCGGGCCATTTTCTTGTACTTAGCTTTACGCTCAGAGTACACTGTAGCCCTCATTTGGAGGTTTTTTGCCCTCGGTAGCATTTGCTGTATTTTCGAAAAGGAAAAGGGAGAGGGTTAACACTTAGTATTTTTCAGCAGAAACTGAGTGACAAAAGAAAATAAGGAAGAGGTCCAACACTTAAGAGTCTTTTTGAAGAATTAAGAGACTTAAGGAAATGATGGCATGAACTATGTCAGCAGATACCTTCTTTGTGTTCTGGGAAAACAAGGCCCGGTGGTCCTCGGAGAATTGAACCCGCTCATAGAGTCCCTCTGTGATCGTGCGGGAAGGTGGTTGAGAACCCAGCAAAACGGGACCCCCTTGTGGGGTGCGATCAATGCTCCTATCCCCCAAGCGCTGGAAGTCCCAAAGATGGTCTTTCTCAGACGAGGAGGTCACACCGTCTCCCCTCATGCCCTCGACAACTTGCTTGCCCTTGCCCATAATGGGGATGTTATTGGGCATTCTTTTCCTCTTCTTGGAGGCGGAGGTAGCATCTCCCTGAGACCCTCGGATGACCACGCTCGAAGAGGTCCTCGGTGGGTTTGCAATAGGAGGGGTGGCTCCCTTCAAGTTGGGAGCATCAGCCGGATGGGTAATGATCCTCGTCTCAGCAGAGGGATCATGATTCTGGGCCGGTTGGGAAGAGCTTGAGCTGGCCCCCACATGTCCACCACGACCGTCACCACGACCGGTCCTTCGTCCGGCCCCTCGTCCTCGAGGGTTCTCCTGCCTGCCTTGGTTTTAGCGCTGCTGGCGCTGACGGGCCTCCATAACGTTGGCAACATTGCGCATATTTGCTCCCGCCATTATAATAGCAACACCTGAAATGAAGACAAGAAAATCAGGGTTAAGGCTCGTACTGGAGATTTTTCACAAGACAAGATCAAACAGTTAGTGATCCTAACTAAAGTTAGTCCCTAGAAGCTAACCGTCTCTCTCCAAATTTCGAGCGGGAGGATTTCTGATAAAATGAGGGTCATTTGTGATCCCACAAAGAAACATGACCTCCGCATCATCAGTCTAGTCCTTTGCTGTGATTATCTAACCCTCGTCCCTCATAGCACGAGCAAGGTCTTTAGGCCAATTTTCCGGAAAGGTATGGGGTAATCGATGCCTAACTATGGGTCCCTCCCCGTGGGAAATCCACTCTCGTGGAACTCCAAAATCATGACCATCGGGAGCCTTCACAAAAAAGAATTTCCTTTTCCACTCCACGCCATGGGTTGTGGGGGACTCTATCAATTTCAAGTCAGATTTAGCTTGGAGGTAGAAAAAGCCCCCCCTCGGTGACGAGCGGGGTGAGCGGGAGACTTGGAAAAGGACGTTGAAGTTTCTAAATGAGGATTGATGGTGGGTGCAGGCCATGAGGATTACAAAAACGGTTATCAGGGATAAACCGTTTGGCAAAATTTGGGTTGGGCAAAGGTTGAGGTTATTCAAAATGTCGGCTACAGGCTCGGGTATTGGGAATCTCAATCCTCCAAAAATAACAGAATCTAAGTACACGGCCATCTCTCCCGAAGGGGGATTATTTGCTCCCTCGTGTTTTTCAGGAACTCTCCATGTATAACGCTCATCCCAATATATAGGGGCCAACATGGATATTATTTCCCCTCGCGTGATGGTGCTCTGGATTTCATCAGGAGGAACCTCCGTCGCTTGCATACCGGACCCTTCCCCCTTGTTTGATCCCTTGGCCTTCTTGGATTTTCTGGGCTTCTGAGACTTCTTTCTTTTGCCCTTGGCGGAGGCTCTCTCCGAGGGCCCCGTTTCTCCTTCAGATTCAGGGGCCGGAGCAGCGGCGGCCACGGTCATAGTGTAGCGGTGGGGATGAGTTGCCCTCTCCGTCAATGGTAATACCTCCCCTTGTCTTTCCGCCTTAAGCACCATGTTCATCTCATCAAATAGGTGTTCAACACCCTCTGGATTCCTCTCTTCCATGGCCATGACGGCGGCGTCTGATTCCTCGTCCCTGGGAGAACCAGGTTGGGATGAGCTCTGAGTAGCCATCTCCTCAACTTCACGAGTAAACTCCTCTACGTGATCTCTGGCCATTGCTATTATGAAATTTGGAATAAATGAAGGAATTCTTGGAGATGGAGGATGCTCAAAGGAATTTGGAGAAGTTCTGGGGAAAGATTGGAATTTCTGGGGAGATACACTATCCTAAGCAAGTCCTAAAGTTAGAAAGCAAAAATCAGTAGAAGCACAAGAATTTTACCTTAAGGATTTCTGGGAAAGATTTGCAAGAGTTTTTGAGAATTTCTGAGTTTTTCTATGAAGGATTTTTGTACAAAGAGTCCTGGATGCTAGGTTCGCGTCTAGGTTCGCGTAAAGAAGAAAGAAATGGGGTAAATCTCTTATTTATAGGGTATAATTTGGGAATATTAAATTCAAAGGCAATCATTTCCCGCCTTGGTAACCGCCCACTTTTAGGAACCGTCACCCACTTCCCAAGATTCACGCGTCCGTTCCCTTGATATTCGCCCCCACTCTACCATCAACATTTAATACTGGGCCCCACGAGCGGTCATTTGAAATGACCGCATTTATTGCTTGTCAGACAAGGCTTCCGCAACACGAAAGGCACACAAACACGAGCGTCATCCTCGGACATTTGATTTCAAATTCTCCAGTTTTTGCCAAAGACTGCAGAATTTGGGGGGGTGGGGGGCAAAATGATGGGGATAAAATACGCTTGACGCACATCTGGACACGTAGCACGGTCAACGCATGACTCGTGGATTCAGTGGTCCCCAATCACCCCTGACTTTCACCAACACATGACCTTCCCTGCGCTCTTTAACGAGCGTCTCAGGGCATTTCAACGAGTGTCAGTCTCGCTTCAACATGCATGCCTCCATGGCTCTAAGAAAGTCTTTAACCGAGCGCCGTGCCCTTCCAAGGGCGCCCTCGCACAGCTACAGATTAAAAGGGTCCCTTACACCCTCGTTGCACTGCTTGGACGCTGATCCCCATGCGGATCCCCCCAGTCCATCAGGCCCGGTTGACACGAGCGTGCTTCTCGCCTTCTTACCAACCTCCAAAACGGCTCTTTGACACCCGTACAAGCCCGCCTGACTCTGTTGCAAACACTCTCTATATATAAATATATATAACTTACCAGCTTTTGCAGGAGATTCCTCCTAGGATTCTCTTCGTTGCGACACGTGTTAGGGCGACATTAGGGCAGGACCACAGGAGGCAAATTACCACAGGGTCCCTGACCCTCAACTATAAATATGGAACTTCATCTTCATCCCTGTAAGCATTCCTCACCACTGTAACTCCATACTTCACCTTACATTTCCTCTTTCAGATCACCATCTAACTTGAGCGTCGGAGAGCCAAACTGGGAATCACCCCCAGTTCCCCCAGCTTGGCCTTCTGACTTTATTTGTGTTTGTCCTAGCAGGTAGAGCCCAGAAGCTTTTCCGGCGATCCCCTTGAGCTTATTCCTTGTTCCCCCACCTCAACAAAATAGAAAGTGATCGGAGTTTTGCCCTTACTTAATCAGACACCATCACCATGTATGTTGGAAGTTTTTAGCATGCATATTATTTCGTTGTTATTTATTTAGGGTTTTAGGGTTTAGGGTCTATTTATATTTTGAGTGATAATTGTATGTTTGTGGAATTTACCCATATACTCATTTGTTCTAGATTTTGTAACCTTGAAATCCACATATCTCATTCTTCTCTACAAGTAGTTGGCGAATTCCTGTAGCACCCATACTTAGGGCCTTAGGGGTGTCAATTCATAACCCAACCTGGCAATCCAACTCGATCCACTTACCTAAATATCAGGTTAGGTTGGGAATTTTCTTATTCAGGTTGGGCCCGAAGACAACCCCTCCAAAAAAAAAAAAAAAAAAAAAAAAAAAGAAAACAAGTTGGGTTTGGATTGACTCGGAAATTTTCGCCAGGGACCCTCAACCTAAAATTCATCCTACTGAAAATTTAGAAAAAAAAAAAACTATTTGTTTAAATTATGGTTTTTTTTAATTAGATAAACCTATATAAAATGATGATTTGTTTAGAATTAAATATATTTAAAGAACAATAATTTATTTATTATTTGAGGATAGCGTGATTTAAAATGATAATATTATATAATTTATCTAAATTATATACTTCTGTTAACTAAATAGACGTACATAATTGTAATATGACTAGAATTAAAGGAGTTTACGGACAAAGAGAATATTATGCCATTATTTAGATTTACATAATTAAAATTACTTTATTATGAGTTTATTAGAAAATATATTATGCAAATCATTTGATTTAAATAATATTTATGTATCTAATTTATATTTGGTATAATTACCCTATTGATTGAACTTTATTAAATTTATATAGAACTTAATTAGAATTAGATTTAGAATTGGATCTCGATTGAGATTATAAACAAGTTTCTAATATAGATAAAATTGATTAGAATTAGATTAAAATTAGGATTGTAACCAGATTTGTATCTATAATTAAGTGTTAATAAAATTTTAATTAATAATAATTTATAATACATATTATTTTAAATAATTATCTTAATTAAAAATTCTTAAAATCATTATTATTAGAATAATTTTGACGATTAATAAATTTTAACAAACACAAAAACCAATTCATATTTTTATAATATAAATATAAGTATAATATAATATGATATGGACTATTGCAACTTATATACCTTTTAGAAATGGTATTTGGAACTTTTTGATTATGTTAAAAATTATGTACATGTGTTATGAATGATTTAATTGTATTTGTAATGTATGTTTGTCGGCAAGAATAGTAGAATAAAAAGGAAAAAAAAAAGGAGAAATCGGATTGTGTCGGGTTGACAAGTGACTCGAAAAAAAAAAAAATCAGGCCAATCCAAACTCACCCAAACCCAATACAATCAGGTTAAGGTTCACCTTTTTTAGTTCAATTCAGATTCGAGTTAGAAATTTTTTCTGTAATACCTCTACCCCACCCCTAGCTGTAGTTGTCTCTCATCTCATAATTAAATGGCCTCGAACAAAAATCTATCTTCATTGTCCAATTTTGTAATTTTTGTTTATAATTTCTTGGCATGAAAAAGTTGTCCAAATTCTCCCACGTTCGGAAATTATTGAAACTTGAAACAAAGGCTTAAAAAATGAAACACATTTCAGTGGCAATCCATGTAAATAACATTAATTCTTGGGCAGGGTAGTAATTTTCTCTCTCATGTTAAAAATCTATGTCTTTTAAATAATAAATTAAATTTTTTGTAATAATATATCTTTATAATTAGTATATTATTTATTTAACATATATATAAGAGGGAGTTTGCAATTGACCGACCAAGCACACCATTGCACAATCAGCATAGCAAACACCTTATCCGCCCCCTTCATAATTATTATTATAATATTGGGACCAGGCACCCCAGCAAGCTTCATCTGCCTTTTTAATTAATGCTGGGATTAACATTAACATCTTTTACAAATAATAAAAAAAAAAAAATCTTTTATAAATTACCTATAATATATATATGGACGGCCACGTTCTGGGTAAAATGAATTCGTTCTTAACGTCTGATTGTCTCTCTATCCGAATTTCTTTGCGCCGATGCTCTCTTCCGACAGCTCTATTCACGTGACTACCTCAACAGGTCGTCCTTTCTTGCAATTGGAGTTCCAGAGATGATAATGGATAAATTTATGTGGCATTTGTAGACTTGCTCTGTTTGCAGTACACTAAGACCTAAAGAGGTTTGTCACTCAAAATACATTTGAGGTGATGGGTTTTGAGATAGAATCTCTTGTTTATATTTTTCTTGGCAGCTACATGGTACTCAGGATTCCGCATGATTTATTCGAAAGTTTAATGTTCTTTAGGGATCATGTTTATATTTTCTGTATGTACCTTTTTGTGGATTAGAGCACGATATTACTGTAAAAAGCTCTGTAATTTGTGAATGGGGATTTTCTAGCAAACTTTCATTCACTCATTAGTCATTTCTCGCCGATGTGGCAACTCTCACGACAATTCGAATGTTCGCAAGGGTTGGGTGTTTAAATGTTGTTTTGTTTTTGTATGAAGGTTGATTGATATTTAATGGTGATGCAATTTCTCTAAATGATCATTTAAATGAAGTTTCGTGTTTTTGTAGGAATACATTCCCGACTTTGTAGTCTTCTTGTGTATTGGTGTTCTAGATATTAGCGGTTTTGTTAACTTCGTTTTACATTAGATTTGTTTTTCGCAGTGTTAGTGGAAGATGTAGACGTGGGCAGTCTCCAGCAGTTTTGCTCATCATTAGAGCCAGTTCCTCGCAAAGTGGTAAACACGAGTAACCTTTTAATTTTGATTTGGAGTTTGTGTGTATCTATTTTTTTATTTTTTATTTTTAATTGTGATATACCGTTGTTTTGCATGTAAATTGGCGAGGGTGTGGAAACCTGTTGATTTGTTTGTTTCTGGGATTATTGTTGTTTTTCTACTTGGAGGTTATAACATCCAATTACTCTTTGAAAATGAGATATTCTTGCAATTACCTTCCCCCCCTTTTTTTTTTCCAAGTTACTCAATGTTGTATAAATTGTAATAAGGAATGATAAAGTTATTCTTCCGAGAAGTGCTTTTGTTTTTTGGTCAATCTTTCTCGCCTGTCTCCCTATTCTTACCAAATTCTCAATGTGAATCAAGGGGAACTAACTGTATAGCTATTACTTTTGAGTATCGGAGAATATATTTATATATTTTACACAATTTGAGGAATTCATTGGTCATGGTATATATTTAAAGTGATCAGTTTTGATTTATACAAAATGGTGTTTGCTATGCTAATTGTGCATGTAAAGTGGCGATAGTGTGGAAACCTGTTGATTTGCTTCTCTCTGGGATCATTTCATTGTTCTACTTGGATGCCGTAGCTGCCGATTGCTCTCTGAAAATTAACTTACCCATTTATTCCCAGTTGCTGAATGTTGTATAAATCATAATAGAGAAGGCTAGGAGAGCTTCTTGTTTCTTTATCAATCTTTTGCTTTTCTTACTTTTCTTGTCAAATTTCTACTGTGATTCAAATGAGAATAGTTGCATAACTTTTGCCTTTGAGTCTCGGAAAGCGTATTCATGTATTTTATACAAATCACGGAATACATTCATAAGTGTATATATTTAAGTAATCAATTTTCAATTACACAAAATGGTGTTCCTTTTTCTAAATTCTCTGTTGTTACTAGGAAAAGGCAACTTAAAATCTCCTTCTTAAACAGGTGGAACCGTGGTTTTTTTAAAATTAATATTAAACCCTGTTTGTTTTTACGGTTTACCTTGGATATAAATCTGAGAGAATAATCTTCAACTGTGCCTTGGACATAAATCTGAAGAGAATAATCTTCAACTGTGCTAGGTTTTTATGTGTTAAAATTTAGGCACAAATATGATTACTTATAGGCTTTAAATTAATCATCAGATTATAGGCTTACAATGATTACAGGCCTAAAATGAATCATGGGATTACAGGCTTTCAATGAATCATGGGTTTGGTGCCTGATTAAGTTTCGTATATCTGACAATAACTACAAACGGCTTACTCTACTAATATTGCAATATTCATCTATTCATCTGTATTGTCTTTAATTTAAACAATTTGAAAGATTTAAATCAATAGATGAATGCTTTTGTTTCAGTTGTATCTCCAACATTCCAGTCAACCCTTCACTTAGTTCTGCTTTATGAAATTTGGCAACCAGTAGTTGTAGATAGTTGATTAAATAAAAATTTGTCATCTCTTACTTATACATAAGTATTACCATTATCGTTCATCGTAAAATGCTGATAATCTGAACTATCATTTTTTCATATATATCTGTGTGTAGCACAGTGCGAGTGTATGCGCGAGTTTCAGAGTAAAAAATTTGCCCGATTATAGTGCATTCTTCGAAACAATATGTCATTTACTGTGTGTATTTTTATATATTGATGATTGTCAATTGATTTAAAGATCTACTAATAGATCGATGTTAGATTTTTCCAGTATTTTGTTTTCTTTATTTAGAGTTCTCCAATAACAGTGTCAAATTACAAAGCGAGCGATGCATCGCCCTATTACCCCTATTGCTGAAATTACGCCAACCACTAGAGGATAGACAACAAAAATTCTGCTAATGCGCAAACTCTACCATCGGCAGTCTCAGACTGGAAAAAAGTGTCAGAGGCTTCTATTTGTTGACAAAGATGTATGTAAGTTCAGCCTTCAAGTTACATTTATTTTTATCCTCTAAATTCTTGTTTCTTTTAAGCATAAAAGCATTTATATTGTCTTCTTGCCTCACAAGTTTATTTGTACTTGTATTTAGGAAACTCAAGTGTCAGCTGTAATATATGGAACATATATCAGCCGGATGGAGTTTGTCCTCCGATTGCAGAAGACATGCTATATATCAAATGCAAAACTTCAATTCGTAGAGGCTGATTTCCGCTTGGATCCATATATCCATCAATGGGTTGTACGTAGAACCATTGCTATTTTTCCATGAAACTACTGATTTTCTACCCTGAGAACTCGGAGCTCCACAATTCACTAAGTTTGCAGGCATCCCACTTTCGGGAACACCAAAACAATGATAAGTATGTTCTTAAAATCCTTTCTTGCAAGTTATTAAATTTTAATTATTTGTAAACTAAATTAACAGATTACTCGGTGGCAGATAAATAGAACCATCTGATTTAATTTGTTCTCAATAGCCATGAAATGATCATCTTAGGGTGATCCTTTTGTCGACGGATGCTCCTATTACACTCGTAGTCTCTGAAGGATGAGAACCAACTATGTTAGCATTAGTTTTATCCTGTGTAGGAACTACCCGTAATAACGAACTTGTAAATATGTAAATATTAGGTAGCGTATCGAACTGATATAAGCTTCTGTCTTCTGGCCACTTTTGCTTTCGTGCCTAGCAGCAGTTGTTTTGTCCATCCACTTTTGTTATGTTTTGTCCGTGGACTTTTGTATAGCATTACCTGTGTTTGTACAGAAATTATTCGTATATGAAGGCACGCACTGTTTGTACCCATTTTTGCTTTGTCCAATTGCTGCTACGTAATACATATAAGCTTTTCTCTGCTATCCTTAGCAGGAGATGTTGTCCCAACGTCCCCTTATACTTTTGCATAACATAATATTACATCTGCTGCTGAACATATCAAACAATTCAACATACTCTCAACAATCAGACTATTTGTAAATATTTAGGTATAAATGTTTAGTTAGCATATCAAAGTAGTATAAGCTTTTGTCTACTGATCCTTAGCAGAAGATCTTGTGCCCTTATACTTTTGCATAACATTACCTGCTGTTGAGAAATCTGGGCAAAATCAGAAGCTAGACACGGGTATTCCCTGTCCTTAAAGTTTCTATCGCCCCTAACTTTCTGGGAAGTGTGCTAAAGGTTCCAGGCGATACACTTCCAGGATATATGTCAAGCTCTTGGGAGAATTTCGTGTGATAGCACTGCACAAGAAATCAAAATGAGGCTTGTCTTGTGTGTTTCTTCAGCTGCAGAGATATGTATATAAGGTTGTCAGGTGTTAAAAACGAACCAATTTGAATTATGGCTGTTGAGAATTAATTCAGCATCAATGGGTTGTTACTAGCCCCTGAATTTATTTGTGGCTTCAATTCTCTTGACTTTTCAGTTTCAATTGGCCACTCAACAGTCTAATTCAGATTGCTGGGCTAATTTAGGGTTCATTCCGAATGAATTTGGCCCAAAAAGATAGGCTCTGGGCTCAGAGGCGAGGCTCCTTGCGACGATTGCAAAGTGCGCCATCAAAACGCCACAATAGCCCAAGCCCAGGCCCACGGCCCCGTGCCCGTGCCCGGGCGGTGCGGTGCACCACACCGCGTGTGAGCCCATTAGTCCTCTCTTGAGTTCCACAATTTAATAACATACACAGCATATTGATATATAAAGCTGTCTTCAGTATGTTATTTTTCCAATGTGGGATATAGTTTTCCAAACAACCTTTTATATGCCTTTGATTATTAGATGTGCTCAATAATTAATTCTCCAACAACTAATTATTTATACATCTATACGGCATATATATTCAACACCTGCTTGTATAAAAACCATGAATATATGAAGGTTATCACTTTTTGTACCCAATTTTGGTGTTTGCTACTAAGTTACTTGCCATGTATTACTTCAGTTTGTTTTAACCTCTTCTACTGTGTTCAAATGACATAGACAAAGATTATTTGAGCTTTTTGTTAGTTGTATTACATGCCTGTAAGTAACTCATTGTTAGGCATTTCGATTTCTGTACAGTGTATACCAAAAAAGTTGATATGGTTATAAATATGCCACAAATACAAAACCTGTATTGATTTCATATTATATTATACATTCGTTCAACATTTTAGCCAAAAAAGAAAAAAAAAAAAAACACTTCAACCACGGGCACGACACCGCGCAACGCGCGGTGTCTCTCATCCTAGTAATTTATAAATGTGATAATATTTTATTAATGAAAATAATAATTGAACTATAGATTACAAAATATAAAATATGAAGGAGATAAAAATAATATAAAAAAATTATTAAAAAATAATAAAATGAGGTGAAAGAAAAGGAGATGTAACACGTTCTTAGTGAGTGAATTAACCAACACGTGGTAAAAATAAATAAATAAAATAACACCAAAAACTAAAATAGTGTTTATTTATCTCTCTCGTTTATTATAATAATATATGATAAAGCGACACCATGGTAAGCCTCTCAAGGCTGAACTATCGGAACCAGATCGATCGAGTCAGATCGACCAAATTTGAGTCAGATCACATATAATTCTCAAAATTAGAAATAAAATATTACTTAAACATGTTCGGGGAAATTAAACTCGAAATTCACGAAATTAAATTCACGGATTTAGAATTTAAAACACATAAATCACAAGTACGTAGTATAATAAATTAAATTGCGCAATTAAAATAACAAAAAGAAATTAAATAAATCCTAAATCTCAATACTCTCACGCGTGGCATGCGTACCTGTACGATCGAGAAATCGGAATGTCACAGGGATCCACATCCGGTACATGCAAGAATTTTCCAAAAAGAGGTCAACTAAATTGGGCCAAATTGGCTACCTTTTAAGAGTGTGTCTTTGTAGCAAATGATCAAAAGTATCAAAATTGATATGATTTAACGTAAGAAATGTAATAAAAGTGATTTGTATAAAAGAAAATTATAACTAATTAATGCTTACTTAATGATACCGAAATACTTTCATTAAATTATAACTAATTAATGCTTACTTAATGATACCGAAATACTTTCATTGGGTTAGGTCAGATAGCTACCCTAGCTAGGGCTCAGTTGAAAGAGGATAAGTCATAAGAGGAATAGATACCTAGGATAAAAATAGCCATTAAATTATATTAAACCATATTTAATTCTTATGGTTTCGAATTTATATCACTTTTACCATTTAAAATTTTAAAAATAATATGGAAATTCTAAATGTTAATAATCTGTTTAAAATTAGTTTCACAATAACTTTTTCAATAAAAAAGTGATCGAAAAAAATTTCATATGAGTTAGGTATGCGATTAATAAAAATATTCTTGTTTTATACTCTTAAAATGACACCCTTTAAAACCATCTTACGTTATTTTTTTCAGATCATATCACTGGAAAAGTTGTTAAATGATTAACTTAAATCATATTAGTAACGTTAAAAACTTATCTATTACTTTTGAAATTTCAAGAACTAAAATGATTCAAATTCAAAATTTTGAGAACTAAATGAGACATTTATTCAATTAAAAATAATCCCTTTTTTTGGGCAATGTATTAAATACGGAGCAATAGTGCGTAGATGATGAATGAAAATCATAGTAAAACATGTAAAATAGGATTGGAATGTATTATGTATTTGATGAGACCTAAAAACACTCTCGAATCAGAGCCGTCCACGTGTCAGCATGTCGCTGACTAAATCCCAGACGCTCGCCTTGAAGGGCTCGTGGGCCTTCCCAGCCCACTCATTTGCAAGCAAGGATAGACCGTCAAGCCTCGGACGACTACTCCGGTAAAAGTAGAGATCCGACGAGTCTGACGCTCGCGTTTCCGCCCTCAGGGTTACCCTTCACAGGGAGGCACCTACACGGGGGTCCCACGATTGACGCTCGGGATCTTGTTGCTCAAAGGTCATCTATCGTGAGGAGCCCATCCGTGGATTTGCCGAGCGTCATCAACGCTCGGGAATGAGTCTACCCCTCATATGATGGATTCTCACCTTCAGAGGGAGATATTAGTCTCTCATCCTACACGACCCTCGTCAACAACCTCTGACACAAAGGTACTGTGTACCGTGCACCTGACACGCCGTCTCCTTTTTCTGGAATGTCATTCTCACCCCACCAAAGGCTGACGCGTGTTAGGGCAACACAGGTTTGGGACCACATGGTCAATTTACCCATTTACCCCCATCCCTAACATATAAGTATAGGAGAACCCATGCATTCTCCCCAAGTCATCTTCCTCACCAAAATACCACGTACTAAACTGGGCATCATTTTCCTCTGCATCTTCTCCAAAGCTTCCTGTATCTCACCCTTTTCTGCATTCCCACTGCATGATTTCTTGGTGTTATCCTAGCTGGAAGAACCCACGCTCATTGGAAACCCAGTTCCTGAGGCTCTTGCGCCTGTGATGGTCTTCCTTCCTATCAACAAATTCTAAAGTGTTTGGTGTTCAAGTCCTCCACAAGTTTCTGCACCATCATTTTTGGCGCCGTCTGTGGGAAGCCATCACCACCATCTTTGGTATTACCAGTTTCTTCCTTCGAAAGCTAGTTGAAGAGTAACACCCAAGTCTTTAACCATGGTAACTGCGACGAGATCTGGAATAGTCGGAGAGAAAGGCGCTCGTCCCCCCGTTAACGAGGAGAACGCAGAAGGTAACATCCCCGCCGGAGGAGCAAACCCCCCAGCTGCCGGAAACGGGGGCGAGAACACAGAGCCGGTAAGAGCAACTCTCCCGCTAGGTGGGAACACTGATGGAGGGCCCAGTGCCGTTGCTCCGCCAGCGGCTCCCATTGCCCACGCTTCCTACCCTTACTCAGGGGTGTATCCTATGGCCATGCCCCCTCCAGGGTACCCATTTCTGCAGCATGGGATGATGCCCGGGATGATGCCGGCGATCCAGCCTTATCAGGTGGGGACTCTGAATCTCCCCACGTCGTTACCAAGAGAGATACAAGGGGTGGAGATGCCCCAAGTTACAGCCCAGCAACTCCAGGCGCTGTATGCGCAGTGTGAGAGCCAGGCCGTTCAGAATGCCTGGGAGCATTTCATGGCCGCATATTTCCCCTCGCAGGCTGGCGCTCGTCTGGCCCCGCCACTTGGCGGGCTCCCTGCGCATCCTTTGACGATGGCCCAAAATGCGCTAAGGGCACAGCAACCCCCCCCCCCCCGCCAACGAATCAAGGAAATGAAGCCCCACCGAGGGTCCCGCAAGAACGACCAGCTATAGGAGATGAAAGGGCCCCTCGAAATGAGGCGGCCGGAGATAATGAAGAGGTCCAATCAAGGGCCACGGGGAGGGCAAACCGCAGAAATGTCGGTGACCCTCAGCTAGCGGCAGTACAAGATCAAATTCGAGGGCTTCAGAACGTGGTAGAACAGCTCTCTCGAGCACGGTCTCACGCTTCCCGTGATGGGGGCGAGAGGTCCAAGGCCAGAGACGCTCGTCGACCACGAAGCCCAATTTCCCACCGAAGGAGAGAAGCTAGCTATGAAGATCCCGATGAGCGAGATTACAGGATCATGACGGGCGATTCCCCCCTCGTCGAGGAAGTCCTAATGACTCGCGCAGGGAAGGGTAAAATTCCCTCGTCAATCAACAGATATGATGGAACTACGGACCCAGACGAGCATCTGGACCATTTTGTGCACCTAATGCATCTGTATGACCATCCTGACAACTACTGGGCCAAGGTGTTTGTCACTTCCCTCACAGGAATGGCCCAAGAGTGGTACAAAAAGCTCCCCCCGCGCTCAATCAGAGGATACTATGACCTGACGGATGCCTTTGTCAGCCACTTCAATTCGCTGAAAGCACCGGCCCCGGCCGCGACCGCTCTTTATAGCCTGGTCCAAGGGCCGAACGAGACTCTCAGGTCCTTCATGGGGAGATTCAACAAGGAAATTTTGTTGGTAGAAAAGCCCTCGATGGACTTCTTGAGGCACGTTCTGTTCGGTGCCATCAACATGAAGCATTATGTCAGCAAGGAGTTTGTGGAGGAGGTAGCCAAGAAGAAGCCGCGCTCGTTGATGGAAATTAGGGAGATTGCAGATTCTTTCTTTACCCTCGAGGATATGTACATAGCGAGGGATCAGAAGATGGCAAATGCCCCTCGTCCCATCAGAACCCACGAGGACAAAGCAGAGCCCCACCGGAGTCACCGCCGCAGCCCGATATCCGCTCGCCGATGTTCATCCCCTCCGCGGAGGCTCGAGCGTGTCCCCCTCAACCGCCCAATTGCCGAAGTTTATTCCCTGGCGGACCAGAAGCTGTTTAAGAGACCGCCCAAGCTGAGAGAAACCGAGGCTCAGAAGCGCTCGGGGAAATACTGCGCTTTCCATAAGCAAAGGGCATGATACTAATGAATGCCGCCACCTGGAGAAGGAAATTCAGCGGCTGATTGCCGGGGGGCACCTCAAAGAGTTTGTGAAAGTATTAGAAGGGTACGATGAACATTGCGCGGAACGAGCGCTCGGGAGGAGAAGAAGCCGCTCACGCTCCCGAAGTCCTCGTCGCCAGCACCCTGAGAGCAGCGAGCGTAACAAAGGGAAAGGGGTGGATATGGAGAACCAACCCTTTGCGGTCATTCACATGATCGCGGAAGGGCCCTCAGGAGGCGATTCCAATGCTTCTCGCCGCCGCCATGTACGGAGCTATAACCAAACAACGTCACTCCCTCGCCCAGTGCTCTCCGTGGACAGCTCATCGCGCTCGAAGGAGGATGATGTCATAGGGTTTACTGAGAAAGATCTTGAACATATTGTAACACCCCATGGGATGGGAAAAACCTCTGACTGTCCCATGGTGGTTAGTTTAGACGTTCATAACCACACTGTAAAGAGGGTTTTATTTGATAGTGGAAGCTCTGTGAACGTTCTCCCGTACTCAACGTTTCAACAAATGAACATAACAAACATCCCCCTTGAACCTCTCAGAACTGCCCTCGTAGGGTTTGGAGGTTCCGAGATCGTCCCTCGCGGACAAATTCGCTTGGCCACCTCTTTTGGTCGCGCCCCACAGCGAAAGACATTGAGCGTCCTCTACACCATCGTTGAGGTGAATCTCCCTTACAACATCATCATTGGGCGCCCAGCCCTCGTGGATTTCAAGGCCGTAATTTCCACCTATCATCAAAAGGTCAAGTTTCCAACCCCCGAGGGTACCGGAGAAATTCTGTGTAACGTCAAAGAAGCTTGGGAGTGTTACATACTTTCACTTCGCAGCCACAAGCCCAAGCAGCCCATTCAACCTGGGTATACTAAGAAGTCCGTGGACTTCCCCGAATTAAACGAAGATGGCCCCGAGCGCAAAAGAGCCAAGCTGTACCGGAAGAAGAATAAAAAGAGGACCCCTGGAGATGTTCAGTGTTCAGAGAATAGGCCACCGGGGGCCGTCGAGGGCTCATCTTCAGAAAACGAGCGTGACGAGCCCAAGGGTATGCTCACCGGGAAAAAACGAGCGCTAGAAGCGCCAAGGCAGGAGGTTCGGATTGAGCCCACTGAGGAGTTTTTGACCGTTGAATTGGAGTCTGGGAACCCAGATAAAACCACCCAGATTGGCTCAGGCCTGGATGGGCCTTCGCAAGTTTTGATGATCGATTTCCTACGGGAGAACCTAGACGTTTTTGCGTGGAAAGCTTCTGATCTCACCGGAATAGATCCGAGCGTCATTGTCCACAGACTGAACGTGGATCCAACCTTCAAGCCCATCAAACAGAAGAAGAGGGACGTTCATGGCTTTAGGAAACGGGTTATCGAAGAAGAGGTTGGTAAGTTGCTTGATGCTCAGTACATCGAGGAAATCTTGTACCCAGAATGGCTTTGCAATGTGGTACTCGTCCCAAAGAGCGCCAATAAGTGGCGTATGTGCAACGACTTCACGGACCTCAACAAAGCGTGCCCCAAAGACCATTACCCACTACCGAGGATCGATCAGTTGGTAGATTCTACAGTCGGGTGTGAACTCATGAGTATGATGGACGCCTTTCAGGGATATTATCAAATCTTTATGGCGCCCGAAGATCGCCCCAAAACTTCGTTTATTGTGCATTTGGGTGTTTACTGTTTCAAAGTCATGCCATTTGGGCTCAAAAACGCGGGAGCGACCTATCAGCGGCTCATCAATAGAATGTTCGAGCATGAAATTGGAAAATCTATGGAGGTATATGTAGACGACATGATAGTCAAGAGTGAGCGCCAACGCTCCCATCTGGAGGATCTCAAGCAGACTTTCGACATCCTTCGTCGCTACGGAATGAAGTTGAACCCATCAAAATGCACCTTCGGCGTTCGAGGCGGAAAATTCTTGGGATACATGGTCAGTCAACGTGGCATAGAGGCAAACCCCGAGAAGATTAGAGCAATCCTGGACATACCCTCCCCTCGCAATCTGAGAGAGGTCCAGGTGCTCGTGGGTAAGATCATTTCACTAAATAGGTTCATTTCCCGCTCAGCGGACCGGAATCTACCCTTCTTTAAAGTTTTGCGCAACGCTCGCAATTTCACCTGGAACGAGGATTGCGAAAAGGCCTTGCAGAACATGAAACAGTACCTGTCGAGCGCGCCTTTGTTGACCAAGCCAATCCCAGGGGAGAACTTGTTTATCTATCTATCAGTTTCTTTGGAAGCCACGAGCGCTGTCCTCGTAGCAATCCGCGAGCGTAAACATATGCCGGTGTATTACCTGAGCAAGACTCTACAGGGAGCAGAGAAAAGGTACATGGAAATTGAGAAATTCGCCTTTGCGCTCGTTAACGCATCCCGAAGGCTGAGGCCATATTTTCAGGCTCACTCTATCACAGTGCTTACAGATCAACCACTCAAACAAGTGTTATCTAAGCCGGATGTTTCGGGAAGGTTAATTAAATGGGCAATTGAGCTTAGTCAGTTTGATATCTCCTTCGAGCCCCTTACAGCCATACAGGCTCAGGCAGTGGCTGATTTGTTGGTTGAACGTTTCAATCTGGAGACTGTGCCATTGGCGGATGAGGGTTTATGGCTTTTGCATACGGATGGCTCCTCGACCTCACAGGGGGGGGGGAGCCGGGGTGACCCTCAGGGATCCCCTTGGGGCAGAAGTCGACTACGCAATCAAGCTGGCGTTTCAAGTCACCAACAACGAAGCTGAGTATGAGGCCCTCATCCAAGGGCTCAGGATTGCGCTCCAAAATGGGGCCACTCGTGTCACAGCATACGTTGATTCGCAGTTGATCGCGAGTCAAATTGACGGTAGTTATGAGGCTCGAGAAGCCACAATGGCACAGTACCTGACGAGCGCCAAGGAAGAGATAGCCAAATTCAAGGAATTCCATCTTTTGCAAATTCCGAGGGCAGAAAACGAACATGCTGACGCTCTTTCAAAGTTTGCGTCCGCCCTGGATGGCCATAGCGAACGCGCTGTTACATTTCTGAGAACGGAGGAACCACTGATAAGTAAAGGCGAACCTTCGAAAGAAGTGCACATGATTGACCCCTCCGAGCCTTGTTGGCTTGATGAAATTGTCAGATTCCTCCAGGACGGAACCTGCCCGAGCGACAAAGTTGAGGCTCGGAAGATCAAAAGCAAAGCCCCTCGCTTCTCATTGGATGCCGAGGGTCGATTATTCAAGCGGTCCTTCCTAGGACCACCGTTGAGATGTTTGAGACCCTCGCAGGCTAAAGAAGTTTTAGAGCATGTACACAATGGAAGTTGTGGGAACCACTCAGGCGGACGAATCTTGGCAAAGAAAATCTTAAGGAGTGGGTTCTATTGGCCCTCGGTATTGCAAGATGCCGTTAAATATTCCAAGAAATGTCCCAAGTGCCAGTTCCACTCCAACACTCCCCAGTTGCCGGCAGCTCAAATGATTCCTATTGATGTTTCCTGGCCTTTTGATCAATGGGGCATTGATATCGTGGGACCTCTCCCAATGGCGGTCGGGCAAAAGAAGTTCGTAATACTTGTTGTGGATTATTTCACCAAGTGGGCTGAGGCAGAAGCGGTCGCTAAGATAACCTTCAAAGTTGTGAGGGATTTCATTTGGAAAAATATCATTTGCAGATACGGCATCCCGAGGGTGCTCATCTCGGATAACGGTTCCCAGTTTATCGCTACGGACACGCGGGATTGGTGCTATGAATTAGGGATTGAACAACGATTCACTTCCGTGGGTCATCCTCAAGCTAATGGTCAAGCTGAAGTGACCAACCGAACCATACTCCAGCATCTGAAAACGATGCTCGAGAGTAAGAAAGGAGAATGGGCTGAAGAACTTCAGGGAGCTCTGTGGGCGTACCGTACTACTCCGCGAGCGGCAACGGGGAAAACCCCTTATTCCCTCGTGTACGGCTCCGAGGCCATGATACCTGCGGAAATTGCTCAAGAATCCGCACGCGTTGCCTATTTCGAGCCTGCCGCCAACGAGGCCAATCGGGCGCTCGAGTTAGATTTGCTGGATGAGAAGAGGAATGCTGCTTGGGCACGTATTCACAAATACAAAGCAACCGTTGCTCGCCAGTACAATAAACGTGTTAAGGAAAGGACTTTCCAGCTAGGGGACTTGGTCCTCAAAAAAGTTGAAGTCTCCAAACACGTAGGTAAGTTGGACCCTAATTGGGAGGGCCCCTTCAAAGTCATCCAGGTACGAGCAAACAACACCTACCTATTGGAAACTTTGCAAGGCGAGCGACTCCCTAGGCCATGGAACGCATGTAACCTCAGAAGGTTCTACGTGTAGACATCAGTTTCTTTGTAATGGCCCGTTTGTGGCGTGAAGGGTTTTCCTTTGACGGAAAGCGTGTTGTAATCATTTCCAAAAATGCATTTATATAACAGTAAGTATTTAACTCTTTGTTTTTATTATTTGCTTGCTTTGTTATGTCGATCAAATGATCCGAGCGACGAGAGGCCTACTCCGTGTCGAGCCTCCTCCACGTCGAACGGTCTGCGCGATACATCAATCGTTTCAAAGCTACATTGTCCAGGTGTTGATAACCATCCACCGATAACAGTTTAAACGGTTGGTAATATAAAGTCCTAAAAATGAGCGTGTCAGACAACGGGGAGCGTAATGCCCAATTATAGCCAGCTGGGTGCTAACCACTCCAGCTCGTGCTTGTGAAAACCCGAATGACCCTCAACTTATTGAGTAAAAATACACTCCTAAAATAAGGGATTTTAACTCAGTCCCTTCATGTGCTCCTCGGAATAACGCTAACCTTATGGTTACGCTCTATTCTTTCTTACACTCAGCAAGTCCTACTGTTGATTTCTAAAGTGCGTATGACTCATAGAGGCGTCCGGAACGAGGGTGCGCATTATGGGGCCAATACTTAGGCAAATCCCTAAAGATTTCCTAAGTTCAAATTCGAACCTAATTGCGAATACGGCTCGGGGACATCCATGGGAAACACCCTCGCGCCCGTATTTACGCCCCTCGGATCGACGGACGTTGCCAATTCTTGAACTAATGGCGCATTGAGATGAATGCCGGGGCACCCTCGCAAGAAGCGCCCTCGTGTGAAAACACGCTCATCGCAAACGTCCAAGTGAGAGAGACAATGCAAAAGTGGCAAAGCTCAACAAATTAACATCATTCACCATCCAAAAGTAAAGGAAAAAGCATTCAGACATCAAAGCAGTAGAGAAAGAGTGCTAAAGTATGAAAAGAAACTCAAAATGTTAAGGGAACAACGGGAAGATTAAGTACAAGCATAAATTGTTCATAATTATGAGAAGGGAATTAAATCAACAAGGAAAGGGATCAGTGTAAAGAGTTTCACTGGGCCGGAGCGTTAGGCTCGGGAGGAGCAGTTGCAAGGGGAACCGTGGCCAACACATTAGCGTCAGAGGTTTGGGCCTCACCAGGCTCCTCGGCATCCGCGACGTCCATGACAGTGCCCTCATCTTCTATCAGGAGAGGCTCGGGATCTACTCTGTTGGCAGCTACAAACTCCCTTTGGAGTGTTTCCACCAACTCCTGATACTCGGGCTCCGCCAGATTATCCGTGGGATCCTCCTCCTGGACCATTGGCTCGCAATTCTCATCAAGATCCATGCGCAGACGAGCGTCGGATCGAGCGCTTTCCGGGGCCAGTCCCAACCTCACCATTTGCCCAATCGCTTTATGGAAGAAGCGCCGAGCATTGTCAAAGCACTGGATGTTGGCCGCGAACACAAAGGCTTTGGAGCGCACGAACTTCTTCACCGCCTCCCAGGATACCTTCGCTTCCAAGCCCTGTACTTTGCCTTGCAAGTCAGCAAAGGCTTTGTTGGCTGCCTCGTTCCGGCGAGTGCTCTCCGCCAGTTGCTCACCCAGCTCCACATTTTGTGCCCTCAACTGATCCCGCTCATCCTTCAGTTTCCGGTGACGCTCATTTAGGACCAGAAAGGCGTCATCAGATTTCTTCAGATTTTCCTTCAGCTGAGCGTTCTCAACGGTGGCGGAATTCAGCTGAGCACTGATATTGTTGTAATCCTCCTGCAGTTGGACAGGGTCTGAGATGCGCAACAACTTCTTGTACTTGGCTTTATGCTCAGAATATGCTTGCGCTCGCCCTTGCAGGTTTTTCAGCCTCGGGATTACCTCCTGGGAAGCCGTAAACGAGGGTCATAATCCGAACGTGGAAGGAGGAAAGGAGAATTTGGTAAAAAGGAGTACAGACTTACCGTCAGAAGGACATGGCAGGCATCATCAGCAACGCGAGCGGCGTCATGCTCGTTCAGCTTGTCATGATCGCCGGAAAATTGGAGTTTCCCAACGATGTCGGAGACAAGGTTGACGGAGTAAGCGCTCTTTTTTAGGAGCACCGGGCCTTCAGTCCGCTGCCGCTTATAACGGGAGTCGCCCTTGCAGCCTATTTTCCAAAATTCTTCATCCTCAGAAGATGAAGTGTCGCTGCCCTCGCCACGGTGGCCCACGACCACCTCTTTTCCCTTACCTGAAATAGGGAGGGAGTCCGGCATCCTTTTTCTTTTCCCCTGGCGATCGGCCCGGAGAATTTCGTGAATACGGACAGGCTCCCCCGAGCGGTTCCGTGACCCGCTTGAACTAAGTGAAATTGGGCCCTCGGGGGCCGCCGGCGGAGGAGTGGCCTCGTGGGTACCCTCCAGTGTTAGATCCTCGATAGGGCCCCTGGGAGGAACCTCATTCCCTGCGCCCCCTCGAGCACTGCTTTGCCCTCGGCCCGATCCTCGGCGGTTTACCCTTCCCCTCGGAGCATTGGGAGGGCGGTTCTGCTGCGGTTGCGGCTGTTGAGGATTGACTGCGGGTCCTTGGGCACCCAACATACGGGAGAGGGCTTCAGCATTCATACCTTGGGATAGAATTTGGATGCCTGCAAGTAAAGGGGAACGAGCGTCAGAAAACTGGTTGTTTGAATCGTATAAGCAAGAAAACAACGATAACTGTCAGAGAACTATTCTAAAGGTTAGAGATGTTAGTTCCTAGAATCTAACCGTCGAGGGCCATGATCTCAGTTGGGGGGTTAAGTATCATGTCAGGGGGGCAAGATAATCCGTAGCGGAACAACACCCCTTCGTTCTTCACCAATGTCTCCGCCTTAATCCACTTCTTTTCAGCCCTCATCTCGAGGGCTAACCCCATCGCCCACTCCTCAAAATCCTTGTTCCTCATCCTTTCCCTAATCAATGGACCCTCGCCATGAATCATCCATTGCCGGTGAACTCCGAAAATTCCCCCGGGAGCCCCCACGAAAAAGTATTTTTCCTTCCAGTGCTCGCCATAGGAGGAAGATGGAGAATCTATCATCTTAAAGCCTGATTTGGCCTGGGCGTAGTAAAATCCGTCTATAGGCGACGAGCGTGGCGAGCGGGCTACTTGTATCAAGCTGTCAAAGTTGATTATCGAGGGTGCTTTGCCCAAGGCCCTCATTGTTATTATGAACGTGTTGATTAGGGCTATGCCATTGGGTAGAATTTGTGAAGGGCAAAGCCCTAGATGATGGTAAATGATGACGGCGTCGTGAGCGATTGGAAACCTCAGACCCCCAGCAAGAACTGCGTCCCAATAGACCGTCATCATCCCAGGCGGTGGTCGATTGGCCCTCTCCCCTTCCTCAGGAAGTCTCATGGGAAACACGACTTCATCCCAATACGCTTTCGCCCTCAACTCCTCCAAATCACCGAGGGTCAGAATACTCTCAATTTCGTCCGGAGATCTGTCAGTCTGATGGCGGTTGTCTTGCCTTACTCGAGTGGCAGGCTCCTTGCCTCTCCTCTGACGCCTTCTGGAAGGTTCAGCCTCGAATGGACGCCCGGATGGCCCAGCTTCACCCTCGGGAGCCGCCATGGCCACTGTGATCCTGTGATCTTGGGGTCTCACAGCGCTGTTCAAAACTGGGAATACTCTCTCCCCTTGTCTCTGCATCTCCATCACATTGTGCATCTCCTCAAAGAGATCGTCCGTCTCACCGGGAACACGCTCGTTCATCCCTTGAACGGCAGCGTTCACCTCTTCCTCCCCGGCGTCAACCGGAGCCTGCGCCACCGATATCGCCATGGGGATACCTTCACCTGGGTGCGCCCTATTTAGGGGAACGGCTACGGGGACATCGCCATGAGGGGAGGAGCTCCCCACCGACATCTCCTCAATCTCCCGCACATAATCATCAGCCTGGTTTCCGGCCATGTTCAATTTTCAATTCTTGGGGACGGGATTTCTAACAGAAAGCTCAAGGGAGGATGAGATTTCTGAAACAGATTCAATGGTAGACAGTGGCTCTTCCCTCAAGGTTTTCACTCACATAACCTAAAACTAATGTTAGCACGGGGAAAATAAGAAGAAGGGTAAGGAATTTTTACCTAAGATGTGAAGAGAAGAAATTCGCCGGAGCTTGTAGAACTGACAAAGATTTCTTGCTATGAATATGCTTGAAAGAGTTTGAATGCGTGAAAGAGGTACCAAGGCCCTGCAAACCCCTATTTATAGGGAAGATGGTACATGGATTAGGGTTGAAAATTCAAAAACGCAATCATTTCCCGCCTAGGAAACCCCCCACTTTTGGTAACCGCCTCACGACTCCCGGAGTGCACGCGCCCACGTTCCCACTCAGCATTAAATGCGGATTTGACAGCATTTAATGCGGTGTCAGTTTGTGTACGTTACGGAAGGCCGGCAGTCTCCTCGCTGGTAATGGCCTAGCCCTCGGATGTTCGAAATTCATAGATCCTTCTTTATAAATTCTACAGTACGCTCGAAGCGATACTACATAATTTGGGGGGCAAAATGATGAGACCTAAAAACACTCTCGAATCAGAGTCGTCCACGTGTCAGCATGTCGCTGACTAAATCCCAGACGCTCGCCTTGAAGGGCTCGTGGGCCTTCCCAGCCCACTCATTTGCGAGCAAGGATAGACCGTCAAGCCTCGGACGACTACTCCGGTAAAAGTAGAGATCCGACGAGTCTGACGCTCGCGTTTCCGCCCTCAGGGTTACCCTTCACAGGGAGGCACCTACACGGGGGTCCCACGATTGACGCTCGGGATCTTGTTGCTCAAAGGTCATCTATCGTGAGGAGCCCATCCGTGGATTTGCCGAGCGTCATCAACGCTCGGGAATGAGTCTACCCCTCATATGATGGATTCTAACCTTCAGAGGGAGATATTAGTCTCTCATCCTACACGACCCTCGTCAACAACCTCTGACACAAAGGTACTGTGTACCGTGCACCTGACACGCCGTCTCCTTTTTCTGGAATGTCATTCTCAACCCACCAAAGGCTGACGCGTGTTAGGGCAACACAGGTTTGGGACCACATGGTCAATTTACCCATTTACCCCCATCCCTAACATATAAGTATAGGAGAACCCATGCATTCTCCCCAAGTCATCTTCCTCACCAAAATACCACGTACTAAACTGGGCATCATTTTCCTCTGCATCTTCTCCAAAGCTTCCTGTATCTCACCCTTTTCTGCATTCCCACTGCATGATTTCTTGGTGTTATCCTAGCTGGAAGAACCCACGCTCATTGGAAACCCAGTTCCTGAGGCTCTTGCGCCTGTGATGGTCTTCCTTCCTATCAACAAATTCTAAAGTGTTTGGTGTTCAAGTCCTCCACAAGTTTCTGCACCATCAGTATTGTCCAATTATGGTTTTGCACATAATTTAAGTAATGTTTTTACTTTTTAGGGTTATGTTGTAAATTTTTTTTAGGTTTATGTTGTAAATGCCAACTATATTAAACATTTTACATAAACCGTATAATGATGTATGTGGGGATGCATTTAATTAGTAGAATAAATGCTAAAATAATAAGTTCACTAATGTATTATTTATGTATACATGAAGTGTATATAATTACGTGACCCTTTTTCATTATATCAAAATTTTAAATGATAATTATATATATGGCTTCCACAGTCATAATTAAACTCGAACTTTATAAAAGTGTTAGACGGTTATTATTTACATTTTTTTGTTAAGTACTGCATAAGTGACCAAATAGATATTCCAAAGATGGTGTGTTGATTTGTACGTAATCTATGCTACACAATACAAATAAAGTGATACAGATAATACGATGAATCGCGACTCAAAGTATAATTTTTTCAAAAACAATTTTTTACCATTCTCAGAACTTATCATAGAAAGTTGTGCATTTTTACGGTGAGTTTATTATAATGTCATGTATCAATTTAATTAACTAGTTGGTTTATGTACAAATTATTTAGAAAAGCCATAAAGGTTCATAATCAACGTGGGAAGGTCATGCATGAAAGTTTTTCAATAATAATATATGGAAAAATATTTTTTTTTGCCATCCAAAATTTTTGGCCCTTTTTATAATTTTCATTGATAAGAAAATCAAAAATTGTACAATTTAATTTTTCCAACACCCACTTTGAATACATACAATAATAATAATAATGAAAATGTAGGTAAACTTATCTAATTTTGGTATAGACAGGGCTGATACCCACTTATCAAGTGAAAATTCTAGCCCAGATTCTGCCTGACCCCCTCGTTGGACCGATTTGATCAAACCAAATTGAGGCTAGAATTACCCAATGTCAAAGTACATCTTTTAGCCTTTTACTTCCCCTCAGTAATGGTCAGACATGATTTCATGTATTGACCATATCAATCAGCCAGAACGTAAGATACAATTTAATAACCTAAAAATTGAAACTTAGAATCACCAAAATTGACCCAACCTTTTTCAACTTTTACGTTTTTTATTTCTCTCTTTTTTTTTTTTCCCCTTTTTTTTTTTTCTAAACTAACACTTTGTCCTTCGGATAACCTAACAGGCATTGGCAAATCATTGAGAAACTGAAGAATGCGTGTTGCACGACAAATGCATATTAAATCACGGAGCCGAATATAATCTAATTAAGTTGCACGTACCGGCAAATTTTATAATTTTAAAATTGATTTTATATATTGTTACTTAATTTTGAGTATAAAATAGTGATCCTCTCTAATATCAAGATTCTGCCTCCGCGGCTGCGTATGTGATCGTATATGTATGCATTGCAGTACAATTTTATGGGGAAATTCTTGCATGCACCGGGTGTGGATCCCGGTGCATGCACCCACAATTAAACAAATGCAAAAAAATTAAATAAAAGATAAAAAAAAATTCAAAAATAAAAAATATATATATTTTTTATATTTTTTATTAGGGGGGTGCGTACCGGTCCCACACCCGGTGCATGCAAGAATTTTCCATTTTTATGTGCTTACGAAAAGGCAATGCATGGAGACCCACTGCCTTGTTGCCCAAAACAACATGCTCTAAATTTTTTTACTTGTCCTCCACAATAATAAAAATTAATAATTTTTGTACACTTATTGTGTGCGCAATTAAAAAGTTACTAGTACTCAAATATATTTATATTAATATAAATATAAATATATATATATATATAATAATAATTTTTAATATGACTATTAAATTATGATAAATAAAAAATTTTAAAAAATATTATAATAAATAAAAAATTAAAAAATCGGATAATTCCTCAAAAATCCCCAAGTGTAAACTGAATTTCCTTTTCACTCCCCAATTTTGAAAAAGTTCCTGTTCACTCCCCAATTGAAAAACAAAATTCCTTTTCACTCCCCAAGGTTGTATAATAATTCAGGAGTTGCGTACATTTTTTAGGGAATTGCGTATAAAAATCCCGGAATCTCGTATATACGATATTTTGAGATTTTTATACGTAATTCCCTAAAAAATGTACGCAATTCTTAAAGACAATGTACGAACATGTACTGTTTGTGGGGACCTAAAAGGAATTTTGTTTTTCAATTGGGGATTGAATGGGAACTTTTTCAAAACTGGGGACCTAAAAGGAATTTTTTCAACTTTTTGGTACTATTCAAAGATTTTCCAAAAATATAAAAGAAAAAGATAAAAATTATATAAAAAAGAAAAGAAAATAATTGAAGTTAGGTAAGAAAAAAGAGAAATTAATGGGAAAAAAAAGGGAATAGGACACCAGGAGCCTATAAAATGGTTACTATTTGCCTCTTTCCCTTAGTATAATAATAATGATAATAATAATGATTATTATCATTATTATTATACTAAGGGAAAGAGGCAAATAGTAACCATTTGATAATAATAATAAAAAAGAAAGAAATAATATATACATTGGAAAAAGGTTGATTATTTATTCCATATTCCCCGTGAAATGATCCATCCATCATCACATCCCGGCCCACAACTTATCTCATTATTCATCAATCTCATTTCATCCAAATCAACAAAATAAACACCCCAGTAGTATATTGTTTGATGTGAGGGAAAATTAATTTATTAATTTATTGTTTGACTCGTACTAATTATATATATACCTGGAAAACTTAAAAAATATATGAAATAATAGAATTCATATTCTTTATTCATTAGGTTCATTTTTACGTAGGATTACAACGAGTTATTTTAATGTATTTGCATCAAACAAACATAGATGATGAATCAACTTCAAGCCTATGCCGAGGGACAAAACGTAATCAAGTAATCGGAACCCGCACAAGTAAAAGTACTCGACTGATCATCATAGGCATAGCTATACGCCGAGGGGCAAGCATTCTTGAATAGCCGTGAGTAGTCCGTCGGCGGACAGGTTTCCGGCTTATTATGGTTGCCGGTGCAGCAGTACTCCTCTTTATTGAATGCCAAGCAAGCGCTCTTGCACGCCACCACCTTTCCGCCGTCCACCACCTGCAGCTCCGCCGGGCACCTACTGTTCAAGTCTGCCACGCAACCAGCATACTTACAATCCCCGGTGCCGCCAGACGGCCGCACGCCGATGCCCACATTGTATCCGTCGACAAGGCTGACGTCGTAGAAATCTTTGGGGTCCCCACCAGCACGGGCGAGGGTGAACTCCGCCAGGCTGACGGGCGTCGCGCCGCCACCCCTACATTGAGAAATGAAACCAAAATTTTAAGATATGGGGAAGCGAAATTTAGAAATATCAAAAATAAAATGGGACAAAATTTTGATTAGAGAGCAAAAATGTAAATATTTTAAAATATATATAACAATAAGAAAATTTTAAAATTTAAGGGGAGAGGCATCGCATGCCGCCGGCTCCATCCCTACCTGCATTTGAGTGTGCCGCCGCAGTCACCAGTGGCACAATGGCCATTGCCAGCACCGTCGAAGTTGCAGCCGGTTCTTGCCCAAAAGCGGCCCGACCACCCGGCCGGCGCGGAGAACTCGACGGTGGCTCCGGCCTGTAAAGAGAAGCCGCCGTCGGCGAGGGGTGGGGCGCCGTCACCGGAAAGTGTACCCGGCCAAATTGTGTCGCTACAGCTGTTTTGGAGCTTGAAGACTGTCGCCGAAACGCTTGAAAGTGTTCCTTCAATTCCAGAAAGCAAGGTTTTTTATTAACTAGCTATTTATATTTTGACGTTAAAATCTAAAATTGTTGTATTTGTCAAGTAATTGAAAACCAACAAGAAAAAGAATCAATAAAATTTTAAACTTAAAAAGAGAAAGTGAATCAATTCTTGAAATTATTATTTTTACCTACGATGAAGAGGGTGAGGAAATAGAGCTTTTGCCTCGCCATTTTCATCAATTGGGGTTATGGCCAATGTGATTGCTTGAAGTTGAAACGAGAAAGCCCCTATTTATAGAGGAGACATGTTAGTTTAGTTCGTGAAATTTGCCATTTTTATTTTTTGTTATTTTGAGTTATTTATTTTTATGAAATAGAATTGATTTGTTAATTTTGGAAAATATTAATTTCTTTATTTAAAAATAAAAAATTAAACTATGCAAGTGATTTTGCTTGTTGTATGCTAGCTTAATTTAAGAATTCGTTTGCGAACACAACTATCATTGGGGAAATTCTTCCCGGGTGTAGGATGTAAAAAAAAAATATATATAAAATATTATTTTATTTTTACATGTATTAGAGCCGGGTGTTCGGAAGAATTTTCCCTATCATTGACAATAAGAATTTTACTGTAGTACAAACTAATTCGAATTTAAATAAATAAACTATAGAAAAGAAAATATTACATTTGCTTAAATAAGAATATCCCTTTTATTAATAATTTTTAAAATAATTAAAATTAATTTCATTTTTCTCTTCTTATTCACCTATTAAATTATTCAAATTTATTAATTAAAATAATTTGAAAAAAAAATATTCTCCCATTAGTTTTTTTTAAAAAATAAAATAAGCAGAGCGCCACCTCTGGAAAAAAAAAAAAACTCTCGCATTAGGTTGTTATGAAGTAAAAATGTCCAAAATATACCCAAAAAAAAGAGTCTATTTAGTGAAGTAAAATGAACCATTGATTATAGAGAAAAAGATTTTTTCCCATCCGTACTTTGGCCGTTTTTACAATTTACCATCTCGCTTAACTTTTGTTGCAAACCGCCATCTGAACTTTACATTTTTTACAAACCGCCATCTAAACTTTTTTTTGGTGGTTTGGATGAAAATACAACTGACGTGGTGCATTTCTAAACATGCCACGTGTCAAGTTTTTTGGCCAAAACCTGTAAGAAAAGTAAAGTTCAGATGGCGGTTTGCAATGAAAGTTGGCCGACATGGTAAATTGCAAAAACGGCCAAAGTACGGATGGGAAAAAATCTTTTTCCCTTGATTATATAATTTAATTTTTTTATTGTTCATAAACCATCCTAATTACCGGTCAAAGTAAATACTCTCCGAAACCCTTAGAGCTCGTTTACTTTCACAGGAAAGGTTTTGGGCAGATAGGATAATGGAGGTTTTTTCAACGGATTAATCGAACATTATCTATTATTTACCTTTAAAGATAAATATCAGGTTTTCTTAAATTAGTCGTTTACTTTACATGTGAATAATTACTTTAAATTGTAATTTTACCAAAATAGCCGTATACTAATCTCATTTAATATATAAATTTTTTTTTTCCCTTCTTTTAACTATCATTGGTATGCATATGCTTTTTTCCTTCTTCTAAAAATTTTTAAGTATTTTTTTTCAAATAATAGTAATTGATGATGATTAATTATTATTAAACAAATTTAAAATCACATTATATTAATTGAGTGTCAATTTTTAAGTTAATTTCTATAAATAATAGTAATTAATGATGTTTATCAATTAATAAAAAATTATAGATAGTAGTAATTACCGATACTTACCTATTAATAGTAGATTATTTATTTTCCATTTTTTGATACTTAGCTATTAATTTTAAATTTTTTTGAATGTTAGGTAAACAAAATATAAAATATTCATAGTATAAACATCAATACAATCATATTAAAAAATGTAATTCTTTTATTAATATTTAAAAAAAATAATAATAACATTCAACAATAAAATAAAACATAAAAATCTAACTTATTGCGACCAAGGAAATAAAAAAAATAGAACTTATCAAACGTATCAATTATCTATACTAATAAAAAATCGAACTTATCAAACTTATCATTAATTATCTATACTAACAGAAAATCTATCTTATCAATTATCAAACTTATCAATTATCTATACTAATCAAAAATCGAACTTATTGTGAGAAAGGGAAGTTATGTTTTTTTTTTTTTAAATAAAATAATAATGGTAAAAATTTGTAAATAAATCAAAATTTTGGGCAAATAAGTAAATGATCCATGCCGATAAAAATCATGATTTCTCAAACACGACATTTTGGCATGTGAGAGAAAACTAACAAAATCTTCTCTATCCTATGGGTTGAACAGATTTTGGCACAAAAACCAACATGAAAAGTAAATGGCAGATTTTAAGATTTAATTAATTTTATCTGTCAGATTAGGTAAAAGTAAACGAACTCTTAAATTTTTAAAAAAAACTTATCACTAATCTATCTTATTGTTATTACTTATTAGTTAAAAAACAAATAAAGATTTTTAGTGTGTGAAGTGGAATTTTTTCCAAAGAAAAAGAAAGTGGATTTTAATAAAGCACTTGAACGAGTAGGTGACTAGGGATGCAAACGAGTCGAGCCGACTCACGAGCCTGGCGAGCAAGCTCGAGCCAAGTCCGAACTCAAGCCCTTTGAGTCTTGGCTCGTGGCTCGTGAGCCTATATAATTAATTAAAAAATATATATATTTAAAATTTTATATATATAAATATTTTATCAATATATAATATTTATATATATTTATTAATTTTTATACAAAATGAATAAAAAAATAATATATATATTATATATATTTATTTAATATATATTATTATAAATAAAAATATATTAAATTATTTTAAAAAACTAATTTTTTATAAAAAATGATATATTGTAGGTCGAGCATTTATTACTCTTTTGCGTTTAATCTATCCACTTGAGCGCAGTGACGGAGGCAAGAAGAGGGCATGTGGTGTTTCTACCCCCCTTAAATTTAAAATTTTTTTAATTTTTATATATATATTTATATTTATATTTTTTAATTTTTTTAATATTCTAACTTTTCATCCCCTTAATTAAAGATTTTATCCCTTCATTTTAAATGTTTTAAATTTTTACCTCCACGATATTAAATTTTCACTTCGTCCCTACTTGAGCGAGAACGTCAGGTTAGTGCGGAAAATTCTAATCGGCCCGGCTCAAGTGCATCCCAATAAATTATTTGACTAAGAAAAATTAATGAGGGAGAGAAGACTCAATTCTCAGAGAAGACTTTTGCTCTCCTGATTCTCAGAAAAGACTAGAAACAGTTTCGAAAAAAAAAAAAAAAAGAAAAGACTAGAAACCTGTGCTAAATATAAGAAGACTCTTTGCGTACTTGATACTTCTTGAATGACTTTAAAGAGAAAGATAAAACTCTTCTATTTTATTTGACTAAAAATATAACGATTTTTTTTATTAAAAAAAGAATTTCGATTACGTTGACATAATAATTCAATATAACTAATTAATAACTATTTTATTAATTAATATAATTATCCTAGCAATTATAAAATATTATCTCATAATTATTTATTTTATAAATAAATAATTTTTAACTTTATTAATTATTTATTTCATAAATAAATATTTTATGATATTATCCTTTTATCTATTTCACAAATAAATTATAAGGATAATAATCATATGATATTATTTTTATATTTATTTTATAAATAAATACTTGTGATAATAACAACATGATTATCTTTATATTTATTTCATAAAAATATTATATTATCTTTACTTGTTTCTTTCTTTCTTTTTTTGGTAAGAATTTACTTATTTATTTCATAAATAAATAAGTCTTGATATTTGAAGGTCTGAATATAAGAAACAGAGTCCAATCACTTCAGAATTTGTTTGATGTGAGGAAATCAAGTGACAATCGCCGGAAAAGGTGGGGGGTTCAACCTGCTAGGATAAACACCAAAGAAAGAGAGGTCAGATGGCCAAGCTGGGGGAACTGGGGGTGATGCCCAGTTTGGCTCTCCGACGCTCAAGTCAGATGATCTGAGAAAAGGTGAATGAATGTAAGAGTTTCAGTAATGGAATATTGCTTACAGTGGAAGAGATGAAGTCCCTTATTTATAGTTGAGGGTCGAGGGCCCTTTGGTAATTTGTCCTTTATGGTCCTGCCCTAATGTTGCCTTAACACGTGGCGTGATGAGGACAATCCTAGGAGGAATCTCCTGAAAAGTTGGCGAAAAGGTGGTGCGGGCAACAGTGGCAGGTGCGCGGGAGCGTACGGGGTGTCAGAGAGCCGTTTTGGGGGTTGGTAATGAGGGTCAGGGGCACGCTCGTGTCAACCATGAGCCTGATGGGCTTGTGGATCCAAGTGGGGATTCTTGTCCAGGCTGTACGATGAGGGGAAACTTGGCCCCTTGGTTCGCTAGCATGACAATGCTTTCACCGAGGGCGTTATTCGCTCGGAATCCATTCAAAGGGGAAATTAAGGTATCCCCGGAAGCAAGGGCGACACTCGTGCGTGAGCTACAATGAGTGACACGCGTCTAGTGCTGGGGTGCCACATGTCAAAACGTGGCGCAAGCGCGGAGGCAGCCGAGGGTGGCTTGGCTGGGACCAAATGGCCACGTGCCTATAATTGGCGGCGGCACGTGTCAAAACGTGGGCCATGTGTGTTTTGGTCCCATCATTTTTGCCCCCCAATCCTGGAGTTCTTAGTATAAGGGCTGCAGAATTCAAATCCTTCAAATATTCCGAGGGCAGCGCTCGGGAGAAGAGGTGACTTGCTGGGAAATCTTCTTCTGATTAAGCATTAAATTCTTGTCTCTTAAATGACCGCATGCGTCACTCCGCTTTTAATGCTGATGGGAGAGTGGGTGCGACTTTCCAGGAAACGATACGTGAATCTAGGAATGTGGGTGACGGTTCACAAAAGTGGGCGGTTACCTAGGCGGGAAATGATTGCCTTTTTTATTTATTATCCCAAATCTCACCAAATCCACTCCTTATAAATAGGGATCCAGAATCAAAACTTCTCTCTTTGCGTGAACATATCTCCATAGCTATTTTGCAAGAAAAACTCCAGAGCTATTTTCAATCTTCAAGCTTTCAAATCCTTAGGTAATTTCTTCTTTCACTATTCTGACTCGCTAACTCTAGAATATTAGGTTTCCTTCCCCAGAAATCTTTGTATTCTCCATACTTTCTGCCATCCCTAAAATCCGCTTGAATCCCCAAACCTTCCCACCTTTCTTTAAACTCCCAAAAACCATGTCTGGAAATCACGCTGAAGAGTTTGCCCGAGAAGTTGAGGAGATGGCTACCCAAAGTTCATCACATCCTGATTCACCCAGGGATGAGGAATTGGATGCAGCGGTCTCCGCCATGGGGGAGAGGGATCTAGGGGGTGTTGAACACCTCTTTGAGAAGATGGACTTAGTGATGGAGGCAGAGAGACAGGGAGTAACTTTGCCGTTAGCAGGGAGTGCCACTCATCCCCAACGTCATACTGTAACGGTGGCCATCTCTGCCCCCGTCCAAGAGGAAAACGAGGACGCCGGGCCCTCGGAGGAGCCGCAGGCTAAGCGTAGGAAGAGAGGCAAGAAATCTAAGAAATCTGCTGAGGGCAAGGGCGAGGGCATGCAAGCAACCGAGAGGACCCCTGATGAGACCCTAAGCACAATAACCTAGGGAGAAATAGTGTCTATGATGGCCCTAATATACTGGGACGATCGATTCCGTTGGAAGATCCCTGCTCCGCACGAGCGGGCTAACAACCCACCTCCGGGAGAGATGGCAGTTTACAAGGACTCCGTGACGTTTGGGGGTCTAAGATTTCTTATTCCCGTTCCTATAGCTAACATCCTTAACAACCTCAACCTGAGCCCTTCCCAAATTGTACCCAACGGTCTAGCCCTCATACACACCTTTGTAATACTCATGACGTCTACTAGACACCAGCCTTCAATCAATAATTTTAACCCCTTATTCCAGGTTGTATGCTCGTCCCGCTCATCCCTGAGGGCAGGTTTTTATTACATCCCAGCAAAATCTAGCTTGAAATTGATTAACTCTCCCTCGTCAACCTAAGGAGTGGAGTGGAAAGAAAAGTTCTTTTTTGTGAGGGCTCCGGAAGATGATGATTTTGGGGTCCCACGAGAGTGAATTTCGCATGGGGAGGGACCCCTCGTGAGGCACCGTTTGGACCACACTTTTCCCGAGAATTGGCCTCTGGACCTAGCCGCCGCAATGAGGGATGAGGGTTGGCTGATACAAGCCAAAGATTTAATAGATGATGCAGAGGACATGTTCCTTAGTGGGCTTACGAATGACCCTGAGTTTCTCAGAAACCCTCCCGCTCGAAATCTGGAGAGAGACAGTTAGCTTCTAGGGAACTAACTTTAGATAGGGTTGCTAACTGCTATACTTGTATCCTGGTTTTTCCAGGTAAACTTAATCCTCGTTTATTTCCTTTTCAGGTGTAAATATCATAATGGCGAGGAGAGGTGTAGGCGGAATGAGGAACGTCACCAACTTCATCAATGCTCGCAACCAGTAGCAACAACAACAACAACAACAACAACCACCCCGAGGCCGAGGGGCTGGTCGAGGGGATGGCCGATGAGACGGCTGAGGGGGTCATCAGGGGGCAAGCAGTAGCACTAGCGCCCAACCCCAAGGCCGAGGGGTGAATCGCGAGGCCAACAATGAGACGCGGATCGTTACCAGGCCTGTGGATACAACCCACCCAAGGGGAGCCACCCCTCCTGCCAATAACCAAAACCGACCACGCTCGAGCATGGTAATCAGAAAGCCCCAAAGGGGTGTCACCCAAGTTTCCAGAAAGAGGAAGCGGATACCCGACAGTATTCCCATATTGGGCAAGGGCAAGCAGGTTGTCGAGGGCACCCGAGGAGATGGTGACACTTTTTCCTCTGAGAAGGAACATCTGTGGAGTTTCGAGCGGATGGGGGATAGGCACTTTGAACGTGCCCCTGAGGAAAGCCCTACTTTATTGAGCGAGCGCACACCCTCCCGCACCATCACTCAAGGACTCTATGAGAGGGTCCAATTTTCTGGGGATCATCGAGCACTGTTTTCCCAAAGTTCTGAGAGAGTGGCAGGAGATCTCATCCACGCTCTTATCTCCGTAAGTCCCTTCTATTCAGTTTTCTTCCTTCACATGTTTTCTTCCATAAAATGCTTAAGTATAGAAATTTTCTTTTCTTTCTGAAAACGCAGCAAGTGCTTCTGAGGGCCAAAAACCTCCAAATCCGCGCGACTGTGTGTTCCGAGCGCAAGGCCAAATACAAAAAGATGGCGCGCGCGAATGATCCCACTCAGATTCAAGAGGAACTGGAAGTTGAGAAGGCCAAGTTTCTCTCTCTCCAAACCGGACATGCCAAGGTGCAGGAGGAGCTGAAGAAGTTGCAGGAAGATTTCAAGAAATCAGAGGACGCTTGGAAGAAGCTCCGCTCGGATTATACTAAGCTCACTGACAACAATAAGAAGTTGATGGTGTTGGGAATAGTGCCCTGAAAATTCAATTTGTTGAATTAATTAAACTGAATTTACAACAAGTTATGAGTATTTCACATATTGACAATTAATTGTGTGTGATGGTATTCTTATATGAAATGTGTTTCATAGGAAAAGACTTTGAATACCGAAATCACGTATCATTAAAGTTCTAGTCGGTACGATAAGAATATGTTCTTATCAAGACTGTAACGTGGTTATATAAGATGATTAGTCTTTTGTCATGGGGAATGGTGATTCCAATTATAACATGTTGATGATTTTCAATAGGATTGAAAACATCGAACTGGACCACTGAGATTATTCATTTTATAATGCTATCTAAAATGAGTAAAATCTCAGGAAGCATTGTACTCTTAATCCTAATAATATTTCGGCTTTAGGCATGTAATGTTAGTCACTGTAATATACTCGAAGTGAGGTCTCGGTAACGAGTGACCAAAATACTTTGTACGTTCGGTGACAACATGAAATGTGCTAAAGATTTATATTGATCGAGGAATTTGTGGCCTTGCTGGAAGGTAAAAGATATCCCTGAAATAGATTTGCAAAAGTTCGAATGAAGACTTTGGCCAAAGCACTTCGCGTGATACGTTACCGAAGTTGTATGTTGAATGTGTTTCACATACAGAGAATTTGAACTTAAGGCGAATCAATAAATTTCAAATTAGAGATGAAAAATAAATGATAGTAGTTGCAATTTATTTTTCATGGATATCTACATGGAGGAGTGAAATGCGAACTTATTCTAGATCGATAAAATTCGTGAATAATTTAATTAATTTTAGAGTGCAACAATATTTATTTAGTGGAATTAAATATTGTTAAACGGTAATTAATTGCTATCATGAGATGATAATATATTAATCCGTTTGGAGCTAAAATTAATTGGTCCTGCAGGTTCCCCTGCAAGCCCAATTGAAAACCCGAAGAGAAAATATTAAAAGGAAAAAGAGAAATGAATTTCAAAGTGTTTGAAAATAGCTAAGGGATTTATTTTAAGAAAATAAATCAAAGTTCCAAAGAGTTGGAAATGCCCGAAATTTTATTTTGGAGAAAATAACATTTAAAAAAAAATTCAAAAAAAAAATGACGTGGCATCGGGATGACGTGGCAAGCCACGTCAGTGGGTTGGGCCTCAATTGGTGCTGACGCAGCGCCGCGTGGCCCCAAGTGGACGGCATGGATCGCGCCGCGTCAGCACAGATCAAAGGCCAGATCTGATCCGGTAATGGGCTGGTCAACAGGGTTAACTGGCCGGGCTATTGGATAGGGTCGGCCAGGCCGGGTCCAGTTCGGACCGACCCGGCCACGTGTCAAAATCTGGTAGCCTTTGCTTGTGCGAACACGCGCCAACCACCTGGCACCATTCCGGTCGCGCGTGGCAGCGCGTGAGGCCACGTGCCGGCTCGTGGTTGGTGGCGTTGGATCCGCGGCGACGTGCTCTTCAACGTGGTGCAATTTGATTGGCCGTCCGAGACACGGTTTGTACGCAGAATGGTAAAATGACTCTTTTGCCCTTCAATTTATCCCTAAAAAGACCATAATACCCTCATATCTTTACCTATAAATAGGTGATGCCCAAGCCTCATTTCTCACATATTTTTCGAGCCATTTTTCGGTTGATTGAGAGCTTCCATCTCTCAATTTAATTAATCCTTAATTAAGGGATTAATTAATAGATAATTAGGTGATTTATATATTAAATATATAAATCACCTAATTATTAGGGAATTTTCTAGTCTAGAAAAATGAATTTTTTCTAGAAAATATTTTCTCGAGTATTTAGGGAAATACTCATGGAGCTAGGGGTGGGCGTTTCGGATCGGATATTCGATACCCGATCGGTTCGGGTTTTTTGGTAAATTTCGGATATCGGGTCGGGTACCCGATACCCGACATAAAATATCGGTTCGGGTTCGGGTAGTATTTTACTACCCGAAATATCCGATCGGGTACCCGAACTACCCGACTTTTTAAAAAATTAAAAAAAAAAAAAATAATAAAAATAAATAAATAAATATATATATATATATATATATATATATATATATATATAATACATATATGATATATGCATTTCCACATTTTCAATCACAGGTTTTTAAGCAAATTGTTACACGTTTTCTTTTTATTTTAAGTTACAAAATTAAAAACTTAAAATCTAAAACTAAAACACTCTATGAGTCTGTAATTTTGTATCGCAATTCCTAAAATGCTAACAAATCCCTTTCTGACCCAAATTCTCTGTCACGCATACATACCTCTTCGTCTCTCTCGTTGAGCTCTCATCGCCATCGCCGACCGTTGCCGCCGACCACCGTCTCAACCCCCACATCTCGCTCTTTTCTTGCCATATAGCCACCGCCGCCGTCTCAACCCTGAACCCCTCACATCTCGAGGTAAGGAATTAGGGTTCTCCACATCTTTATTCTCTTCTCTTTCTTTTTTCTTCTCGACGCCACCACCGCATCTCCGGTTGTTACCACCGCCACCACCCTCACACCGCTGATCTGAAACCTCTGCCCCAAATAAGATTTTCTCTCTCTCTTTCTCAGACTTGCACTGGGATTTTGACGAAAAAGAAGAAAGGGAGAAAGCATAAAGGTAATGAATACGTAAGAGAAAAAAATTAAGAAAAAAGAGACAAAAAATCGGGTATCCGAAATCCGATCCGATCGGACACCTGATTCGGATTCAGATAGCAAAAAATGCTACCCGAAATTTCGGGTACCCGACCCGAAATACCCGAACCTGCAAAAACCGACCCGACGCCCACCCCTACATGGAGCCCACACTCCGAGGGTCGAGTCGGGGATATTGCGGGGAAGCTCTGCCGATCTCACAAAAGGGAAAGGAGTTAGAAAAATGTCGTTAGATAGCCATGTTTGCAGTACGGTAATATTTTACAGTTATATTATTTTAAGCATGATAAATTATATGCTCTTAAGTGTTAATTGCATGTTAGACATTTATCTGCTTAAGTGATTTAAAATTTGTTATCAATTACACGTATATACTTGAGTAGATCCGGCTAGGCTTCCGCTATTGTATTAAAATGTTTTAGAAATATTTTAATACTTGTATTATAAACAAAATTTTAAAATGTGGTCCCGGACTGCTACTGTTCTGGGCCCACCTCCCAGCAGATGGATGATCGGAACGGGTGGGTCTCCAAGTCCAACGAAGCCAAGAAGAAGTATGCGGACGCGGTCAGACAATTCCCCGAGCAAATCGAGAAGGTGAACAAGGAGGCAATCATTAAGTTCTGACATTCCAAAGCCTTTGGTTTTGTCGTCTCGCTCCACTGTTACGATGAGGTTCAAAATGCTTTAACTTGGCTATTGAGCAGCTCATCCACTTGGGCCTAGCGAACGCTTCCACTTGTGGACGCTTGGACATGGGGCTCCAATTCGATGAGCGTGTTAGGAATAGTGCCCTAGAAAGCCGATTGTATATCCGCTTTGTACTTTTCCTTATTGTAATCACAGACAATCTTTGAATAAAATAACGAATTGAGGCAACACTTCTTTATATGCTCTTGTTTGGTATGCGTTTACTTTAGCTGTGCACCCCCTAATCCTGATTACTTTAGGACTCTACCATTTAGGTGAAATGGTTCATGAAACGAGCCCTATATCACATAAGTCATGATTAGTAAAATACTCCAAGCTGATGAGTCCTACAGATAGTGGGAGTGTCAACCTGACTCCTTGAAGGCTTGCTTGTGGGATCACACCCTTAAGAAGAACCACCTTGTTTCATGGAGGTGCAAAGTTTATAGTTGGTACGCGCATGATACATGAGGGTGCTTACTTCCATAAGTAAGTTCAATGAGGTACCCCGTGTGAGAAGATTCCTAAATGGGAAAGGAAGTTTCTATTTCAGGAAATGGAAACTTCCAGATTAGGAAATATCTCATGAGTCATTGATGTGATTAATTGATCCTTAGACTTGAGGTTCCATGTCACTTTATGAGTTAACTCTGTAGTCTTAGGTATAAGCTTTAAAGGGTGTCGCCTTAGACAACTGATTCAAGGCTTATGCTGGGGCTGCACAATTGATTCATGGAAGTGAATGAGAATCAAGAAAGGACCTACACTTGCATTTGCAAGGTGATCTCTTATTGTGTAAGTCATTCATATGCCATATGGTGTCCTTGGCCAAGGCAATAGATCAAGACATCAAGAAAAGGGTTTCTTGGATTGAGATCAAATGGATATGAAATGCACTTAGCTTTAAGACCAGATTATTAGGGTTCTGATTATTCCCTTACCCTAGATCTTGGTTGAGAGATAGTAAGGAAGAGGATTGTATCTCACATGAATCAATGGCTTAATGGTTCTGTCGAATTGAGACATTCCAATTCAGCTAGGGGTTAAACACCTGTTTTGCTAGACTATGGTCGTTTAATCCGTGGACTGATTAATTAATTAGTGAATTAATTAATTAGGGTCACTACTAATTGAATTGAGAACCTAGAGGGTCACACACAACAACTTGGTTACATGAATTAAGGCTTTAAAATGATTAAACGAGTTGATCATACCAAGGGGGTTCCACACGTGTGAAACACACATGTGGTTCACGTGATTGGCACGTATCCTTGGGGACACGTGTGTCACACGTGTATATTGTTTATGTATTAAATAATTAATGTGTTAATTATTTAATAGACTTTGGTTTAATTTTTGAATTAAAATGAAAGTCTTATTTTGGAGAAATTAATCTATTTAATTAATTGTGAATTAATTAGAAAAATAAGTTATTTATTTATTAATAAATAAAGTATAATATTATCCAAAAGGGTTTTTGATATTTTAGCTCTCTTAAAAGTTGATTTGAATTAGAATTCAAAATCAAGGTTTGGAATTACTTGATGATCAAGTAATAAGAGAGAGGGACCAAATCCTTAGTCCAAAAGGACTAGGTTTGGCCGCCCTTCTCTAGCTATATATAGGGGAGCTCGAGCTCCCCTTAGGGATTGATCGATTCTTCTTGGTTCATGTGTTGAACACCATCCTTTCTCCAAGATCACATAAACCCTAGGTTAAGCCTAAACACTAACTAGAGAACTGGCATCCTTACTAGTTAGATTGTTGTCAAGTTGGTGGACTTTCTCTAGAGAGCTTCAAGTTAGAAGTTTTTAAAGATTCGAGCTTTACCAAGGAGAGGGGATCAAGCCGCGAGAAGAGCGTTCTTGGGTGGCTTGAAACGCTTCAAGAAAGATTATTGAAAAGTAAGTTTCTTTACCTTAAGAATTTGAATTCATGATTGCGAGATTCGATCCTTTTGTTGGAAAATTTTAAAATTTCCGCTACTTTCTGATTCCGTTTTTCCAACAGAGCACTGCGGGAGTTCGGGTGATACGTTGCATATTCCTTTATTTTTGAATCTTAGAATTCCTATGTTTTACCCCACTATTTGATTTAATTTTGGATAATTGTCTAATATTCTATATTTTCTGTAGGATATATCATTGGAAGAATTTGAAGGAGATTTTGTAACAAAGGGCTGTCACGCAGGCCCACTTCTTGGACAAAATTGGAGAACAAATATGTTTACGGCCCATTGACTTAAATAATTAAATAGGGATGTCACTTGGTGCTTATTGGGAATGTCCGTGCTACCTTATGAAGGAGGCCCAAATTCTTGTTAATAAATCAAATGGAGAGTCCAGCTCCTAGCCTACTTTTTGGGAATTAATTTTGGAGAACAAGTATGGGAGCAGCACGTTTTCTATGGTCATTAAAAGCCCCACTTGATGACGAGAATGTGGCAGCCATATGTGGGAGAAAAGGTGGAAGTTACTTTGAGATATTATGACTCCAATTTTGCTATTAAAGGGTGATTAATGGCCTTAGTGGACATGAAGGTTAAATGGTGCCAATTATGGGAGTTAGTGGCAGTAATGATTTGTGGTCATGGCCTTGTACGTGGGAAGAGGTGGAAGAGAATTTCAGCCCCTTTACACTTTATAAGACACGCAGGCGGGAAGAGATTTAGGGGGCATCACTAGTTCATTTCCTCTTTTCTTAGCTTAGTTGAATATTATGTTTTCCATTTCATATTTGTCTTTAAATTTCGTCATGAGTAGCTAAGTTATCTTTTAGTTGGGATTTTCCAAGCATGTGTTAGATTGTGTGAGACAATTTGTTTGGCGTTGATTAATTCAAGTTATCCGTTTTATTTCCGATTTCATGCCATTGGGTTTTGCCATATTCTTTGATTTTGGCGCCGAATCTTAGAGTTAGCAATTCACATACAGCTAGTTAATTCGTTTGGTGGAGTCTAGCCGGACAATTAACGAAGTAGCAATCAACACTAGGTTGTTAAGTTCGGCTGATTTTGTGTTGTGGAATATTACAGTCTAATTAGGCGAAGTAGGAGTTTCTACTTAGTCGGTTAGGGTTAGTGTTTCTTTAGTTCATAAAGCAATTAGTTAATTGAATCTTTGAAGGAGTTTCTGAAAAGGTTATTAGCTAATTAGGGAATAGTCTTTAGGAGTTTCTTCAGATTATTCTAAAAATACGAAGAAACGAGGGAGCCTAAGGTAACTGGTAACTATAGCTAGCCTAACGAGGAGTTAATCACCCTGTCCGTGATCATAGTCTGATGCATGCGTAGGAAAGTCCCGGCTATTTGTTATCTACTGAATTAATTTAAGTATCAGCTGAGTTTAGTTGTTAATTATTTTTTCATTTAGTCTCGTTTTGTTCGTTGCATTAGTAGTTAGTCATATATCTCAACCCCCCCTATTTTAATTGTTTCCTTGGTATATAAAAAGTTATAAATTCATCCAATCCTCGTGGTTCGACACCCGTTACCGCTGTTTTACAATTCATTTGTGTGCAAGATTCGGGACTTTATTATTGGTGGTTTCGACACCCATCAATTTTTGGCGCCGTTGCCGGGGATTGGTAACTAATTTTGTTTCTTTTTCTTATGCTTAGGAACCTTCGTGAGCAAGCAACAGTTGGCGAAAGTTCAGAATTGTTTGAAGCTGAAAACTGATACTAATTCTGAGCAGGAGTTTGCAGTTGCACAGCTTACTGACAAGAAGCCTGACAGTGATCACGGACAGGATATGGCTCAGAACAGAACACTTCGGGAGCTTGCCCGACCTACTGAGGCACAACATCCACTCTGCATAACTTTTCCAGAACTGCAAGAAGGCTTCGAACTGAAGTCGGGACTCATCCATTTGTTGCCAACTTTCCGACGGTTGGAGAATGAGGACCCGAACAAGCATCTTAAGGAATTTCACCTTGTGTGCACGTCCATGAAGCCACACAATGTGACGGAGGATCAAATCAAGTTAAGGGCTTTTCCCTTTTCATTGCAAGATGCGGCTAAAGAGTGGCTATATTACTTACCTTCGGGTACGGTTACAACTTGGGCGGACATGTCAAGACAATTCCTTGAGAGATACTTTCCGGCTTCTCATGCTACAAACATTAGGCGAGAAATTTGTGGCGTGAAGCAAAGGGATTCCGAGAGCCTCTACGAATATTGGGAAAGGTTCAAGAGGTTACTAGCAAGTTGCCCTCAACATGGAATTTCGGATCAATTGGTCATTCAATACTTCTATGAAGGACTAACTCCGATGGAACGTAGAATGATGGATGCCGCGAGTGGTGGAGCAATTGTTAGCAAGACACCAACCGAAGCTAGAGAGCTCATATCGACCATGGCTGCAAATTCTCAACAATTTGAAGCTCAACAGGACACCCCCCGAAGGGTAAATGAGGTAAATACTAATTCACTTGATAAAATTAAGTCTTTGCTAACAACCTTGGTGCAGAAAATGAATGTAGGTCCTACTCCACCGGCAAGAGTTTGTGGCATTTGCACTAGCCCCGCTCACTTCACTGATGCATGCCTAACTCTACACGAAGAGACACCTTGGAATGTGAATACCATTGGATACCAACAAATGCAGTTTGACCCCTATTCAAACACCCACAACCTTGGATGGTGAAGTTACCCAAGCCACAGCTATGCAAACAACCAACCGATCAATCAGAACTTCCATCCGATACCACCACCACAACAACCTTTAGGCTCAGGTACATCTCTTAGTGATATTGTCCATATGCTAGCTACTAACACAGAGAAATTTCAACAGGACGCTGCGATGAGATTTCAGAAGGTGGAAGAGAGTATAAAGAGTTTGGAGATTCATGTGGGACAAATTGCATCATCGGTCAGCAAAGTGGAGACCCAAGGCAAGCTACTATCGCAAAAGCTCGACTTAAGGCATAACGTGAGTGCGATTATGGTGCAAAACGGAAAGGAATTACAACCTCCAGTCGACAGGTATCCCAAACATGACCAGGAACAGGGCCCAAATGCAGAAACTGAGAGGAAGGCTGAGAAGGATCCTGCCAGAGATCACAGACAGAATGCCAGTCCAGCTGAAGTCTATCAGAAGCCTCAGCCACTGGTAGTTCCACCACCATTCCCTGAAAGGTTCGTTCAGAGAAAGAAGGACAAAGAAAATAAGAACATCTTGGCTCCTTTTGAAAAAGTTGAAGTGAATGTTCCACTCCTTGAGGCCATTAAACAGGTTCCACACTACGCAAAATTTCTTAAGGAATTGTGCACCAACAAGCGTAAGTTGACAGGTAATGAGAAGGTGAGTGTAGGTGAGAATGTTTCAGCAGTTTTACAAAGAAAATTACCTCCTAAGTGTCACGACAAAGGTATGTTTTCCATCCCATGCAAGATTGGACATATTGGTATTGGTAAAGCTATGTGTGATTTAGGATCTTCTATCAATGTGATGCCTTTATCTATCTATAATTCTTTGGGTCTTGGTCCATTAGCTAGTACCGGAGTTATTATTCAATTAGCTGATAGATCAATTGTCTATCCTGAAGGTGTCTTAGAAGATGTTTTGGTACAAGTTAATGAATTGATTTTTCCTGCTGATTTCTTTGTAATTGACATGGAAAACAATTATTCATCCGAGTCCTCTGATATCTTATTTGGTAGACCTTTCCTTAGTATAGCTAAGGCAAAGATAGATGTGCATAGCGGTTCATTAACCTTAGAGTTTGATAGTGAAGTAGTGAAATTCAATGTTTATGATTCCACTAAGCATGTTGATGATGTATCTAGAGTTTATAGTGTTGATGTCATTGAGAATTTGACTCATGAGGATCTTGGTTTAAATAATAACATTGAGTTGAATTCTACTATTTGTCATGACATATCTGTTGATGTTAATCTTGATAAAGTTCATACTTTCGAGGGCATTAAGACTACAAGTTCAAAATTTGAACCTATTGAGCTATCTCGGTCTGAAACTAAACTATTACCTTCCATTTTGCAGGCTCCAACTCTGGAACTCGACAAGCTACCTGAGCTTTTGAACTGCGCGTATCTGGGAGACAAAGAGCCACTGCCAGTGATCATAGCTAGAACGCTTGACAGTCTGGAAGAGGAAAAACTGGTCGAAGTACTTCAAAAATGCAGTAAGGCAGTTGAATGGACCATCACACATGCCAAGGGACTGATGCCTTTGGGGAACATGCATGATATTGTTTTGGAACGAGGATCCAAGTCCTGTAGAGCAACCCAAAGAAGGCTAGACCCACCTATAATGGAGACGGTGAAAATGGAGATCCTTAAACCCCCTGATCAAATGATTGAAAATTTGTATAGTGAGGTGAAGGGACGTCGACTCAAGCCGTTTTATGAAGGAATTGCACCGCACATTGTTGAACGTATTACTCAAGAGGATGCTCCTCTAGGGGCTGGAGTGTGAAAACAAAAACTCGTCGAGTCCATGACGTTAAACAAGGGCGCTATATGGGAGGCAACCCATATTTCTTTTCCCTTGCTTTAGTTTCTTTTGTTTTTCGTTTTCTTTCTTTGCTCGTTTTCCTTGCCCGTTGTAATGTCTTCTACTCGCGTGTTTTCAGGAGAATGTGAAGCTGACATCTTTGGATAAGTGTGGGGGAGTGTTCCAGGTTGCTTGATTTTCGAATTTTGGTGATGCAAAAGACTGGTGAATTTGGTTTAGAGCTACTGTGAGGAAACCTGTCTGAGGTCACGGACAGCATACTGAACCCGTTTTTCCCACACGGAACCCAAACTCATAAACTGATCCACCGCCTGCGCACCACCTGCACAAAAGCGCCGCCGCGCTTCCACCACCGTCTCAGAAGCCGCACCACCAGCTCCGCCTCGTCTTCACCACCATCCACGCCATCCCTTTCCATTCCTCCACCTCCAGTTCGAAAATAATCAAGGCCAACGAATAGTCAGACAACATTGAAAAAATGGTCAGATGCTACTGACAGGAAGGCTACCGTGATCACAGTCACGATTCTTCTTGTCTGACTCTCGACTCACACCCCCCGGGTTCAGGGAAGTCCTCGGTTTTTCATTTCTGCTCTACTTTATGTTGAGGACAACATGCTTTAAGTGTGGGGGGGTACTAGGGATGAATGGAGGTCCATTTTTGCATGTTTTTGGGATAATTTTCGCGGGTGTTAGGAGCTGATCATTTTGATACTATGCTGCTGTTGATAAATCTGCTATTATACTATGTTTTTGGACAAGTTTTTGCATGATAAGTTGTTTTTGTGGCTGTGCTAGTTCATTTCTAGGGCTGGTTGAAGATTTACAAATTTGTATAACATGGAATTTAGGGTGCTATCCTCTCTAATGAACTTCTTACAGCTCCTTGCTTGTGATGGAATTTAATTTTGAAAGGAAACTGAATCTGAGACCATTGATTGTTTACAACTTGCATGATTTAGAGTACGGTTTGTTTGACACTTGACATAGTAGGAATTATGTGAGCTTGAGCATAAATAATTAAACTAAATATTGTGTGTGCTAAATTGGAACCATGCTACGAGTGAATCTTGTCTAAAGTGATTAGTTGATTTAATATCTTTTAAATTTTTGCAAGTATGTTGAGAAACGGTAGGTTGGTATTGAGCTAAGTTAAGTTTGACTTGATGAACATTTAGTGTGAGGGGGAGCTTGCGAGGGGCCAACTAGAGAAAGGTTGGTCAGTAGAACTCGCGCGACTACTCCTCTGGCCTTGGAAGAATTCCAAATCATTAAAGTGCCATGAGTAGGGCCGAATGCCGGCTGCTCTCGAAATTGTTTTCCCACACATAAAGGGACAAACAACTGGAGTTCGTCCTGCTTTGCGAAAAACTCATAAAAGAAACGAAAAAAAAAAAAAAAAAAGAGAAAAAAGTTGTTGAAAGAAGAAAAAAAAAAGAACAACGATGGACAAAAAAAAAAAAGGGAGAGATATATTGAAAAAGGAAGTATTTGTTTTAAAAGCTCTCTAGGTTTTATAGGTTGCTTATCTAGAAGAACGAAACTTAGCTCCTCACTTATCTTTGGTATTCTTTAACATATGCGCAAAATTGGTTGATATTCGATTAAATTAACTACTTTATACTTATTTCCCTTGTTTGCATTGGATTAATGGAATCAAACTAATCATGCATGATTATAATTGGAATTCAAGCTCATTTATTCTTGCTTTGGAAGGTTGATTTCAAACTTGGCTTGGTTGATTGCATTTTTGTACATAGTCTTTGGTGACGGCGAAAGTTTCCTAGTTTACACAACGGGCTGCTGTAGTTGGAATTTAGAGTGTGATAACAACCTTGATTATATGTTATGCTTGGGGACAAGCATTGCCTAAGTGTGGGGGGATTTGATACGTTGCATATTCCTTTATTTTTGAATCTTAGAATTCCTATGTTTTACCCCACTATTTGATTTAATTTTGGATAATTGTCTAATATTCTATATTTTCTGTAGGATATATCATTGGAAGAATTTGAAGGAGATTTTGTAACAAAAGGGCTGTCACGCAGGCCCACTTCTTGGACCAAATTGGAGAACAAATATGTTTACGGCCCATTGACTTAAATAATTAAATAGGGATGTCACTTGGTGCTTATTGGGAATGTCCGTGCTACCTTATGAAGGAGGCCCAAATTCTTGTTAATAAATCAAATGGAGAGTCCAGCTCCTAGCCTACTTTTTGGGAATTAATTTTGGAGAACAAGTATGGGAGCAGCACGTTTTCTATGGTCATTAAAAGCCCCACTTGATGACGAGAATGTGTCAGCCATATGTGGGAGAAAAGGTGGAAGTTACTTTGAGATATTATGACTCCAATTTTGCTATTAAAGGGTGATTAATGGCCTTAGTGGACATGAAGGTTAAATGGTGCCAATTATGGGAGTTAGTGGCAGTAATGATTTGTGGTCATGGCCTTGTACGTGGGAAGAGGTGGAAGAGAATTTCAGCCCCTTTACACTTTATAAGACACGCAGGCGGGAAGAGATTTAGGGGGCATCACTAGTTCATTTCCTCTTTTCTTAGCTTAGTTGAATATTATGTTTTCCATTTCATATTTGTCTTTAAATTTCGTCATGAGTAGCTAAGTTATCTTTTAGTTGGGATTTTCCAAGCATGTGTTAGATTGTGTGAGATAATTTGTTTGGGGTTGATTAATTCAAGTTATCCGTTTTATTTCCGATTTCATGCCATTGGGTTTTGCCATATTCTTTGATTTTGGCGCCGAATCTTAGAGTTAGCAATTCACATACAGCTAGTTAATTCGTTTGGTGGAGTCTAGCCGGGCAATTAACGAAGTAGCAATCAACACTAGGTTGTTAAGTTCGGCTGATTTTGTGTTGTGGAATATTACAGTCTAATTAGGCAAAGTAGGAGTTTCTACTTAGTCGGTTAGGGTTAGTGTTTCTTTAGTTCATAAAGCAATTAGTTAATTGAATCTTTGAAGGAGTTTCTGAAAAGGTTATTAGCTAATTAGGGAGTAGTCTTTAGGAGTTTCTTCAGATTATTCTAAAAATACGAAGAAACGAGGGAGCCTAAGGTAACTGGTAACTATAGCTAGCCTAACGAGGAGTTAATCACCCTGTCCGTGATCATAGTCTGATGCATGCGTAGGAAAGTCCCAGCTATTTGTTATCTACTGAATTAATTTAAGTATCAGCTGAGTTTAGTTGTTAATTATTTTTTCATTTAGTCTCGTTTTGTTCGTTGCATTAGTAGTTAGTCATATATCTCAACCCCCCCCCCCTATTTTAATTGTTTCCTTGGTATATAAAAAGTTATAAATTCATCCAATCCTCGTGGTTCGACACCCGTTACCGCTATTTTACAATTCATTTGTGTGCAAGATTCGGGACTTTATTATTGGTGGTTTCGACACCCATCATCGGGGAGGCCAATATAAGCGAGCCTGAATACAATTACCTAGTGGAACTTATTCAAGACGAATTTATGGCTGCTCGCCAGGATACAATTACCTAGTGGAACTTATTCAAGACGAATTTATGGCTGCTCGCCAGGCAGAACCGGCGCTTCGCATGGAACAAAACGAGGGGGCTAATGATACTACAATCGCCCCCGAGGGCCCTCAAGAGATTATGCCTCAAGTGGATATTCCAGCCCCGGTCAATGAGAATACTCCTGCCCCCGCCGACTGATGCGATAACTCCCATCCCTGCGGTCGAGACCACTGAGCCGTTGAGCGCCGCTGTTCCAGATGCTCAAAGCCATCAAGCCCAAGTCCCAGTCCCCCAAGCGCAGAATGAAGTGGTGGACTTAGAAGATGGCCCTGCCTCCAATGCTTGAAATGATCCTCCCATATGTATGCTATCCTTTTCCCACACCTGTAATTTCTTGTTTTTGAATGAATTCCCTGGGCCAGAGTGCCCTCGTTTTGTAATGCTAAGCGTCAGCTTTTTGCTTATTAATGAATCATCATTTTCCGTTTGTTGCAATGTTATGTCTCATGTACCTTACTTGTGCGCTTGTTTCATCATATTCTTGTTTGTAAGAATTGAGTAAAAAAGCTAAGTAAATAGGCATATGAAAACTTGTGAATTTTGCTAAGCCTTTTGATAACACGAGGGTTTTTTTTTTTCTTTTTTTTTTTTTGAATTCCATTGTTCCTGTTTACTCGAGGGCCCCGTTTTCGAGGGAGCCCTGGTCAGGAAGGTGTGGGAGCTTGTCTAAAAGTTTCTTTCCTCAAGTGTTTGGTCACAGGGGGTTTTCTTGCAAGGGAAACCTGGTCACTAAGAAATTCATCAAGGCCCGGTGAACGCAAAGGCCACGCCTCGAAAGTGTCTTAGTCAGGACTTGTGGAAACTTATCTAAAAGTTTCCCCCCAAGTGTTTTGGATACGAGGGGTTCATTCAAGAGTGACCTGGTGCTACTTTTACTGGAAAGTTTTCCCAAGTGCTGTAGTGTTCGAGCGCGAACTGGCAGCGAGATCCGGTTAGGCTCACTCTTCACCTCGTGGTCATCGCTCGTGCAATTCCCAAAGAGGGTGGACCTATAGGTGGGATCTTGCCACTTGATAGGCGTATTTCGCCCTCTAAGGACTCGCGCGCCTTGGACCTGTGTGGCAATTGCCTAGGTTTTCGAGGGGGAATCATTTAACATCCTTAAAGATATTTTATACGTAAAAATTACTTCAATAGATAGCGCTTGTAAACAAGAAATACATAGAGCCCAGAGATGTGTTTTTACAAAGTTGTAAATAATTAAATATAAAACCTTTATAGGTTGCATGCAATCCAAGGACGCGGAAGACGTTCACCCTGGAGTGTCTCGAGTGTGTATGTGTTGTTAGCTCTGATTTGTATAATTTTGTCGGGGCCTTCCCAGTTGGGGTCCAACTTGCCCACATGCTTTGAGACTTCAACCTTCTTTAAAATTAAGTCTCCTAACTGGAAAGTTCTTTATCTAACCCGCTTGTTGTATTGCCGAGTGACGGATGCTTTGTATTCATGAATACGTGCCCAGGCCTGGTCCCTTTTCACTTCCAAAAGTTCTAATTCCAATGCTCTGTTATCTTCGTTTGCCCTGGGTTCAAAATACGCTACTCGAGCGGATTCATGTGCAGCTTCTGCTGGTATCATTGCTTCTGAGCCATAGACAAGTGAGTAAGGGGTTTCACCAGTGGCCACTCGTGGGGTGGTGCGATAAGCCCATAAAGCCCCTTGTAACTCCTCGGCCCACTCGCTCTTTTTGCTCTCAAGCATGGTTTTTAGATGTTGTAAAATGATCCTGTTGGTGACCTCCGCTTGACCGTTAGCCTGAGGGTGGCCCACGGAAGTGAAGCGTTGCTCAATGCCTAACTCTGAGCACCATTCCTGGGTATCAGCTGCTACGAATTGGGATCCGTTATCCGAAATAAGCACCCTCGGAATGCCATACCTGCAAATATGTTCTTCCAAATGAAGTCCCTTACCACTCTAAAGGTGATCTTTGCGTGGCCTCAGCCTCAGTCCACTGGGAGAAGTAACCGACGGTCTGGATGACGAACTTTTTCTGTCCGACCGCCATAGGCAGGGGGCCCACAATATCAATACCCCACTGATCAAAGGGCCACGGGACGTCTATGGGGATCATTTAAGTAGCTGGAAACTGGGGAACATTAGAGTGAAACTGTCACTTAGGACATTTCTTGGAAAATGCAATGGCATCCTAGAGGACTGTTGGCCAATAGAATCCATTTCTCAGTATCTTTTTTGCAAGAATGCGCCCCCCAGAGTGATTCCCATAACTCCCTCCGTAAATGTGCTCGAGGGTCTCTTTGGCCTGCGAGGGCCTCAAACATCTCATTGTCGGGCCTTGGAAGGATTTCTTGAAGAGTCTGCCCTCGCTGTCCAGAGAGAAACGAGGGGCCTTGCTCCTGATTTTCCATGCTTCCACTTTGTCAGTGAGGTAAACTCCATCTTTAAGGAATCTGTTGATGTCATCGAGCCAACAGGGCTCGGTGGGATCAATCATAGCTACCGCTCGGACGGGCTCTTTCGTTTGTATCAATGACTCCTCCGTCCTCAGGAATGTGATGGAATGTTCACAGGACCCCTGGAGGGCGTAAGCGAATTTGGACAGGGCGTCTGCACGCTCATTTTTCGCTCGTGGGACCTGGAGTAGGTGGAATTCCCTTAACTTTCCGATTATCTCCTTTGCCTTTCCAAAGTATTGCACCATGGTGGCTTCTCGAGCCTCATACATTCCTTCAATTTGACTTGCAATCAATTGCGAATCAACATGAGCCGTGATCCTGGAAGCTCCGCTCTGAAAAACAATTCTCAACCCTTGTATGAGAGCCTCGTACTTAGCTTCATAGTTCATAACTTGGAAATCCAACCTGATTGCAAAGTCAATTTCAACTTGGTTGGGATCTTTGAGGGTTACCCCTGCTCCTCCCCCTTGAGAGGTCAAGGAGCCATCTGTGTGTAGGACCCATAGACCATCATTTTTAGGAACAGTAGGCTCTAAACCAAAGCGTTCGACCAGTAAGTCTGCAACCATCTGTGCTTGTATGGCCGTTTTTGGCTCGAAGCTTAGGTCAAACTGGCTCAGTTCAATGGCCCATTTTATCAGCCTGCCGGAGACATCTGGCTTGGATAGAACTTGTTTCAACGGTTGATCCGTAAGGACAGTGATTAAGTGCGCTTGAAAGTAAGGCCTCAACCTACTAGATGCATTGATGAGGGCGAATGCAAACTTTTCAATTTCCAGATATCTCTTCTCAGCGCCTTGTAACGTCTTACACAAGTAATAGACAGATAGATGTTTACGCTCGCGTATGGCCACCAAAACCGCGCTCGTGGCCTCAGTGGAAACAGATAAATATACGAACAAATGTTCACCCGCCATTGGCTTCGTTAGGAGTGGGGTGCTCGAGAGGTAGGTTTTCATGTCCTGTAGCACTTTTTCGCATTCATCGGTCCAAGAGAAATTCCGAGCGTTGCGCAGAATCTTGAAGAAAGGGAGATTTCTATCCGCCGAGCGGGAGATGAACCTGTTCAAGGAGATTATCTTCCCTACTAACACTTGCACTTCTCGGAGGTTGCGAGGGGATGGAATATCCAAGATGGCCTTGATCTTTTTAGGATTAGCTTCAATCCCACGCTGACTAACCATGTAGCCCAAGAATTTTCCCCCTCGTACTCTGAAAGTGCACTTGGAGGGATTTAATTTCATACCATACTGGCGTAGAATGCGGAACGTGCGCTCAAGGTCCCCCAAGTGCAAAAATTGGCGCTCACTCTTGATGATCTTGTCATCCACGTACACCTCCATTGATCCGCCAATCTCCTTCTCAAACATCCTGTTAACAAGGCGCTGGTAGGTGGCAGCTGCATTCTTGAGTCCGAAAGGCATGACTAAGAAGCAGTATACCTCCATGTGCATAACAAACGAGGTCTTGGGGCGGTCCTCGGGGGCCATGAAGATTTGGTAATACCCTTGGAAAGTGTCCATCATGCTCATTAGCTCACACCCCACAGTCAAATCCACCAGTTGATCAATCCGGGGTAAAGGGTATGGATCCTTAGGACACGCTTTATTGAGATCAGTAAAATTGTTGCACATGCGCCATTTGTTAGCGCTCTTGGGTACCAGTACCACATTGTAGAGCCATTCAGGATACAGTATGGGCTCAATATAGTGGGCTTCAAGGAGCTTGTTCACTTCCTCCTCAATCACCTTCTTTCGAAATCTGTGCACATCTCTTTTCTTTTGTTTGACTAGTTTGAAGGTGGGGTCCACGTTGAGCCTGTGGACTATGACGCTCGGGTCAATTTTGGTTAGGTCAGAGGCCTTCCAAGCAAAGACGTCAATATTTTCCCTAAGAAAGTCGATCATCAGGATCTGTTAGGGCCCTGAGAGATTGGACCCAATTTGGGTGGTTTTATCTTTGTTTCCAGGTTCCAACTCAATGGTGAGAAATTTCTCTATGGGATCGATCCGTGCCTCTGGGCGAGGGAGTTCGAGCGCCCTTTTCTTCCCTGTCAAACGGTCACTGGTCGTTTCTTGCTCACGCTCGTTCACATCTTCCTCTGAGGAGGATTCCCCTACCGCTCCAGGTGGGGTGTCTTTGGGGTTGCGTCCAGCGCTTGGATACTTTTTCTTGTTTTTCTTTTTGTTCAGTTTGGCCCTCTTCCGCACGGGGCCATCCTCATCCAGGTTGGGAAAATCCACTGACTTCTTGGTGGATCCTATCTGGAACGTCTTCTCCGTTTTGGGCTTTTTGAGGGATAAGATATAACATTCTCCCTTTGGGGTAGGGAACTTGATCTTCTGATGGTATGTTGAAATGATCGCCTTGAAATCCACAAGGGCATGACGCCCAATTATGATGTTGTAAGGGATCTCAATCTCGACTACTGCGTAGGTAACCATGAGAATCTTCCACAGTGGGGCTCGACCGAAGGAGGTGGCCAAGCGGATTTGTCCGCGAGGGATGACCTCGGAGCCTCCAAAGCCAATGAGGGTTGTTTTGAGGGGCTCGAGGGGAGTGTTTGTGACATTCATTTTTTGGATAGTCGAGTAAGGCAAAACATTAACAGAGCTTCCACAATCAACCAAAACCCTCTTTACAACATGATTATGGACGTCTAGGCTAACCACCATGGGGCAGTCAGAGGTTTCACTGACCCCATGGGGTGTTACAATGTGCTCTAGGTCCCTATCACTAAATCGAACAGCCTCATTTTTCTTAGAGCGGTGGTCGCTAGTTTCTTTGATAGCATAGACTTTCTTGGGTGCCGAGAGGCGTTGACCATAGCTCCTAACATACCGACGTTGGGAAGCATTAGAATCTCCCCCGGATGAGCCTCCAACGATCATGTTGATGACTGCGAAGGGGGTATTCTCCTATTCTGTGGCCTTTTGCTTTCCGCGGTGGCTGCTCTCGGGAGGTCCTCGTCCTCATGGGCTCCTAGAGCGCGATGGACTTCTCTTCCTCTCTCTTGACCTCTCATTACAGCGCTCGTCATAGCGCTCCAAAGCCCAGCCTCTGAATTTCACCCTTCAACTGGCGACATTCATCCATGTCATGCCCTTCTTGCTTATGGAAGGCGCTATACTTGTTCGAGTGCCTTAGAGCCTCGGTCTCTTTCATTTTTTGGGGCCTTTTGAAGAGCTTTTTATCTGAAAGAGCGTAGACTTCTGAATTGGGTCTGTTGAGGGGAATACGCTCGAATCTGCGAGGAGACGGTGGTGATTTACGACGCTCCTTGTGAGGTTCCTCTCGCCCTCGCTCGTTCTTATGGGGCCCAGAATGCCGGGGAGCATTGGACCCATACATGTCTTCGAGCGCAAAATACGGCTGGAGATCTTCCTCATTTCCATGAGAGACACAGGCCACTTCTTGATAATGGAATCCGCGAACTTCTTGCTCATATATTGTTTGTGATTGCAAGCCTTGAAGAGCATGTGGATTAAGAAATCCATCGAGGGCCTTTCCACCAAGAGTACCTCCTTGTTAAATCGAGCGAAAAAAGATCGAAGAGATTCGTGCTAGCCTTAGACCAAATTATATAAAGCTATAGGGGCGATGACAGGTGCCTTCAAGAAGTTGAAAGGGTTGAGAAAGGCGTTGGTGAGTTCAACATACGAGTGGATCGAGCGTGGCGGCAGTCGTTTCTACCACTCTTGAGCCATCCCCATAAGGGACGTAACAAAGACTTTAGCCCAGTAGTGGCTCGAGTGCTCATATAAGTGCATCAAATGCGGGAAATGATCCAGGTGTTCAGTTGGATCAGTGGTCCCATCGTAGCGGTTGATGGAAGTGGGGACGTTGCCCATTCCGGCTTGGGCCATTAGAACTTTTTCCACGAGGGGAGAACCCCTCGCGAACAGATGGTAATCGTAATTCTCATAGTTTTCATCCTGTTCCTGGTCATGAGGAACTTGCTGTTGGCGGGCATGGTGATGAGCGTCTCTGGCATTGGCTCGTTCGTCCCCAGCATGGGGGACATGAGACCGCGTTCGAGAGAGCTATCCTACCATCTCCTGCAACCCCTGCAGCTGGTCTTGCACCACTACGAGAAGGTTGGGATCATCTCCTCTTACCTTGCTCCCTCATCTGGAGGCCTGAGGACCTCGTTTTGAAGCTTGGGAGTTGGCTCCGTCGTCGATGTTGATCCTCTCCATAGGCTCTTTGCCCTTGTTAGCCTGGGGGCGTTCCTCCCCACCTCTTGTGGGGACTCCCTTTTCCTTGGCTGGCGGAGGTGGTGGTTGGGCCCTCAAGACAGCCTGTGCCGCCATGAGCGGATGTGCCTGCAATCCCTCCAAGGGAGGGGCAATCTGAGCGGCTGCCCAGAGGGAAAATACATGGAAGTAAAGTTTTTCCATGCACTCTGGGCCTCCAGGACCTCACACTGAGTGTAAATAACATGTAGTTGTTGAGGAGTCGGGGGGGTAATTCCACCCATTCAATCTCCTTTGGAACCACCACCGGTAGTTGAATCTGCCCTACGTGGTATGGCTGAATAGCGGGCATCATGACGATAGGAGTGAGCGTGTATCCTAGGGGTGGCATCATATAGGGGTGCCCTCCAGGGTTGACTTGGGTGTTAGGCCATTGGTTCTGGGGAAGATTAGGAAAAGTGGGAAGCTCAGAACCTCCAACTGCGGCAGTGGAGGGCTACTCAGGAGTGAGTCCTATCGAGGGCACTATTGGCTCTACGGGAGGAGGTGCCCCTCCAACGGGCGCCGCTCCACCGGCGACGGCGGAGGTAGGGACACTGATGTTCCCAGTAGGATGGTGGTCCTCGCCACCTCTTGCGAGTCCAGATCTCGTAGTCACCATGATGAAGATGGTGTATGTTCTTCAACTAGCAAAAAGGAAGAAAGGATTGGAAGGGGTTTCCCACAGACGGCACCACAAATGAAGGGTCTGAATATAAGAAACAAAGTCCAATCACTTTAGAATTTGTTTGATGTGAGGAAACCAAGTGACAATCATCGGAAAAGGTGGGGGGTTCAACCTGCTAGGACAAACACCAAAGAAAGAGAGGTCAGATGGCCAAGCTGGGGGAACTGGGGGTGATGCCCAGTTTGGCTCTCCGACGCTCAAGTCAGATGATCTGAGAAGAGGTGAATGAATGTAAGAGTTTCAGTAATGGAATATTGCTTACAGTGGAAGAGATGAAGTCCCTTATTTATAGTTGAGGGTCGGGGACCCTTTGGTAATTTGCCCTTTGTGGTCCTACCCTAATGCTGCCTTAACACGTGGCGTAATGATAAGAATCCTAGGAGGAATCTCCTGCAAAAGCTGGCGAAAAGGTGGTGCGGGCAACAGTGGCAGGTGCGCGGGAGCGTACGGGGCGTCAGAGAGCCGTTTTGGGGGTTGGTAATGAGGGCCAGGGGCACTCTCGTGTCAACCATGAGCTTGATGGGCTTGTGGATCCAAGTGGGGATCCTTGTTCAGGCTGTATGATGAGGGGGAACTTAGCCCCTTGGTTCTCTAGCATGACAATGCTTTCATCGAGGGCGTTATTCGCTCGGAATCCATTCAAAGGGGAAATTAAGGTATCCACGGAAGCAAGGGCGACGCTCATGCGTGAGCTACAATGAGTGACACGCGTCCAGTGCTGGGGTGCCACATGTCAAAACGTGGTGCGAGGGTGGAGGCGGCCGAGGGTGGCTTGGCTGGGTCCAAGTAGCCACGTGCCTATAAATGGCAGTGCCACGTGTAAAAATGTGGGCCCTGTGTGTTTTGGTCCCATCAATATTATCTTCTCATTTATTTTTCAAATAAGATGATAATATCCTTTATTTATTTTTCAAGTAAATAACGCTGCATAATGTCATATTTATTTTATGAATAAATAATGTCAATTTTTAACTCATAATTAATTAAGAATTAATTATTTATTGAGCTTTATAATTAATTCCTAGTTAATTAAAGTCCAAAACTAATTATACCACATAATTAATTCAAACTTAGCACATCTGCACACGCGATGTATTTGCAAAAAGAAAAATATTAAATTAAAATTTTCATATCAAATTGAGGAAAAAAAATTAAAGACAAATAAGTGATATAAATAAAAAAGAAAAGAATTTGAGAGCCCCTGAATATAGAAGAGTTTAAGCAGAAAACTATAAGAGTACGTGGCTAAAATTTATATTAAAAAATAAAGAAAAAAAAGAGTCCATGACACCAAATGGTTCTCTCGCATAGGATAGATAGTATAGATCATAATATAGATATAAAAGCAAAAAAATAAAAAGAATATAAATACATACAGATAAAAAATATAAGTCAATTTATTCCAAAAATAATCTAATAACAATGATTTTAAGTGAAATTTATCATTCCAAAATTATATAATACAAATACTTTGAGTAAGAACGACAAATATATACATATACACAAATATACATACACATATGTATGTATATCTACGGAAAGTGTAATTAATAGTAATTAAATTTTTAGATACAGTTAATAGAAAAATGAAAGAATTTCAGACAAATTAATTTATTCTTTCAATTTATTCCAAAAATAATTATATATTAAATTATTTTAAATAAACTTTGTCAACAATTATTTTCTATGTATGTCCAAATAAAAAATAATTATTATATAAATATATTAAAATTATTTTTTGTACTATATATATATTCTATAATCATTTTCAATATAATCATTAATAAATAAATGAATATATTAAAATTTTCATATTATTATTTAAGGTAATCATTGATATATAAATATACACATATGTATGTATATCTACGGATAGTGTAATTAATATTAATTAAAATTTTAAATATATTTAATAGAAAAATGAAAGAATTTCAGACAAATTAATTTATTCTTTCAATTTATTCCAAAAATAGTAATTAATAGTAATTAAATTTATAAATACATTTAATAATAATGACTTTAAGTGAAATTTATCATTCCAAAATTATATAATACAAATACTTTAATTTATAATTATTTTTAATATAATTATAATTTTATGATAAATAAATTAAATAAGGTAATATCAAATTGAGGAAAAAATTTAACACAAATAAGTGATATAAATAAAAAAGAAAAGAATTTGAAAGCCCCCTGAATATAGAAGAGTTTAAGTAGAAAACTCTAGGAGTACGTGGCTAGAATTTATGTTAGAATAAATATATTAAAATTATTTTTTGTGTTATATATATATATATTCTATAATTATTTTTAATATAATCATTAATAAATAAATAAATATATTAAAATTTTCATACTATTATTTAATTTCATACTTGATGGGTCTGATTTCAGGTGTTCAACCTCCAACACTTTGAATTTGTTTATGTGGGGAAACAGGGAATGAAAACTCAGGCGAATATCGTAGGAGGTCGTGGGTTCAAACTACTAGGACAAGCACCAAGAACAAACGGTCAAAAAGCCAAGCTGGGGGAACCGGGGGTGATACCCAGTTTGGCTCTCCGACGCTCAAGTTAGATGATGATCTGAACTAAGGAAGATGAAGATGAAGCAAAACTACAGAGCCCAAGTATCAGAGATTGCTTACAGTGGGGGAGATGAAGTCCCTTATTTATAGTTGGTTATTAACATCATGTGGTCCTGGCCCAGTGTTGCCCTAACACGTGGCATGATGAGGATGAACCTAGGAGGAATCTCCTGCAAAAGCTGGCGAAAGATTGGTGCGGGCAACAGTGGCAGGTGCGCGGATGTGTACGTAGTGTCAGAGAGCCATTTTGGGTTGGTAACGAGGGCGAGGCGTATGCTCGTATTTACCATGAGCCTTGGAGGCTCGCAAATCCGAGGGTGACCTGGGCCAGGGCTGTGAGATGAGGGAAGCTTTGTCCCCTTGTCCGTTCGTCTACAAAGAGATGTTCCTCCGAGGGGAGTGCACGCTCGTCGATTGACTTTCTTGAGGAATTGGGATACACCTGGGAAATGAGGGCGACGCTCGTCTAAGAGCGACTCACGTGGGTCCTGATTTCCACGTGTCGTACAACGCCGGCGCTACTTGTCAAAACAAGGGTCAAGCGTATTTCTACCCCATCATTTTGCCCCCCAATTCTGCAATCTTTAGTAATGAGGGCTGTAGAATTCCATTCCATTCAGACTTCCGAGGTTCACGCTCGTTAGGAGAGATTGAGTGCTGGGAAATCTCTGTCCGAATAATCAATAAATGAAGTCCTTTCACATCGACCCGCAGTCCGCTCGAGTTGCCAGACATTAAATGCTATTAAATGTTTATCCCTTCACATTGACTACTCGAAGCGTCAGGATTTAATGCTGCAGGGCACATGGGTGAGATTTTCTAGGAAATGACGCGTGATCATAGGGAGGTGGGCGACGGTTCACAAAAGTGGAGGAGTTATTAAGACGATAATGATTGCATTCTGAATTTATTGCCCAAAATCATACCAACTTCCCTCCCTATAAACAGGGGATTTCACATTTTTTTCAACGCATTCGATCTCCAGAGCATTTGAAATTCTTCAAAACTTTCAAAGCATCCTTCGGAGAACTTCAACCCACTTCCATGTTCCTCCAAGCTTTAGGAAACTTCTTGTGTCACCTTATATTCTGACTTGCTAACCTTAGATTGTTAGGTCTCCTTCTCCCGTTCCCATTTTCTGCTAATTCTTCCATCTCTGAGTCCGCCATGTCTAAGAGAATTGTAGAGGAGACTGTTAGAGAGATTGACGAGATGTCTAGCCATAGTTCTTCTTGCAACCCTACTCCTCATCATCAATCAGTGGAGGAGATGTTTGGAGATAGCAGGGATGAAGATTTAGAGGCTACAGTTTCTGCAATGGGGGAGAGAAACCCAGGCGGTGTAGAGCACATTTCTAAAGAAATGGAATCGGTAATGGAGGCGGAAAGACAGGGGGTGACATTTCTATTGACAGAAAGTGCTACCCACCCCACCGTCGTACTGTAACGGTAGCTGTTCTTCCTCAAGCTCCCGAGGAGATGGCTTCAGGACCCTCGGAAGAGCCTCCCCCTAAACATCGGAGTAGAGTCAAAAAATCCAAGAAGTCTGGGGAGGGGGAAGGTGCAGGCATGCAGGTCACCGACCGTTCTCCCGACGAAATTCCAAGCACAGCCATGATGGGAGATCTGGCCACTATGAGGGCCCCTAGACATTTAGATGAGAGATACATTTTTAGGATCCCAGAGCCCCATGAGAGGGCCAATAATCCTCCACAGGGGGAGATAACCGTGTATAGAGATGCAGTGAGTATGGGAGGGTTAAGGTTCCTAATTTTGGTCCTTGTGTCTTCACTCTACGTGGACGTCCTGGTCCTTTTAAGATGTTTTAAGGATTTGCAACACACGCGAGGAGCCCTATCCCAAAGGCTCCCTGGTTAACACTTACCGTTTAGGAGTTCCCACTTTGGATAGAACGCGAGGGGCTCATTAATCGAAACTTCCCTGGTTATCTGGGATATTCCTACGAGCGTGGAAGGGGTCCCCATCCGGCTATCTGGTGGCTTAGAGCGCGAACTTTGATTGGCTCTGCTTCTCGTCTTGAGACCGTTTCTTCGGCGTTTTAACGACCGTTCTGATAAGGGCGAACCTTAATGCAGAACATAGCGCTCGTTAAGCGAGATTCTGAGCAAAAGTGGGATTCGATCGCCTTGGGCCTGTGTGGTTTTTGCCTAGGTTTCCAAGGGGGAATTCTCACCATTCACAAGAACATAAAAAAAAGATCTTTAAAGAAAACCATCCGAATATATTGCACTTGTAAGCGAAAGATGCAACAAGCCCCGACAAAAGGGGCTTTTTTATAGTTATTTCAAGAACATTTAAACATAGGACCGTCGAAGGTTAGATGCATTCCAGGGACGAGGCAGTCGCTCGCCTTGAAGTGTCTCGAGCGTGTAGGTATTGTTGGCTCTGACTTGTATGATTTTAAATGGTCCTTCCCAATTTGGATCCAATTTTCCCACGTGCTTTGACACTTCAACTTTCTTTAAGACCAGGTCTCCCATCAAGAGCGTCCTTTCCTTGACTCATTTGTTGTACTAACGCACCACAGACGCTTTGTACTTATGGATACGTGCCTAAGCGTTGTCTCTCTTTTCTTCCAAAAGATCTATCTCAAGGGCCCTGCTTTCCTTGTTGGCTCCAGGCTCGAAATACGCAACACACGCAGATTCTTAAGCAATTTCTGCGAGTATCATTGTCTCTAAACCATAGACGACCGAGTAAGGGGTCTCACTGGTGGCCGCTCGGCGGGGCGGGGGGGGGGGAGGTGCGATAAGCCCATAAAGCCCCTTGTAACTCCTCAGCCCACTCGCTCTTTTTGCTCTCGAGCATAGTCTTTAAATGTTGCAGAATGATCCTGTTGGTGACTTCAGCTTGATCGTTGGCCTGAGGATGACCCACGGAAGTGAAGCGTTATTCAATGCCCAATTCCGAGCACCATTCCCTGGTATCCGCTGCTATGAATTGGGACCTGTTATCTGAAATGAGCACCATCGGGATACCATACCTGCAGATGATGCTCTTCTTTATATCTCACTATACTAAAGGTAATTTTGGTGACGACCTCGGCTTCGGCCCATTTTGTGAAGTAATCGACGGCCAAGATGATGAACTTTTTTTGTCTGGCCGCCACTGGCAAGGGGCCCACAATGTCAACGCCCCATTGATCAAACGACCAAGAAACGTCTATAGGGACCATTTGAGCAGCCGGCAATTGGGGAACATTAGAATGGAATTGGCACTTGGGGCATTTTTTGGAAAATGCGATGGCATCTTGGAGGACCGTGGGCCAGTAAAATCCACTTCTTAGTATCTTTTTGGCAAGAACCCGACCCCAGAGTGATTTCTGCAGCTCCTACTATGGATATGTTCGAGGGTTTCCTTGGCTTGCGAGGGCCTTAAGCACCTCATTGGTGGGCCTTGGAAGGATTTCTTGAAGAGTCTCCCCTCGTGATCCAAGGAGAAATGAGGGGCCTTGTTCCTGATCTTCCATGCCTGCACTTTGTTAGCGAGACACACACCATCCTTAAGAAATATGACAACATCATCGAGCCAACATGGCTCGCTGGGATCAATCATGGCTACCGCTCGGGTAGGATCTTTTCTTTTTATCAACGGTTCTTCTATTCTCAGGAACATGATGGAATGTTCACAGGATCCCTCGAGGGCGGAAGCAAATTTGGAAAGAGCGTCAGCACGCTCATTTTCCGCCCATGGAACCTGAAGTAAGTGAAATTCCTTGAACTTTTCAACTATCTCTTTTGCTTTCTCCAAGTATTGTACTATGGTGGTTTCTCGGTTCTCATAAGTCCCTTTAATCTGACTTGTAATTAGTTATGAATCCACATAAGTCATGATCCTGGAGGCTCCATTTTGAAAAGCAATTTTCAACACTTGAATGAGAGCCTCGTACTCTACCTCGTTGTTGGTGACTTGAAAGTCCAACCTGATTACGAAGTCTATCTCAATTCCATTGGGGTCTCTAAGGGTTACTCCTGCTCCTCCCCCCTGAGAGGTCGAGGAACCATCTGTGTGAAGGACCCACAAACCGTTGTTTTCTGGAACGGCAGGCTCTAAACCAAAATGCTCGACCAATAAATCTGCGACCACCTGCGCTTGTATGGTTGTCCTTGGTTCAAAGCTTATGTCAAATTGGCTCAACTCAATTTCCCATTTTATTAATCTTCCAGAGACGTCTGGCTTGGACAAGACTTGTCTTAACAACTGATCCGTAAGAACAGTGATTGAGTGCGCCTGAAAATAAGGCCTCAGTCTCCGAGACGCGTTAATGAGGGCAAAAGTAAAATTTTCAATTTCCAAATACTTCTTCTCCGCGCCTTATAATGTTTTGCTCAAATAATAGACGGGTAGATGCTTGCACTCTCGCACGGCCACCAACACTGCGCTCGTTGCCTCTGCTGAAACCGAGAGGTACACAAATAAATTCTCGCCCTCAATTGGCTTTGTCAGAAGTGGGGCGCACGAAAGGTAGGTCTTCATGTCTTGTAACGCTTTTTCGCATTCTTTTGTCCAAGCAAAATTTCGAGCGTTGTGCAAGATCTTGAAAAATGGCAGATTCCTATTTGCAGAGCGGGAAATGAATCTATTCAAAGATATGATCTTCCCTACTAACACTTGTACTTCCCTGACATTTCGAGGGGACGGGATATCAAGGATGGCCTTGATCTTTTCCGGATTAGCCTCAATCCACGCTGGCTAACCATGTAGCCTAAGAAATTTCCCCCTCGTACCCCAAATGTACACTTAGAGGGATTCAATTTCATTCCTTATTGGCGCAAGATAACGAACGTGCGCTTGAGATCTTCAAGATGCGAGGATTGGCTCTCACTTTTGACTATCATATCGTCCATATATAGTCTCATTGACCCTCCGATTTCTTTCTCAAACATCCTATTAACGAGGCGCTGGTATGTGGCACCCGTATTTTTTAGCCCAAAAGGCATGACTAGGAAACAGTAAACCCCCGTGTGAACCACGAACTAGGTTTTAGGATGATACTCGGGGGCCATAAAGATTTGGTAATACCCGTGAAAGGCATCCATCATGCTCATAAGCTCGCAACCCGCGGTTGAGTCTACCAACTGATTAATCCAGGGTAGTAGATAAGGATCCTTGGGACAAACTTTGTTGAGATCCATAAAATCATTGCACATCCGCCATTTATTAGCACTTTTCGGCACAAGGACCACATTGCAAAGCCACTCTGGGTGTAGGATGGGCTCGATGTATTGAGCATCGAGGAGTTTATTTACCTCTTCCTCAATAACTTTCTTCCAAAATCCATGGACATCTCTCTTATTTTGTTTGATTGGCTTGAAAGCTAGGTCCACGTTGAGTCTGTGGACCATGATGCTTGGATTTATCCCTGTGAGATCAGAAGCTTTCCAGGCAAAAACATCAATATTTTCCCTCAAGAAATCTATCATCATGATTTGCGAGGGTCCCGAGAGGTTAGAGCCAATTTAGGTGGTTTTATCCTTGTTGCCAGGTTCCAATTCAATGGTTAGAAATTTCTCTGTGGGCTCAATCCGCACTTCTGGACGAGGGAGTTCGAGCACCCGCTTCTTCCCTGTGAAGCGATCGCCAGCTGCCTCTCTTTCCCCATCGTTAGTGTCTTCGTCAGAGGAGGATTCCCCGACCACTCCCAGTGGGGTACCCTCGGGATGGTTTCCGATGTCGGGATCCTTCTTCTTATTTTTCTTTTTATTCATCTTAGCCCTCTTCCGTACGGGGCCATCCTCATCCAGGTTGGGAAAATCCATCGATTTCTTAGTGGATCCAATTTGGAACGTCTTTTCTACTTTGGGCCTCTTGAGGGACAACATGTAGCATTCCCAAGCCTTCTTGACGTTTCAGATAACCTCTCCAACCCCCTCGGGAGTAGGGAACTTGATCTTCTGGTGGTATGTAGAGATGATCTCCTTCAAATCAACGAGGGCAGGTCGCCCGATAACGATGTTATAAGGGATCGCAATCTCCACCACTGCATAGGTGGCCACGAGGGTCCTTCGCTGTGGGGCGCGACTGAAAGACATGGCCAAGCGAATTTGTCCACGAGGGACAACCTCAGAACCCCCAAAACCAATGAGGGCCGTTTTGAGGGGCTCGAGGGGAATGTTAGTAATGTTCATTTTCTGGAAAGTGGTATAAGGGAGAACATTAACAGAGCTTCCACTATCTACCAAAACCCTCTTTACAACGTGGTTGTGGATATCTAGGCTAATCACCATGGGGCAGTCAGAGGTTTCACTGACCCCATGGGGTGTTACAATGTGCTCTAAATCCCTATCACCGAATCCAATTACATCATTCTCCTTAGGGTTCTTGGCGCTCGTTTCTTTGATGGCGTAAACCTATTTGGGTGCTGAGGGGCGCTGATCATAACTTCTGACATAACGACGACGGGAGGCATTGGAATCCCCACCTGATGAGCCTTCGGTGATCATGTGGATGACCGTGAACGGGGCATTCTCTTGTTCAGTTACTTTTTGTTTACCATAGGAGCTGTTCTCCGGGCCTCGCCCTCGCGGGCTCCTTGAGCCCGATGGGCTCTTTCTCCTCTCCCTGGGTCGCTCATTGCAGCGCTCGTCATAGTGCTCCAGAGATTTCACAAACTCCTTCAAGTAGCCCTTGTCGATAAGTCATTGTATCTCGCTCTCCAGCTGGCGGCACTCGTCCGTGTCGTGCCCTTTCTGCTTGTGAAAAATGCAGTACTTTCCCGATCGCTTCTGGGACTCGGTCTCTCTCAGCTTTTGGGGACGCTTGAAGAGTTTCTTATTGGAGAGAGCGTAAACTTCAGTGATGGGCCTGGTGAGAGGGACTCGCTCGAGCCTGCGAGGGGGAGGCTACGGCCTGCGCTGCTCCTTGTGGGGCTCGTCTCTCCCTCGCTCGTACTTCGGATGGCCAGGATGCCTGGAGGCACTGGATCCATACATGTCTTCGAGTGCAAAATATGGCTTGGCGATTTCCCTCATGCCCATGAGGGATACTGGCCGTTTCTTGACAATGGCGTCCGCGAACTTCTTACTTACGTACTGCTTGTGGTTGACAGCTTTAAAGAGCACGTGGATCAAGAAGTCCATTGAGGGTCTCTCCACCAAGAGTACCTCCTTATTGAAGCGAGCGAAAAAGGACCTGAGGGACTCATGTTCACCCTTGACCAGGTTGTAAAGGGCCGTGGGTATAGTGACAGGGGCTTTCAAGGAGTTAAAGTGGATGAGGAAGGCATTGGTGAGGTCCGTGTAAGACTGAATCGAGCGGGGTGGCAACCACTTGTACCATTCTTGGGCCATCCCCATAAGGGATGTAACAAAGAACTTAGCCCATTAATGGCTGGAGTGTTCATATAAGTGCATGAGGTGCAAAAAATAGTCTAAATGTTCTGTAGGGTCAGTGGTCCCTTCGTAGCGGTTAATGGAAGTAGGTACTTTGCCCATTCCAGCTTGGGCCATCAACACTTCTTCCACGAGGGGAGATCTCTTCGCCAGTGGGTGGTGATATCCCCCCTCGGGGTCATAGTTCTCATAGTTTTCTTCTTGCTCTTGGTATCGAGGAGCGTGTTGCTATCGGTTTTGATGACGAGTGTCTCTGGCATTGGGTCTCTCATCCCCAGCGTGGGGGATTTGAGACCGCGCTCGAGAGAGCTGTCCCACCATATCCTGCAATCCCTGCAGCTGGTCTTGCACAGCCGCGAGGAGATTAGGATCTTCTCCTCTTGCCTTGCTCTCTCGTTTTGAGGCTTGGGAATAAGCCTCATCATCAATGTTAATTCTTTCCACAGGCTCCTCGCCCTTGTCAGCCTGTGGGCGTTCTTCTCCTCCCCTCACGGGGACCTCCTTCTCTTTGGCAGGTGGGGGTGGTGGTCGGGCTTGTAAAATAGTTTGGGCCGCCGTCAGAGGATGGACCTGCCATCCCCCTATGGGAGGGGCAATCTGAGCGGCCGTCCCAGAGGGAAAATAAGTGGCGGTGAAGTTTTGCCAGGCGTTTTGAGCGGCCTGAACTTCACACTGAGTATAAATTGCTTACAACTGTTGGGATGTCATAGGGGGCAGCTCTACCCCCACAATCTCCTTGGGGATGATGACAGGAAGCTGCATCCGACCAGCGTGGTAAGGCTGGACCATGAGGAGCACAGGGGAAGGAGTCAAAGCATAACCAGGTGGAGGCATCATGAGGGGATACCCCCTAGATAGACTTGGGATGCAGGAATTTGGCTCTGAGGGATATTCTGGGTAACTTAAAGCCCAGTTCCTCCCTCTGCCGTGGCGGGGGGTTGTTCCATGTTATTTCCCGCCTGGAGTGAGGCTTGCTCCATCGTGAGGGAAGCTCTTCCCACTGGCGCCTCCCGTAACGGTTGGGGGTGGGAGGTCATCGCCGCCTCCTGTAGCGCCAGATCTGGTGGTGACCATGGTAAGAGTGGTGCTTGCTCTTTCAACTAGCATAGGTGAAGAAATAAGAACAGTGGTTTTCCCACAGACGGCTCTAAAAATGATAGGTCTGATTTTAGGTGTTCAACATCCAACACTTTGAATTTGTTTATGTGGGGAAACAGGGAATGAAAACTCAGGTGAATATCGTAGGAGATCGTGGGTTCAAACTGCTAGGACAAACACCAAGAACAAACGGTCAAAAAGCCAAGCTGGGGGAACCGGGGGTGATACCCAGTTTGGCTCTCGGACGCTCAAGTTAGATGATGATCTGAACTGAGAAAGATGAAGATGAAGCAAAAATACAGAGCTCAAGTATCAGAGATTGCTTACAGTGGGGGAGATGAAGTCCCTTATTTATAGTTGAGGGTCAAGGACCCTTTGGTTATTAACACCATGTGGTCCTGGCCCAGTATTGCCCTAACACGTGGCATGATGAGGATGAACCTAGGAGGAATCTCCTGCAAAAGTTGGCGAAAGGTTGGTGCGGGCAACAGTGGCAGGTGCACGGATGTGTACGTAGTGTCAGAGAGCCGTTTTGGGTTGGTAACGAGGGCGAGGCGAACGCTCGTATTTACCATGAGCCTTGGAGGCTCGCAAATCCGAGGGTGACCTGGGCCAGGGCTGTGAGATGAGGGAAGCTTTATCCCCTTGTCCGTTCGTTTACAAAGAGATGTTCCTCCGAGGGTAGTGCACGCTCGTGGATTGACTTTCTTGAGGAATTGAGATACACCTGGGAAATGAGGGCGACGCTCGTCTGAGAACGACTCACGTGGGTCCTGATTTCCACGTGTCGTACAACGCCGGCACCACGTGCCAAAACGAGGGTCAAGCGTATTTCTGCCCCATCAATATTATTATTATTCTTTGGTCCTTTTGGCCCTTTATGGTTAGTCTGAATCGGGTTTTAAGTAGTTATTTCAAAGTCACTCCAAACTGGGAATAAGCCTTCGTTCTGGGTTAGTCTAAATCTCTCCGTGGATCTGGTGGTTGACTCAGTTGTCGTGACTTGGTTTTTGGCTACTAGCTCGGTTGCTGTAACTGTGAGGTGGTTTATTTCATCCTCTAATGGGAAGGTTTGGGACTTTGTTTAGCTTTCCCCGAGGTTGTTCATGCCTCTCTATTTTTGGGGTCATTTTTATAAGTTTTCTGTCTTGGATGCTTGGCTTTGTGCTCTCGTTGTTTTTGTTCTTTCGTGGAGCAATAAATGAGGGGGGTCCTTGTGTTAAAAAAAACATATTATTATTTAATTTAATCATTAATATATAAATATAAAATCGGGCCAAAGACACCGTGGAGTTTTTAACGAGGTCTCCACCTCATAAATAAAAGCCAAGCAGATTACATTGGAAAGTTCAAAAAATACATCAAAAGCATCATAAACTCCCAAACCCGAAAATTAAACAAGTTGGTATCGCTATTCCTAAATATTCCCTCAAAGCACCTAATTTGCTATCCCTACCATGGGTTTTCAAATAACAAACATCATAGAATAGATGACTTTTGATCAGCTTTAGATTATTGTACAGCTTCATAGGATTCCACAATATCTGTTTTTGCATCTTGGAGTCAACGTCCCTGTAGTCTTTTCTGTCCCAAAAGAACCAAAGCTAAATCTTGCAAACGTCCACACAGCATGCTGAAAGCCAAGGATTATAACTCTCAGTATTAATCTTGCAAACACTCACTACCATCATATGTTGGGCCCAATAACAATCAATGTATATCCAATAATCAAGGCACATCGGACGCCTAATACTCCGAATGCAACCATTAAACCACTGTCTTCCACTCCTTTTATGAACATCTATCACACCATCCAACCATACCAACCCCAAGTCCCAACCATCCTCATTAGATATCTCCCAACATTTAATATCATTTGTATCATTATTATTTTCCACCCGAATTGATATGGGGAAAATACCCCAAAAGGGAAAAATAATACCTGCACTGAAAAACAGGGAGAATTGAATGAGCTTCCAAAGACATGACGGCTGTATAGTGGAGGTATGGATCGAAAACTCTGAGGCTAAGAAGGTTAACACTCAAAATCGGGTCCCTCCCTTGCAAATTAATCTTTTCCCACTCAAAAGATTATCACACTCACTCACCCAAGGTACATGACAATTTGTACATGTGAACTATGAACACTTTAAGATTCCATTTCGGATCCCAGTTGTTCACTATATCCATCAATTTCCAAAAAGTAACAACTAGCAAGTCCGGATCCTTGCACTTGGGACAATATACCCAACATTTAACCAATGGATTTTTCCAAAGATATGAGCTCTTCCAGTCATCTCCTTTAGTCCACAAATGTACCTGCCAACCATTAATGCTCCTTGACAAAGACCAAGTGTCAAATATGTTCTGTGTATGATCTATATAGGAGTAGTTCAATAAACAACTAAAATATCCAAGATACCTATACATACCTTTGTGTATCATATTTTGGAGAGAAAATAAAAAATTTTCTATCCGTACTTTGGCCGTTTTTGCAATTTACTATCTCGTCCAACTTTTGTTGCAAACCGCTATCTGAACTTTACGTTTCTTACAAACCGCCATCTAATGGTGGTTTTGGCCTAAAACTTGACACGTGGCAAAAAAGATTAGATGGCGGTTTGTAAAAAACGAAAAGTTCAGATGGCGGTTTGCAACAAAAGTTGGGAGAGATGGTAAATTGCAAAAACGGCCAAAGTACGGATGGGAAAAAAAAAATTCTCTATTTTGGATAAAAAACCTCATTTCGTCCAGATTTAAGGGAGCCCCCACATATCCGTTTTCACCAACCCTCTAAGCTCGCGGATCATTGCATCATTCCGAAATGTACGTAACTCTTGCGAACATGACCCCATATAAGCCAAGCAATCTGCCACTATATTCCCTTCCCTGAAAATGTGACTAAGCCGAATATTCATCCTTATATTTAGTCGGTGATATTCAATAATATTGAATAATGTGCTTTTGGTCTTAGTCACCCCCAAATGCTAGCTGATAAGGGGAGGGTTGTCAAGCCATTATATAATGAACACCATATTATTAATTATTCAATGATAAGGGGAGGGTTGCCAAGCCATTATATAATGAACACCATATTATTAATTATTCAATGTTGGACATTTAACATACCCCCATCACGCCTAAATTGGTGCGTGAACGTTGCAGGAATTGAAACATCTGCAAGCAGTAGAAATGAAACATCTGCAAGCCGGTTGAAGAGATATTGAATAATGTGCTTTTGGCTTTACTCACCCCCAAAAGCTAGCTGTTGAGGGGAGGGTTGCTAAGTCATTATATATTGAACACCATACCATTAATTATTCGATGTGGGACATTTAACTAATAACAAAATATTAAGCAAGCATATCACCCCGATTGTCCGCGCCTTATAATATCCAACACCGCTTACGCGTTAATTTTCACCCATAAATTTTCACATCCAATATCTACCGCCTGCCTTACACCCTCAACTAAAGTAGCTAACTCAGCATGTGTGTTGGTTACACTTCCAATTCCTCTGCTAAAAGCTCTAATTATCTTGCCGTTATGATCACTAATAACCCTCTCTCCCTATTCCAGCTAGACCCGGATTTCCTCTGGCAGAGCCATCAGTGTTAAGTTTAATCCACATTATAGGGGGTTTCTTCCAAAAAACTAGCTTGGGCAACTTTCTCAAAGACCTTCTTCGCTTGATTCCAAAGTGGTCCGCTGCATTAACATCACCTCACCACCAAGCTTGATCCATCTTGTTCATCTTGTTCATATTGTACAAATGGTTAGATACTTGTTTAATAACATTATATTTTGAAAATGTACCTCCATTGTATTTAATTTGGTTCCTTTCTAACCACGTATACCACAACACCAATAATGGAATTATAATTCTGAAATGCTTAGACGAGCTATATGTTGGGATTAATGCCCTGAAAATCCAATTATATTGTAAATATTTTGGATTAATAAAACTGAAATTTTGGCAAGTTATGAGTATTTTACAAATTTAATAATTAATGACGTGTGATGGTATTTTTATATGAAATGTGTTTCATAGGAAAAGACTTTAAATACCAGAAATCACGTATCATTAAAGTTCTGGTCGGTATGATAAGAAAATGTTCTTATCGAGACTATAATGTGTTATATAAGATGATTAGTCTTTCGTCATAGGGAAATGAAGTTTCCAATTATAACACATTGATGATTTTCAATGAGATTGGAAACATCGAACTGGACCACTGAGATTGTTCATTTTATACTGCTATCTAAAATGAACAAAATCTCGTAAGCATTAGACTCTTAATCCTGATAGTGTTTCTGCTTTAGGCATGTAGTGTTAATCATTGTGATGTACTCAGAAGTGAGGTCTCGGTAACGGGTGGCCAAAATACTTTGTACGTTCGGTGATTGCATGAAATGTGCTAAAGAGAAATATTGATCGAGGAATCTGTGGCCTTGCTGGAAGGTTAAAGATATCCCTGAAATAGATTTGCAAAAGTTCAAATAAAACTTTGGCCAAAGTACTTCGTGTGTGCGTCACCGAAGTTGTATGTTGAATGTGTTTCACATACAGGGAATTTGAACTTAAGGTGAATCAAGAAATTTCAGATTGAAAGTGAAAAATAAATGATAGTAGTATTGATTTATTTTTCATGGATATCTGTACAGAGGAGTAAAATGCGAAATTATTCTAAATCAAGAAATTCGTGAATAATTTAATTAATTTTAGAGTTCAACAATATTTATTTAGTGGAATTAAATATTGTTAAACGGTAATCAATTATTGGCATGGGATGATAATAGATTGACCCGTTTGGAGCTAAGATTAATTAGTCCTGCAGGTCCCCCCGCAAGCCCCAACGAAGATCAAATAGAAAATATTAAAACGAGAGAGAGAAATGAATTTTCAAAGTGTTTGAAAATAGCCAAGGTATTTATTTTGAGAAAATAAATTGAATTCCAAAGAGTTGGAAATGCCCGGAATTTTATTTTGGAGAAAATAAAATTTTTCAAAAAAAAAAATTTTTTTTTTGCTGACGTGGCAGCTGAGGTGTCACGCCACATCAGCGGGTCAGCACCACTGGGCGCCACATGGCACGCCACGTGGACGGCCAGGATTGCACCACGTCAGCGCGAAGGAACGGCCCAGATTGGATCTGGCGCGGGTCAGGAAACGGGTCCGATAGTGGTTCGGTTGACCGAGTCAACGGGCAGGGCCGGATAGGGTCGGGTCATGGGTTGACCAACCTGGACACCTGGACCAATGGAGATTCGCCACGTGGCAATCGGCCAAATCGCCTGAGCTGACTGGTTCACAGCTGAACCGGTCTGAACCGTGAACCGCCGGTCGGACCGGATCAGTCTGCCACGTGGCAGCTGCTCACGCAGGCGTGCCAAGCACACAGCCGCCACACGGGCGGTGCGTGCGGGCGCGTGTGGCCTTCGTTTGGCACGTGCTTTGCACCGCCGTGCTCGCCTAGGAGTGCACTACACTTTGCTGTGCTCGGATTGGCTGATAAGCCTTGGCGCCCACGCTGAAAATTCCAAAAATTGCAAAGATGTCCCTAGTTTTGTGCTATAAATATGGCATGGCTTGTTCATTTTAAATCATCAGTTTTTGGCATTTCATTTGAACAGTATCAAAGCCATTTCGGCTCTCTCTCTCCATAATATTTAATTAATCCTTATTTAAGGATTAATTAATTACTTAATTAGGTGGTTATATAATTAATATATAATCCACTTAATTATTAGAAAATAGGGATTTTCAGGTTTTAGAAAAAAGGGTTTTTTTAGAAAAATATTTTCTCAAAGTATTTAGGAAAATACTGCCGGAGCTCACACTCCAATTTCTTAATCGGGGATATTGCGGGGAAGCTCTGTCGGTTTCACGAGAAGATATCGAGGTGCTGGAAAAGTGCCGTTGATAGCCAATTTTGTAGTACGGTAATACCGTTGTGCTGGCAAAATTATTATTTGCATATTGTGATTATATGCTAGATGATTTAAAGTTATGTTATCGATGCCTGTATATATTAGAGTTATGCTGCCCGATTTATTCCGCTGCTTTATTAAAATATTTTTGAAATATTTTGATAACGAGGTTATGGCGAAATTTTTTGAATATTACGCTATACCATCACTCTGCTTCGGGCCCGCCACACCAACACTATATGGGGAAGAATTAATCTATGCCTTAATAAACAAAAAAGTATTGTTAGTATTTGGCTTTATAAATTTGAAAACCTCCCCAAAGTAATTCCAAACGGCTGAGATTTTATCCGAATCAAAGAATACATGTTGGAAGGTTTCACTAGCTGAACAACCTGTGCACTTTGATGCAAGTTGGATTCCCTTCCTTTGCAAACGTTCATCAAGTGGCAGCCATTCATGAATGAGGCGCCACACGAAGATTATTAGGTTCGGGTAAGATTAGAAGACCATATCGCAGTCCAGGTATCCGACACATTATTCTTCTGCCGCACTTCATCCCAAGCAGATTTAATTGTGAAAACACCTGCCAGGTCCTTAAGCCATAGAGGCTTGTCGTCGCCCCTACCAATAACCAGGACCTCCAGAACTTTGTTACTCACTTCATGACCTACTGACTGAATAACATATTCCACCTTCCAAGCATTCCCAATCAGAACATCACTGACCTTAGTATGCACCACACCATTTCTCATGTAATCCCTTAAAGTGCCCCCAACCATCCATTGATCCAAAAAGAAAGATATGTCTCCCCTACCGATAGCCCATCCTATGCTCTGGTCAGTTGCTGATCGGTTCTCACATATACGTCTCCATATTGGCGAATGATGAGGTAGGTACTCAGCCCAAATTAGATGCTCTAAATTGCAGTATTTTGATCTTATGAATTCCACCTAGAGATTGTTATTTGCTCGAATCCTCTACCACAATTTCCACGTCAATGCAGCCACCATATCCTCAATATTTTGAAGGTTGGAAAACATAAATGTTTCCATCCCGCCCAATGTATGCGACGTCTTTCCGTATTCGTTCCCCAAAAAAAAGCTGTTACAAATCCTTTGTAGAGTGATAATAACAGACTTGGGCAGCTCAATCACTTGAAATAAATTCATATGTATGGAAATAATTACATATTAAATAAGTTGTAATCTCCCCCCATATGAAAGAAAAATCGACTCCCATCTTTGCAATCTCTTACGTATTTTGTAAATCATATCATCAAAATACGAGATACGTTAACGTCCTGTATATATTGGTGCTCCGAGATAAACCATAGGTAAACTGCCCTTCCGAAAATCGAGAACCTCCTTCACATGAGTTGCTGCCCATTTCACATTATTACTCACCACAAACTCACTCTTATCGACACTTAATTTTTGTACCGAAAGTTCTTCATACTCGTTCAGAATTTCCCTAACTCTATACAGTGAACGAGTGTTAGTGAAAATGATCATGTCATCTGTATAGGCTAAGTGGGAAATTGAAATATCTACCCTTCTAAAGCCACTTTGTTCAAAGAGCAAGACAAATAGTCAGAAGCTATAACAAAGAGTGAAGGTGATAAAGGATCACCTTGACGTAGTGCCTTGGTAGATTTAAATATCCCCTCTGTTGTTCCATTCACCATCACCGAAAACCAGCAATTAGAAATACATTGTTGAACCCAACTGATGCAGCTTTCCGGAAATCCTTTAGCCCTCAATACCTTGAAAAGGAAATCCCAATCCATGCGATCATATGCCTTTGCCATGTCCAACTTGAGAATAACATTCTTCTCCTTTCTTCTAGTATTTAGAGAATGTGTCAGTTCTTCCGCCAAAAGAATATTATCACTAATAATACGACCCCTGATAAAGCCACATTGATTTGGGGCGATAATTTTCAGCACTACCATAGCAAGTCTATCATTGATTAATTTAGCGATGATCTTATTAGACATATTACATAAGCTAATCGGTCGAAACTCCATCCAATGTAACGGATTATCCTTTTTTGGAATGAGTGCGATCGAAGTAGGCGTAAATGCTCTCGGTAATGAGCTTCAGTCTATAAAATCATGTACCGCCTTGCACACATCTTGTCCCATAATTTCCCAAAATCTTTGGTAGATACGAGCACCGTATCCATCCGGGCTAGCTGTGCTATCCGATGAGATTGAAAATATAATTTGATTGATTTCTTCCTTAGAAGACCGCGCGTAAAGCATTTCTTTATCTCTATTTTCCACCTGTGGGGTTTGCATATTAAATTGCAAGTGATCTAGAGGTGCTCTTTGTTCCTTCATTAGATGTCGTTTATAGAAATCCAAGGCTGATTGTCGAAGTTGAGTTATATCTTTAATCTCATTGTTTCCCTCAAAGATACTCTTAATGGAAGCACAAAACCTTTTCTTTTTCACTAATGAGTGAAAATATTTGGTATTCCTTTGCCTTTCTCCATCCAACGACACGCCGCTTTCTGTTTCCAAAAATCCTCTTCCATAGCAAGAGTTCTATTAAGTGCAGCAGATTGATGATTCAATTCTATAAGATTACTCTATGTTTGTTGTTGATCATACCTCTTTTCAGCCTCTAAAACTATAGCTTCGGCCTCTTTCACACGATTGAAGACATTTTCAAACACTTCTTTATTCCATAACTTAAGACACTTCTTAAGTCTATAAAGCTTCTGTTGTAACTTATGGAGCCCTGCTCCATGCACCGATTGTATCCAGTTATCTTTGATCGTTTTTTCAGTGGAAGGGTACCGAAGGCACATATCCTGGAATCTAAATGATGTCAGTGGTTGTTCAGCGCCATCTTCACACACTAAGAGAAGAGGTGTGTGATCATGTTTTCTGTAATAGAAGCCATGGTTGGAAGGGAAAAAACTGTATATTTCGTATATCCCAAGTACAGAATACAAACAGGTAAATATACACACCCAACTAGACTAAAAAAGGAAATAGAATATTTACATCCCTAATTACACCACTAGTTACGGGATTACCAAATTTCCCTTAGTCAACACTCCCCCTCAAGTTGTACCGTCGGATCTTCGATGTGCAACTTGCCCAAAACTTCTTCGAAAATCCTACCATTCACGGCCTTTGTTAGAATATCAGCGAGTTGGTCCTCTGACCTTACAAATGGCAACTTAACGATCCCTTCTTCAATCTTTTCCTTAATGAAGTGTCTATCAACTTCCACATGCTTCGTGCGATCGTGTTGTACCGGGTTCTCAGATATGCTAATCGCCGCCCGATTATCGCACATCAACTTACAGGCTTCTTCAGTGGGAAGCCCTATCTCTCCCAATAACTTTCTCAGCCATAAAACCTCAGCCACTCCTCGAGCAATCCCTCTGAACTCTGCCTCAGCACTCGAGAGGGCTACCACTTTCTGTTTCTTACTTCTCCATGTCACTATATTTCCTCCTACAAGGGTAAAGTATCCTGAAGTTGACCTTCTGTCCCCGGGGCTTCCTGCCCAATCTGCATCGGTGTAAGCCTCGATCCTGAGATGACCATTGTTCTGGAAGATCACCCCTCTTCCCGGACAACCTTTCAAGTATCGACACACCCTGATTGCTGCATCCATATGCTCCTTCTGAGGTTGGTGCATGAACTGACTCAATACTCCGACTGCATAAGCTATATCCGGTCGGGTGTGGGACAAGTATATCAGTTTCCCCACCAGATGCTGATACTGTAACTTTTCTGTCCCTTCTGCTTCTTCTACAATTCTTAGCCCGTGGTTGACTGCCATCGGAGTCTCTGCTGGTCGGCACTCTAACAGTCCTGTCTCTGCTAAAAGATCAAGTACGAACTTCCTTTGCGAAATATATATACCCTTCTTTGACCTCAGTACCTCTATCCCAAGGAAGTATTTCAACTGTCCCAAGTCTTTCATTTCGAATTCCTTGAACAGATTCCCTCTCAACCGAACAATTTCCTCTGCGTCATCCCCTGTGATGATCATATCATCTACATAGATAATGAGACAAGTAACTCGTCCATCTCTTCTTTTGACAAAGAGTGTATGATCCGAATTACTCTGATGATACCCATATTTCTTCATTGCTGCTGAGAACCTCCCAAACCATGCCCGGGGAGACTGTTTTAAACCATACAAGGCCTTCTTCAATCTACACACCTCCTTACCCCCAAAATCCTGAGTGAATCCCGGAGGGGGTTCCATATATACCTCTTCCTGAAGGTCTCCATGCAAGAACGCATTCTTGACATCGAACTGGTGTAGTTCCCAATTTCGGTTGGCTGCTACAGAGAACAACACTCTGATGGTATCGATCTTTGCTACTGGGGAGAATGTCTCGGAATAATCGATGCCATATGTCTGTGTATACCCTTTTGCTACTAACCGTGCCTTGTACCGCTCAATGCTTCCATCTGCTCGGTGTTTTACTGTATACACCCATCTGCACCCTACCACCTTTTTTCCTGGGGGCAGCACACACTTCTCCCAGGTACCACTTTTCTCCAGAGCCTCCATTTCTACTTCCATTGCTTGGACCCATTTCCTCTCAGTAAGTGCTTCTTCTATTTTATTCGGGACTTTGTCAGAGTATATGGCTGCCGTGTATGCCCGTGCCGGCGTGGCTAGATAGCTGAAGGCAACGCCAGCTAACGGGTATCTGGGGGCTCTCCCTGTGTGTTCTGGCTCATATCGCTTGGGTGGAACACCCCTGTTAGCTCTGGGTGGCAGCACATATCCTTCTGTCTCCCCCTGCACAGTATTCTCCGGTGTCTCGCTTTCCCCTGCACTGTTAGGATTCCAAGAAATAACTGAAGACATAACTGGAGTAGAGTTGTTCACTGTTTCACTACTAACCTCAGGATTATTCGCAGGGGTGACGGGTTCTGTGGAGTTAGTGTGGGACTGTGCTACGGGAGATGGTGGCTCGGTGGTTCCGCCTACTTGCTCTGTTGTGACTGTGTCTGGCCACGAGAGGAGTGGTGCATGTGGAGGTACCCCACTCAGTGGATCCTGCGTACTACTCTCCCCCTGACCACTGAGTGGGGAGGCAAAGAAATACTCGGTCTCAAGGAAATTGCAATCCATGGTGGTGTACATGCGCCTAGTGGGAGGATGATAACACCGATACCCTTTCTGCTGAACCCCATACCCCAGGAAAACACATTTGATAGAACAAGGATCAAATTTAGTTCTTTGGGTTTTGGGAATATGGACAAATACTGAGCAACCGAATACCCTAGGTGGAATAGAAAGGACCGAGGGAACACTGACCTGTTTTGCGAACCAGCTCAGGGGTGTTTCGAAACTAAGGAACTTGGTGGGAAGACGATTAGCCAAATAGACCGAGGTGGCGACTGCCTCGGGCCACATATACTTTGGACAGTGTGACTCAATAAGAAGAGACCTAGACATCTCAAGAATCTGCCTATTTTTCCGTTCTGCTACCCCGTTTTGCTGAGGCGTATGGGGACAGGATGTTTGATGTATAAGCCCATTATTCTGAAAGAATTGTTTCATGGTGGTATTCACATACTCCCCCCCGTTATCTGACCTAAGGACCTGAATCTGTGAGTTATACTGAGTTTTAACCAATTGATAGAATTCGACAAATTTATCAGGAACTTCTGACTTATTTCTGAGAAAGTAAACCCATGTCATTCTTGAAAAATCATCAATAAAAAGAACAAAGTACTTGAAGTCATGGTTCAGACTAGTGTTCGGGGAGGGACCCCATACATCGGAATGGACTAGAGAAAAAACTTTATTAGTCCGAGAACTTGACACTGAATAAGATTGTTTATGACTTTTTGCAAGAATACACGTCTCACACGACAAATTATTAGTTCCAGAAAACAACTGAGGAAATAACAACTGAAGATAACCTAAGGATGGATGACCCAAACGACGATGCCACAGCCACTGTTGGCGGTTCACTGTCCCGTGAGCGAGCGCTGCAGTCCCCTGTTGAGCCACCTCATCGACGTAGTACAGCCCTCCACTTTCAGTACCACGCCCAATCACTTTCCCCGACTGAATATCCTGTAACAAGCAGAAACCGGGAAACATTAGCACGACACAATTCAGCTCTTTTGTAACGTGACTAATAGACAACAATTTACAGGACAAGTTCGGAATATAAAGACAATTCTGTAATTTCAAAGTAGGTGATAGAGTCACAGTTCCGGCCCCAAGGACCGGGGAGATGCCCCCGTTCGCGTTCCGTATTGATTCCCTCCTTGGTGTGGTAAGATTTACTAAATCGGAACAATCATAGGTCATAGTGTCCGTGGCACCACAATCGAAAATCCATCGGGAACACTTTATCCCGGAGGCACTCAAAGCTGACCCAAATGTCCTGGAATCTGAGTTAGGACATATTCTGCATTTTTCTTGATTAGGAGGACCACTCTTATCATATTTAGAAACAATAGGGGCTGAATTGAAATAAGAGGAAGTAAATGAGGTAGAGGGGTAAAGCTGACAATTCCCCTCCCCACATCTTATACCTAAACAAGACCCCATTTTCTCCTTGCTTCCCTGCGCCGCAACTGCTAGAGCAAATCCCCCATCTCCTTCTTCTTCTCCAGTTTCGGTCTGTGTCTTCTCGCCGGCGGACTCCCCTCCGTCGGCCAACGCGGCAACTCCACACGAGAGTCCGGCACTTTCTCGCTGCCGTCGACTCCGCCACCCTTCCGGCCAGCCTATAAGTTCGAAGCACTCTTCTTTGCGGTGGCCGGTACGTCTGCACTTGCCGCACGTGATGCTGGACCTGTCTCCGCCGCCGCTCCGGTATGATGAAACCGGAGCTTTCTTCACCGACTCTGACCGGGGCTTGGTGGCGAGTCCTTGTCCTGTTCTCCTTTCAGATCGAGAAGGGTTCTGAGCGATTAGACCCGCTCCGATGCCTGAGGCGGTCACCGCCGATGATATGCTATTCTCGCTGGAGAGATCCGGTCCCAAGATGCCGCGCCGGACTCCTTCCCGCCGGATCGCCGCATATGCCTTCTCTACAGACGGTAACGGCGTTTCTTTGAGGAGTTCCCTTCTGTCGGCATCAAATTTATCGTCGATTCCGCTCAAGAACTGGAAGAGACGGGTCTCTGATCTTAACCGATTGAATGTGGAGATATCGCCCTCACACATCATCGGGTTAGGCTGTCGCACTTCGATTTCCCTCCAGATCCGCTGTATATTGCTGTAATACTGCTCTATCGAACCTGTGCCTTGCTTGAGATTATTGGCCCGGAGGGTGAGATCATAAATCTGTAAACCATCGCCACCCTGACTGTAGGTGGCGTTGAGTCCGTCCCATAACGCCTTGGCTGAGGGGTACTCGGCGTAATATGTGACGAGCTCAGCCTCCATATTCTCGAGAAGCCATGTGCACACTATGAGGTCGTTTTGTTCCCATCTGGAGAAATCTGGGTGATCCGATGATGGAGGTTTGGGGTTCCCTGTGATATGGCTGAGTTTCCCCCTTCCCCCAATTGCTAACTTCATCAGACGTGCCCAAAGGGTGTAATTGAATTGGTTAAGTTTGACATTGATTGATAGGTTCTGTGGTATGTGGCTTTGATGATTTTGTGTTTGGGGTTGCAGGTTTTGGAGAAGGTTGGCTAATTGCGTGACTATGGAATCGGGCTGGGATTCCTTCGATCCGTCGGAACGGTTGCTGCTGTTGCTGTCTTCGGCCATGGCCGAGAAAAGGTTTTCTGGTATGTGATGAGCAAGAAAAACCGATGCTTTTACTGTTCGATCGGGTTCCGCTCTGATACCAAGTTTTCTGTAATAGAAGCCATGGTTGGAAGGGAAAAAACTGTATATTTCGTATATCCCAAGTACAGAATACAAACAGGTAAATATACACACCCAACTAGACTAAAAAAGGAAATAGAATATTTACATCCCTAATTACACCACTAGTTACGGGATTACCAAATTTCCCTTAGTCAACAGATCAAATGTGTTTCGGGCAAGATGGCATACACTAGTTTTCGAAAATAGCTCCATCCATCAGTAAGAAGAACTCTATCAAGCCGTTGCCAAAGAGATTTATTCGTCCATGTGAATACCGAGCCCTGAAACGGCGCCTCTATCAAATAGCAGTTCTGAATTATCTCATTGAATTCAACCATTCCACGAAAATCAGGTGCCCCTCGGCCACCTCGTCTTTTCTGCAAATTAGTAATAATATTGAAATCTTCCCCCAATAACCACGGCAGATTCGTCTCTCTATTTCGTCTCATGAAATCCGATAAATCCCTTCTATCGTTAGTCTCACAGCATGCATAAACAATGGTGATGAGAACATCAGAAGACCAGTCATGATAAGTCAATTTAGGATGCAAATATTGTCGAGCATTTTCCATGACATGTACCTGTATACCTTCAGACACAAAAAACCAAACATGGTTTGAGATGTTCATATAAACAGAATTAAAATTTAGTCTATAACATAAATAACTGTCATGTAGGTTAACCATAGGTTCAAGAATAGCAAGAAAAGAATCCCTCGAATGCTCCATATCAGGCTGCTTATCTTCATGGATCACCTTGTGTTGAGGTCGACGACCGAAGCGCCCTTTTAGTGGCCAAATCCACATTATTCTGATTCCTGTGATTGTTCTTTTTTTCATTCTTACCAATTTTCTTATTTTCTGATTCCAATGATCTCGAGCACCGGTGTAGTGATTTTTCTTTAACAGTTTTAAAATCATCTTCCAGCAACAAGTTAGATTTCTTCACATTATCTCCATCAAATTTGTGTTTTGGCATTTCCAAGTTTAAGTCTGTTATTGTTCCAATCAATTGCCCCATTTCGTCGTAACTCTCTGCAAGTACTAACTCTCTCCATGTGCTTTTCTGATTTTAACTAAATCCTCTGGATCTTCTTCCCCATCTATTCCAGTTTTAGCCAAAACAATTGCTTGCTCTCGAAGTCGCCTCTCCTACTATAGTCGTATCATCTAACTCCAGCAAACGCTCATCTAAATCATCTTGTTGGATTTGTTTGTTTTCCCTTCCTTCCGACTCAGAACTTTCCACCGTTGTATTCCGGCTCAAATCCCATTCTTTTTCTATACTTTCCACCCCAACCGCAGGTAGAATTATTTTTGCTCCGTCCGCAGAGTCATTCGATTGTTGCATGTTTTAAGAGTGGTTTTGTTTGTTCACATCCTCTAAATCAATCGTTGTTTTCTTCTCATCCAAGATAGCAAAACTATTATTTTGTTCTACATCCCTGCTTCTCACGATCTCGTTTGGCGGCATCCCTAATTTATTTGGTTGTACAGTTGTCCACTCTCTTGTTGTGTTATTTTTGTTCATATTTTGTGGTGCCTTACGTTGATTTTCTTCTTGCAGATCTGTTTCTTTACCCTTTCTTAGTCCGGTTTCTTTTTCTTGTGTAACCATGTTATCCTCAACCTCATTAGTTTCGTCCTTGTTTGGGCACTGGCTCGTCTTGTGAAACAAGCGATAACATCTTTTATAGTAATCTGGAATCTTTTCATAAACCACCTCTTGCTCTACAAGCTTACTCTTAATCCAGATATATATTGATTTCTAAAGTGGCAGTGCCACATTCAATTCGACACACACTCTTGAATCCGATGTGTTCTTACCTCATGTTGTCGCTTCATCAGCTCTTAATGGTGTTCCAATAGTCGCCGCCACCGTGTAAAACACTTTTTTCTTTGCCACCTGAGCCTTTAAACCTGGAAAAGAAACCCATACTGGAACAATAGAGGATTCAATGTTAGGATCGAAATCTAACGTCCAATTTAAAGCATTGGAAATCCTTGAAATACCAAGTGTCCTTCGAAAATAATCTCGCATAGTCATCATGGTCCTCGTATCTGATGAGGACGTGAGTTCTGTTTAACAGATTAATTTAACTTCTTTAATAAAAGTCATTTGTTGAAAGAAATACTCCAGGTATCTCATAGATGGATAGCCTCGTATGAATTTCCCAACTAGCGCAAACTAAAAATCCTCACATAATTCATCCTCTTCGTCCAGAGAAAAAATCAAAGCCGGCTTTCCTCTATATTCTGTGATTTGTCAGCTTTCGAGGTCAAACTTTTAGACAGGCTTTGCGGGACCGCCAGGTCCACTCTTAGCTAAGGGCGGGACTTTCTCGATACGACTTCTCTTGCTAGAAGACAAACTGACGTGATACGTTTTGCAATCTGCGGGAGCTTGAAGCCCCCATTTTTGCCCGCCACCACCTTCGCATATGGAAGTGTGACGTCGGGAGGCTTAAGTATTTCCGGCGGGAGACGTTCCCCCATCGTCCTTTACAAGAAACGTCAACGATCGAAACACTTCAGAGAGAATTTCTTCCAGAGAGAATTTCTCAACAACTTTTTGTTATCTTTTCCCAATTCTCATTTTATCCCAATAAGTGATATAAATATACATACAAATATATAGTATGTGAACGGATAGTGTAATTAATAGTAATTAAATTTTTAAATACATTTAATAGAAAAATGAAAGAATTTCAGACAAATTAATTTATTCTTTCAATCTATTACAAAAATAATTATATAATAAATTATTTTAAATAAACTTTGTCAACAATTATTTTCTATGCATGTGCAAATAAAAGATAATTATTATATAAATATATTAAAATTATTTTTTGTATTATATATATATATATATATATTCTATAATTATTTTTAATATAATCATAATAAATAAATGAATAGGTAGTATAAGATAATTTTATATTAGTGTTTATAAAAATTTAAAATATAAGTGAAAAGTAATAAAAATTATATAAAAAAGAAAATAAAGAGAATGCAAGCGACGAGAAAGAAAAGAGAAATTAAGAAGAGAAATAATGAGATAGAAAAGAGAAGTTAAGAAAAGATGTAAGAGATAAAGTCGGATTAAAAAAAGTTAATAAATAAATAGAAAAGAAAATATTTTTAGAGTCCATGACACCAAATGGGTCTCTCGCTTAATATAATAGTATAGATACTTGCACGTGTGTGGCACATACCATACGTGTAACTCTACCCCACACGTGTCATGCACATGTGGCCCCATCCGGTTACATTTAGTTGGTTCACTCAATTCAATTAATCGATCGAGCCTATACCTTCATGATTGAACTTTTGTGTGTGATCCTCTAGGTTCATTATTTGATTAACAGTGATCTTAATTTAATATCTTTATTAATTAATCAGTATACAGATCACACAACCATAGTCTAGCAACATGTGTGTGCCCCTTAGCTGAATAACGAATTACTCAAAAGAACATTTTAGTCAATGACATTTTGTATTATATATATATATATATATATATATATATATATATATATATATATTCTATAATTATTTTTAATATAATCATAATAAATAAATGAATAGGTAGTATAAGATAATTTTATATTAGTGTTTATAAAAATTTAAAATATAAGTGAAAAGTAATAAAAATTATATAAAAAAGAAAATAAAGAGAATGCAAGCGACGAGAAAGAAAAGAGAAATTAAGAAGAGAAATAATGAGATAGAAAAGAGAAGTTAAGAAAAGATGTAAGAGATAAAGTCGGATTAAAAAAAGTTAATAAATAAATAGAAAAGAAAATATTTTTAGAGTCCATGACACCAAATGGGTCTCTCGCTTAATATAATAGTATAGATACTTGCACGTGTGTGGCACATACCATACGTGTAACTCTACCCCACACGTGTCATGCACATGTGGCCCCATCCGGTTACATTTAGTTGGTTCACTCAATTCAATTAATCGATCGAGCCTATACCTTCATGATTGAACTTTTGTGTGTGATCCTCTAGGTTCATTATTTGATTAACAGTGATCTTAATTTAATATCTTTATTAATTAATCAGTATACAGATCACACAACCATAGTCTAGCAACATGTGTGTGCCCCTTAGCTGAATAACGAATTACTCAAAAGAACATTTTAGTCAATGACAACTCGTGAAATACGATTCTCCTACTTATTCTATCTCTCGATTAATGTCTAGGGTATGAGAATAAATTAAAACCTAATAATACTAATCTTAAATTGAAATACGAATAACTTATGCAATAAGATATCTCTCTTGCTCTAGAAAAGCATAGGTCCTTTGTTGATTCTCACATGCATTCACATGTCACTTTTACAATCCCAACATAAGTCATAATTCGGGTGTCTCGAGCAACACCCTTTTATAGACTTATATCTAAACTTACATAGTTAACTCACATAAGGCAACTATGGAACCTCAAGTCTAAGCATTAATGGAACACGCCATTAACTTGTGAGATATTTCCTAATTTGAAAGTTTCTATTTTTAGAAATGGAAACTTCCTTAATTTCGCATTTAGGAATGTTATCACGCGGGGCACTTCAGTATACTCATCCTATCAATGATGTTACGCCCAAGCATGGGTCCCCACATCCCCCTCACCATGACCAAACTCATATACGAATATAGTTCGCATACAAGTCCAATCATAGCGAACGGAGACATGACACGGACCCTGGCTAGACGGGACTAACCCTATACCAACAATTCAAGTATCTAACAGGAGAATAATCAAGAATATAACAGGAGTGCGGAAGCATAATCATAATGGTACTATCATAATATACAAGTCTTCAAGTTATAATACAAGTAGTCCAAAGGAGATAACATTTGGCCTTTATTTCCTTGGGTTGGATCGAGATGGAGGGAGAAGGAAATGGAGATGCCTTGTACTTTGTTCTTGTGCATAAGAGATGAATAAAGTGTATGTATATGTGTGTATATGATATATCGTGATTGAGGGAGGAAGAAGTATGGGAAATTGCTATCAAGTCCTTGACAAATTTAAATTAATGCAATCAAGTATGAAATGTATAAAAGTTTACAATCAAGTCCTCGTCAATTATCAATTAGGTCTAAAAGTTATATAAAGTTTTCAATTAAGGACAAATAAACATGAATTCTTATAATTACGAAACAATTAAACACTTAGGCATGCTCGAGAAAATTAAATACACCATTCACGTAATCAATTTCACAAAGAAAAGAATTTAAAAGCACATAGTTCACAAGAAGTTCAATTAAATAAATTAAATTGCGCAAATAAAACAACGAAAAGGAATTAAATAATCCTAAATCTCAAAACTCACATGCGCGGTGCGCGTACCTGTACGGTTGAGAAATCAGGGTGTCACAAATGAGCACCCTCGTGCATTGCGTATGCATTTACCATGCACTTTGTCATCCTGTGAAACAGGGTGATTCCTTCTTAAGGACGCAATCTCACAAACAAGTCTCAATCGAGTCAAATCAACAATCTCACTATTTGTTAGACTCATTGACTTGGAGTACTTTCTAGTCCAACTTAGATTAGGGTTTGTTTCATGTGTCATTACTCCAAAATGGTAATATCCTAAACGCTTTATAGACTAGGGAGTTCTAATACATACGCACATAAAGTAAACACCTAAAACATACAAGAGCACATATAAAGAAGTGATTATCTTTGATCAAATCATTTCACTTATTATTATTTAAAGATTGTCTGTATTTCGCAAGGAAAAAATAAAACGGACATAACAAATCGACTTTAAGGGCACTATTCTTAACAAGATTGATATAACACTGTAGGAGCACAAAATTTATGCCCAATTAAATTCAGAAGCAAACCAAATCCAACGGAAGATCGAAGCTCCAGAGTCAACAAAGACGTTTCAAACCTTCCGGATTTCAGCAAATTCTTGTAGGAAGAATCAGAGGACCGAATTAGAGATTGTACCCAAAATTCGAATAAATCAATAAATTTTATTTGTGATTGTTTTCTTGTGTTTAATTATTTAATTGACACGGAAATTATATTACAAATTTTGGCAAGCCCAGTGGGACATCTCTACCTCTCATCTCTTCCTACTCAACAAACTTAAAGCATCAAATGGCCAACAACAAGCTCATCGATCTCGAGGCCATCATCTCCAAACTTGTTGCCGAAAGCTTCGTTGTAACAAGAAGTATGTCTAAGAGGGGGCAGACGTCTTCTGGGAAAGCTCGATCCCTCCAAAGCGATGGGAAGAACGCGCGACTTCTCACCTACGAAAGTGAAGGCAAAGAAGATGACTCGGCCTCGTCCACTCTCCGTTCAAGCTCTTCAAGTTTTGCACCCGCTATGACGATAAGTGCAACAACTCTAGAAGAACAACTTGCGAACCTGACAAAGGTCATCGAGGGACTCTCCAAGTATGTTCAAGAGCAAGACTCTCGTATTACAAAATTGATGGGCAAGGTCGACAGTGACAACGCTAGCCAAGTGAAGGGGAAGCATTCTGATGAGCAAGAAGAATCTAAAACTCCTGCGAAAGCTCAATCAAGCGGAATTGAGAAGCCTTCAGCTAAAGAATTTCAAGTTTCATCAGACGGACTCATCCCAGTGGACCAATTGAAAGAGTTCATCATGGGGACAATCAAAGACAAGATCGTGGGAGGCTCCAAAACATCCCTGGTCTACTCCAAGCCCTACACCCAAAGAATTGATAACTTGAAGATGCCGATCGGTTATCAACCTCCCAAATTTCAACAGTTTGACGGCAAAGGCAATCCTAAGCAACACGTAGCTCACTTCATCGAGACGTGCAACAATGCCGGAACTTACGGAGATCACCTAGTCAAGCAGTTCGTTCGATCTCTAAAGGAAAACGCCTTCGATTGGTACACGGACTTAGAGGCGGACTCGATCGATAGTTGGGGATAACTTGAGCACGAATTCCTCAATCGCTTCTACAGCACTCGTCGGACAGTTAGCATGATCGAACTCACCAACTCCCGACAATGGAAAGAAGAGTCAGTCGTCGACTACATCAATCGGTGGAGAAACCTTAGTCTAAATTGCAAAGATCGACTATCAGAGGCTTCAGCAATTGAAATGTGTATTCAAGGGATGCATTGGGGTCTCCGCTACATTCTCCAAGGAATTCAGCCCAAGTCGTTCGAAAAGCTTGCTACTCGGGCACATGATATGGAGTTAAGCATGATCGCTACTGGAGTCGAAGGACCGCCCGTCCAAGAGTTCCGCAGGCCTAGGGAAAAGCAAGATTTCAGGAAAGGGGGCAAACCCTTCACCAAACAACAAGCCAAAGAGTCCATGGAGGTGTATGCAATTCCTGTCAAATTTTGGGCTAAGATAAATAACAAGGCGGACGAAAGGAAGGAAGTCCCCCAAGAAAGAACATTCAGAAAATTGTCCTTAGCAGAGATGCAAGCCAAGGAATACCCATTTAAAGACTCCGATGGCTTCGGAATTTTCGATGACCTGCTCAAGGCGAACCTTATCGAATTACCCGAAATGAAGAGGCCAAATGAAGCCGAAAAGACTGACGATCCAAAGTATTGCAAGTATCATCGTCTGCTCGGACACCCAATCCACGATTGCTTTATATTCAAGGATAAGGTGATGCAGTTGGCACGACAAGGAAAGATCACACTCTAAGATGTTAGCGCGACGTCCAATGCTATAACTTGCCTGATGATAAGTAAAGAAGAAGTTCCCAAACAAACTCACTCCAAAGGCGATGAATGCATGGCAACCATGACCTTCTCAAATGAAGATTTGCTACTCGGTTCAAAGCCTCACAACAGACCGTTGTTCGTGACAGGTTATACCCGCGAACAAAAGGTGAATAGAATGCTCGTCGATGGAGGCTCCGCAGTCAATATCTTGCCTTTAAGAGTGATGAACGATTTAGGAATTTTGAAGGATGAACTAGCAAACAGTCGTCTGATGATCCAACGCTTCAATCAGGGAGGACAAAGAGCTCTCAGCATCATTCGACTAAAACTGTTGATAGAAGGCATGACATCAAGCGCGTTGTTTCATGTCATAGATGCCAAAACTTCATACAACATGCTTCTAGGATGACCCTGGTTACATGAAAATGGTTTTGTCCCATCTACTTAGCATCAATGTTTCAAGTACTGCCGGGAGAGTGTGATAAAGAAGGTTCTTGGAGATAGCAAACCTTTCACCGAGGCAGAAGCCCACTTTGCCGATGCAAAGTACTACCGCGAGGAAGTGGAAGAAAGCAAAGGAAAAGAAGATTCTGATCCACGAGATGATTGTAAAGGTGAAACCAAAGTCGGAGCCTCAACTTTGATCGGTTGCCAAGGAAAGGGCGGATCTTCACCTACAAAGTCTGAGGCACTGGAAGGACTGACATTGCCCCTCACCAAGCTAGACGTTGTGAAACCTCCTTCTCCACCACTCAATGGATTCGTTGGGCCGACTCAAGGAAGTAAAACAGAGCACGGAGAAGCGACCAAACTCCAAAATGCAAAGGAGTACGATCCCAAATCATATAAACTCCTCGTCAAAGCCAGGTACAACCTACAAGAGCAGTCTAAGTTAGGAAAACTCATTCCAACAGCCAAGGCCAAGGAAACAAAGTCGAGGTCGTCAAAAGAAGATGGCAATGTCACCCCAAACTCGCGAGTAGGACTCGGGTTTACTTCGCAAGGCCCTGTTCGGATCGCCATAAATAGAGCAACAAATAACTATATATCTGAAGAACTCTCATCGATCGAAGACACTTTTGATCAGAATGGAAGAAAGATTAGGCGAAAATCTGTCTTTGATAGGCTCAGTCCGCCCAAAGGAGCCAAAGCTAGTCACTGGTTGAGAAGACGAAACGCACGACGCTTCCCAAAGCTTCAAAGTACAGTTCCGTCTCGTATGAAACGGTGCACCAATTTGATTGTCTCATGCGACTAGATGTTGAAAGCTAGGTGGGAGACGATAGTCTTCACACGTGCCAAGAGTGAAGACGAAGATGATAAAGAAAACTTAGCATCATCCTGCCATATCACCTCGATCGAGGAAAATTCGGTTGAAGAGGATGCCGAAGATGCGCCACCCGAGCTTGAAGAAGGAGTTAAGGCGACCGTAGACGATCTCAAAGAGGTCAACTTAGGTAACACCGACGATCCTCGCCCGATCTACATCAGCTCCTTATTGACCGATGATGAGGAGAAAGCCTATGTCGGACTCTTGCTCGAATTCAAGGACGTATTTGCATGGTCGTATAAAGAAGGACTAAACCCGAAAGTTACAATACACCATCTCTCTGTGAAGAAAGGCACTCGTCCTGTGAAACAAGCTCAGCAGCGATTCCGACCGGACTTAGTTCCCTTAATTGAAGCCGAGGTAAACAAGCTCATCGAAGTCGGGTTCATTCGAAAAGTGAAGTATCCCATGTGGATCTCTAGCATAATGTCGGTGAGGAAGAAAAATGGGCAGATTAGGGTATATGTCGACTTCAGAGACCTAAATATCGCTCACCCAAATGATGATTTTCCACTGCCTATAACCGAGCTCATGATCGATGCTACCGTGGTCCACGAAGCTCTTTCCTTTATGAACGGCTCATCGGGATATAATCAAATACGAATTGCACTCGAAGATAAAGAATTAACCGCGTTTCGTACCCCTAAAGGAATATACTGCTACAAAGTGATGTCTTTCGGTTTGAAGAATGCAGGTGCCACATATCAAAGGGCGATGCAGAAAATCTTCGATGATTTACTTCACAAGAACATCGAATGCTACGTGGACGACGAGTTGGTAAAGTCCAAGAGACGAGAAGATCATCTACAAGACTTAAGGATGATCTTCGAACGATTAAGAAGGTACCAACTCCGGATGAATCCGCTCAAGTGTGCCTTTGGAGTTTCATCAGGAAAATTCCTCGGGTTCATCGTCTACCATCGAGGCATTGAAATCGAACAAGCAAAGATAGATGTAATCTTGAAAATGCCGCCACCCCGAGATATCCACGACCTAAAGAGTTTACAAGGAAAGTTGGCTTATATCCGAAGATTCATCTCGAATCTGGCCGGCCGATGTCAACCATTCAGTCGGCTTATGAAGAAAGGTGTTCCCTTTGAATGGGACGAAGCATGCCAAAAGGCCTTCGAGAGCATAAAGGCGTACCTGATGAAGCCACCTATCCTAGTTGCACCTACTCTGGGATAACCATTGATTCTCTACATCGCAGCTCAAGAACGATCTGTTGGTGCCTTACTCACCCAAGAAAATGACAAAGGAAAAGAAAGTTCTTTGTACTACTTGAGTAGAACGATGATACCGAACGAGTTGAAGTATTCGCCCATCGAGAAGATGTGTTTGGCCTTGATCTTCGCGATCCAAAAGCTAAAGCACTACTTCCAAGCACATACATTACATCTTATCTCGAAGGTAAACCCCCTAAAATACGTCATGTCAAGGCCGGTACTTTCGGATAGACTCGCAAGATGGTATCTCCAACTTCAGCAGTTCGAGATAGTTTACATCCCCCAAAAGGTGGTAAAAGGACAAGTTATGGCTGACTTCTTGGTAGACCACCCTATACCCGCCGAATGGGAATTGTCCGATGACTTGTCGGACGAAGATGCACTTCTAGTCGAGGCCACTCCCCCTTGGAAGATGTTCTCTGACGGAGCTTCATATAGAGAAGGCGCCAGCGCCGGCGCTGGAGTCGTATTCATCACATCCGATGGAGAGGTTCTACCATATTCCTTCACCTTAACACAGAAGTGTTCCAACAACGTCGCCGAATATCAAGCCCTCATACTCGGATTAGAAATGGCGGTCGACATAAAGCAGTTGCACCTCAGAGTATATGGAGACTCGAAGCTAGTGGTCAACCAATTGGAAGGCTCGTGCGACGTCAAAAAGCCTGGATTGATCCCCTATGTTAACTACGCCAAAATGTTGATAGGATGGCTCGGAGATGTGAAGATCGAACATGTGCCCAGAAAAGAGAATAAGTAAGTGGATGCGTTGGCGAAATTTGCCTCTACATTGGCAATGCCGGAAAAGGAAACTCGAGTGTCGATTTGCAAGAATTGGGTTATACCTCCAATCTTCAATGACGAAGACCTTGAAGAAGAAGAAAATCACATGGTTGAAGTGTTCGAAGTCGAAAAGGAGGATTGGCGACAGCCCTTGGTCGATTATCTCAAGTATGAAAAGTTACCCAATGATCCACGACAAAGAGTTGATGTGCGACGACGCTCAGCTCGATTTATCTACTTTAAAGATACACTCTACCGACGCTCATCTGATGGAGTTTTCTAGAGATGTTTGGGCGAAGACGAAGCAAACCAAGCCATGGCAGAAGCACACTCCGAAGTCTGCGGTGCTCATCAATAGGGCCCGAAGCTGCACTTTCGCATAAAGAGAATGGGATACTACTGGCCAACGATGGTGAAAGACTGCATGGAATACGCACAACGATGTCAACCTTGCCAGTTTCACGCCAACTTCATTCACCAACCGCCCGAACCATTGCATCCGACGGTTGCCTCGTGGCCTTTTGATGCTTAGGGATTGGATGTGGTAGGCCCCATGACGAAGTCTTCTGCCGGTCACCTCTACATTTTGGCTACGACTGATTACTTTTCTAAGTGGGCAGAAGACTACAAGAAAAACTGCTTTTTACTACGGGCAAATGATCGTAGTAAAAAGCCCTAATTCGTAGTAAAAAACCTTTTGCTATGCATTTACTACGAATTTGTGATCGTAGTTGATGTGGCCGTAACAAGTATTATACTACGATCAAATGATCGTAGCAAACACTTTTTACTACGAGAAATTAGCTTTTACTACGGACATTATTTCGTAACAAATATGATTCAAATACATCTAGTTTTTACTACGAATATGCTAGTTGTAGTAAAAAATGTATATTAGCTACGCTCAAAACTTTGTATCTAAAACATTTCAAAGTTCAAAAGATAGTATCCACTACGATCCATATTTCGTAGTAAAAAAACATTATGATAATTATTATATAATTTTTATTAAATTATATTTTTTCTTATATTTATTGAAATACATTAATAACTATCATCGTCCAAACCAAAATATAATACAATAAGACATCAAATTTATATAATTTAAGCAATAGTTTTCAATATCATCACTAACATATCAATGTACTACAAGAAGGCAAAATCCTTACAAATATGAATTTGCAAGAATCTTTCTCACAATCTTCAACTACATGATTACAAAATGATTGTATTGATCTTACATATAAATCTATCAAAAGATAGCTTTGTACTACTACTTATCTACTATTTGATCTATCATAATATGCAAAATCTAGGGATTTCTCAGCATCATAATCCTTGAAAATCTTCAACATTTGGATTCCCTGTCTTAATTCCACCTATAATCATCATTCGAAATGCAGACTAGGTGGATCAGAATCCTCATATCTCTGCTTGCATATCTCAAGTATTTAACCCTTTCATCTATCCATAAAAACCAAAAATATACAATAAAATTGAAACTATTGATAGATGCAAATTAAGATTGGGGCAACATAATTACTATCATCATATTCCTCACCGTAACAAAGAATGTAAATTCAAAAGAAAGTAAACCGTGACAGATACCCATCGATCGCTCTGCGTTCTCTTAAACTTCTTGACCTTTTTTTTTATGATCTTCTTGTCTAATAGTGCCATTGCTACTTACCTGCAAAAGAAGAAGATTTCAAAAGAAAAGTTTAGCATAATAGATCTGTTGGAACAGGTGATAAGAGAAGAAATAGTTAAAGACGGTGAAGCATTTTCTTACGAGCTTGTTAGGCAAAAATTTCAAACATTGTCTAAGAACAGAATATTAAAAAAATTCAAAGCTATATCTAATAAACAAGCTTCAAAGGCAGTAAAATCCTTTCGGTCAGAAAATTACTTATTCCTGCTTCTAGCAAATAAATTTGTGGCCAGCTGATTGGTTGGAAGAAATAGTTAAATGTTTAGCACTCCAGTTTGTTTTACCTCTTTTGGGGCCAGAAAAGAGGGAGTATGCAACCCCATATCATCATTATGAGGGAAGAGGATAATTGTCTATCATTCTTTCCAAGTCATTTCATAAACAATCAACACTAAAACACTCACAAGAACAGAATATTAAAAAAATTCAAAGTTATAATTAATAACATGCTTCAAACACGAAAACATGAATATATATCCTCTCGCAAACATGTATGACTCAAACATATGTAGCACATACAGAGAAATTTATATACTGATCAGATTCACTCCTACTAATACAACCTTTTCACATTAACACCAATAATTTTACTCTTCTTTGTTGATCATACAGAGAAATTAACTCAAAATTCGATCATTCACAAAAAGACAAGAGACATCAACATCCCAAATTATGCAGATTAAAAAAAACGAGCAGATACACAAAAATTGCATTTCATAATGAATTGTCTTGATCTTACCTAGAAATCTACCAAAAGATAGCTCCTGTCATTGTAACACATCCTTGAGCTTGTGTTTGTAGCTGATTAGAAGCTGGATCATATTGTCTCTTTCTTAATTTGAGCATACCTGCACGTAATTTACAAGAATTTAAGAATACAAATTTTAAATCTGCATAAAGGCAGAATAATCGAACTAAGTTAAATAACAAAATCAAAATAACTCTTTGCTCGGAAAGTATTTTAGTGATTCGTAAAATTTGTAGTAAACTAGACAACCAAATCTTTCAAATGGCATAGGCCTCAATTCCTAGTTCCTTCTCTGTAAATACAAATTTTAACGCGAAATTGATGAAAAACAGAAATATCGCTGCAGTGACACGTTCCCAAGAAAAATTCATGTACCATGCCAAACGAATTGAAAAATTCTGAAATTGTACAGGCATACTACTAACACATGTATAAACTTCACTGTAAAACAGTTTTAGAAAATTCGAACATTTACTCCATCTGCTCCAGCTGTAAATCCAGGGGATAGGGGCGTCATTTCGGGATAAAGAACTGAATAAAGAACTTCAATGCTCGCATAATACAAGAGACTAGAGTGGAGGTGGAGAACTAACACCGGAAAGGGTGGAGAGCAGCCTATAAAGAAGCTTTATTCAACCGTAGGAGCCTCTGGTTAAGTGTTCCCTCATAATAGATCCATTCGGAGTCAAATGCATAACTTCTCAACAAATTTTTGTTCAATATAGAAAGTGACATATATAAAATGTGAAACTTTAGTACTGGTTCCAAGAGAGTTTATAGTCAAGCAATTAAGCAATGAAAAGCCAGCCACTGAGTGGTTAAACTACTAACTTAATTGGAGATTAACAAACTAGTCATGAAAAAAATGAAAACATATCATGGAGAAGTGGTAATCTAAGTATTGAGGTAACTGTAAGCCACTTTTAGTATCATTTATTTTCACAAAAAAAAAAAAAAAAACAAGACGAAGTAATGGTAGCACAACAAGCTCTAAAAAATGGTGATGCTGAAATACCCTTTCTGCAATACCCAAGAAATAAACATTCAAATACAACAGAAACACGAAGTAACTACAGAAAATTAACGCAGCCATCTATCACAGACCCTTTACTATGCATACGCTCATGGTGGGTGTCGATCGAGGCCTGACGAAGTGCGGAGGTGGCGGCTTCTGCTAGTTGAGTGCACTTGGAGAATGACAATCCACTCCAAATAAGAGTTCCACAACTCAAATCACACTTTCAATTTCCAGGTTTAAAGCTGTCAATAACATCCATTCTAGCATAAACAACTAGATTCCAACCTTAACAAATGAAATCTCGTTAAAATCGCATAAATCATACCTCACTAGCCTTACCCACAATCCTAATAGCCTCAACAATGGAAAACTCCTAATTCGTCGTTCTCTAAGGAGCCGGAAAAACTATTGTTGTCTTGAACTTTTTTAGAAGATTAACTGAATCAAATAGTTAAACAAATAATCACTATGACATTCATTCCAAAAGAAGTTACCTGGATTGAGGAAATCTATTAGTAAAGAAGTGAAAGCCTTTATCCTCTATGCTTCTAGTAGTTGAGCCTTTTCAAACTCTTTGAGAATAGATGCATAATCTTTTGTAAACTTAGCATCAACAACTCCCCCGCTAGCCTGAAACAAACACCATTTCAGTCTGTTAACAGCATATTTAGTAAGCCATTAGCTAACAGGAAATTTGAAGAACCTACAACGACCAGTGTAGAATACTTATCAGTTGTCCTAATGCGATTGAGCTCAACCGAAGTATCCTTTATCAATTGCCTAATTTGTAACTTAGTTTTCTAACTATATATATAGAAAGCAAAAATCAGATATATAGTCATACAGAATGAAACTGTTTCCATAAAAATCGGCAATAACATCTTCTAAACTTGAAACCCGAGCTGAAAATAGCATCAGTGAGATGTCAATAGATATTTATCAATGTTGCTGCATGTTAATCTTTACATTTCTTTATTTTGTATTTTTCTATTATAATTGCAATCTCACATGCATCATAATCAACAAAACCGACTTCCTCTATACTCTGCCGAGAATACAAAAAATAAATAAATAACCATAAATTTATTTTTTTCAAAAAAATTCCAGATATTAACGGCGTTGCAATTCAATAAATAGTTTCTATTTCGTAAAGATTACTCACAGTTCTCGGCGAAGGTCGGTGGTGTCTGTCGGAGTTCCCAGGCGGTTGACAGATCGTTTATAGCACAGGAGAAGGAGACTTCAAGCTCATTTGACGTCATAAGTCCCCGAGCTACCGTTCTTGGAGGCGCGCCGAAGAAGGAGAGTTGTCGTCTTCAAATTGTGTGAAAGATCCCAAGCCGTCGTTCTCGAAATAGCACCGGAGAAGGATGTTGCCATCTTGAAAAGGTGTTAGAAGAAACCCAAGCTGCCGTTCCGAGGAACGCCGAAGAAGGACTAGAGTCGGAAGACCCAAAGTCGCCGTAGAGGGAAACCCTTCTCTCTAAATGAGATTTTCTGAAACAGAAACCCTTCTCCCGTCAATGAAATGAGATTTTTGTGAAATGATTTTTTTTTTAAGAAAAGGCTTCTAATTGGAAAAGGAAAAAAAGTGGGAAGACAAATATTTGGAGCCAAAATTTTTGGAGACAAATTTTTAAGGATTTTTTTAATTTTAAATAGTAAATTTAATTTTTAAAAAAACTATTAATAGTAAAAATATTAAACCTACGTAGTTTTAATCAATTATTTGCTACGTTCTAAATATCATAGTAAATGTTTGTCTCATTTGCTAAGTATTTATTACGGTAATTTTTATGTAGTTAATAAATACTTTTTACTACGTTATAAATGGCGTAGTAAAAAATTTTGTAGTAAAAACCCTTTTTTCTTGTAGTCAGTTCCTTTAAAGAAGTGAAGAAGGATAACGTTGCCTACTTTATCCGAATAAACATTATCTACCGCTACGGCGTGCCTTGCTATATCATCACGGATAATGGGAAGCCATTCAATAATAGCTTGATAGACAAACTCTGTTTGAAGTTCGGGGTTCAAGCAGAGGAAGTCTTCGATGTATAACGCCGCTGCCAACGGTCTTGCCGAAGCTTTCAACAAGACTCTATGCAGTTTGCTGAAGAAGGTGGTCTCCAAATCAAAACGAGACTGGCATGAAAGAATTGGAGAAGCTCTGTGGGCTTACCGAACCACCTATAGAACACCTACCCAAGCGACCCCTTATGCGTTGGTGTACGGTGTCGAAGCCGTTGTTCCTCTTGAGCAACAAATTCCTTCGCTACGGATAGCGATTCAAGAAGATCTAACCCAAGATGAAAATGCTCGCCTACGACTTGAAGAGTTGGAGACGCTCGATGAGAAGAGGTTGGAGGCTCAACAAAGGCTCGAGTGCTATCAAGCTCATCTCTCCAGGTCATTCAACAAAAAGGTGAGAACTCGTTCGTTCCAAGTTGGGGATCTGGTGCTTGCCGTGAGAAGGTCGATCATCATTACTCATCAAACGGGGAATAATTTCGTCTCCAAATGGGATGGTCCATACGTTGTGAAGTAAGTCTACACAAGCGGCGCTTACAGGTTGATCGCTGAAGATGGTCTGAGAATTGGTCCCATAAACGGGAAGTTCTTGAAACACTACTACGCATAAGTTGAAGATTGCTCCTTGACGTACGAGCCTAAACTGCATGTCACTCCTGACCCGCATGAGTATAAACTGTGTACGGTACCCACCAATGGTAAAGCAAGTGGTTAAACTGCTAAATTCCACTGATGGTGTTTCGTGTGGCTAAAACAGAAATTCCCCACTTTTGTTCAGGGTGGTTAAACTTTGAATACTCCTGGCCCGCATGAGTATAAACTGTGAACGGCCCCCCCTAATCTTCTCAAAAGAAGTTTTCTCTTGAACTACGTTATGACTTGATCCTTTCACCGGGTAAGAAGTGCAAAGAAGTGATGGACTATTGAAATAAAAGAAAATGCATACGAGATTGGAATAAAGCAAATAAAGTTGTTATTAAATAATCTCAAAATTGATAAGGTTCATTAAACTAAATAATGAATCGAAGAAATAAAGAAAAGTAAAAGCATCCTAAACTATCAAGGGGAGGGGCTCAAATTCTTCAAGTCTTCCTTCGCCACCTTCAGAAGTGCTAGTGAATCTTCCGAAACTTTGAATGCTTTGAAGACAACTTTGTTATCTGATGGAGGAGTCTTCTCAAAGGTCTCGATCTCTTTGTTGATAGTTTGAACGAGAGATTGGGCATTCTGATAAAGGAGTTGATGCTGCTCCAATGAAAGTGACAAGTCTTCCTTCTGTTTCGTTAAGCTGGCAAGTTTCTTCGTGACAGACTTCAAATTCCTCTTAGTTGTCTTAATTTGATTCGCTCCAGCTCCTTCCTTGGCTTGGGCACCAACGAGTCGATCCCTTGCTTCACTCAACTGCAGAGAAAGCCAATCTTTTGAAGTCTATCTAGAAGCTGCAGACCTCGGCTCATCATGAACAGTTACCTTGGCAAACAAAATCGCCAATGACTTTTCGACGGTAGAAACAAAAGGCTCGTCAAAACCCTTAACATCATTCAACGCCGATTGAACTTCGTCCTTAAGGGATGAAATGAAGTCAAGTGGAGTGCTCTCTATTTTCTGGAGAAGATTGCCCCACATCGTCTTGACAAATTTTTGTTTCTGAGTGGCGACAAATATAGATTCTTGGAAAACCAAGACTGCGGGATGCTGAGGTGTTTGCTTTTCTTCGGATATCATAAGTGTTTTTGATTGTGCCTCTCCTTCAGAAATAAGACCTGTCTCCCAAAGAATTGGCCCGAGGATCGATCCTTGAGACTCCACATCATCAGCTTTAAGAGGCTCCTTTTCTAAGTACAAGTGAAACACGTTCGATACTTAATGAAAGAAGATAGAAAAGTATTGAAGAATAATGAAAGGAAGAGGGAGAAAATTACCTTTTCACCAGACTTGTCAGCCGAAATCTTATCACACTTCTTTGGCCTCTTCCAATGGCGATCTGCAGTGCCACTTTCACTCTTTATTGAAGGGACGGGGGGAGTCTTTCTCTTTTCTCCTTCAGTCGGGTCAACTTTTCAACTTGAATAGGGGTGACTTTTGAGTCGATTAACTTCGCAATGTTGTCATCAAAGAAGCTGCCGTGAGTTTTTTACCACCACTCCATATAGCTCTTGGAACATAACTTCTTAACAGTTGCAGTCATCGGGGGAAAGACTACTCCGTCCATAGACTTCGATAAAGTGCACACACGTCAATGGTTGAGTCCTTCTTCTAGGCGAGCATCGCGAAAATCATCCTTGAGGACCCCGGGCACCACTTGATAAAATCCTAACTGATGAGCAAAACGGTGAGGACTGTATGGCTCGACGATGAGTAGTTGTGTTCATCCTCTGAGCCTTCCCCATTGTCGATAAAACAGAACTTCTTGTGGACCGTCATCGCATTGCAATTCCAAGCCACGAACTCCGCCTTGTGGATCTTCTTACGGGCCTCCCTCGCATCATAAGCCTTTGCCCCTCCCTCACCGAAAAACCGCATCATTGTCGGACCACGGATGTCTTGATAGGATTGTCGATGCGTCTTGAAGTAGTGTGTTAACCAACTGTGGACGAAGTGGATGGAAAATGGAGCATGAACTCGAGTCGGTCGGGCGGGTGCTGATATCTTGTTCAAACCACGATAAATGCTTGCCAAGACCGGAATGGCCAAATCAACCTTGAAGTCGCTTGCTATGACGCTCGTCATCTTGAAAGTACTTGGGCGTATCGAGCCGATGCTTTCCGTTGGAAGAACGAAGAGACAAAGCCAACAAGCTATGAACACCGCCAAATAAGTATCTTCTCTCTTGTTCCCGTCGAGTCCAAGTCTGGAAAACAACCTCTCCTCTGCGGCATTCCAAGCTTCATGAGGTCCGAAGTTACCAAGTGGTCGTTGCGTCGACTCGTCTTTCTTGCGAAGGGGCGGTTGGACATACTTCCTCGCCTTTTTGCACCAAAAGCTCGCCCAGGCCTTGATGGAAACTTGACTGCCATGAGCATCCTTTCGCAACAAGTGATAGGCGTGGAACAGGTACTGGCAACTAGAGGGGGCATACCTCCTTCCGAATTTGCCTTTCTCGGTGAGCCCCTTTGTATCTGGGACCACTTTGTCGTAGAGAAGACCATTCATGGGAAGACCCTCCAGAGCATGCAAATCCCAAAGCGATATGGATAGCTCGTCGTTCGACGTCAGAAGGGTGTTGGTTATCGGGCACCATTCTTCGCAGAACGCCTTCATGATCTCCGGGTTGCTATCGTAGATGAAGAGTGAGGCGCGCACCGGGCTGTATATTTGGGCTGACTGCAACTTATCCTCGCAACGGCTGAGTATGTCCTCGGTCCACTCTCAATATCCGGCAACGTTGTGGAACTCTCCATGGAACCGAAGGTTGCCTCCCCACGTCTTGCCTTCGATAATGCTTCGCCCTAGTGTCGGCAGAAGAGTTGGGTCGTTTGACTGTTGATGATGACCTACTTGCAGAGCCCACACGTGCGATGCTTTGCTCAACTTCACTTGCCTTGACGCGAAAGGGCACCGTCATCTTCCCCCAATCATCTGCTTATGGTCCGGTGAGACAAGGATGAACTACCAACGTTGTGCCTTTCTCGAGCTCTTGTTTCTTGTCGTCGAGGATCACCAATTGTTTAGCCCCGGAAACTAAGTTGAGATCTTTGAAGTACACCATGGTCACCTGCAAATCAACAAGCCCAAAGAAACACAAAGTTAAGCGAATTGCCAAATATAGAGGGAAAAAAAAAAGAAAAAGATTGGCCCGACAAATCCTTGCTGACAATGTAGTGTTGTTGATTGCAAGGAAAATATCACGTAATCAATGGTGTTAATTAAAAAGTCCCTGTTGACTGCAAATTAATCAAGATGGTGTGTGATCAATTATTAAGGTGTCAAGGCTTTAATTGATTCTGGATGTTGCATATTACGCATATATATATATAATAATATATATATTTCATAAATTAACTCAGGATTAAATCTGACTGGGAGCATGTTGTGGGAAAATCCAAGAGCCTGGCCTGTCTTTTATAGGCAAGGGACACTCTCGGAGAACAGAAACTTACCATCCGAAGAGAAAATTGGGGGCAAAGAAATTGAAGATAATGGAAAACGGATCCCCGCGGATTTGGTATTCTCCTCAAGCTGTTCCTTATCAGGCTCCAAAGACTAGGAAAACTTTGCAATATACAGAGTTGATACTCTGCCATTGAGGAAAGGAAATAAAATCTTGCTTCCCTTATTGTCGTGGCCATCCAATCAACAACTTATCGGCCAAGTTTGTTCCACCGCACAAAAGATTTGAGAGAAAATCTTTCCTTCAATTGACGAATCTCAATTCCTTTGGCTACCACGAAAAAGAAAGGAAAGACGAAGCAGAGGTATCTCGCAGAGAGAAGAAAAAAAAGGAAAAAAAACGAACGTCAAAATTGGTGTGTTATTTGGGCTTTTGCCCAAATCAAGGGAAATGGATGTGAAGCTCACATGGGCAGCAAATATTTATATATAATTATCTATATATGTATATAGGTTGCAAAGTAACAACCCAGCCCAAATCAAACAAAGAAAAAGAAACAAAAAAGGGGAAATGAAGTGGGCCTCGTTGAGTCATGGGCCGACCACAAATATTCAAGCCTTTATGTTTTTTTTTCCTTGGATTTAATTCTAGCTAATGGGCCGAACATGTTGAGGCTTAGCCCATGCATTCAAGCTCGAATTGAGGTTTGCATCGAAGTCAAGCTGAACAAAAAAATAAATAAATTCGTGACTTATTCACTCGAGACACGCTCAAAGACAACGTTCGTGAACAAGTCACGATGGGGCATTTGTAGGAGCACAAAATTTATGCCCAATTAAATTGCGACACGTGGAAAATACATATATATTAAATATCAAAAATAAAAATATTTTCTATTTTAATTTTAGGAATTTAAATAAATAATATTCCTAGAATTAAATAGATAATTAATTGATATTTTAATATATATATATTAAATGTGTCAAAATTCGAAATTTGGCAATAAAATCAAGTCAAGCCAAATAAAGAAGGTCAAATGTGATATTTTGGAAATTAAATCAGATCTTCCGATTTATGGAAAAAGATTACAAAATCGACGAGGACCAATCAGAATGAAGTCTTCCCTCGGCGATTTTGGAAAGTTTTGCCTCCCATACACCTATAAATAGAGGCATTCTCTAAGCCAAAAATCACACAACACAACTCTCACAACTCGGAGATACGAAGGAGCAAGCCACAAAGCAAGGAGAAAGAAGTTCTTCAGTGTTCTTCAGCATCCTTAGCGTTCTTCGGCATCTTCAACGGCGTCCTTCGCGGAAGTCAGCATCAACGGCGTTCAATCAGGCATCAAAGCATCGAAGTAGTGTTTCGGCGTTGCTTTCCTCAACAAAATCAAGTCAAATTCAAGTTGATCGAAGCAAGATTCAAGGTGTTCTTCGCGTTCTTCGTAGAGATCAACAAATCGAAGCGTCCAATCCGCAACAAGGCGTCAAGTCCGCGAATTAGAGATTGTACCCAAAATTCGAATAAATCAATAAATTTTATTTGTGATTATTTTCTTGTGTTTATTTATTTAATTAACATGGAAATTATATTACAAACACAATATGGGACTGCATTAACAATGGATCCAAATAGACTTGTTGGTGGACAGGTTTTCGGATCGGAATTGTATTCTGAATCCACAATTAGTTTCTGATTATTATTAAGATATATGTTTGAACTAACTTACCTAAAAAATTAGTTAAGATGAATCCAGAAATCGATTTCTTCAAATTTACAGATAAATCGATTTTTTCACATCTCATAGAAAATAGACACTAATCTCACACATAAGACTGATTTTAGAGAAGATACAAAGCAAATTGATATTTTGCGATCTCTGGTAAGAGCTATAAGGTTAGAAGCAAATTGATATCTTCCGATTTCAGAGAAGTTAGAGATTTAACAAAGCAGATATTATCAAGATAGATTTGAGAGTACGAAGACGGCACATGTAACGCCCGAGCGTGTAACGCCACATCCCCCGCACCAAGACCCGATTCGTATGTGAAATGAAAAATCCATACACGTGCCAAATCAAGGCGAACGGGGACACAACACACTCACTATGCTAGACGGGAGCTAACCCTTAAACCACTTAAGCAATAAAAGATAACAATATCAGAGCAAGTTAATAAAAGCGGAAGCAATACATGATCATAATATACACATCGAGCTTACAAGCTCCATATACAACAAAATAACTACGAACTTCAAGTAAAAAAATGAACAACATGGCCTATCATATACAAAATGTGCTCCACGCGTTTATAAAAAAATAGTAATCATAAAAGTATGAGTATATGCATGAAGAAATGCTAGACGCTAATACAAGACTCCAAAAGACTCGGATTCCCGCCTAGCACTTCCAACAGTGCAAAAGAAACTGAAAACAACCGGGTTCGGTCTTTAAAAGACTGGTGGGTATAAAACAGGGTATAATATAATAATAATACAAAAATTAAACACATACATGCAAGCTATAATCTCTTACAAGGTTTTAGAAATATTTTCCGAGCGGGTAAAACAAAGAAAAGCATCAAGCGGGATTATAACAATCATTTGCAATCTTTAGGTCATTCGTGAGCCCGACGAGTGGCTAAGTCTCCAACCTTTACCTCGTGTAATCATTAACATTAGTTCATCGGTTATCATATATATAATCTTTCGTGCACAATCAATCGATCATTCATTCAATCGTTTATTTACACCTTTTTCCTCCAGTAAGTGGACAGGCTTGCAAGACTCGGCCACCCATGCATTGTGGCTAGTGGGGTACATGAATCCCCAAAAGCCTGATTCCCATTCTTCACTAACCTCCTAGCGAGGGCCGGTATCGCCGTAGTTGGTGGAACTAGCGTACAGGATCACCGTTAGCCCATACTTTCCCGGATAGCCACGTACACTTAGTCTCAGGGTCCCCATTCAGTACATTTCAATCAATTCTCGCCAAATCATTAGGTAGGGATTCATAAAAGAAAGGAGCTTTACGTTAAATCATTTAGTCTTGGAAAAGACTCGATATATACATATAATAATTTGGCTTAAAACTTTCAAATTGGATATATCAGATCAGTTTTTATCTAATAGAAGAGAAACCCACCTATAAAGTAAAAGAACAGCACAAGAACCTCACTGACCGGCGTCTCCGCCCTGACCAAAATTTATGCAAATGAAGTGGTATGAGACTCAAAATAACCACAAACGACGCACGACGATGCAATAAATGTGATATGAAGTGCATGAGCAAGAATAACATGTTATGAAGATGTTCATGTACACAATTAATGCCACTTAGACACGTAAATGATCAATTCAATCAATATATAAAGAAATCGTATTCATTCAATTTCCAATTCAATTCAAGCGTTGATCATTAATCAAATTTCACGTATACATATCAATTAATTCATAAATCAATTTCATAACATATCATAAGTGATCATATAACATTCTATATTCATAAACGAGGCTCGAGAAATACAAAAAATAAACATACAATTCAATATATAAATGAACACATGTACACTTGGGCATGCCCGTGTCTCCCCTCAAGTGTGATTCAAGACACGGTCATGGCTCAGTACAGGAGCCATGGCCTTAAGAGACACGAGCCGTGTCTCTTGCCCAGTTCAAAATGGGACACGGGGGTGTCTCAGGTCAGGGAATCACCTCCTCGAGTTCAGCCTGGAGACACGGCCGTGGCATCCTGTATGCACAAAGGCACACATGGCCGTGTCTCAACTCAGCCTTCATCCCCTCCCCAAAATTTGTAGCTGAACACATGCACACACTGTTGGAAAACACGAATCAGAAAGCAGCGGAAATTTAAAAATTTTCCAACAAAAGGACCTTGGACTCGCAATCGTGTATCCAAATTCGTAGAGTTAAGAAACTTACTTTTCTTTTATTCTTTCTTGAAGCGTTTCAAGCCACCCAAGAACGCTCTTCTCGCGGCTTGATCCCCTCTCCTTGGTAAAGCTCGAATCTTCAAACTTCTAACTTGAAGCTCTCTAGAGATAGTCCACCAACTTGATCACAATCTAACTAGTAAGGATACTAGTTCTCTAGTTAGTGTTTAGGCTTAACCTAGGGTTTCGTTTATCTTGGAGAAAGGATGGTGTTCAACACATGAACCAAAAGAATTGCCAATTCGCTCTAAGGGGAGCTCGACCTCCCCTATTTATAAGAGGGGAGTGGCCGAAATTCCTAGTCCTTATGGACTAGGGTTTTGGTCCCTCTCTCTCCTATTACTTGATCATCAAGTAATTTTGACTTTGACTTTGAATTCAAATTCAAATCAACTTTCAAGAGAGCTAAAATATCCAAACTATTTTTGGATAATTTTATACTTTATTTATTTAAAATAAATAACTTATTTTATCTAATTAATTAATTCATAATTAATTAACTAGATTATTTTCTCCAAAATTAGACTTTCTTTTTAATTCAAAATTAAACCAAAGTCTATTAAATAATTAACACATTTAATTATTTAATATATATATATATACTCACACGTGTGGGACACGTGTCACAAGGACACGTGTCATTCACGTGAGCCACACGTGTGGTTTCACACGTGTGGAACCCTCTTGGCCCGATTAACTCGTTTAATCATTTTCAAGCCTCAACTCATGTAACCAAGTTGTTGTGTGTGACCCTCTAGGTTCTCAATTCAATTAGCAGTGACCCTAATTAATTAATTCACTAATTAATTAATCAGTCCACAGATTAAACGACCATAGTCTAGCAACAGGTGTTTAACCCCTAGCTGAATTGGAATGTTCGGATTCGACAGAACCTTTAAGTCATTGATTCATGTGAGATACAATCCTCCTACTTACTATCTCTCAACCAAGATCTAGGGTAAGGGAATAATCAGAACCCTAATAATCTGGTCTTAAAGCTAAGTGCATTTCATATCCATTTGATCTCAATCAAAGAAACCCTTTTCTTGATGTCTTGATCTACTGCCTTGGCCAAGGACTCCATATGACATATGAATGACTTACACAATAAGAGATCACCTTGCATGTGCAAGTGTAGGTCCTTTCTTGATTCTCATTCACTTTCATGAATCACTTGTGCAGCCCCAGCCTAAGCCTTGAATCAATTGTCTAAGGCGACACCCTTTAAAGCTTATACCTAAGAGTACAGAGTTAACTCATAAAGTGACAAGGAACCTCAAGTCTTAAGGATCAATTAATCACATCAATGACTCGTGAGATATTTCCTAATCTGGAAGTTTCCATTTCCTGAAATAGAAACTTCCTTTCCCATTTAGGAATCTTCTCACACGGGGCACCTCAGTGAACTTACTTATTGAAGTAAGCACCCTCATGTATCACGCACGTATCAACTATATACTTTGCACCTCCATGAAACAAGGTGGTCCTTCTTAAGGGCGTGATCCCACAAGCAAGCCTTAGAGGAGTCAGGTTGACACTCCCACTGTCTGTAGGACTCATCGGCTTGGAGTATTTTACTAATCATGACTTATGTGATATAGGGCTCATTTCATGAACCATTTCACCTAAATGGTAGAGTCCTAAAGTCATCAGGATTAGGGGAGTTCTCATACATGCACAGATAAAGTAAACGCATACCAAACAAGAGCATATAAAGAAGTGTTGCCTCAATTCGTTATTTTATTCAAAGATTGTCTGTGATTACAATAAGGAAAAGCACAAAGCGGATATACAATCGGCTTTCTAGGGCACTATTCCTAACAATCTCCCATTGCCCGTCAAAGCCATTCTAAAGCTACTCTAAGTCCCATCTTCTGAAGATGACCTTGGAAAGCTTCTCGACTAAGGGGTTTAGTAAGTGGATCTGCCACGTTCTCTGCTGATGTGACCCTCTCAATTTGCACATCTCCTCTTTTGATAATATCACGGATTAGGTGATACTTCCTCATAATGTGCTTGGTCCGTTGGTGAGATCTTGGTTCTCTTGCTTGAACAACCGCCCCAGTGTTGTCACAAAACACAGTAATGGGATCTTTCATGCTAGGAACAACATTCAACTCTTGAATGAAGTTTCTAATCTAAACACCTTCCTTAGCTGCATCATTTGCAGCTAAGTATTCGGCCTCAGTGGTCGAATCTGCAGTGGTAGTTTGCTTAGAACTCTTTCCACTCACTACTCCGCCGTTTAGGCAGAAAATGTATCCTGACATTGACTTAAAATCATCTAAGTCAGATGCAAAGCTTGCATTGCAGTATCCTTCGACGGTAAGATATTTCTGACCTCCGTAAACTAAGAATAAATCTTTAGTACTTTTCAAGTATTTAAGAATATTCTTCACGGCAGCCCAGTGACCATCTCTAGGGTCAGATTGGAAACGACTTGTTACACTAAGTGCATAAGCCACATCCGGTCGAGTACATAACATTGCATACATTATGCTACCTATTGCTGATGCATAAGGTGTATGAGTCATTCTTTCCTTCTCAAGGTTAGTCTTAGGACACATGTTCTTTGAAAGACATGTTCCTACACTCATAGGAAGGTTCTTAACCTTTGGTGACTCCATATTGAATCTCTTCAATACTTTGTCAATGCACATCGACAGTGATAGTCCTATTAACCTTCTAGATCTATCTCTATAGATTTTAATTCCAAGGATATAGGACGCATCACCAAGATCTTTCATCTCGAATTGGTTCGATAACCATAACTTAGTCACTTTCATGTCATCCTTCGAATTCCCAATAAGAAGGATATCATCAAATAAAGTACTAAGAATTGCACTGAGGTCTCCAATTCTTTTCTATACACACTTGATTCATTCGAAATTTGAATGAAGCCAAACGCTTTGACTGATTCATCAAATCGAATATTCCAATTCCTAGAAGCCTGTTTCAATCCATAGATTGATCTTTGGAGTTTGCAAACCTTTTGCTCACTCCCACTGAACGTGAAACCTATGGGTTGATCCATATAAATGTCTTTATCAATGTCACCATTGAGAAAAGCAGTTTTTACATCCATTTGCCATATCTCGTAGTCATAATACGCAGCAATGGCAAGCATGATCCGAATAGACTTTTACATTGCAACTGGTGAAAATGTTTCATCAAAGTCCACGCCGGGTCTTTGAGTGAATCCTTTTGCAACCAGTCTTGCTTTGTAGGCTGCAATGCTTCCATCAACTCCAGGCTTTCTCTTAAAGATCCATTTGCAACCTACGGGTTTGACCCCATCAGGCAAATCTACCAAGGTCCAAACTTGGTTGGAATTCATGGAATTCATTTCGGATTTCATGGCTTCTATCCACTGTTCAGAGTCAGAATCTGAAAGTGTCTCCTCATATGTTAAAGGATCATTATCCTTTTGAGAAATTTCATGGAAGAATCCATACCATCTCTCCGGCTGTCTAGGAGTGCGTTCAGAACGCCTTAGAGGAGGATTTTCGTGTGTATCGAAATCCGTGATTGGTTGTGGTTGATCAGTAGGGGACGTCTCTTCAGTGGGTGGCGTGGGCTCACTTTGTACTTCCTCTAATTCTATGATCTTCCCTTTCTTTTCTTTAAGGAACGGTTCCTCAAGAAATGTGGCATTTCTGAAAACAAACACCTTTTGCTCAGATTGATCATAGAAGTAGTATCCTATGGATTCCTTAGGATAACCTACAAAGTAGCATAAGTTAGAACGAGATTCTAACTTATCTCCCACTGTCCTCTTCACGTAAGCAGGACAACCCCAAATTCTTAAGTAAGAATAACTAGGGATTTTACCATACCACATTTCATAGGGCGTTTTAGGGACTGACTTAGATGGAACTAGATTCAAAATCTTTGCTGCACTTTCTAGGGCATAACCCCAGAAAGAAGGTGGTAAGTCAGTGAAACTCATTATGGAACGAACCATATCAAGTAAGGTTCGATTCCTTCTCTCAGAAACTCCATTAAGCTTAGGAGTTCCCGGAGGAGTCCACTGAGAGATAATCCCATTATCTTTGAGATGATTAAGGAATTCTTCACTAAGATATTCGCCTCCTCGATCAGATCGAAGTGCTTTGATCTTGTGACCAGTTTGGTTCTCAACCTCCTTTTGAAATTCTAAGAATTTCTCAAAAGTTTCAGATTTATACTTCATTAAGTATACATAACCATATCGACTAAAGTCATCGGTAAAGGTTATGAAATACTGATGATTGTTTCTTGTGCTTACACTAAGAGGTCCACAAACATCAGTATGGATCAAATCCAAGACCTTAGTGGCACGTTCCACAGTCCCTTTAAAAGAAACTTTGGACATCTTTCCTTTGAGACATGATTCACAAGAAGTTAACTCCTTAAGATCATTTTCAGAGAATGATCCTAAAGTTTTTATCTTGCTAATTCTGTTCTTGGAAATGTGTCCTAATCTAGCGTGCCATAAGGGAGCTGAAACTTTGTCATCTCTCTTACGCTTCGTTTCTCGTTGTATATTCATAATATTGATATTCTGAGTTAGATAAAGTTCATTACTTAGAGTACCGATGTGAACGGAAGAGTTGTTCCATTTGATAAAGTATTTACCATTCTTAATATAAGTTTCATAACCTTCACAATCTAAAATTGGAACATAAATTATATTACGAATAATGCTCGGTACATAAAGGACTTTATTTAAGACTAACTCAAAACTACCTAAATCTAATCTAATTGTGCCTAAAGCTCGAGCTTCAACGTTTGAGCCATCGCCGATCTTCAAGACACATTCTCCTTCTTTGAGTTGTTGGACTTCACTTAGCATCTGTACATTATTACAGATATGAGTTCCACAACCGGTATCAAGTACCCAAGAACTAGAATTAATAGAAAGATTTACTTCAACGAGAAAGATACTTTTCTTTAGAGTAGCCTTGTACTCTGGGCAGTTTCTCCTCCAATGTCCCGCTTTGCCACAATGGAAGCAAACATCCTCTTTCTGATCACGCTTCTTCTTTTGGGCCTTCCCCTTCGAAACGCCACCAGTGGGCCTGAGGGGTTTCTTCTTCTTCTTTTGGGCTCTCTTGCCCTTACCTTTAGAAGGCCCAGAAGAGGAAGATGGAGCATTCACCATCAAAACCTTATTGTCCTTCTTGATCGTGCTTTCAGCAGTTACAAGCTGACTAATCAGCTCAGCTACAGTAGCACCAGCATAATTCATATTGAAGTTAAGGACAAATGGGTTGAATGATAGTGGGAGCGAAGCTAGCAACAAATCCACTGAAAGCTCATCTTTTAGTGGCATGTCCATGGAGGCAAGTTTCTCAGTAAGGGCAAGAAACTTGAGTCCATATTCATGGACACTTGAACCTTTCCTCATTCTCAAGTGGAACAATTCCTTTAAAGTGTTATACCTTGTAACACGTTCATGAGGGCGGTAAAGTTGCTCTAAGTGGTCGTAAATCTCCCAAGCGAATTCCATGGCCTCATGTTGCCTTTGCAAGTCCGGAGACATGTTAGCCAACATAAGGCAACGGGCTTGGAGATTATCATCCTTCCACTTCTGAATCGCGTCCCGCTCGGCCCGAGTGGGAGCCTCCCCTTCGTGACTAGGCTCCCATTTCAAAGAGAACATAAGTTCTCTTCTCATAATCTAAAATGATTTTTAGATTCCTCAGCCAATCAGAATAGTTGGGACCAGTCAACTTGTTTGACTCGAGGATCGATACAAGAGGGTTTTGGTTGCCATTTCAAAACACATAGAGAATCACAGAATCTACGACCTAAATGGTAAAACAGAGAACTAGTGAGCATGCTGAATTATAACGATATACAAAAGATAAGGTCTTTAATCTAATGTAGCTCCCACTGTTTTTTCAAAGATCTAGAATTCCCAAAGATCTAAGAGGAACACGTTTCCCAATGGGTACTAAGATCCTAGGCATTCTACCTCGAACCCACGACTCGCGGACATTCTAAGTAAGAACCCTAGGTAGGTACAACTTACCAATTCTAACATCTTTAGAACTCTTAGTAATTGGTTTTTGCATCACCTATCTTTCAATATGGACCCACGACTCGTGCGACAGCCATATTTACTTAGGCGTTAAGCTAGATCCATCAATCATAAGATCATGATCAAAACTTAGTTCGAACGACCCACGACTCGCGGACATCGCCCTTGCTAAAATTGATCATGAAAAATTGATCATTTAAAATGATCAATTAGGTAACTAAGAACTAATAAGCTCCACAAGCTATCCCACGACTCGCGGACAATAACTAGCTTCACTTACTAAACTTAAAACCTATTGATGGAATGCTAGGAATTTAATTCAAAATTTGCATCTCGAATTAAATACCTATTTGTTCGAAATTAGCTTAATATTTAATGGGAATTTTCGAATCAACTGGAGAGTTGTCCGGTTCGACCTCACCAACATATATGTTATCCAATTTTATTAGTCTTGATTAATGCAAGTACACTTAAATGCATTTCAAACAAGCACATAAACAGATAACATGTCCTAGCATGATACTAACATGCAATGATCATGGGTTCTACCTATCTTATGCATGATATGTGGGAGCCACTCCACAATCACAAGTTCTAACATACATGCCACATAAACAGTTTAAATCACATAGGGGAAAACAGTAACAAAATACGAGCCCTATCTCTATTACATTTTACAATTGAGATTCCCCTCCCTAACATTTTGAGGGGTCTTCACTTATGGCCTCCTTGTTACTTGAATGTGGTCCATCTTACTCCATGGGTGCATTGTCTCCAAAATGAAAATAAAACCTCACCACCTATCTCTAATCTCAAATTACAATAAAAAGAAAAAGACATAAAGTAATAAGGCTCAATCTTCATATTGGCCTTAGACAATTACACGGGGCATACCCCGGTCTCAAAAACAGTAATATGGAAAGCCACATAATAAATCACATAACAGTATGCACATAAGTGAGGCTCCAACCTCAATTGAAAAACGCAACTATAGGGCTCCAACCCCAATTTAAACCATCCATGTGCATAAATTAAAACCATACATAAGTCTAAACCCATGATCACCTAACATGCTTTTGCGAGAATTTAAATTTAACCAATAAATTAAAATTCCCGTTTCAAGTCCTAATGACTTAAAACACGACTTGATGCGAGTCTTATTTATCAAAATTTTCAATAAATCCCAAATTAACAAAACAAAATAAAATTCTAATTAATTTCTGAAAATTAATAATTTTATCAAAGATGTATTTTCCCAAAATATAAACCGTTTCTATTTCTCAAAAATCCCAATTTTAAGTTTTATTCAAAAATTAAAATAAATATTCAAAAATAAAATTTTAAATTTAAAATAAAAAATTGGGACTGGATTGCACGAAATACGAAAAAGGATTACGAAAACGGGGCCCGCACACGAAAGAGCAGTGCACATCACGCGCGCGCGCAGCCTTCTCGGGCGGCTGGCCGGTCTGTCCCGGCCAGGGCTGGCAACGATGGGCGGGCGCGCCTAGAAAGGCCTCCCGCGCGATTGCAGGAGGGTGCTAGGCGGTTGCCTTGCCCGCGCCCGTGACGCCTTCGCGCGCGGGGTTTCGCTTGTTCGTAATCCAGGCTTTTCGTTTCGTGTTTTCGTTCAAAAGCAAAACCAATCCAAAAACTGTTTATACAGTTTCAAATCTAAAATTGTTTTCAAAAATTAAATTTTGTAAAAACTAATTTTCAGAAACTTTCAGGAAAAAATACAGTTTTGTAATTCAGGCTTTCTAAAACAATTACAAATACTCAATCGCATCAAGCCTAAGAATTTCTACCAAATTCAGTATAATTGAGACGAATCAGAAACACGATTAATGATACGTCGCATATTTATGGATTTATTGAGCTTTATATTGCTATATTTACTCTGACTTGGTTTATAACTATAGAGAATTAATTGGTCTTATGCTTCTTTGTAGGAAAGCAATGGTTTGCTTAACTTTGGAGATTTTTGGCGACATTCTAAACTACAGCCGTGAAGGGTGAGCAAAGAAGTGGCATGTGGGCCTTGATTAAGGAAATTGGATAATTGGTTGGTCCAGTCACGCACAAGAATTTGAGAGATCTGCTTATGGGTGTGAGCCCACCAAATTCAAGTCCAACTACTTCAAAGATCACAAAGGCCGAGCCGTTTCTAGCAAGAGCCCATGATTCCCAACATTAGAGAATTAATTATGGGCAGATGTGGGGGCAGCATGTTTATCAGTTATATGGGTTACTACTTTGAAAATTAAAAGCCCCAAGTAGTGGAAGCCAAACGTGGAGAAAAGTGGGGCAACCTTGGGAATTATTCCCCCAAATTTATGAGAAAACATGGGGAGTTAGTGGCCATAATTATGTATGAACGTGGAGAATGTGGAGCAATGAATTCAATGTGGCTCTTTGCACTACAAAGACACGCAACCCCTGGAGACAAGGGGGACTTCTCACGATATTCATCAATACGCAGCTGCTCTAGTTCGTTCAGGAAGAGATTTTTCGAGCATCACATAGTTTCATTCTCTTTCCCTCTTTTTATTTTTTGAATACTATGTTATTTCCAAGACTTTGTTTATTTAATTTCATTATGAGTAGCTAAATTACTTTTTAGTTGGGATTTTCCAAGCATGTTTTAGATTGTGTGAGACAATTTATTTCGGGTTGATTAATTCAAGTTATCCGTTTTATTTCTGATTTCATGATATTAAGTTTTGCTTTATTCTTTGGTTTAAGAGCTCGAATCTTAGAATTAGCATTTCACATAAAGCTAGTTAATTTATTTGGTGGAGTCTAACCGGATAATTAACGAAGTGGCAATCAACACTAGGTTGTTAAGTTCGGCTGATTTTGTGTTGTGGAATATTACGGTCTAATTAGGCGAAGTAGGAGTTTCTACTTAGTCGGTTAGGGTTAGTGTTTCTTTAGAACGCAAAGCAATTAACTAATTGAATCTTAAAAGGAGTTTCTGCTAAGGTTATTGGTTAATTAGGGAACGATTATTAGGAGTTTCTTCTAGTCGTTCTAAAAAGTAAGAAGAAACGAGGGAGCCTAAGGTAGCTGGTAACTATAGCTAGCCTAACGAGGAATTAATCACCCTGTCCGTGATCATAGTCTGATGCATGCGTAGGAAAATCCCGGCTATTTGTTATTTACTGAATTAGTCTAAGTGTCAGCTGCGTTTAGTTGTTAATTATTTGTTTATTTAGTCTCGTTTTGTTTATTTCATTAGTTTAATCCAAAACTTGACAAACCCCCCCTATTTTAATTGTTCGTTTTATTTTCTTGGCATATTAAAGGAGTACAAATTCGTCCAATCCCCGTGGATCGATACCCGTTGCCGCTATTCTACATTTTAATCGTGTGCAATAATTGGGACTTATTATTGGTGGCTTCGACACCCATCAATTAACGAGGTGGCTCTGATACCACTTGTTGGAAAACACGAATCAGAAAGCAGCGGAAATTTAAAAATTTTCCAACAAAAGGACCTTGGACTCGCAATCGTGTATCCAAATTCGTAGAGTTAAGAAACTTACTTTTCTTTTATTCTTTCTTGAAGCGTTTCAAGCCACCCAAGAACGCTCTTCTCGCGGCTTGATCCCCTCTCCTTGGTAAAGCTCGAATCTTCAAACTTCTAACTTGAAGCTCTCTAGAGATAGTCCACCAACTTGATCACAATCTAACTAGTAAGGATACTAGTTCTCTAGTTAGTGTTTAGGCTTAACCTAGGGTTTCGTTTATCTTGGAGAAAGGATGGTGTTCAACACATGAACCAAAAGAATTGCCAATTCGCTCTAAGGGGAGCTCGACCTCCCCTATTTATAAGAGGGGAGTGGCCGAAATTCCTAGTCCTTATGGACTAGGGTTTTGATCCCTCTCTCTCCTATTACTTGATCATCAAGTAATTTTGACTTTGACTTTGAATTCAAATTCAAATCAACTTTCAAGAGAGCTAAAATATCCAAACTATTTTTGGATAATTTTATACTTTATTTATTTAAAATAAATAACTTATTTTATCTAATTAATTAATTCATAATTAATTAACTAGATTATTTTCTCCAAAATTAGACTTTCTTTTTAATTCAAAATTAAACCAAAGTCTATTAAATAATTAACACATTTAATTATTTAATATATATATATATACTCACACGTGTGGGACACGTGTCACAAGGACACGTGTCATTCACGTGAGCCACACGTGTGGTTTCACACGTGTGGAACCCTCTTGGCCCGATTAACTCGTTTAATCATTTTCAAGCCTCAACTCATGTAACCAAGTTGTTGTGTGTGACCCTCTAGGTTCTCAATTCAATTAGCAGTGACCCTAATTAATTAATTCACTAATTAATTAATCAGTCCACAGATTAAACGACCATAGTCTAGCAACAGGTGTTTAACCCCTAGCTGAATTGGAATGTTCGGATTCGACAGAACCTTTAAGTCATTGATTCATGTGAGATACAATCCTCCTACTTACTATCTCTCAACCAAGATCTAGGGTAAGGGAATAATCAGAACCCTAATAATCTGGTCTTAAAGCTAAGTGCATTTCATATCCATTTGATCTCAATCAAAGAAACCCTTTTCTTGATGTCTTGATCTACTGCCTTGGCCAAGGACTCCATATGACATATGAATGACTTACACAATAAGAGATCACCTTGCATATGCAAGTGTAGGTCCTTTCTTGATTCTCATTCACTTTCATGAATCACTTGTGCAGCCCCAGCCTAAGCCTTGAATCAGTTGTCTAAGGCGACACCCTTTAAAGCTTATACCTAAGACTACAGAGTTAACTCATAAAGTGACAAGGAACCACAAGTCTTAAGGATCAATTAATCACATCAATGACTCGTGAGATATTTCCTAATCTGGAAGTTTCCATTTCCTGAAATAGAAACTTCCTTTCCCATTTAGGAATCTTCTCACACGGGGCACCTCAGTGAACTTACTTATTGAAGTAAGCACCCTCATGTATCACGCACGTATCAACTATACACTTTGCACCTCCATGAAACAAGGTGGTCCTTCTTAAGGGCGTGATCCCACAAGCAAGCCTTAGAGGAGTCAGGTTGACACTCCCACTGTCTGTAGGACTCATCGGCTTGGAGTATTTTACTAATCATGACTTATGTGATATAGGGCTCGTTTCATGAACCATTTCACCTAAATGGTAGAGTCCTAAAGTCATCAAGATTAGGGGAGTTCTCATACATGCACAGATAAAGTAAACGCATACCAAACAAGAGCATATAAAGAAGTGTTGCCTCAATTCGTTATTTTATTCAAAGATTGTCTGTGATTACAATAAGGAAAAACACAAAGCGGATATACAATCGGCTTTCTAGGGCACTATTCCTAACACACACACACCTGTTTCTTCCCTTGTTTTGGCAACAACAATAAGAAGGAAAAGCAGCAGCATGGTAACAAGAAAAAGGGCAAGAAATCTTCATAAAAACTTAGAAAAATATGCACTCCAACGATAAAGACAAGAGCAGTTGTGTATGTGCAGAAAAATCCAACCAAAACTCCAAGTTTTCAAGCTATAACCCAAGCTATAACAATGGCAAATCAATGATCATTCAACTACCATGTAATCCCTGCATTCATAAACAAGAAGGAAGCTATAAGAATCACATATCATGTCTTAAAACTCAAAATAGAGCATAGATGATCATGGAATTCAAATCAAACTCAAACGCTCACTATTCATGCCATATCTTAAACTTCATGAATCCTTAACTCATAAAATGATTCTCATGGATGAAAGATGCATAAGGAGGAGGAGAATTTAAATCAAATCTTACCTTAAAGAAAGAAGGAGGTTTGATCATTCTTGAGCTCAAAATATGGTTGAAATGATAAGGGTTTCTTGTCTTTCTCTTTCCTTGTTCTTTGTTGCTACAGCTCGTGGCTCATGGGAAGAAAAAAGGAAGGAAATCAGCTACTAAGGATGAGAAATGGGTCAAGAAATGCGTCGAACCGGTCCAAGAATGGCTAAAATGGATAGATTAGGCTTAAAAAGAGTCATTTAAGTAGAAATTTACTTCGTCGGTGGTTCAAACGACATCGAAAAGTTACGAGATTAGTTTTGTTGACTCCGAATCGTCAAAATGAGTCCAACGGCGAAGTTGGAATTCAAATCCGGATTTCCGAGCGCAAGATATTCGAAAAACAGTTTAAGGTGGCCTATTTTTCAAATAGGTCCCTAAACTTTTAAAAAGTATCAATTAAACCCAAATCTTATTTTCAATTAAGTCCATAACTTTCAAATAAGATGCAATTGAACCCAAGACATACATAAATCATGCAATTTCATTAAACTGACAAAAAAATCATATAATTCATAATTTAACGAAACCGATCATATATTTAAATTTCAAATTGAAGCACAAACGTATTTTTAAACAAATATCTCAAGCTATAATATAATTTAAAACATATAAATGAAATTAAAATCATATAAAAACATAAAATAAACACATACGAGTCGCATACCTGTACGTACGAAGACGCGTGGCGTCACAGCGCAGATCTGAGTCAATCCGATGGTGAAATTTAGTTTCTTCCTAATCTGCCAACACCTTTGATTTTTTAGGTTTCTTAAATTTTTTTTTCATCTTTCGTATGGAAGTTAAGTTTCGTCTTCCATATGGAAGTTAAGTTTTTTATTTAGAGTTTAGTTTAGTCTTCCTCATGGAAGTGATGTCTATTTCTTAATGTTCTCTTACTTTTATTCAGGTGAGAATAAACAGTTAGTTAGTCCATTCGCTTTCTAAAGAAGATGCAAGCCGATTTTGAAGGAGATGCAGTCTCGGCTTGTGTAAAATTTTCGTACTTCCCAGCATATGTCGAGCCATTTGTATTTGTACTTGACAACTTATTTGTCTAATTTATAATATCGTTTGTTGTTCAAATTAAAAATTAGTTAATAAGAGTTAAAAAAATAGTTAATAAGGCTCGAGTTTTAAAAGTATTTATTCAATAGGATATAATTTGATATTTAATCAAGAAATATTAACGGTTGTTTTTTACCCGAAAGTGCGAAGCATTGTACCCTTGCATCTAAATGGGCCCTCACTTGAATAAGTAAATGTGGGCCTAAGATTGAGGCCCATTTAGCATCAATTTTGGGCTTCTACATAATTAGGATTCCCAAAGGATGGATTTTGATATCCTATGATTTATGAAGGTAGTGGTTCACTTTAAGTCATTATGGGCTTTGAGTTTATTTTGTATTGTTTCCCAAAAGTGAAAAGACAACTTCTTTTTATTTTAAATATATAAAATAAAGGATTATTTACAAATTCTTCCACTTATAAATAAGTTAAAAGTTATAAAAATTGCAGCAGTAAGAGGTGACTGTTTTTTAAAAAAGAGTGATAAATAATAAGTAAGAAACCAATCAATTGAGTGTTTGTGGGAAAATTTTGATAATTACTTTTAATTTTTATCAGGTTACAAATTTATCTCTCAAATATTTTTAAGCATTTTGAGTATTATAATATGGTTTAAGTATTATATTAATATAAAAAAAGTATAAGTTATTATAATTTAATGTAACATTATTCATAATCAGTAATATATATTAATTTATGCTATTATACATTGCACACAATAGCATATAATGAAAAAAGAAAGATTAAACGAAAATCTAGGGTTCTATTGAATGTAAAATGTTAATTTAGAAATATAGTCTAAACAACATTTTAATTAATTACAATAAAATTATATAATTTATAAGCAGAGTAAAAAAACATGAAATTAATTTTCTAAACACTCCAAAATTGCTAAAAATAAGTTAGAACAAAATGAATACTTTTAGAAATCACAAATACACCCTAAAAATTAATACCCCATTTTAGTATCCCCCCCCCCCCCCCCTTCCCCCTTCCCCAAAAATTGCATTTAAGGAAAAAATGCATTTTTCGTCAATTATTTGACGGATTGGACCAAAATTGTAACTTTTTGGAAATTATGGGACTAAATATGTCTAATGGACTAAAATTGCAAAAGGCCTAATCCTATGGGACCAAAATTGTAATTTGCTCTAGAAAATAAAAGCACAACTTTTAATACAATTGTTTAGCGCTAACAGGGCTTGGTCCAAGTGGTTAATCAGTTCATTCTCCAAGGCAAGGTCCTAGGTTAGTTAATCAGTTCATTCTCCAAGGCAAGGCACTGGGTTCGAACCCTATTTGGGTGTGCGTGTGTAAAATAAAAAAATAAAAAAAAATTCTCAGCAAATACGGGACCGGAGTCCCTTTTCGGGACGCAACCCTGTGATCTTATAAATCCACGCAAGAAAGTTTACAGAGGAGAGATCCTAAGCAAACATAACTAACCAGATCCGAAGACATCGTGGGTCGGAAATCACTTGACCAATCGCCGGCAATTTCCGCTGAGTTTTTTCCCGTTTTTTGGGGGGAGCAGATTTGTCAAAGTATGAACCAAAGAAAATGAAAGACACACGGCTCGACTAGGTCTCTCCAGCTGAGCTGGGCGCCGGGGCCCTGGATGCGCTAGCGATTGGCACATAGCGGGCAACCGAGATAAAAAAACAACCCAAAAACGGAGCCCAAGAGAGGGCAACGAGAAGCACGCGACCGTACCATCCCGCACATCCGCTTTTGGGACAGCCCACACATCACCCGCAAGCACCCGCACAATGCCCTCTACAGCCCGCACGCTACTGCATCAGCCAGCCCAGGCCGCCAAGCCACTGTCAGGACATCCCACACTCCGTCCAGGTGCCCCTAGCAAAGCTTGCGCAACGCCCGCACACTCTCGCCCGCCAGCCCGGGCACGCCAAGCACCACTCACACCATGCCCGCACACTCCCGCACCATGCCCGGGCGTGCTTAGCACCGTCCGCATAGAGCCCGGACACGCCCGCATCATTCTCGCACACTCCCGACAACATTCGCACACCTGTCGGTCCAGTCCGCACACCTCCACCCTCTGCGCACGCTTAACACTTGTATTCCCATGGGTGCCGATCACCCGATCTTCCACCATACGTATGCCCACCTCTACCACCTCTACCTCTGTATAGGCCACCTCTTGTCGCACTCCGAGTCTCTCTAAGCGAGAACTCCCTAAACCCAGAGTCCTCTTCATCAATAGTGAATGGGATCGACCCACCATCCGTTTTCTTGACTGTTTTCGTAATGATAGCCTTGAGAGAATCCTCAATACCATGATGGGGTTGAGTATCGTCTTCGATTCGCTTAGCCCGTGCAATAGCTATTTTGGCTTCTTGTATCGCGTTCTCAGAGGACTACAAATCTATAAGTTCGAAGTCCTCCTTATTATCCTCTTTAGGAACTTCTGTTTCTTCCTCACTCTCCGTAACAATATCATCATCCGATTCCTCTTCGGATATCTCATGATCGAATTCATTATGTTCACTGTTATCACTAACCGATTCATTACCGGATTCCTCCTTATTTGTCTCCTCATGCTCACTGTGTTCATTATCCGGGAATGACTCCTCGTTCTCTTTGTTATTATCATCCTTAACTTCCGATTAATGGTCCTCTTCTTCTTCCAAGATCTGTTATGTCTTTTCACCCTCATTAGAATCTCCACCTGTATTCTTGTTATCGGTCGAATCTTCCTCCAACTGAGCAAATGAGTTTTCATGAACAATAACATCTTTGTTCGGTAAGATACCAACTTTACCGAATTGAAGCTCATGTTTCTTATTTTCCTTGATGGGCTCATCTATCTTTTCTGAAATTTTATTCTTTATCTCCATCCAAACTTCCTTCCCGGGGTTAGCTTTCCTTTCCTCGATGTTGTCTGCCATTAGGGATGTAAACGAGCCGAGCCTTGGCCTTTTTCCTTGGCTCGAGCCTTCTTCTAAGTAGGTACACTGAGGTATCCCGTGTGAGAAGATTCCTAAATGGGAAAGGAAGTTTCTATATCTGGAAATAGAAACTTCCAGATTAGGAAATATCTCACGAGTCATTGATGTGATTAAGTGATCCTTAGACTTGAGGTTTCATTGATACTTTATGAGCTAACTCTGTAGTCTTAGGTGTAAGTTTTAAAGGGTGTCGCCTTAGACAACTGATTCAAGGCTTATGCTGGGGTTGCACAAGTGGCACATGAAAGTATATGAGAATCGATAGAGGACCTGCACTTGCATGAGCAAGTTGATCTCTTATTGTGTAAGTCGTTCATATGCCATCTAGGAGTCCTTGGCCAAGGCAGTGGATCAAGACATCAAGAAAAGAATTTCTTGAATTGAGATCAAATGGATATGAAATGCACTTAACATTAAGATCGAGATTATTTAGGTTCTGATTATTCCCTTACCCTAGATCTTGGTTGAGAGATGGGATGTAGAAGGATTGTATCTCACATGAATCAATGACTTAAAGGTCCTGTCGAATCAAGACATTCTTATTCAGCTAGGGGTCAAACACCTGTTGCTAGACTATGGTTGTTTGATCTGTGGATTGATTAATTAATTAGGGAATTAATTAATTAGGGTCACTACTAATTGAATTAAGAACCTAGAGGGTCACACACAACAACTTGGTCACGTGGGTTAAGGCTTGAATCGATTAAACGAGTTGATCGAACCATTAGGAGAATGGTAGGGTCCACACGTGTGAAGCACACGTGTGGAACACGTGTATGACACGTGTCCTTTGGGACACGTGTAGTCACGTGTATATATATTAAATAATTAATGTGTTAATTATTTAATGGACTTTGATTTAATTTTGAATTAATATTAAAGTCCTAATTTGGAGAAATAAACTCTAATAAATAATTAATTATGAATTAATTAATTATTAGTCTTCAAGTTATTTATTATTAAATAAATAAAGTAAAATAAAATATCTAAGAGAGTTAGATATTATTCTTGCTTGACAAGTTGGTAAAAAATGAGACTTTTGGTCAAAGTAAGAGACTTACGCTGCAAGCAAGAAATCCTTTTCCAAAAGAGTTCGGAATTCTTATCCAACAAGGAAAGGGGGTTCGAACCCTAGCCCTTTAAATATAAGGGGTTCGAACCCCATCGGATAATGATACACAATTTCTCCTTCTCCAAATTATACACTAAACCCTGGAGCCTAAACACCGAATATAGAACTAGCATCCTTCCCATTTGGATCGTGGTCGCGGTTGGTGGACTAATTCTCTAGAGGGCTACTATCGTGAAGTCTTGAAAGATTTGAAGGAGCTTTTGGGGATCAAGCCGCATGAAGAGCATTCTTGGGCGGCTAGAACGTGTCAAGAAAGCTACTATTTAAGTGAGTTTCTGGATCTCTACGAATTTGGAAATAGGAATTGCAAGATTCGATTCTAACTTATTGGGAAAATTTTTAAATTTTCGTTGCGTTTCTGTCTCGTTTTCCCAACATTTTGCTCACGCACGCCCCCCGCATCCCCACTACCATCATCATTTAGTTTTTTCTGATTCTGATTTCCACCATCACCAGTGCCCCCGTCACAAGTATGACTTTTGTGTCCCAACTGAAGGCATCTAAAGCAGAATTCCAGTATTTTCTCATATTTATTTCCTACTAGAAAATCCTATTTCTCAGTCTCACCCAAACCGACTTAAGTACCGGCTTAGAAACATCCAATTCAACACAAGCACACAGTTCGTACGTATTCTCCATCTTTGTTGTGAGTTCGTCCACCCTAATTGGATTTCCAATCGAACCAGCTAAGTTCCATAACCTATCTTTAGAGACAAGTTGCGATGACAATCGAGGAAAAAAAAAAAACCAAACCGGCACAATGGGTGAATCAACCTCTGGATCAAAATCCTCCGACCACTTTAAACCCTCATCAGAAAATCACGAAAATACCAAGTCCCTTTTATGAACAATCTAGCATAATCCTCCAAATTTTCACATCGTATTAAAACATGAGTTGGATTCAACAAACTAAGATGCACTTTCCCTTTGAAATCAATTTTCAAAAAATAGAACCGCAATTGTGCCATAGTTGGATATCCATGAGCAAACTTACCAATCAAGACAAGTTTGAATGCCTCGTTCATCAAATTATACTCCTCATCTGAAAAGAACACAGCGACTGATCCTTTGAAAATCGTTTTGGTTCCGAGAGGTCGGAAAAGAGTAAGATCGAAATTCTTCAAACGCGTTTTCTCATCGAGGAGAAGGAATGAGTGTTAGGAATAGTGCCCTAGAAAGCTGATTGTATATCCGCTTTGTACTTTTCCTTATTGTGATCACAGACAATCTTTGAATAAAATAACGAATTGAGGCAACACTTCTTTATATGCTCTTGTTTGGTATGCGTTTACTTTAGCTGTGCATGTATGAGAACTCCTCTAATCCTGATGACTTTAGGACTCTACCATTTAGGTGAAATGGTTCATGAAACGAGCCCTATATCACATAAGTCAAGATTAGTAAAATACTCCAAGCCGATGAGTCCTACAGACAGTGGGAGTGTCAACCTGACTCCTCTAAGGCTTGCTTGTGGGATCACGCCCATAAGAAGGACCACCTTGTTTCATGGAGGTGCAAAGTGTATAGTTGATACGTGCGTGATACATGAGGGTGCTTACTTCCATAAGTAAGTTCACCGAGGTGCCCCGTATGAGAAGATTCCTAAATGGGAAAGGAAGTTTCTATTTCAGGAAATGGAAACTTCCAGATTAGGAAATATCTCACGAGTCACGAGTCATTTATGTGATTAATTGATCCTTAGACTTGAGGTTCCATGTCACTTTATGAGTTAACTCTGTAATCTTAGGTATAAGCTTTAAAGGGTGTCGCCTTAGACAACTGATTCAAGGCTTATGCTGGGGCTGCAAAAGTGACTCATGAAAGTGAATGAGAATCAAGAAAGGACCTACACTTGCATTTGCAAGGTGATTTCTTGTTGTGTAAGTCATTCATATGCCATATGGAGTCATTGGCCAAGGTAGTAGATCAAGACATCAATAAAAGGATTTCTTGGATTGAGATCAAATGGATATGAAATGCACTTAGCTTTAAGACCAGATTATTAGGGTTCTGATTATTCCCTTGCCCTAGATTTTGGTTAAGAGATAGTAAGTAGGAGGATTGTATCTCACATGAATCAATGACTTAAAGGTTCTGTCGAATCGATACATTCCAATTCAGCTAGGGGTTAAACACATGTTGCTAGACTATGGTCGTTTAATCTGTGGACTGATTAATTAATTAGTGAATTAATTAATTAGGGTCACTGCTAATTGAATTGAGAACTTAGAGGGTCACACATAACAACTTGGTTACATGAGTTGAGGCTTTGAAATGATTAAACGAGTTAATCGAGCCAGGAGGGTTCTACACGTGTGACTCCCACACGTAGATGACATATGTCCTTGGGGACACGTGCATATATATGTATATTTGATTAAATAATTAATGTGTTAATTATTTAATAGACTTTGGTTTAATTTTTTAATTAAAAAGAAAGTCTTATATAAATAAAGTATAAAATTATCCAAAAGGCGTTTGGATATTTTAGCTCTCTTAAAAGTTGATTTGGATTAGAATTCAAAAGTCAAAGTTGGGAATTACTTGATGATCAAGTAATAAGAGAGAGAGGGACCAAATCCTTAGTCCAAAAGGACTAGGTTCGGCCGCCCCTCCCTTTTCTATATATAGGGGAGCTCGAGCTCCCCTTAAAGAGTAATTGAGAATTCTTTTGGTTCATGTGTTGAACACCATCCTTTCTCCAAGATCAAATAAACCCTAGGTTAAGCCTAAACACTAACTAGAGAACTAGGATCCTTACTAGTTAGATTGTAGTCAAGTTGGTAGACTATCTCTAGAGAGCTTCAAGTTAGAAGTTTTAAAGATTCGAGCTTTACCAAGAAGAGGGGATCAAGCCGCGAGAAGAGCGTTCTTGGGTGGCTTGAAACGCTTCAAGAAAGATTATTGAAAAGTAAGTTTCTAATCTTTACGAATTTGCATTCACGATTGCGAGTCTAAGATCCTTTTGTTGGAAAATTTTTAAATTTCCGCTGCTTTCTGATTCCTGTTTTCCAAAAATGAGTTCTTCAAGGCCACCGCGTAGGAAGCAGCGTGAGAGGTAGGTGTTGTTAGGAGAAGTGACCTAGAATGCCGATTGTATATCCACTTTGTACTTTTCCTTATTGTAATCACAGACAATCTTTGAATAAAATAACGAATTGAGGCAACACTTCTTTATATGCTCTTGTTTGGTATGCGTTTACTTTAGCTATGCATGTATGAGAACTCCCCTAATCCTGACGACTTTAGGACTCTACCATTTAGGTGAAATAGTTCATGAAACGAACCCTATATCACATAAGTCATGATTAGTAAAATACTCCAAGCTGATAAGTCCTACAGACAGTGGGAGTGTCAACCTGACTCCTTTAAGGCTTGCTTGTGGGATCGCGCCCTTAAGAAGGACCACCTTGTTTCATGGAGATGCAAAGTATATAGTTGATACGTGCGTGATACATGAGGGTGCTTACTTCCATAAGTAAGTTCACTAAGGTGCCCCGTGTGAGAAGGTTCCTAAATGGGAAAGGAAGTTTCTATTTCAGGAAATGGAAACTTCCAAATTAGGAAATATCTCACGAGTCATTTATTCAAGGCTTATGCTGGGGCTGCACAAGTGATTCATGAAAGTGAATGAGAATTAAGAAAGGACCTACACTTGCATTTGCAAGGTGATCTCTTATTGTGTAAGTCATTCATATGTCATATGGAATCCTTGGCCAAGGCAGTAGATCAAGACATCAAGAAAAGGGTTTCTTGGTGTAACGCCCCAGTTTTTCAATTATGTATTTCATGATATTTGTGAATTATTTGATCAAGTGTTTACATGAAATTTTATCATCTTGTAATTTATGGCATGATTTATATTTAATTGATTTGCGTCATTTAATTTTCTTGATTTGAATACTTGCAATTATGATTTAAATTATAACTTCGTGAATTCAATTTCGTGTGTGTGTATTTAATTCTCCAAGTATGATTTAAGTGATTTAGCATAACATATATATATTCAACTCCATTTCATCATATTCTTTTAGAGCTATATATATATATATGTTTATATAATCATCAACCATGCATGCCAAGTTGAAGCATCCCTAACTTGTAAATTCCTAAGAGGCAAGGGCTTGTGTGCAAATAACTTTTATTTGGCAAGACTTTTCTCCCCACTTTAATTATATAATGTATACATACATATATATATATATATATCTATATATATATATATCTTGACTCATGTAAATATCTTATCCATCCCCCACACTTCATTTATCCATTTTTCATCTAAGATTACACACACTTAATCACGATCAAAACACCATGGAAGAGGAGGAGGAGATTTCATCATTTCTAGCTTGGTTTCAAGGGGAACTTGCATATTTTGAAGCATCATCATCATCACTCCATCATTTCTTCTCCTTTCTTTCATTCAAGGTAGAGCTTGAGACTTTGTTGAATTCTTGATGTTATGATTGAAGAAGGGTTTGAGATTTATAATGCAATTCCTTGGTTATTTGTGATTAGAAGCATGATCTTGATCTTTATACTCCAAAGCTTGCATGAATTCATGAATAATGTGAGACTTAGATATCATGATATATATGGGGTTTGGATGATGAATTCTTGATGATATATGCTTGGTTCCTTGGATTAATTGAAGTCTAATTGATATATGCGAGATATATGATAGTTTTGGGGTGAATTCTTGTCTTGGTTTGATGTGGGAAGGCTTGGGAGCTAATTCTCGTAGGTATGCCCTGTTTTGCCCTGTTTTTTTCTGCTGCGTACAGTTGACACGGGCGTGTCAACTTTGCCTTGTTCAGCGTGACACGGGGGTGCATGTTGGTTTGATTTTCTGTACCGTGACACGAGGGTGTCTCGGTTTGCCTTATAATGGTGACACGGGCGTGTCACCTTTTATTTTCCTGCATTTTGTCCAACTTCGGACGAACGCCATTTTCACCTCGCTTTGAATTAGAAAACGTGCCATATACCGTCGGAAAGGTCTTTGTGTCTACTTTCATACCCAACAAACAAAACTCGATTCCCACTTCTAGAATTTAAGATATTTTAGTTTTCCCACAACATGTACATTTCCAAAAATGGTCGGTTTTGGCCAAACTTCACCAAAACCTTTCTTATTGCATTCTTTTCACTCTCTTGGCTCCCATATGTAAATTATATGATTTATATACTTGTTTAATTGATAAGTATGCTCCTACTTGATACTTCTTGGTACTTAATTGTGTGACTTCATGCCTTCTATGAATTGAACTTGAAATAATTGAATAATATGAGTATATGATTTCTTGTTATTAATTTCACCTCTTAGGTGTTAATTGGTCTTTATACATGCTTAGTGTTAATTGATTGATTGGTTTTATTTAAATTACATGAGCATTGCCGTGCGTCATACTTGGTCTCATATTGAGTCATGTCTCACGAGTTCCCACATTTCCTTTCTTGTCCAGTTTCTCCAGGGCGGAGATCATTATTCGTTTAGGCACTTTCTTGTATCCTTGTCTTGTTCCGTCGCTCGTCAGGTGAGGTTTAATTTCTAGATATATAGAACCCTTACAACCCAATGTGATCTTTCGGCCAAAATGTATCTATGTATCTATATTTTGCCAAAACCTTATTGTTTTCAAATGAATTACCGAATTGTACCGATTGATTGATTGATTGATTGATTAATTGTTTTGGCGAGTAAAGCATGTTCACATTGGGCCCGATGGTAGTGTAATGAGCCAACCGGGAAGGCAAGGGCCGACGGGTAACTCTTGCACTATCCTCACCAAACGAGGGATGCCCCCTGAATCCACTAGGAGGTTAGTGGAGGAAGGAGTTCCGGGCATAGGGACTCATGAACCCTATGCTCAATGAGATTGGATGGCGGGGCCTTGCAATCCCCCATCACCCGGAGGAAGAAGGATGGACGGAAATTGCTAATTGTGCACTAATTTCTATTGCTTGATCACCTAATTAATTACAACTGAATTATTGTACACTGTTGGAGAAAGGTTGGAGATTTGCCCTCACTCGCCGAGCCACTGATTGAATTGAATTAAATTGATTGTATTGTTAAATTGATTAGTTGTAATCTCGGGCGAGTTATCTTTTACTATTAAACTTATATTGTTTCTATTTTATAAACCCTTACCCGAGATTATGGCTTGCATGTTACATGCGTGAATATTTATTTATAAACCCCTCACTCAGTCTGTGGTAGATTGACACCTCACACTTTTCAGGTACTGTCAGTGGCGTGCTAGGCGGGAGTCCGAGTCGTGTCCAGTTGTCGAGTTGAGTCTAGCATTGCATTTTCATGTTATGGATATGTTGGAGATGATAATGTATTGATGAGTGTTGGTACCTACTACTATATATATACTTTTGATGTAAATATGGTACCTATATGTATTGATATAAAGTTGGAAGTTAATTCTTTTGAGATATTTGATATATGCTAATGGAATTGTTATGCTTACGCTTTAAATTCCTAGATTTGAACTTGATTGGTTTGAGGGTTAGTCCCGCCTAGCTAGTGAGTTATTTTTTTTATTGTCACCCGTTCGCTATGAGTCCGGTTCATAAATGGACTACCCATTTCATGTGTGAGCTAGACTTATGGTGCTGGGGTGTGGCATCTCGGTGTTCCGGGCGCTACATCTGAGGTGGTATCAGAGCCCGGTTGCAAAACCGCGGTTCTAGTGTCCAGTCGTGTCATGTCTAGGTCGAACGGCATAGGATTATTTGATAATTACGGGTCTTGCATCTTATTTGGAACTACTTGAACTTATTTGAATTTATTTGAACTTACCTGAACATTCTTGAGCTACCTGATAACTTGCTCATTTTATTAATACATGTCACTACTTGAGGATTAATTGATCTTCTATGACTTGGAATTTATATGTTTGATGTGTTTTCTTTAATTTAGTTGAATTAATTATTGCGTTTTGCATCAAATATGTGGTTAAATGCTAATTATGTGACATGAGCATGTACTAACCGCATGCATTTAGCTTTGAATTAATTTTGAGTTATAGGTTATGAAGATTATATCAAACCACGACCAATTTCTACGACAACTTCAATTTATCGCAAGCTCCTTTTTCTAGTAAGGAATGCATCGGGAAACTTCACATAAGAATTCAAGAGCTATGGTTCTCACTCTAATGGATTATGGTTCGAGTGATAAGGTCCGGAATAAACGAATTAATTTTAGAAGCAAAGTGAAGAAATCTCGAAAGTGTTTTAAGTTTCAAGGTCTCAAACACCAAGGAGGCCTCGAGGGTAATAGGGACTTAAGGTTAGGATTTTAGGAGCAAATTGAGGATTTTCCACTATTGGAATTGAAAATCAAGTTGTGGGATGACCTACAAGCTTTAGGTAAGTTGAAGAAGTTCAAAGAGGTGGAGTTGGGGTAGATGATGCTAAGTCATCATAAGATTAATACATACACCATGCCACATCGAAAGTTGAGTTAGTCAACCAAACTCAACGGGGTTGTGCAAACCGAGGGATGGAACAAAGGAAATCTTAGAGGAGGATAGATCGATGAAGAAGAATGAAGAAATTAAGAAAGAAGGGAAATTGAAGTCACTACGGATTTCGAGTAAGGAAGAAGTTGAATTGGAAGAGATGGAGCAACAAATGGAAACGGTGAAAGAAGTTAACGAGCTTATAGAAGGAAACTATGTGCTTGAGTGTAAGCAATTGGAGGGTGAGTTCGTTCGACTATTTAAACTTATACAAATTAAATCGAGGATTTCGATTGAGGTGATAGCTAGGTGAAGACTTCGGATAACAATTAGAGACTATTTTTCGAAATAGGGCTAGTTATCAATTTCACGGAAGTAGAAGCATTGGAGTTCAAGAATCATAATTTGATTACCAAGTTATACGAGTTGAGATAAGGAAGCTTTGAACAAGAAGATATTCAAGGTGAAGGCTCGAACCACACTTAGAATCTATAAATTGGAAGGAATACTTGGGGATGGAATTGAGTTCAAGAAATTTCAATCCTCGAGTGATGGAAATGTACGGGTTGATGTTGGGGATTTTGAAGAAAATTGGAAGACCGTGGGTAACAAGGAATAACCAACAAATTTGAGGCAAGCTCGTAATTCAACAAAACAAAGAACAAGTGCTAAGTTAAAGGATGCAACTACGGTGACAGGTTCAAAGCATTCATGGCACGTGTATCATACGTTGTTTAAATTATTTAAATTCCTTATCTTATATGTGCATCTCTATTTGAGCTTAATTGTCTGATGTGTTGTATCTTTAATTATTTATAAGTGTAATACGTGCATCGACATCTTAACCCAACATGCATTTTAAGTGTTTTCTTGATAGAAAATCTCTCCACCTCATCTATCAAGCATTACTTCAACCGAGATACAACCGAAGTATGATACGGAAAGAATTGGGTTGCAAAGTGAGGAACAAAAAGGAGAAAGAACAATTGAAAGGCCGGAAAAAGTAGTTAGGAGTTAGATGGAAGAAGTTGTCACTTCAAAAATAAACATGAGATGAAATGTCCGAACAAGTGGCGAGATTTGAAATCGTTAACATCAAGGAAGTTAAGTCGACCGGGGAAATGACTTCAAATTTATGGTTGATCTTAAATGGATTACATTTATTAGAAGCAACAAAAATGGATTACATTTAAGGGTTACAAATAATGGGGTTACTTGAAAGCAACAACAAGGGATGAATTAGGAGATTGAGATGCTTGATGACCTCCAAGGTCAGGATGAGGATATTTAGAAAATAATTTTGGAAAAGGTGAGAGCTTCAAGAAAAGGAATGGATATTCAAGAAATGAGGAAGGATTCAGTGCTCGTTGGATTTCCAATTGAGATAGAGAAATATTTCGGGAATGAGATCGAGAGTTGGAGGAACTTCAAGAGAATCAGAAAGAAGAGAAGCTTGGATTTGAGAAAGGGTAGAACTAGTTCCAGAAGTTAGACAGAAAATATTCTTATTTTCTTAAGGGGGAACAACTTAAAGTCGATGTTTGGATCTCACTTGGGAGAGTTGAAACTTCAAGGAAAATGGTTCTTTCGGAAACTCTCTATCGGAACTAGGTGAATGAAGTCTTCAATATCTTAAGTCTCGTGCGCCTAAAGTTCTCAAATGTAGATTTCTAAAAGCCATAAGGAGGCATATCTTGAGCCGAGTTGAAATTGAAACAAATTTGATGAGAAATGGGAGAGATCATGATTTTTATAAGTTGATTAAGTTTACTTTGATCAAAGGTGAGAATTTTTCAAGGAAAGCGACTGTCATTCAAGATTTGCACGAAATGACCAATGAGGTGTGACATTGTTACCATGGTACAAGATAAAAACAACTCGACGGGAACATTCTCTATCGTAAGGGATCATATGAGAGTTACTTGAACCGGGAATATTATGAAGGATAAAAGTTAGACCTCGAGTTATCAAATAATCAGTCCGGGCATCGGAGGAGGTCAACTAATTGGTAAGAAGAATGAGTGGGTTGGATTACTACCAAGTGCACATTCAAGAGTTGAAACTCCGGATTGTTGTAGCGGGAAAAGATAAAGAATTCGATCGTGGGATGAAGATTGAGAGGATAGTTAATACATACAGTGGGCATGTTGAGGAATCGAGCCAGTTAGCAATCAGACTGTGCAACGATACTAGAAAGTTATCAATTTCTAAGTTCATTACATCGGTGAACGGTACCCCTAAACATGCATATCACGTGCACTATGCATTTTATTATTACCATCTAGGGTTCTTTGTATTCGTTAATTGTTTGTGTGACTAATTGGAATACTTGACCTCTTATACTTGCTCCTTATGTGGCGAACTGTGTGTGAGTGTTTATTCACTTGATCTTAGGTTGTGTGTTTCTTGTTTGAGAGACGGGGTTCTCTCGTTGTGGTTTGAGAGACGGGGTTCTCTCATTACTTGTTTGAGAGACGGGGTTCTCTCGTTGTGGTTTGAGAGACGGGGTTCTCTCATTACTTGTTTGAGAGACGGGGTGCTCTCGTTGCTTGTTTGAGAGACGGGGCTCTCTCACCGCTTCTTTTAAAGATTTAGAACTCAAGTATGGACCTGGGGACCAGGTCCTCTTAAGGGGGAGAGAGTTGTAACGCCCCAGTTTTTCAATTATGTATTTCATGATATTTGTGAATTATTTGATCAAGTGTTTACATGAAATTTTATCATCTTGTATTTTATGGCATGATTTATATTTAATTGATTTGCGTCATTTAATTTTCTTGATTTGAATACTTGCAATTATGATTTAAATTATAACTTCGTGAATTCAATTTCGTGTGTGTGTATTTAATTCTCCAAGTATGATTTAAGTGATTTAGCATAACATATATATATTCAACTCCATTTCATCATATTCTTTTAGAGCTATATATATATATATATATATATATATATATATGTTTATATAATCATCAACCATGCATGCCAAGTTGAAGCATCCCTAACTTGTAAATTCCTAAGAGGCAAGGGCTTGTGTGCAAATAACTTTTATTTAGCAAGACTTTTCTCCCCACTTTAATTATATAATGTATACATACATATATATATATATATATATATATATATATATATATTATATATATATATATATATATCTTGACTCATGTAAATATCTTATCCATCCCCCACACTTCATTTATCCATTTTTCATCTAAGATTACACACACTTAATCACGATCAAAACACCATGGAAGAGGAGGAGGAGATTTCATCATTTCTAGCTTGGTTTCAAGGGGAACTTGCATATTCTGAAGCATCATCATCATCACTCCATCATTTCTTCTCCTTTCTTTCATTCAAGGTAGAGCTTGAGACTTTGTTGAATTCTTGATGTTATGATTGAAGAAGGGTTTGAGATTTATAATGCAATTCCTTGGTTATTTGTGATTAGAAGCATGATCTTGATCTTTATACTCCAAAGCTTGCATGAATTCATGAATAATGTGAGACTTAGATATCATGATATATATGGGGTTTGGATGATGAATTCTTGATGATATATGCTTGGTTCCTTGGATTAATTGAAGTCTAATTGATATATGCGAGATATATGATAGTTTTGGGGTGAATTCTTGTCTTGGTTTGATGTGGGAAGGCTTGGGAGCCAATTCCCGTAGGTATGCCCTGTTTTGCCCTGTTTTTTTCTGCTGCGTACAGTTGACACGGGTGTGTCAACTTTGCCTTGTTCAGCGTGACACGAGGGTGCATGTTGGTTTGATTTTCTGTACCGTGACACGGGGGTGTCACGGTTTGCCTTATAATGGTGACACGGGCATGTCACCTTTTATTTTCCTGCATTTTATCCAACTTCGGACGAACGCCATTTTCACCTCGCTTTGAATTAGAAAACGTGCCATATACCGTCGGAAAGGTCTTTGTGTCTACTTTCATACCCAATAAACAAAACTCGATTCCCACTTCTAGAATTTAAGATATTTTAGTTTTCCCACAACATGTACATTTCCAAAAATGGTCGGTTTTGGCCAAACTTCACCAAAACCTTTCTTATTGCATTCCTTTCACTCTCTTGGCTCCCATATGTGAATTATATGATTTATATACTTGTTTAATTGATAAGTATGCTCCTACTTGATACTTCTTGGTACTTAATTGTGTGACTTCATGCCTTCTATGAATTGAACTTGAAATAATTGAATAATATGAGTATATGATTTCTTGTTATTAATTTCACCTCTTAGGTGTTAATTGGTCTTTATCCATGCTTAGTGTTAATTGATTGATTGGTTTTATTTAAATTACATGAGCATTGCCGTGCATCATACTTAGTCTCATATTGAGTCATGTCTCACGAGTTCCCACATTTCCTTTCTTGTCCAGTTTCTCCAGGGCGGAGATCATTGATCGTTTGGGCACTTTCTTGTATCCTTGTCTTGTTCCGTCGCTCGTCAGGTGAGGTTTAATTTCTAGATATATAGAACCCTTACAACCCAATGTGATCTTTCGGCCAAAATGTATATATGTATCTATATTTTGCCAAAACCTTATTATTTTCAAATGAATTACCGAATTGTACCGATTGATTGATTAATTGATTGATTAATTGTTTTGGCGAGTAAAGCATGTTCACATTGGGCCCGAGGGTAGTGTATTGAGCCAACCGGGAAGGCAAGGGCCGACGGGTAACTCTTGCACTATCCTCACCAAACGAGGGATGCCCCCTGAATCCACTAGGAGGTTAGTGGAGGAAGGAGTTCCGGGCATAGGGACTCATGAACCCTATGCTCAATGAGATTGGATGGCGGGGCCTTGCAATCCTCCATCACCCGGAGGAAGAAGGATGGACGAAAATTGCTAATTTTGCACTAATTTCTATTGCTTGATCACCTAATTACTTACAACTGAATTATTGTACACTGTTGGAGAAAGGTTGGAGATTTGCCCTCACTCGTCGGGCCACTGATTGAATTGAATTAAATTGATTGTATTGTTAAATTGATTAGTTGTAATCTCGGGCGAGTTATCTTTTACTATTAAACTTATATTGTTTCTATTTTATAAACCCTTACCCGAGATTATGGCTTGCATGTTACATGCGTGAATATTTATTTATAAACCCCTCACTCAGTCTGTGGTAGACTGACACCTCACACTTTTTAGGTACTGTCAGTGGCGTGCTAGGCGGGAGTCCGAGTCGTGTCCAGTTGTCGAGTTGAGTCTAGCATTGCATTTTCATGTTATGGATATGTTGGAGATGATAATGTATTGATGAGTGTTGGTACCTACTACTATATATATACTTTTGATGTAAATATGGTACCTATATGTATTGATATAAAGTTGGAAGTTAATTCTTTTGAGATATTTGATATATGCTAATGGAATTGTTATGCTTAGGCTTTAAATTCCTAGATTTGAACTTGATTGGTTTGAGGGTTAGTCCCGCCTAGCTAGTGAGTTTTTTTTTTATTGTCACCCGTTCGCCATGAGTCCGGTTCATATATGGACTACCCATTTCATGTGTGAGCTAGACTTATGGTGCGGGAGTGTGGCATCTCGGCATTCCGGGTGCTACACTTGGATTGAGATCAGATGGATATGAAATGCACTTAGCTTTAAGACCAGATTATTAGGGTTCTGATTATTTTCTTACCCTAGATCTTGGTTGAGAGATAGTAAGTAGGAGGATTATATCTCACATGAATCAATGACTTAAAGGTTATATCGAATCGAGACCTTCCAATTCTGCTAGGGGTTAAACACCTGTTGCTAGACTATGGTCGTTTAATCTGTGGACTGATTAATTAATTAGTGAATTAATTAATTAGGGTCACTGCTAATTGAATTCAGAACCTAGAGGGTCACACACAACAACTTGGTTACATGAGTTAAGGCTTTGAAATGATTAAACGAGTTAATCGAGCCAAAAGGGTTCCACACGTGTGAAACACACGTGTGGGTCACATGTGCACCATACGTGTATATTTATTTATGTGTTAAATAATTAATATGTTAATTATTTAATAGACTTTGGTTTAATTTTGAATTAAAATGAAAGTCTTATTTTGGAGAAATGAAAGTATAATATTATCCAAAAGGAGTTTGGATATTTTAGCTCTCATAAAAGTTGGTTTGAATTAGAATTCAAAGTCAAGGTTTGGAATTACTTGATGATCCAGTAATAAGAGAGAGAGGGACCAAATCCTTAGTCCATAAGGACTAAGTTTCGGCCGCCCCTCTCTATATTATATATAGGGGAGCTCGAGCTCCCCTTAGAGAGTAATTGATGATTTCTTTTGGTTCATGTGTTGAACACCATCCTTTCTCCAAGATTAAATAAACCCTAGGTTAAGCCTAAACACTAACTAGAGAACTAGCATCCTTACTAGTTAGATTGTAGTCAAGTTGGTGGACTATCTCTAGAGAGTTTCAAGTTAGAAGTTTTAAAGATTCGAGCTTTACCAAGGAGAGGGGATCAAGCAGCGAGAAGAGCGTTCTTGGGTGGCTTGAAATGCTTCAAAAAGATTATTGAAAAGTAAGTTTCTTTATCTTACGAATTTGGATTCATGATTGCGAGTTTCGATCCTTTTGTTGGAAAATTTTAAAATTTTCGCTGCTTTCTGATTCCGTTTTTCCAACAAGTGGTATCAGAGCCACCTCGTTAATCGTGTTTTTGATTCGTCTCCACTTAACTGAATTTGGTAGAAATTCCTAGGCTTGATGCGATTGAGTATTTGTAACTGTTTTAGAAAGCCTGAATTACGAAACTGTATTTTTCCTGAAAGTTCCTAAAAACTGTTTTTTTTTTTTTTGGAAACTGTTTTAGATTTGAAACTGTATAAACTGTTTTTTGGATTTCTTGGATTGGTTTTGCTTCTAAACGAAAACACGAAACGAAAAGCCTGGATTACGAACACGCGAAACCCCGCACGCGAAGTTGTCGCGCGCCACCGCCCTCCGCTAGGCGCCTACACGCCTAGCTCCTCCCGCGCTACCACGCGGGAGCCTTCCGGACGCGCCTTGGCGCGCCCGCCCATCTCGGCACACTCTGCCTAGACACTCGCCCGCAAGATGGCCGAGAGGGCCGCGCGCTGCGGGCGCACTCGCACGGCCTTGGCCGCGCGCTGTGCGCGCTTGCGATGTGTGCAGCCCTCTTCGCGTACGAGCCCTGTTTTCCCTCGTAATCCGTTTTCGTGTTTCGTGCAATCCAGTCCCGATTTTAATTTTAATTTTATTATTAAAAAATTTTGTTTTATTAATATATTTGTTTTAATAGAACTTAAAATTGGGATTTTTTGAGAAATAGAAACGGTTTATAATTTTAGGAAACTACATCTTTGATAAAATTATTAATTTTCAGAAATTAATTGCAATTTTATTAGTTATAGTAATTTGGGATTTATTGAAGCCTGTTATGAACAAGACTAGCATCAAGTCGTGTTTTGAATCATTAGGACTTGAAACAGGAATTTTAATTTATTGGCTAAATTTAAATTCTAGCAAGAAGCATGTTAGGTGATCATGGGTACTAGTCTTTGTATGGTTTTAATTTATGCACATGGATGATTTAAATTGGGGTTGGAGCCCTATAGTTGCGTTTTTCAATTGAGGTTGGAGCCTCACTTATGTGCGTACTGTTATGTGATTTATTATGTGGCTTTCCATATTACTATTTTGAGGCCGGGGTATGCCCCGTGTATTTGTCTAAGGCCAATATGAAGATTGACTCTTATTACTTTTCAGTACTTTTTCATTTTTTTTAGAGTAGAATAGGTGGTGAGGTTTTTATTTTCATTTTGGAGACAATGCACCCATGGAGTAAGATGGACCACATTCAAGTAACATGGAGGCCATAAGTGAAGACCCCGCAAAATGTTAGGGAGGGGAATCTCAATTGAAGATGTAATAGAGATAGGGCTCGTATTTTGTTATTGTTTTCCCTTATGTGATTTAAACTGTTTATGTGGCATGTATGTTAGAACTTGTGATTGTGGAGTGGCTCCCACATATCACGCATAAGATAGGTAGAACCCATGATCATCACATGTTAGTATCATGCTAGGACATGTTATCTGCTAAGTGCTTGTGTGAAATGCATTTAAGTTGTACTTGCATTAATCAAGACTAATTAAAATTGGATAACATATATGTTGGTGAGGTCGAACCGGACAACTCTCCGGTTGATTCGCAAATTCCCGTTAAATATTAAGCTAATTTCGAACAATAGGTGTTTAATTCGAGAGGCAAATTTTGAATTAAATTCCTAGCATTCCATCAATAGGTTTTAAGTTTAGTAAGTGAAGCTAGTTATTGGCCGCGAGTCGTGGGATAGCTAGTGGAGCTTATTAGTTCTTAGTTACCTAATTGATCATTTTAAATGATCAATATTTCGTGGTCAATTTTGGCAAGGGCGATGTCCGCGAGTCGTGGGTCGTTCGAACTAAGTTTTGATCATGATCTCATGATTGATGGGTCTAGCTTAACGCCTAAGTAAATATGGATGTCGCACGAGTCGTGGGTCCATATTGAAAGATAGGTGATGCAAAAACAATTACTAAGAGTTCTAAAGGTGTTAGAATTGGTAAGTTGTACCTACCTAGGGTTTTACTTAGAATGTCCGCGAGTCGTGGGTTCGAGGTAAAATGCTTAGGATCTTAGTACCCATTGGGAAACGTGTTCCTCTTAGATCTTTGGGAATTATAGATCTTTGAAAAATAGTGGGAGCTACATTAGATTAAAGACCTTATCTTTTGTATATCGTTATAATTCAGCATGCTCACTAGTTCTATGTTTTACCATTTAGGTCGTAGATTCTATGATTCTCTACGTGTTTTGAAATGGCAACCAAAAACCCTCTTGTATCGATCCGAGTCAAACACGTTGACTGGTCCCAACTATTCTGATTGGCTGAGGAATCTGAAAATCATTTTAGATTCTGAGAAGAGAACTTATGTTCTCTTCGAAGGGGACGCTTTGTGACACCGTACCTGGAATGCCGAAGAGACGGAGCCAACTTAAGGATGTAGCACCCGCACGGTGGGTCACCACATCCCCCGCACCAAAGTCTGATCCACATACGAAATGGAGAGTCCGTACATGAACCAAACAGTGGCGAACAGGAGACCGACAAACTCACACCTAGGCTAGGCGGAACTTAGACCCTGAAAGCAAAACTCAAACCACAACAAGAATGCGGAAGCGATACAAGCCATGCAATAATCAAAACATTCATAAGCAGTTGACGGGTTCAACTAGCATAAATACCTAATCCCGAATATCAAACAATAATCATAAATCCAACGGGTTCAACTAATTCGAGCACACCTGTCCTAACCTGTCCCGAGATATACATATCAATTCATATATAAATTCTAAATATCATATTCAAACATACTTTATACATAAGCCGAGTGAAAGAAATGCGAATGCAAGACAATCTACTAGGCAAAGACTCGAGAACCAGACTCCAAAGGACAGACACACTCTGCCTAGCCCGACCTCCAAGCAGAACCTGCAAACTAAAAGTAAGAGGGGAGGGGTCAGTCTTAACTCGACTGAGTGAGGGGTTAACGCACTCACACTATATATATAAGAGCAAAGCACGTATCAAACTCATAATGTTCATGAACGCGGGGATAGTTTTTGCACACTAAATCATTTCCCGTGATATATATACATATAGGGTTTACTTAGCAAAAGCAAATTAACCAATTTTAACTTACCGAGCAACTTAGCAAAGCCTAATAAATCTTAACATATTCAAAACTTAGCTTATCTTATAAAAACTCCCTTTTAGTTTAACTTAGAATCTATCCCCGTTTTATAAACCTTAACATAACATACATATCATATAGAACTCGGCGGGTACGAGCTCCGACTCCCCCAATCTCCTCATAACATAACATATCAGAATCAAAACAGAAAACTTACATATATATCATATCATATCATCCTCAACTCCGGGTGACGAAAGGGTGTATACGTCCAAACCATCCATACAAACGAGGGGAGCGCCTTGCGAGCACTCAAACCCTCAGGATTCCTTCCCTCACCAAACCTCCTGGTGAGTTCAGGGGTGATCCTCTGCATGATGGGATGCGGGCCCAGAACAGTAGCAGTCCGGGACCACATTTTAAAATTTTTATTATAATACAAGTATTAAAATATTTCTAAAACATTTTAATACAAAGCGGAAGACTTAGCCGGATCTACTCAAGTATATACATGCAATTGATAATAAATTTTAAATCACTTAAGCAGATAAATATCTAACATGCAATTAACACTTAAGAGCACATAATTTATCATGCTTAAAATAAAATAACTGTAAAATATTACCGTACTGCAAACATGGCTATCTAACGGCATTTTTCCAGCTCCTTGCCCACTCGTGAGACCGGCAGAGCTTCCCCGCAATATCCCCGACTCAACCCTCGGAGTGTGGGCTCCGCGAGTATTTCCCTAAATACTCGAGAAAATATTTTCTAGAAAAAATCATTTTTCTAGACTAGAAAATTCCCTAATTTTCTAATAATTAAGCGGATTATATATTAATTATATAACCACCTAATTATATATTAATTAATCCTTAATTAAAGGATTAATTAAACAAACTAGAGAGAGAGAGAGAAAGTCTCTCCAATCAGCCAAAATTTTTGGCCGAAAATTTCATATAAAATGAGCCAAGGGTCAGCCTATTTATAGGGATAGATTGGAGGGCATTTTGGTCATCTTACACACAAATGGAAGGGCAAAAAGGTCATTCTACACGTCCCGCGTACAAACCGCGTACCAACCGGCCAATCAAATTGCACCATCGTGTAGAACTCTCCGCCGTGAATCCATAGCCACCAACCACGCGCCGCCACGTGTCGCCACGCGCCCGCACGCGCGGCCACAAGGTGGCCATGTGGTTGGCGCGTGATTCACACACGTCACGCCACCAGATCACGACACGTGTCCGGGTCTGGTCCGACCCGGACCGGACCCGGCTCTACCCTATCCAAATGCGACCCGTTTGACCGGACTATCCGACCCGTTGACCGGCCCAGCCCAAATCGAATCTGGGCCGTCCGTTTGCGATGGCGTGGCGCAATCTCAGCCATCCACATGGCGCGCCACGCGGCGCTGCGTCAGCGCCAGTTGGGGCCCAACCCGCTGACGTGGCGTGACACATCAGTTGCCACGTCATCGCCACGTCAGCAAAATGCCACGTCACTTTTTCCCTTTTTTTTTTTTTTTTTTTTTTTTATTTTCTCCAAAATAAAATTCCGGGCATTTCCAACTCTTTGGAACTTGATTTATTTTCTTAAAATAAATCCCTTGGCTATTTTCAAACACTTTGAAAAATTCATTTCTCTTTCTCCTTTTAATATTTTCTCTTTGGGTTTTTCAATTTGGGGCTTGCAGAGGGACCTGCAGGACTAATTAATTTTAGCTCCAAACGGATTAATATATTATCATCTCATGACAATAATTAATTACCGTTTAACAATATTTAATTCCACTAAATAAATATTGTTGCACTCTAAAATTAATTAAATTATTCACGAATTTCTCGATCTAGAATAATTTCGCATTTTACTCCTCCGTGTAGATATCCATGAAAAATAAATTACAACTACTATCATTTATTTTTCATCTCCAATTTGAAATTTATTGATTCACCTTAAGTTCAAATTCTCTGTATGTGAAACACATTCAACATACAACTTCGGTGACGTTATCACGCGAAGTGCTTTGGCCAAAGTCTTAATTCGAACTTTTACAAATCTATTTCAAGGATATCTCTTACCTTCCAGCAAGGCCACAGATTCCTCGATCAATATAACTCTTTAGCACATTTCATGTAACCACCGAACATACAAAGTATTTTGGCCACCCGTTACCGAGACCTCACTTCGAGTATGTTACAGTGACTAACACTACATGCCTAAAGCCGAAATATTATCAGGATTAAGAGTACAATGCTTCCTGAGATTTTTTTTCATTTTAGATAGCAGTATAAAATGAATAATCTCAGTGGTCCAGTTCGATGTTTCCAATCCTATTGAAAATCATCAACGTGTTATAATTGGAATCACCATTCCCTATGACGAAAGACTAATCATCTTATATAACCACGTTATAGTCTTGATAAGAACAGATTCTTATCTTACCGACTAGAACTTTAATAACACGTGATTTCGGTATTCAAAGTCTTTTCCTATGAAACACATTTCATATAAGAATACCATCACACGTTATTAATTATTAATATGTGAAATACTCATAACTTGTGTAAACTCAGTTTAATTAATTCAACAAATTGAATTTTTAGGGCACTATTCCCAACAATCTCCCACTTGCCCTAAATTCAATTTGGCTACACATCCAAGTCTTATTCCTTTCACATGAGTGTCAAAACTCGTTTTGCACTCTTTCGCGCCAATACTTTAGTGAAGGAATCTATTAGACGTTTCTCTGAGCCAACAACTAGGAAATCATGAATCCAATACATCTAATTGGTTGCTTCTCAAGCTACCATGTATTTGACTTTCATGTCGGTGTAAGCAATACAAGTCTGCTTAATATTCTCCAATCAACGATTGCTCTTTCTAGAGTAAACACGTATTCTGATGTCAAACATCTAGAATACAAATCAGATTGTAAATCCGAATCTCTATACTCTATTGAAATGAGCTCACCACTGTGGTAGACAAGCATATAATCTCAAGTCCTTCTCAAGTACTCCAATATATGCTTTCACTACTACCCAGTGTTAGATTCTAGGGTTTGACTAATATCTGCTGACTTAGACCTATTTTATAATAGACAGCTGGCCCTGTACATAATATGACATACATAAAGCTTCCGCTGCGAAACTCTAACCATGTCTTCTATCTTTTCAGTTATCTCAGGACACTGATCTCGAGATAGATAAATTCCAAATCTAAAAGGTGATGAACCTTTCTTGGAATTTGTCATATTATACCTTACCAGCATCTTATCTATATACGCTTCTTGTGATAAACCAATCTCCTTATTCCCATGATCACGACAAAAGTCTGATCCTTGGAATAGCATTGGTCTCACATAGGTCTTTTCTTGTCAAAATGATTTGACGCTCGAATCTTGACTACTGACAAAATTCTTGCATCATTCCCAATGAGCAGAATATTGTTTACGTATAAAGTAAAAATGTTACAACGCTATCATGATGTCATTTTGTACACTTCATGGTTCATCAGGCAATTATACAAATCCAGGGAATTTTAAATTGCCTTATAATTTTGATGCTCCATAATCTAGACGCTTGCTTAACATCATAAATCGATCTATTAAGCTAACATTATATGCACCTGATTTCTGGCTGTGAAGCCTTCAGGTTGTACCATGTATCTCTTCTTCTTGAAATTGCCCATTCAAGAACATAGTCTTTACATCCATTTATCTAATCTCATAATCGATAATGAGATAAAATGGAGAGGATAATGGACTTAAGCATTTCTATAGGCGAGAAGACCTCATAAATGATTTCTTCTTTCTGGGTAAAATCCCTTGCCAAAAGTTTGCTCTAAAGTCTCTACTTTTTCGTCCATTTATCCTTTTATCGTTTTGTAGAACCCAATTGTATCTAATAAGGTTTAATGCCTTTAGGCGCCTCTACAAGTTCAAGACTTTGTTAAAATACAGAGATTCTAACTTAGATTCCATGGATATTGACCAAACGGTCAGCGTCTATATCTTCTACAGCTTCATTATACGTGACAGGATCAGATACGTTAGATTCAACCACTTGGGTTAATCTTAAGTATCTTGTCAGGTATCCTGACAATCCTCCCACTACAATGATGCTCTCGTGTACACGTCTCTACATCACATGTTGTATTTGGTACATCACATGTATCCAATATATTTTCAGTCATCACGGGTTTATGGAAATCAGTATCTATTACTGTTATTTCTTTTAACACTACTTTGCTTCTACCCTTTGCGGTTATCTATGTAATTATCTTTGAAATATTCACAGACATCTTTTGTGATTTCTCAAATTACAAAATATACCACCTCTTGTTTTTCTTAGGATAACCTTAGAATAAGTAAACCTTTGTTCTTTATTCTAACTTGTCAGGATCCATCCTTAACTCGTGGACCAGGCTACCTTAAATCCGAAGATAAAAGATACAGGGTTTTCACCCTAGCTACAGATCCATCAGTGTTTTAGGAACTGACTTAGATAGAACTAGGTTTGTCGTTTTGTGTGCAAGACCCCAAAACGAAATTCATAGGGTAGCATGACTCTTCATGAATCTTACCATCATTATCAGAGTTCTATTTCTCCTTTCTGCAATACATCTTTGCTAAGACGTATCTCATATATATAGTTGAGATCCAATCTCATTTGAGAAATTCTGTTTAACTCTGAACTTAGATACTTATCACTACTTCGACCTAATCGAAGTGCCTTGATATGTTTTCTAATTTGATTCTTTGACTTCAGTCTTATATTCTTTGAACTCTTCAACAATTACAGACTTAAGTCTCATCAAATAAACATATATGTATCTAGAGTAATCATTCAAACGAATGATGAAGTATGCAAAAACTTTCTCTTGCTTGAACATTCATAATATCATACGTTCGTATGAACCAACTTAAGCAAGTTCATGGCTTAATACCCTTTGTTTCCAAAAGGCTTCTTGGTCATTCTAATCTTCTAAATAGGATTCGCAGATTGATACTATTTTCAAGTCAATATGACTCAACAATCAATCTTTGGATCCTATTCAGATTCAATTGACCAATAGATAGGTGCCACGTAGAAGTTTTTCCTCTTAGATGGTAAGTTAAGCTTCTTAATGTTAAACTTGAATTAGGGTTTTCATTGAGGTATAAAAGACCATCTTTTATTGTGCCAAAGCAAATAAACCTTTTATTTTGCTTAATGGTAACCCTTTGTTTAAAACAAACAGTTAAAGCCCTAGTTATCAAACAACTTACAAAAATCAGATTTTTGTATATATAGCACGTATAATATTAAAACCCTTTCGCCAAAATACGACTTTATAGTCTTTACTGCTAATACAATTATACTTGTATTATCCCCGAGCAGTAGTTATGTGTTAGCCGTTTTTCAAACTTTTTGGTTAGTTTGAATCTTTGCAACAACTTGCAAATATGATTAGTTGATCTCAAATTCACACACCAGGAGTCCGGTGAATTTTCAACTAAACATATTTTCAACGAGTAAGATATCTTCATATCTTATCTAAACGGTATAACAAACAGACATACTAAGTATTTTGGATAATTTCCTTTTCCAATACCCGTTACCACCGAAATAGAAACACTTTTCCATTGTCGGATTTTGACTTTCTATTTCTGAACCTTAGATTGGGAACTTTTCCTTTTCTTTCTTCCACTTACTAGCTTTCTATCCCGTGGATATTGATGTCTGACCAAAGAGAACCTTTTCCCTTAGTCTATATCACATTTTTCTGCCATATTGAGGTCGTTCATTGGTTTTGTAAAAAAAAGAAAATTATTTAAAATAATCTTGAACGTTCAAACGACTTAGGCAGAGAGTATAGGATCGTATCCTATCTGTTAAGATTGTCTCTTTAAGCACAAAGGCCTTCAATCTCGTTCAGATTAGTTATCATATCCATAATATGATTCTGAAACAGTGATCCTTCAAAACATCTTTGACTAACAACCTTTTTCGTGGCTCGTACCTTCGTACGATTCTGTTTCCAAAACATGTTCTTATCAGTAGACATCTCATGTGTCTGATGCTCAAGAACATTTAAAACAGATGCCAGGATATAAGACTAGCCAGATCATCACACTTGATCTATTTAGAATAAACGTCTTTCTAATCCTGACTGGTTGTAGTTTCCGAAATTTTCGGATAAGGTTCAGTGAGTACGTAAACTTTCGTGTCCCAACACGATGTCAAGATTTATTACTTAGTCAGCGTAGTTGAACCCTTACTAGCCTATTTCCTTATAGACATGCAGTTTGGAGTGGACTAAGGGAGATCGTAATTATAAAACTGAAATAAATAAATAAATGCAAGTTATGATTATGTATTTCACTTTCTTCTGCGTCCAACCAATAAATGAAATCCACGTAAGCATTTTGGTTTACGCAATGGTGACTTAACTAACTGCAATTGACTCCCCGGAGGCGAGGTCGAAAACCGCTTAGAAAAGCAAGAACTATTCTTAATTAACATGTCATCTAGGTAACTCTTACCAAACATTGTCAATCCACCACGTCAACCCTTGGCCTCTAAGTAAATGTAACAGAGCTCCGAAGGGAGGTTAATACATTACTTAGTCAAGTGTGTACCATTACCTAGAAGTCCGTACGAGTAGGTCAAGACACTCCACGGAGGCGTGGTCGAGCTGACTTCCCCGTATTTCATTCTATCCGTAGAAGTCTAATCTTGTATACCGCGAATATATACCCGCCGAAGGGAGTAGTATACATCCACTATACTATAGACGGGTGATGGAGGCCGTGAGAATCCAACTCTTTTCATCTCGCTCCCACTTGAATTTTTAAAAGGTGTGGATTATCTGTTGATTATTTAATAATCACTTTTGGCGTCTTATTGTTGGAAGTAATTAATCTAATTAATACCCTCCCACTAGGATTACTAAATCATATTTAAAATCCCAATAATAATATTTTAAGGCAATAATAACAATTTATTAATTAGGCCGAAAAATATTAGTTCAATTATGCATCGCGTCTAATTTCTATTAAACATTACTATTTAATCACATTAAATAAAATATGCATAATTGTAAATATCATAATATCTCATATTATCATGATCATGCCATAAAATAAAATAATTAAGCATCCTTTCATATAATTATCACATAATTATCATGCTTAAAATTTTAAATGACACAAAATAAATATGCCATAAATTAAATCAATTAAGCATGCTGTTATAATTATCACATAATTATCATGCTTAAAAAAATGGCATAAAGTAAACATGTTATAAATAAATTATCTCATAATTTAAATCATGTTTACTGATTCGGTAATTAACCAGGAAGATTATTGAAATCGATTCCCAGAAAATTACCATTCCACGTAAATTTCCAGAAAACACTGGAGGGGTCACAACGGTCCCACTTAAAAACCAGCCTTCTTTGACAGAATTTACGTGCACAGTATCAGATTTAAAATTATGCATCACATGCATCATATCAATGTATGTATATATCTAGAGTACGGCTCTGATACCACATGATGGGATGCGGGCCCAGAACAGTAGCAGTCCGGGACCACATTTTAAAATTTTTATTATAATACAAGTATTAAAATATTTCTAAAACATTTTAATACAAAGCGGAAGACTTAGCCGGATCTACTCAAGTATATACATGCAATTGATAATAAATTTTAAATCACTTAAGCAGATAAATATCTAACATGCAATTAACACTTAAGAGCACATAATTTATCATGCTTAAAATAAAATAACTGTAAAATATTACCGTACTGCAAACATGGCTATCTAACGGCATTTTTCCAGCTCCTTGCCCACTCGTGAGACCGGCAGAGCTTCCCCGCAATATCCCCGACTCAACCCTCGGAGTGTGGGCTCCGCGAGTATTTCCCTAAATACTCGAGAAAATATTTTCTAGAAAAAATCATTTTTCTAGACTAGAAAATTCCCTAATTTTCTAATAATTAAGCGGATTATATATTAATTATATAACCACCTAATTATATATTAATTAATCCTTAATTAAAGGATTAATTAAACAAACTAGAGAGAGAGAGAGAAAGTCTCTCCAATCAGCCAAAATTTTTGGCCGAAAATTTCATATAAAATGAGCCAAGGGTCAGCCTATTTATAGGGATAGATTGGAGGGCATTTTGGTCATCTTACACACAAATGGAAGGGCAAAAAGGTCATTCTACACGTCCCGCGTACAAACCGCGTACCAACCGGCCAATCAAATTGCACCATCGTGTAGAACTCTCCGCCGTGAATCCATAGCCACCAACCACGCGCCGCCACGTGTCGCCACGCGCCCGCACGCGCGGCCACAAGGTGGCCATGTGGTTGGCGCGTGATTCACACACGTCACGCCACCAGATCACGACACGTGTCCGGGTCTGGTCCGACCCGGACCGGACCCGGCTCTACCCTATCCAAATGCGACCCGTTTGACCGGACTATCCGACCCGTTGACCGGCCCAGCCCAAATCGAATCTGGGCCGTCCGTTTGCGATGGCGTGGCGCAATCTCAGCCATCCACATGGCGCGCCACGCGGCGCTGCGTCAGCGCCAGTTGGGGCCCAACCCGCTGACGTGGCGTGACACATCAGTTGCCACGTCATCGCCACGTCAGCAAAATGCCACGTCACTTTTTCCCTTTTTTTTTTTTTTTTTTTTTTTTTATTTTCTCCAAAATAAAATTCCGGGCATTTCCAACTCTTTGGAACTTGATTTATTTTCTTAAAATAAATCCCTTGGCTATTTTCAAACACTTTGAAAAATTCATTTCTCTTTCTCCTTTTAATATTTTCTCTTTGGGTTTTTCAATTTGGGGCTTGCAGAGGGACCTGCAGGACTAATTAATTTTAGCTCCAAACGGATTAATATATTATCATCTCATGACAATAATTAATTACCGTTTAACAATATTTAATTCCACTAAATAAATATTGTTGCACTCTAAAATTAATTAAATTATTCACGAATTTCTCGATCTAGAATAATTTCGCATTTTACTCCTCCGTGTAGATATCCATGAAAAATAAATTACAACTACTATCATTTATTTTTCATCTCCAATTTGAAATTTATTGATTCACCTTAAGTTCAAATTCTCTGTATGTGAAACACATTCAACATACAACTTCGGTGACGTTATCACGCGAAGTGCTTTGGCCAAAGTCTTAATTCGAACTTTTACAAATCTATTTCAAGGATATCTCTTACCTTCCAGCAAGGCCACAGATTCCTCGATCAATATAACTCTTTAGCACATTTCATGTAACCACCGAACATACAAAGTATTTTGGCCACCCGTTACCGAGACCTCACTTCGAGTATGTTACAGTGACTAACACTACATGCCTAAAGCCGAAATATTATCAGGATTAAGAGTACAATGCTTCCTGAGATTTTTTTTCATTTTAGATAGCAGTATAAAATGAATAATCTCAGTGGTCCAGTTCGATGTTTCCAATCCTATTGAAAATCATCAACGTGTTATAATTGGAATCACCATTCCCTATGACGAAAGACTAATCATCTTATATAACCACGTTATAGTCTTGATAAGAACAGATTCTTATCTTACCGACTAGAACTTTAATAACACGTGATTTCGGTATTCAAAGTCTTTTCCTATGAAACACATTTCATATAAGAATACCATCACACGTTATTAATTATTAATATGTGAAATACTCATAACTTGTGTAAACTCAGTTTAATTAATTCAACAAATTGAATTTTTAGGGCACTATTCCCAACACTGCAGACATATAGAGACTATGCACAAGCTTAACCTCGACGGCCCTATACCGTCCCGAGGGCTCCTTACGCTCCGAGGCCCAACATAAACATAACATATCATAACCCGCTACAACAGAGACAGACAGACATAACTTATACATATATACGTATACATACCACTTTCCGTTTCAATCAAACTCGGTCCTTGCCAAACTTGGCTCATGAGAAGTATACGGTTAGAAGCATAGCTTCACGTGGCAAAACATAACAAATCATTCCAAATCAAGCATACATAGGCTTGTATATTGCGTAACGTACTTGCAAACTTGAGACATATTCAACAAATACATATTTCACACTTATTTACGTACATATAAGGCTTATTAAACCACACACATTAAAACTGAGCACCTTACATTAAGGTTTAGCTATATCCTAACTTCACCTAACACCGAAGAGGCCAAAGACACGACGTTTGATCCACCCCGGAATCAACACGGCTAACAAAACACCACCCCGGGTGTACCTGAACAAACTGAACACAAAAACGGGACTTAGACACAAGAATGAACCAAATAGACGCATGACGTATGCTTATAATTGGCATGAAGTCATGGATCTCGTATATATGCATAAATCATTCATTTAAGATCATATAATTGCACACCAAATACATTTCACGTAATTAAAGAAGCATACTAAAGTTTGGGATAAAGAGTGCATAACTATCATGCATAAAATACTCATAATTTAATATTCAATTACAATTCATGCACCTAACATTGTATATAATGCGAATTCATATCGAAACATGCAATACAATTAAGATATAAATCAATAAGAGGCAAAAGAAATCAATTAAAAGTATAAAATCCCAAAACCAACTCACTGGACCACGGGAAGGGCCGTTCCCCAACACAAGGCAAAACGGGAAGGGCCCTTCCCACGAGCGCTGCCCGGAAGGGCCGTTCAGGCCCGAAGAACAAAACGGGAACAACCGTTCCCATACGCAGATGGGAATGGTCGTTCCGGCCCCAAGGCCAAAACGGGAACGGCCGTTCCGGCCCGTCCTGCTAAAAAAAACAGAGCAGAAGCAGCAATGGCGTCGGGAGCCAACACCACCACACACACACAGCCACAACCAACAACCAAATCATGCAAAAATAACACAATAAAGCATATATAACATATAGAACACATAATTATACTTAAGAGCTCACGAAACGAGCTTAATCACGCCAAACCCCCAACCCACTGCTATTCATCATCTTCCCCATCCAAGCACGTAGGCATATATCTAAGACATGAAAGAGAGATTAAATTAAAGCACGTAACGAAAGGATCACAAATCTTACCTTAGGTCGTTGATCGGACGGTTAGATCTTGCAAACCCGAGCTCAAGGCTTCTTGGCCAAAAGGGGAAAAATATCTTCTCTTCTCCCTTCCTTGCTTGCCTACTGATCGATCAATGAGGAGAGAGAGAGGCTTGGCCTTTTTTAGGGCCGAGTAAACGGGTCGGTTAAAACGAGTAGGGTCAAAAGGTATCCGCTCCAAACGGATCGAATTTAAAACGATAGGGCTATCAAATGGCTTTAGAAATTAAAAGGTTAATTCATCGAATCCGAATCGTCGAATCGAACTCAATGATAGGGTCGGAATTCGAATTCGAATTCCCGAGCTCAATTAGCCACGAAGGCTCAAACGTCCTAATTACAATTAAGTCCCTAAATTTCAATTATTAGACAATTGAGTCCAAGTACAATTTAATTAAATTCTAAAGCACACGTAATTAAAATAAATCTCACGTTGACATGTAAGCATGCTCAAACACATAATTCACAAAATACTGAATTAAACTCTCTCGTGACGCCGTACCTGGAATGCCGAAGAGACGGGGCGTCACACGCTTCCACTCGGGCCGAGCGGGACACGATCCAGAAGTGGAAGGATGATAATCTCCAAGCCCGTTGCCTTATGTTGGCTAACATGTCTCCGGACTTGCAAAGGCAACATGAGGCCATGGAATTTGCTTGGGAGATTTACGACCACTTAGAGCAACTTTACCGCCCTCATGAACGTGTTACAAGGTATAACACTTCAAAGGAATTGTTCCACTTGAGAATGAGGGAAGGTTCAAGTGTCCATGAATATGGACTCAAATTTCTCGCCCTTACTGAGAAACTTACTTCCATGGACATGCCACTGAAAGATGAGCTTTTAGTGGACTTGTTTCTAGCCTCGCTCCCACCATCATTCAACCCATTTGTCCTTAACTTCAATATGAATCATGTTGGTGCTACTGTAGCTGAGCTGATTAGTCAGCTTGTGACTGATGAAAGCACGATCAAGAAGGACAATAAGGTTCTGATGGTGAATGCTCCATCTTCCTCTTCTTGTCCTTCTAAAGGTAAGGGCAAGAAAGCCCAAAAGAAGAAGAAGAAACCCCTTAGGCCCACTGGAGGCATTTCGAAGGGGAAGACCCAAAAGAAGAAGCGTGATCAGAAAGAGGATGTTTGCTTCAATTGTGGCAAAATGGGACATTGGAGGAGAAACTGCCCAGAGTACAAGGCTATTCTAAAGAAAGGTATGTTTCTCGTTGAAGTAAATCTTTCTATTAATTCTAGTTCTTGGATACTTGATACCGGTTGTGGAGCTCATATCTGTAATGATGTACAGATGCTAAATGAAGTCCAACAACTTAGAGAAGGAGAATGTGTCTTGAAGATCGGTGATGGCTTAAATGTTGAAGCTTGAGCTTTAGGCACAATTAGATTAGATTTAGGTAGTTTTGAGTTAGTTTTAAATAAAGTCCTTTATGTACCGAGCATTATTCGTAATATAATTTCAGTTCTAATTTTAGATTGTGAAGTTTATGAAACTTATATTAAGAATGGTAAATATTTTATCAAACGGAACAACTCTTCCGTTCACATCGATACTCTAAGTAATGGACTTTATCTAACTCAAAATATCAATATTATGAATATACAACGACAAACTAAACGTAAGAGAGATGACAAAGTTTCAGCTCCCTTATGGCACGCTAGATTAGGACACATTTCCAAGAACAGAATTAGCAAGATAAACACTTTAGGATCATTCTCTGAAAATGATCTCAAAGAGTTAACTTCTTGCGAGTCCCGTCTCAAAGGAAAGATGTCCAAAGTTTCTTTTAAAGGAACTGTGGAACGTGCCACTAAGGTCTTGGATTTGATCAATTCTGATGTTTGTGGGCCGCTTAGTGTAAGCACAAGAAACAATCATCAGTACTTCATAACCTTTACCGATGACTTTAGTCGGTATGGTTATGTATACTTAATGAAGTATAAATGTGAAGCTTTTGAGAAATTCCTAGAATTTCAAAAGGAGGTTGAGAACCAAACTGGTCACAAGATCAAAGCACTTCGATCTGATCGAGGAGGCGAGTATCTTAGTGAACAATTCCTTAGTCATCTCAAAGATAATGAGATTATCTCTCAGTGGACTCCTCCGGGAACTCCTCAACTAAATGGAGTTTCTGAGAGAAGGAAACGAACTCTACTTGATATGGCTCGTTCCATGATGAGTTTCACTGATTTACCACCTTCTTTCTGGGGTTACACCCTAGAAAGTACAGCAAAGATTTTGAATCTAGTTCCCTCTAAGTCAGTTCCTAAAACGCCCTATGAAATATGGTATGGTAAAATCCCTAGTTATTCTTACTTAAGAATTTGGGGTTGTCCCGCTTATGTGAAGAGGACAGTGGGAGATAAGTTAGAATCTCGTTCTAACCTATGCTACTTTGTAGGTTATCCTAAGGAATTCATAGGATACTACTTCTATGATCAATTTGAGCAAAAGGTGTTTGTTTCCAGAAATGCTACTTTTCTTGAGGAACCGCTCTTTAAAGAAAAGAAAGGCAAGATCATAGAATTAGAGAAAGTACAAAGTGACCCCACGCCACCCACTGAAGAAACATCTCCTTCTGATCAACCACAGCCAATCACGAATTTCGATACACATGTAAATCCTCCTCTAAGGCGTTCTGAACACACTCCTAGACAGCCGGAGAGATGGTATGGATTCTTCCATGAGATCTCTCAAAAGGATAATGATCTTTTAACATATGAGGAAGTACTTTCAAATTCTGACTCTGAACAGTGGATAGAAGCCATGAAATCCGAAATGGATTCCATGAACTCCAACCAAGTTTGGACCTTGGTAGATTTGTCTGATGGGGTCAACCCCATAGGTTGCAAATGGATCTTTAAGAGAAAGCTTGGAGTTGATGGAAGCATTGCAGCCTACAAAGCAAGACTGGTTGCAAAAGGATTCACTCAAAGACCCGGCGTGGACTTTGATGAAACTTTTTCACCAGTGGCAATGCAAAAGTCTATTCGGATCATACTTGCTATTGCTGCATATTATGACTATGAGATATGGCAAATGGATGTGAAAACTGCCTTTCTCAATGGTGACATTGATAAAGACATTTATATGGAGCAACCCATAGGTTTCACATTTAGTGGGAGTGAGCAAAAGGTTTGCAAACTCCAAAGATCAATCTATGGATTGAAACAGGCTTCTAGGAATTGGAACATTCGATTTGATTAATCAGTCAAAGCGTTTGGCTTCATTCAAATTTCAAATGAATCATGTGTGTACAGAAAAGAATTGGAAACCTCAGTGTAATTCTTAGTACTTTATGTTGATAACATCCTTCTTATTGGGAATTCGAAGGATGACATGAAAGTAACTAAGTTATGGTTATCGAACCAATTCGGGATGAAAGATCTTGGTGATGCGTCCTACATCCTTAGAATTAAAATCTATCGAGATAGATCTAGAAGGTTGATAGGACTATCACAGTCGATGTACATTGACAAAGTATTGAATAGATTCAATATGGAGTCAGCAAAGGTTAAGAACCTTCCTATGAGTGTAGGAACATGTCTTTCTAAGAAGATGTGTCCTAAGACTAACATTGAGAAAGAAAGAATGACTCATACACCTTATGCATCAGCAATAGGTAGCATAATATATGCAATGTTATGTACTCGACCGGATGTGGTTTATGCACTTAGTGTAACAAGTCGTTTCCAATCTGACCCTGGAGATGGTCACTGGGCTGCCAGGAAGAATATTCTTAAGTACTGGAAAAGTACTAAAGATTTATTCTTAGTTTACGGAGGTCAGAAAGATCTTACTGTCGAAGGATACTGCGATGCGAGCTTTGCATCTGACTTAGATGATTTTAAGTCAATGTCAGGATACATTTTTTTCCTAAACGGCGGATCAATGAGTTAGAAGAGTTCCAAGCAAACGACCACTGCAGATTCGACCACTGAGGCCGAATACTTAGTTGCAAATGATACAGCTAAGGAAGGTGTTTGGATTAGAAACTTCATTCAAGAGTTGAATGTTGTTCCTAGCATGAAAGACCCCATTACTGTGTTTTGTGACAACATTGGGGCGGTTGCTTAAGCAAGAGAACCAAGATCTCACCAATGGACCAAGTACATTATGAGGAAGTATCACCTATTCCGTGATAAGGAGATGTGCAAATTGAGAGGGTCACATCAGCAGAGAACATGGCAGATCCACTTACTAAACCCCTTAGTCGAGAAGCTTTCCAAGGTCATCTTCAGAAGATGGGACTTGGAGTAGCTTTAGAATGGCTTTGACGGGCAAGTGGGAGATTGTTAGGAATAGTGCCCTAGAAAGCCGATTGTATATCTGCTTTGGACTTTTCCTTATTGTAATCACAGACAATCTTTGAATGAACTAAAACGAATTGAGGCAACACTTCTTTATATGCTCTTGTTTGGTATGCGTTTACTTTAGTTGTGCATGTATGAGAACTCCCCTAATCCTGATGACTTTAGGACTCTACCATTTAGGTGAAATGGTTCATGAAACGAGCCCTATATCACATAAGTCATGATTAGTAAAATACTCCATGCCGATGAGTCCTATAGACAGTGGGAGTGTCAACCTGACTCCTCTAAGGCTTGCTTGTGGGATCACGCCCATAAGAAGGACCACCTTGTTTCATGGAGGTGCAAAGTGTATAGTTGATACGTGCGTGATACATGAGGGTGCTTACTTCGATAAGTAAGTTCACTCAGGTGCCCCGTGTGAGAACATTCCTAAATGGGAAAGGAAGTTTCTATTTCAGGAAATGGAAACTTCCAGATTAGGAAATATCTCACGAGTCATTGATGTGATTAATTGATCCTTAGACTTGAGGTTCTATGTCACTTTATGAGTTAACTTTGTAATCTTAGATATAAGCTTTAAAGGGTGTCACCTTAGATAACTGATTCAAGGCTTATGTTGGGGCTGCACAAGTGATTCATGAAAGTGAATGAGAATCAAGAAAGGACCTACACTTGCATTTGCAAGGTGATCTCTTATTGTGTAAGTCATTCATATGCCATATGGAGTCCTTGGCCAAGGCAGTAGATCAAGACATCAAGAAAAGGGTTTCTTGGATTGAGATCAAATGGATATGAAATGCACTTAGCTTTAAGACCTGATTATTAGGCTTCTGATTATTCCCTTACCCTAGAGCTTGGTTGAGAGATAGTAAGCAGGAGGATTGTATCTCACATGAATCAATGACTTAAAGGTTCAGTCGAATCGAGACATTCCAATTCAGCTAGGGGTTAAACACCTTTTGCTAGACTATGGTCGTTTAATCTGTGGACTGATTAATTAATTAGTGAATTAATTAATTAGGGTCACTGCTAATTGAATTGAGAACCTAGAGGGTCACACACAACAACTTGGTTACATGAGTTGAGGCTTTGAAATGATTAAGCGAGTTAATCGAGCCAAAAGGGTTCCACACGTGTGAAGCACACGTATGGGTCACGTGCGTGACACGTGTCCTATATGGACACGTGTGCACCATGCGTGTATATTTATTTGTGTATTAAATAATTAATGTGTTAATTATTTAATAGACTTTGGTTTAATTTTTGAATTAAAATGAAAGTCTTATTTTGGAGAAATTAATCTATTTAATTAATTATGAATTAATTAATTAGATAAATAAGTTATTTATTTATTAATAAATAAAGTATAATATTATCCAAAAGGAGTTTGGATATTTTAGCTCTCTTAAAAGTTGGTTTGAATTAGAATTCAAAGTCAAGGTTTGGAATTACTTGATGATCAAGTAATAAGAGAGAGAGGGACCAAATCCTTAGTCCATAAGGACTAAGTTTCGGCCGCCCCTCTCTATATTATATATAGGGGAGCTCGAGCTCCCCTTAGAGAGTAATTGATGATTTCTTTTGGTTCATGTGTTGAACACCATCCTTTCTCCAAGATCAAATAAACCCTAGGTTAAGCCTAAACACTAACTAGAGAACTAGCATCCTTACTAGTTAGATTGTAGTCAAGTTGGTGGACTATCTCTAGAGAGCTTCAAGTTGGAAGTTTTAAAGATTCGAGCTTTACCAAGGAGAGGGGATCAAGCCGCGAGAAGAGCGTTCTTGGGTGGCTTGAAACGCTTCAAGAAAGATTATTGAAAAGTAAGTTTCTTTACCTTACGAATTTGGATTCATGATTGCGAGATTCGATCCTTTTGTTGGAAAATTTTAAAATTTCCGCTGCTTTCTGATTCCGTTTTTCCAACAGACACCTATGCACCATGCGTGTATATTTATTTATGTGTTAAATAATTAATGTGTTAATTATTTAATAGACTTTGGTTTAATTTTGAATTAAAATGAAAGACTTATTTTGGAGAAATTAATCTATTTAATTAATTATGAATTAATTAATTAGATAAATAAGTTATTTATTTATTAATAAATAAAGTACAATATTATCCAAAAGGAGTTTGGATATTTTAGCTCTCTTAAAAGTTGGTTTGAATTAGAATTCAAAGTCAAGGTTTGGAATTACTTGATGATCAAGTAATAAGAGAGAGAGGGACCAAATCCTTAGTCCATAAGGACTAAGTTTCGGCCGCCCCTCTCTCTATTATATATAGGGGAGCTCGAACTCCCCTTAGAGAGTAATTGATGATTTCTTTTGGTTCATGTGTTGAACACCATCCTTTCTCCAAGATCAAATAAACCCTAGGTTAAGTCTAAACACTAACTAGAGAACTAGCATCCTTACTAGTTAGATTGTAGTCAAGTTGGTGGATTGTCTCTAGAGAGCTTCAAGTTAGAAGTTTTAAAGATTCGAGTTTTACCAAGGAGAGGGGATCAAGCCGCGAGAAGAGCGTTCTTGGGTGGCTTGAAACGCTTCAAGAAAGATTATTGAAAAGTAAGTTTCTTTACCTTACGAATTTGGATTCATGATTGCAAGATTCTATCATTTTGTTGGAAAATTTTAAAATTTCTGCTGCTTTCTGATTCCGTTTTTCCAACAGACACGTATGCACCATGCGTGTATATTTATTTATGTGTTAAATAATTAATAATAGACTTTGGTTTAATTTTGAATTAAAATGAAAGTCTTATTTTGGAGAAATTAATCTATTTAATTAATTATGAATTAATTAATTAGATAAATAAGTTATTTATTTATTAATAAATAGAGTACAATATTATCCAAAAGGAGTTTGGATATTTTAGCTCTCTTAAAAGTTGGTTTGAATTAGAATTCAAAGTCAAGGTTTGGAATTACTTGATGATCAAGTAATAAGAGAGAGAGGGACCAAATCCTTAGTCCATAAGGACTAAGTTTCGGCCGCCCCTCTCTATATTATATATAGGGGAGCTCGAGCTCCCCTTAGAGAGTAATTGATGATTTCTTTTGGTTCATGTGTTGAACACCATCCTTTCTCCAAGATCAAATAAACCATTGGTTAAGCCTAAACACTAACTAGAGAATTAGCATCCTTACTAGTTAGATTGTAGTCAAGTTGGTGGACTGTATCTAGAGAGCTTCAAGTTAGAAGTTTTAAAGATTCGAGCTTTACCAAGGAGAGGGGATCAAGCCGCGAGAAGAGCGTTCTTGGGTGGCTTGAAACGCTTCAAGAAAGATTATTGAAAAGTAAGTTTCTTTACCTTACGAATTTGGATTCATGATTGCGAGATTCGATCCTTTTGTTGGAAAATTTTAAAATTTTCGCTGCTTTCTGATTCCGTTTTTCCAACAGACACGTATGCACCATGCGTGTATATTTATTTATGTGTTAAATAATTAATGTGTTAATTATTTAATAGACTTTGGTTTAATTTTGAATTAAAATGAAAGTCTTATTTTGGAGAAATTAATCTATTTAATTAATTATGAATTAATTAATTAGATAAATAATTTATTTATTTATTAATAAATAAAGTACAATATTATCCAAAAGGTGTTTGGATATTTTAGCTCTCTTAAAAGTTGGTTTGAATTAGAATTCAAAGTCAAGGTTTGGAATTACTTGATGATCAAGTAATAAGAGAGAGAGGGACCAAATCCTTAGGCCATAAGGACTAAGTTTCGGCCGCCCCTCTCTATATTATATATAGGGGAGCTCGAGCTCCCCTTAGAGAGTAATTGATGATTTCTTTTGGTTCATGTGTTGAACACCATCCTTTCTCCAAGATCAAATAAACCCTAGGTTAAGCCTAAACACTAACTAGAGAACTAGCATCCTTACTAGTTAGATTGTAGTCAAGTTGGTGAATTATCTCTAGAGAGTTTCAAGTTAGAAGTTTTAAAGATTCGAGCTTTACCAAGGAGAGGGGATCAAGCCGCGAGAAGAGCGTTCTTGGGTGGCTTGAAACGCTTCAAGAAAGATTATTGAAAAGTAAGTTTCTTTACCTTACGAATTTGGATTCATGATTGCGAGTTCCGATCCTTTTATTGGAAAATTTTAAAATTTTCGCTGCTTTCTGATTCCGTTTTTCTAACAGGTGCAGCCAGGTGCGACTCTAGAACTTTCGAACAGTGGGGTCAAAAATTTAACTCCTAATAAAAAAATATTATAAAAAAGTACTTTATTTAAAATATTTATTTTATAATTGTCCTCTACGATTTTTCATATTTTGGAACCGCACCATAATTTTATCGTTACTAATCGTATTGAACAAATCCTTCTCAATATATGTAACTAAACAGTCACTCATAAACTGATCACCAATACGGTTTCGTAGCCGATGCTTTACAGTCTTCATCGCTGAAAATGTCCGTTCAACCGTTGCAGTAGCCACAGGTAAAATCAGAGATAACTTAACAAGCAGATACACTAGTTGATATACAACATCTTTCTTTTTCTCTACTAATTTTTCTGCAAGGTTCGTAACTCCAGATAATTCCAAGAAGTCGACATTTGACGGCATATCAATTATAAAAGTGTCCAATTGACACTCTAGTGCGAGAAGCTCAGCCGTGGAGAACTCAGATGGATAAAACTCAACCATTTGCATCAACTTCTTTTTATCAAAAGCCTCAAAAGAATTGCTTGGATTGAGGCAAGCCACACAACAAAGTAATTCAATATTTATCTCGTCAAACCGATCATTCAACTCTTGAAGCTGCATATCAATGACATTATAAAATAACTCGATGCGATAATGATGCAAATTGGTAACTTATGTTACCTTGCGTCTTGATCACCCTCGAATATAAGAATGATTCATGTCTGGAACATCAACTTTATTCTTTTCACAAAATAAAAGAATTTGAGCGAGCAAGCTATCCCAGTTCTCATCTCTCACACTTTGTAGTTGTTTTTTGGTAACCTCAACAAGTTTCATTGCGTTTACTATGTCTTGATCTTTTCTTTGCAATGCTTGTGATAGTTCGTCAGTGATTCCCAACACCTTCCACATCAAATGCAACTTAAAAATGAAATCAAATGAGAAAATAGCATCTAGCAGCGAAGAAGCTTCGGCTCTTTGCTCAGCATTTAATCCATCTTCCAAAATAATTTTAAGAAGATCTGCCACTGAAGAAAACATATCAAGCATACTAACGAGTGTACCATAATGAGAACCCCATCGAGTATCTGCAGGACGTTTCAATGTAGTCTCTTGATTCAATCCTTGACCACTTGAGATTTCTCTGTTACCTAATGTTTCAACAACTTTCTCTAGTTGTTTTTCTCGAAGAATGTCTCGACGTTTACAGGAAGCTCCAACAACGTTTAACAAGGTAGCCACCAAATTAAAGAACAAACAAATTTCCACATGATCTTTTGCAGTAGAAACAAGTGCTAATTGAAGTTGATGAGCAAAACAATGTATATAAAAAGCTGAGGCATTCTCTTTCAAAATCAAACTTTTCAATCCATTAAATTGTCCTTTCATATTGCTAGCTCCATCATAACCTTGCCCTCTAATTTTTTTTGTAAACTCAAGCCATGTTTTGATAATAATGACTCAACGGCTGCTTTCAGAGATAAAGAAGTTGTATCAGTTACATGAACAATACCAATAAAGCGCTCAACCACTGATCCTTTTTTATTCACATATCGCAAAACCACTGACATCTATTCTTTCATAGAGATATCACAAGATTCATCAAGTAATATAGCAAAACATTCATTCCCAATATCAGAAATAATAGCATTAACTGTTTCTTTTGCTGCAGCATCGACTATATCTTTTTGAATATCAGAATGTACCAATTTAAGATTTTTCGGAGCACTTTCGATCACATCATGTATGGTCTCATTATGTTCTCCAAGGAAGTGAAGAAGTTCACGAAAATTACCTCGATTTTTTGATTCGTCTGATTCATCATGACCACGAAATGCCAAACCTTGACACAACAGGTATCGAACACAGTCAATCGATGCACTCAAATGAGTTCGATACTGTAACCGGGTTTTATCTGAATGTCTAGAGAAAGAAACGTCAACATGGTGCTTTTGTCTCATCAAATCTTCACACATCTTCAAAGTTTTATTATGCGCACTATTAGGACCCCTCTGGTGGATTTTAAGTCTATCTTTCTTGTTCCATGCTTTAAATCCATCAATAATAAAAGAATCGCCTCCTGCTTGTTTTCCAATTTTTGGTCGGAAAAGATAACAAGATAAGCAATATGCAACATCTTTTTCAATACTGTATTCCAACCAATTTCCATATTCTTTGAACCAATCCGGATTAAATCGACGCATCATCCCACCAATATCTCGTTGTGGAAAAACATTACTTGAAGGTTGGCATGGCCCTTTTGTATATACCATCTTCGTATCTTATCTCGATTATTTGGATGATAATCTACAATTTTCTTGCGTAATCCAGGATCTGATGGAAGACTTTCAAAATCAATCACTTCCCGACTGCGCTTTGAATCATCTTGATTACTTTCTTCATTCGATGAATTCTCTAAAACTTGTGATTGTCTTTTGTAATATTTTTCCATCTCTAACAATGGCTTTCGAAATTGAAGAAAACTGCAAAGTGTACATTCTTTAGAGATTTTAATATTTAGGGCATCATTAAATAGACTTTTATTTTTGGGTTATGGGCTTTTTTAATTTTGCACATGATTCTAAAATTTATGAGGTCAATACACTTTTTCCTTTTTTTTTAAGTGGGGTCAAAAGGCTTAATTTTAAAATTACAAAATTAAAAACATAATAATATATATATATATATCAACTGACCCCACAATGATGGCAGCAGGTGGAGGCTGCACGCCGTCGCACGCACTTGGGCGAAACGCGCCTGGGTGCGCGCGTTGCTAATGCTCAGCGCCCAGAAAGGCCGCCAGTCCGCCTAAGATGTGTGCGAGAGCCACAGGCTCCGCTCCGTGTTGCGCATCCGCGTGCTGCAGGTTGGTCTCGGATGGCCGACGGGTCAACGGCAGGAGGTGCACCACCGTCCACCATGGTGGCGCAACACAAAGGTGGCAAGGAAACCACCGGAAAAGGAGACGGCGAAGAAAAATTAGCGTGGAAGAAAGGCGCCGTGAATCCGTGAAATTTTCTCCACAAAAAAAAAACACTTGTTTAGCACTCTAATTACAACTTCTAAAAACATACAAATTTTTTGAAGCACCCTCTTTCTACGATCTCTTAAAAAAAAGGGCAAATTTTTGAACAGGACCAAATATCTATAATATTTATTCAAAACCCCCCAATTCAATTTTTATACATTTCTAATCCCCACTACACAAAACATTTTTCCTAAACCCCCCAATCACTTAAAAAGTCAATTTTACCCCCATTTTTTTACTTTTTCCACACCAATTTTACTTCTTCCCCACCTCATCATCTTCATCATCCTCTTCCCCCCTTCTTCTCATCGGACCGCCGCCGCCCCACCACTGACCGCCATCGGACCACCACCGGCCGCCACCGGAGGTGGTCCAAAAAATCCCAAAAAATTCACCGGGAACGTACTCCTCGTCCTCGTTCCATATCTTCGGTTAGTTTTTCAAAATTCGAATCCATTTGTCCCCAATCTCAAATCTAAAAATTTTAGATCTTAAAAAAAATTGCTCATAACTCACAAACCGCTAAACGAAAATCGATTCCGTCAATTGCAATGGATTCTTCGTGTCAATATCTTCAAGATCCGTACAAAAAACATCGAAAAATATCGCCGAAAATGAGAGACCCATTTCCCATTTTCTAGTGAAAAGTTGCAGGTTTTGGCCGAGATTCCGGCGCCTTCTCCGGCCATTTTCAATAGACAAGGTTACCACCAATGAAGTCGGGACATCGAATCGAGTTGAAAACGTAGGCGCCGTCTCCGGAAAGTGGCCGGAGACGACGCCGGAATGTCAGCCGTAGCCCTGCGTTTTTCAACAGAAAAACGCAGCAGAAGAAAAGGAAAAAAAAAAAAAGAAAAAAAGGAAAAAAGGGAAGAAGAAAAAGGATATATGTGGTAATTTTGCATAATTTATTAAGGACATTTTAGACTTTTTACACGAAATAGGGGGTTTAGAGAAACTTTGATGGATAATTGGTCCTTAAAACATTGAAAAAATCAATTGGGGGGTTTTGAAAAAGTATTGAGGTATGGTGGGGATGTTTTAATAATTATCCGTAAAAAAAAATCGGGCGCAATTAAATAATAATCGAATAAGAATACATAACATTTATCTAAAAAAATCGCAAAATTTCAAGAAATTAGGTACTATATGTCCTTTACTAAATTTGAATTAATTAATTTAAAATTATAAGAGATTATTTTAACCGGAAAAATGGCTAAACATTAGAGAAACTAATCACATATAGATTTTTATTTATTGAAATTTATTGTGATTTTTGTAATAAATTTCGGATTACTAACTTGACCAAGGAAATAAATAAATAAATAAATAAATATATATATATATATATATATATATATATATATATAATTCGGTGCTATAATATACGGATGAGGATACGGTAATACGAATATGACTATATAGATTTTCTTTTGAATTTTTTTGTATAAAGAATGTCGAACACAATATCCAATGTAAATGTCCGATACTATATGACATGATACAATAAAATACATCTCTAAAAATGTCCGTGCATTATAGATTTATAGTTTAAAAAAAAAATTAAAAAAGGAAAAGGATAATAAATATATCCATAAAAAATCAGATAATATCTGACTATTAGTGGTCCCACAAACACAATAATTAAGTTCACTAGCACCCAATTCCAAAGCGGCCCGGACTCATCTTTTCAGTCTAATCTTGTTTATTCTCAAATATTACGCACAAAATTACCAAAATAACAATAATTAATCAATTATTAGCAATCACTAATCCACATTAAAAGAAATGTTATAATAGAAAAAACACAAGGGAGAAAGAAAGTAACTTTTTTTTTCCTTTACCCAAAGAAGATACTATATTAAAAAAATACCGGAAAGAAAGAAATCATATAATTTTTTCCTCTGTTATATCATTATATAGATGACATATCCCGAAAATTTTAGCCCAAATTTAATATAGACGAGGTGATGACTGATGAGGTTCCACCCAGGGATGGAGCCAGGATTTTATGGGAGGGGGGCGAAAATTAAAAATATATATAATATTTTTTTAAAAATAAATATTATTTTATTCGATATATATAAATAAAACAAGTATACCTTAAAAACTTTAACTTATTATTTTGTGGTTGAAGTTTCAAGAATAACATTTGTATAGGTCCATTGCTATTATAGGTATATTGAAGTAAAACTCCAAATTTCTTTTATTCACGATGCCTATATAAATTAAAAAAAAAATCATGAACTCAATTTAACATAATTTAAATAAAATAATAAAGTCAAATAACAAAACAATTATTTATCTTTAACCTATTCTGATAGTCCTAAAGATAAAGATAACCATAGTTAACAAATTAATTATAAATGTTATTCATAATTTAAAAAAAAAAAAAATCCTATTTAGGATATAATTTTTTACCAAAATAATTTATCCATAATAAAAAAATTTTAAAATTAACACAATTATTTTCATAATAAAAGACAAACTAAAATTACTATTTTGATACCATCTTTTAACTAAATAATCTCTATAATAAAAACTAAAATTAACACAGTTATCTTAATAATAAATAAAGAAATCTTAATATACAGAACTCATATCAACATTAAATTATCTAAAATTAAATACAGTGTATTATCTAAAAATTAAATGTATTATATTTATCTATAATTAAACAAAGTTATCTTTATCCTATTGTTATAGAAATAAAAATATGATATTTCCTCAAAATATAGAACTCTAGATACTAAATTATGCAAAACTAAATAAAGTTGCACGTACTTATCTTTAACCTATTATTTTCTCAAAATATTGAACTAACGAGTAACAAATTAATCATAAATTTTATCTAAATACTTTATTCATTAAAAAATAAAATAAAAAAAATAATATAGATTTATTGGATAACTTGGGAGACAGGATCAACTCCTTTTTCCCATAAATATAGATTTTGAAGATTAAAAAAATGAGAGTTTTAAATTGAGTAAAAGAATAAGACAAGAATAATAAAATGAAAAAGGAAGAAGACGTAGATAGAGAAAAAGAAAAAGAAAGATTAATTTGAAACTTTTTAATATCCAAAGAATATCAAAAGACTTTTATTGGGAAACGGAAGCAAAAAGTGTATTTGGATTGAGAAAAATAATAGTAATTAAAGTAAATTAATAGTAAATATAAATTTTAGCTATTATGATTGGTGAGCTAACTTTTATTTATTCATTTTTTTTTTTGGAGGGGGGCGAATTTATAAATTTAGGGGGGCAAAATAATAAAAACTTTAAAATTTAGGTATAATAATAACAAATTTTAAAAATTTGGAGGGGGCGGGCGCCCCCCCATGCCCCCCCCCCCCCCCCCCCCCCCCGGCTCCGTCTCTGGTTCCACCGTCAACCTTGTAAAAATCAAGATCTAAAGTTCAACTTGATAAAGTGTCAGTACATATAAATCATGTTAATTTACCAGTAATGACAAATAAACTGACATTAAGAACCATAGAGTGGAAGAATCGGGACATGAATGGGGTTCGGGTGGAGTATCATGTAGGTAAGAATGATGAGATTTAGGGTAAACAAGAAATCTAGACGAATAAAAATAATGGATGAAAAAGAATACGTGGTCTATAAATAAGAAGAAAACTAAACCAGCGCAATTATCCAACACACAAGAGAATTAAAAAAGAGAAAAGAGTGTCTCGGAAGTACTCATCAATAAATAAATATATTATATTTATTATCTTTTCTTTGTATCGATTCAATTCGAAATAGATAAGTTTAATTAAAAATAATATAAATTTCTATCTATTAATTATATTTTTATATGAGATTTTGGATTAAACTAGTATATTACGGTCACGGGTAAATTAAGTGAATTATGTAATTAAACTTGCATCCAATAATAATTGAGATGGGAAATTTTAGATTAAAAAAAAAAAGCATTGGCAAAAGTAAACTCGCTTTCAGCGGGCTTTCTCAGATTCTCGGTCCCCTTTATTTGCTCTCACGCCTTTGTATTCTCTCTCTTATTTTTCTTCTCTCTAATCACTTCTGATAAGACTGAGTTCTCTCTCTCTCTCCCTGGAATCTCAAAACCCCCAAAACCAAAAGCAGTCTTCACTTCTCCTCTCTCAGGTACTGTTTTGGATGCTTCTCTCTTGAGCTTTTTTGAGCTGGATTGCGTGTTGTTTTGGCGCTTAGATTTAGCTCCGTGTTTAGATGCTTTTGATTCTGTGGCGGATCGCCTTCGTTAGCTGTAATTGTTGTTTGTTCTGATCTGATTTGTGCGTCCGTTAGGAGTCGGATTTGGGGCTTTTGTTGCGGTTCTGTTTTGTAATTATTTTTTGTTTCAGTCCCCTGATGGCTTCCTTTTTGTTGTGTTTGTGTTGAATTGGAGTTTCTGTAGCTGGATTTCTGTACATGGTGATATGGTTTGAGCTCTGGCTGGGTGCTTTGTTTGGTGTTTTGATGTATTAGGTTTTGTTGTTTTAGATTTTTTTTTGGGGGTGGGGTTCTTTGGTTTGTTGAGAAGTTATGGTTTTGCAGGTTTCGTAGCTTCTGAAGCTTATTAGGTTGTGTATGATTCTTTTCTTGGTTCATAATTCTTTGCTGGAATTGTGTCTTTAAATAAATGTATGATTTTATTTTCTGTTGTTTTGAGTGCTTTGGCTGATTCCGTTGCGCTATATGTACGGCATATTCAGTAGTGAGGCAAAATTGAAGGTGGAAGTACTTGATTTCTTAAATTTTTGGTTTTGGGGCTTGAATTTGACTAAGGTGTTACTGGGACATTGTTGGCATAAGAAAGTTGTGAATTGGTTATCATATATCCCAAAATTAAGTGGTAATTGAATTCAATCTTGATGGTTGATATTAATTTCCTTAATAAAATATTAAATTCCCTAGTTTTCTAGGGAGATTAAGTATGAGAGAAATTTTATACGAGGATAACAATATAGTGTATGAGAAGATCTCAAGAAGACAAAAGATTACACGGTGAGGACCATCTCTGTCCATGCCGGGACAAAGTTCCCCCCTCCTCCACCACCCGCCCCGCTTCTCTCTCACACACGCGCACGCACATGCACACGCACACAAGCACAGAGCACATGTATCACAATCAAACACCTTACTTCAGGGAAGGGAAAGTGTTTCTTGGGATCTGAATTTCCAGATTTCTTAGGGTTAAGAGTTTTCTTAACCAAGATATGGCTGAAAAGTACCGTCTCTGCTTACTGCATACCTCAATGATTGATTACAATTTGTATATAAGCCACTGGGGTGTTTGTTCTTGTTGATTTCGTTAGAAGGGTTGTTCCTTTCAATTTGGTGGTCTATCTTTCCATCACTCTTATGGACAGGTGTTAATGATTATTGGCCTGAAATCTAGTCTGTCTCCAATGGTCATATTGTCGTAGAAATTGGAGCTTCTTTAAGCTAATAAATAAGCCTTCTGCCTCTCCTGAATGATAGTTTGCAGGGTGTTCAGCTAATATTTGTGTTATGAAGCTTTTCCCATATTTCCGTCAGTCATCTGTAACATGAATTTATTTGTATCAGATGGCTCCTTTTGTTGGTTCCTCCTTCTCTTAAGTATGCAGTTTCTTATTAGCAATTTTTGTTGACTGCATGGTAATAAAATCATCCAACATCTTGAAGATGTGATGCATTGATTGTACTGATATAGTTCTTCTTAATGGAGTTAATAGTAGTTATGATTGATGTTTGAATTTATTCTGCTTTAAAAGGAAATAACTCCTGCAAAAAATTCTGATTGAGAAGTTGAGAACCTTGCTGCTTTGTAATTTGTCCCTGCCTGTAAGGTGACCATGTGTGTATGTAGTATTGCTCCAGTTTTCTTTAATGTTTAACTATTTCTAATCAATTCATATTATCTTAATCATATATGTAGGCACCATGATTAAGTTGTTCAAAGTAAAGGAAAAGCAGAGAGAACTTGCTGAAAGTGCCAATGGAAAGCCTCCAGGCAAGAAGCAAAGTGCTGGAGAATTACGTCTTCACAAAGGTTTTTTTCAGTCTTCCAGTCCCTACTGATGGATGTTTACAGTACTTTTTAGTTTTGCTCTATGCCGACTTCTTCATTTTGTTATGGTTTTCCCCTCACATAGTAGGGTCAGTCATTCTCTGTCTTTTTTTTCTTGGGTCCTTCTCTCTGTGGGATTTTGATTTGAATATTTTATAATCATATTACCCTTTTCTTGTTTGAGGTGGACATGTTTCACATATCTCTCAGCATAAACAGGTGAGAGAGCTGTCTTTCCGAAAAAATAAAATAAAATAAAATAACAAATGCACAGAGTGACACCGATTAATTTTTTTTTTTTTTTTTTTTTTTTTGCAAAAAAGATGTTTTTTTGTTGACTTCACTATTTTTGTCCAGAACACTTGGGCTAAAGAGAAGTCAGGTAAATATGGTAAACGCAGATGGGAGATTCTTTTTATTATGAGAGTGCGAAGGGGAGTTGTAATTTAGCCCTAAAATCTTTATAGATGAGGGGATAATTGTTGCTACATGAAACTAGTTTCTCACTGCAACAGTTTCCTAATCAAATTGGAAAATGTAACAAAGAACGGAAGAAGTTTTCGTAGGTTCTTAGAGGAATACATTTCAAGCTATATTTGCTTGTGATGGATTGTTTAGGCCTTTTAACTCCTTTACTCTTTGACATTAACTTATTTCGTTCCACCTTTATGATGCAGATATTAGTGAACTAAATCTCCCCAAAACATGTAACATATCATTCCCTAATGGAAAGGACGACCTTATGAACTTTGAAGTTACCATTCGCCCCGATGAAGGGTATTATATGTAAGTACTTGTCTCAAATAAGAAGTTATTCCTCACACATTGTTTTTATTTTGTTTCTAATATTTAATTTCAGTTTGGTAATTGATATCATTACCTTTTATTCAGGAATGGGACATTTGTTTTCTCTTTCCAAATTTCTCCCATCTATCCCCACGAAGCACCAAAAGTAAAATGCAAGACAAAGGTAATGAAATCTTGATGTCTCAATTTATTGTTCCGCACATTTGTTGCCTATTGTATTTTTGAACCTTGTCAATTATCTTCGTTATGTAAAGCTTATTCCAATTATTCGGAAATGTTTCAGGTTTACCATCCTAATATTGACTTGGAAGGAAATGTCTGCCTAAACATTCTTAGAGAAGACTGGAAACCTGTGCTAAACATAAATACCATCATTTATGGACTTTATCACCTTTTCACGGTATTTATATCTAATTCTTTAACTCAGGACTACTTTTATGGCTTTACAACCCACTTACAACTTATAGACTGGAAAATTATGCTAAACATGAACATTATCATTTGTGGACTTCATTGCCTTCTGGCAGTATTGTATGCATAAAAAATAAAAAACATCACTTCTTGATTTCGAAAGGACCCTCACTTCAGTGCGAGAAATTTAGTTTTTACCGATGACTGATAGCGTGAGCAAAATCCATAAAATCATCACATTTTGAAGTCCTGGTTCATCACATATGCCTCCCTTCTAATTACAGTTACCCCCTTGGTTGATTAGTAGCATATGATCATGGATAGCGTGATAACTCAAATTCTAGTGAACTTTTCAAATTGTTCTTGTATGTTTGGTTTTATCCAAAGTTATCAACAAAATTTCTCATCCACAATTAAATTTTGATGATGAGGGGGTTGGGGGTATGCAATTTTTAAATCAAGGGGGTAAGTTTGATCCTATTCAATATATCATATTTCTCGTTTCAATAATTTGCTTACGACATGTTCTATACAGGAACCAAATCACGAGGATCCTCTGAATCATGATGCGGCTGCAGTTTTGAGAGACAACCCGAAAATGTTTGAATCTAATGTTAGGAGGGCAATGTCCGGTGGCTACGTGGGACAAACTTTCTTCCCTCGCTGCATATAGTTTCAAAAATTGGAGTTTCTGTACATTTGGATGCCTCATCTATCGGTAGTCTTTCTGCTACAAAATTTGAAGCTCGTTCAAATTTCACAGAAAACACATGTAAACTTGACGAGGCAGAAAGATGTCGTGTTTATGTCACTGTAAACTTCTGTGGCTTTGTTGGCTTACTTCTTGTTATTCATTGTGCACCATGTTTTTAAATTATGAACCTTTGTTTGGGAAGAATGTGACAATGGAGGAACTCTCGTTGGATCGTGCATCGAGTCTTGTTTACATGTGAAATGATTTATGATTTTATCTGTCTTTGTTTATTATTTCTTTTGTAAAAGAATATAAAATTATATGTTAAATGTAAGATGTGCTATAATCTGGACTATATGTCAAGAACTTAAGATGAAGATTTGGTGTACAAGGTAATGCTGAAGTTTGTGACCTGTAATGGGATCTGGGTGAAGTGAAATTACTTAAGAAAATATTGAAATGGTTGATTGGTGGGTTCAAGGTGGTTCGCGGGTTATAAACCTCTGTCGACAGACTCCTCCCCAGCGTGAGACGGATCCTTGCTCAGCGAGCGTGTGGCGAGATACTTTAACTTTTACGGATGGAATTAATTGGATAAAGCTTTTGATTTTTCGGGCTTACCACGACTCTCAGGTGCCTCATGGACAAATGCTAGATTTGGAGTTAGGGTGGGGACGATTTATTGTGTAAAGTAAATCGGAACTTCTGGGGAGTGAATTGCAAATTTTGCGCTTGCAACTGTTTGATTTCGGTGTTGCATATAGATTTTCTTTTAATTGGGACAAATGCTAGATTTGGAGTTAGGGTGGGAGCGATTTATTGTGTAAATTGGAACTTCTGGGGAGTAAATTGCAAATTTTGCGCTTGCAACTGTTTGATTTCAGTGTTGCATACAGATTTTCCTTTAAGTGATTACTTATGATGTGTGGACATAGAGATACCAATACTGACATACATACAATCGTACCGACTTTTTTTTCTCAATTTTTATGGAAAAAAGTATTCTTATTTAATTTCAATCGAAAAATATCCAACGTTAACTCAGATAACTTAATACTAATACCGTTATCTATATTCTATTATTAATCACGATAGACAAAGATGGTCTCTTGCACTTGGTCTCTCATTATATTTATTTAATTCTTTTTTCTTCGGAACGTATTTATTGATCTATTATTCCTATTTTTCTCTCATCCCACTTTTATTCTCATTTTTATTTATTTTTATTTTTTATCTTAACTATTTTTTATTATTAGATTTACATTAAGATAAACAATTTAATTTAATATATTTAAATAATAATAATTTTTCTTTGCACACGCATAGAGTGGGTAGAATTACTAGTTTATGAAAATGAGAATTACACGATGCTCAAAGTTAAAATTAATGTCCGAAATTAAAACTAAAAAGAGATTATTTTATGGGATGAAAAATATCATTTTCTTTATTTAATAATTTTGGACATTTATATTTATTCAATTTCTTATAGTTTTTTTTTTCCGAAAGCGCATGGGGACCACTGTACTAACGTGTCAGGATCCCATTGGATTCTTGACCAGTTCAATAATTGAGGAGACAACTCTGCCAAAATAAACAAGAAAATATGTCCTAAACTCTCTTTTGTAACGACATTTTCACACTACAATGAAAATGAGTTAATTATTCAACTTTTTATTGGGACAATTTTTGAAAACTCCCCATGCGTTTGAAAACTTCCTTTTAGCTCCCCATTTTCAAATACATCATTTGGGGTTTTAGATACGCGATTCTGGGATTTAGATACATGATTTTTTCCTTGTATTTCAAATACATCATTTGGGGTTTTAGATACGCGATTCTTGAGTTTTAATACATCATTTTTGAAAATGGGGAGCTAAAAGGAATTGAATTTATCATTTGGGGAGTTTTCGGGAATTCCCCGCTTTTTATTCCATAATAATAATAATAATTGGGTAGATTTATTCAGTTAATAAAGTTTAATGTATTATTACACTTAACTAATCATATACTGATTTTCTTTTTTTAATGAAATTAGTGTGGTCGTGCAGATTCGAATTTTATTTTTTCAATTATATGAGATAGGAGTAGTTCTAACTTGAGACTAACTCGATCAAATTGGTGTAATAAGAGAGTGAGTATTTTACATTTATTGTGTAATTGATGGAAAATTTAAAAAAAGTGACCAATCAAATAGCAATTATAATACAGGGACGACTCCAGAACTATCAATTAGCGGGGTCAAAAAAATTCAATTTTTTAAAACATCATCAAACAAACTTTTATATTATATGTTTAAATTTTTATTAAATAATTAAGAATATTTAAGATATCCAAATAAATATGTTATTGTTCTTTTTTTTTTAAATGTAGAATGAGATAGAGCTTTTATAAATTACTAATAATTCTGCACATTCGATATGTTTACAAATAAAAAAATCATTATTATTAAAATATATCAAATTAAAATTTTCATTATAATACATATTTTATAATTTTTAATATAATTATTATATTTATGATAAATAAATAAATATTAATAAAAAAAGTATTAAAATACAAATTTGAAATTATGAGCAAGAAGAATAAAAAAAAAATTAGAGCGGGATGAAAGAAAAGTGAAGTTAATAAATAAATAACAAATGCACACATTGTGAGTGTGGTGGAAAAAAATAAATAAATAAATACATAAAAAAGAAGTCCAAGGCACCAAAATAATCTCATACTTAATATAATAGAATGTATATATATATATATATATATATAAAGTATATAAAGTAGTAAAAAATCTCACTAAAATATTGAACAGTAATTTTTTTTGAATCAATCTATTTTATCTATATAAAATAATAAATTTTATTTTACACATTAGGGATCAATTACAATTTTTTTTATTTTTATATGGAGTCAAAAAATTATAATTATATATATTAACAAGAAATTACATCTTAAATATTTAAAAATTATAATTGAGGAAAAAATGTTAGTGGGGTTAAATGACCACACTTGGCTCCACTTGGAGTCGCTCTTGAATACACTTACTCTTTTAATTGGTTTGGTTGAATAGAATCAGAATTTGAAATAAAATTTTCAAATAGGAGTACCTGGCCGTGTTGCTTGTATTCTTTAAGGAGAATGTAAATAAGTACGATCGAATCAAATCAATGACTTTAAAATTTTAATTTGAGTAAATTGAGAGTACAATTTATTTTGATACTTAAGTGACATAGTCCCGACAAGCTCCAGTTGAGTTGAGTTTTATGTGTATCGTAATTTTAACACTAACCAAATGAAATTGAATCTCGATTGCAAATTCTATCAAATAAATATTATATCGATCCAATCATTTATTTTTTCACTAAATTGAAATGAGACTAGCTATTGATTTTGCAAATTCTTATGGTCTATGATAACCGGAATAAATCCACAACAGTATAAATAAAATATGAATAAAACGATAATATTCTTTTTCATAAGAATTAAGATATATCTAATAATGTGAGTGTTTGTTGTGGTACGCTACAATTAAATGTGTTAAAACTCATAATTCAAATTTAATTCTAAAAATTTTCATAATATGTTTATTTTTTTTATCAAAATAATATAAAAAAAAAAAATAATCGTCATAATATTCTTAGGAACAGTGGAAAACTGTTGGAGTGGGGCCCAGGACAAAAATAGTTTGTTAGTATAGATAGAGTAGGCTTCATTACAGCTTATTACTCATCTTCATCTTGTCCAATCAACTTTATCTGTTCAAAAAAGATGCATGCACATTATTATTATTATTATTATTATTAATTTTTAAAGTTTTAAATTTATGTTGTTTTAAATTTCTAAAATTTTAAAACTAATAAATAAATTCCTAATGGTCTCAAATTAATCCCTTCATAATGCGAGTAAGAATGTGGTCAATCTGTGGGATATGTAGTTAAAGAGAGTATTCTTGTCTTATATTCTTAAAATGACACTAAAAGACCAATTAGAGAAATTTTTTCAGATCATATTTTCATTGAAAAAATTGTTGTGGGACTAATTTAAAACAAATTAATATCTCTTAATAATTTATCTATTACTTTTGAAATTTCGGGATTAAAATGACAAAAATTTCAAATATTAGAAATTAAATAGTTTTAATTATTAATATTATTATTTGGGTGCATATATATATATATATATATAGAGAGAGAGAGAGAGAGAGAGGGGGGCAGAGAAACAGAGAGAGATTCTTCCATAGGGAAGGACGTTCCTCGTGAGTATCCCCGACCCTGCAACGCAATATACGCCACTGCTATTTACACACACTGACACACACGCACAGATATACACAGCGAGCGAGAGAAAATTTATTTTCAGAAAAGGAAAATGATGTGGGAAGCTGGAGGATCAACAGCTTCATCATCGGCAGCTGGAGGAGCTGACGGAAGTGGTGGTGGCGGCGGGGCGGCGCGGAGGAAGCCTTCTTGGAGGGAGAGGGAGAACAACAGGAGGAGAGAGAGGCGGAGGAGAGCTATTGCGGCCAAGATTTACGCGGGGTTAAGGGCGCAGGGGAACTACAATTTGCCCAAACACTGTGATAACAATGAAGTCTTGAAAGCTCTCTGTGCTGAGGCAGGTTGGATCGTCGAACCTGATGGCACTACTTATCGCAAGGTGAAGTTAACTCTTCTCTGCTTTTAGTTGAATTAAGAAATTAACATTTATTTGGATCTTTTGCATTGATATTCTGCATATTTCTTCAATTCTTGGTTAGATCTGAAGTTTTTGGAATGTGGGCTTGCCTTAATTTACTTCGAGATTTCTGTGTTCTGATCCTTGTTTGAGATTTTCAGTTTTTGGATTGTGTTAATTTAAAGAAAATTATAAATTATATAGTAATTTGCTGTTCTTTCTATTTTCCTTCATTATTCTTAGCTGTTTCCTCGCATTTTGCAAATTTAATCCTATGTTTGGGAGAATTAGGTATTTGTTAGACTATGAATCTGATGGTTTAATTTAGCTCTGTTTTGATGTTCTGGTTGCTGCATGAAATCTGGTAAAAATTTGTTGATATTTGGTAAAGTCCCAGGTTTTCTTGAAATTATTGTAATTGATTCATCTCAACATTTGATGATTTAATCTCAACTATGTAGGGATGCAAGCCAAGTCCAATGGAAATAGGAGTTGCTTCAGCTAACATAACTCCAAGCTCATCAAGAAATCCTAGCCCTCCATCTTCATACTTTGCATCTCCAATCCCTTCATACCAGCCAAGCCCATCTTCCTCCTCGTTCCCGAGCCCGGTCCGTGAAAGTAATAATCCCCACCCCTTTGCCTTCCTCCTCAACTCCCTTCCCCCGCTCCGGATTTCCAATAGCGCCCCAGTTACTCCCCCCTTATCTTCCCCAACTAGACTACTTTCCAAGCAAACCTTCACTCTGGAATCCATAGCCCAACAGTCCTTGTCGGCATTGAATAATATCCCCACCTTTGCAGCTTCAGCCCCCACGAGCCCCACCCGGGGCCCCCGCTTCACCCCCGCCACTATACCCGAGTGTGATGAGTACTCGGATTCATCCACCATCGATTCGGGCCATTGGTTGAACTTTCAAGGATACGGGAACCTTCATCATCCGATGGTTGGCAACAGTGCAGTCCCCACTTCACCCACTTTTAATCTTGTGAAACCAGGGGTCGATGGTGTTGCCCCGGGGATAGTTTCGTCCAAGGATGTTATAATGTCGGATAAGGGTAAAGGGACTTCGTCAGAGTTCGATTTTGAGAATGTGGCCGTGAAGGCGTGGGAAGGCGAGAGGATTCATGAGGTGGGAATGGATGATCTTGAGCTTACTCTAGGTAACGGGAATAGTCGTTGATTAATCGATCGATTCGATCTTTGTTACACGGTTATTGGGAAGTTTGAGGATATGTTTCATGAACGGTTGCTTCATAGATTGATGAAAGATTTGAGTTTGGAGTTGAAATTTGGCCATTTTTTTAGGTTTCATTGGTTGGTTACAACCTCTTTCTTGATTCCCACCCCCTTTGGTTCAAGAATTTGTGGCCCCATTTCTAAATCCTATGGGGTTATTACAAACACACTACTATAGTGTAGATATTAATTATAATTCCCTATGCTTTTTATCCCATTGTGATCAAGAATTCATGATATTTAATGTTAGACTAGTTGGGATTAGTTGGATGTTTCATTTGATTCATACATGTTATTTTGGACAGAATATTAATATTATTGTTACAGTTCAAAGTTAATGATTGTCTGTTGATTTTGGCAATTATTTGTACCTTATATTCTGCAGATTCTCTGAGATGCGTAAACAGTGTTTGGACAACTTTTTCTTTCTTTGATACAGTCATTTCCTAGAAGAAATAAAACATGTTCAGACAGAAATATTCTCTGAGCAGACTACTTTTTGGTCTGAACTCTGAAATAAGGGTCCTCATTAATTAATTGAATCTATTTAGATTATAATTACGTTTAGACCCTAATGAGTATAAAAAATTATAATTTAGTTCTTCTTTGCTCAAATAATTAAATTTATATTCCCTATAAATTTGATAATTATATTATACTTTTTTACGAATTTAATAATTTTTAAAAAGATTAATTTTTCTGGGTGTGTAATATAATTTTTAAGTTCACAGGAAGGTGTAAATGTAATTATTAAATTAAGAGGGATCAAATTGTAATTTTATATATATATATATATATATATATTTTTTAATGTCTATGCATAAACCATCTTTTGACTCTATTTTATTTTGAAATAATGATTCATAATTAATTCTTTTAATCTAATTCAGTGTTTTCGACTCTTGGTCCTTTTTTTTTTATGCTTTTATAGTAGATTTTATTTATTTGTTTGTTTCATAAATATATATATGTATATATAGTTGGATGATGCAATTGAAAATTTCTTGCAATGATCGTATTTTGTCATATTTTTCAACCAAAATCATACAAATTTTGGTTTCTGAGAAACGCAAAATTTTTGTTGGGAAGAGAAGATGATTTTTTAATTAATATATTTTATAGCGATTTCATTTGTAATGAAAGCTAAATAGGAACATTTTCAGCCAAAATAATTGCTGAAATTTTAAAATATAGTTTAGAAACATAAACCAAGGCAAGCCCAGATGCTTTTAGGTGGTCAACTACATGTTTTTTTTTTTTGGTTATATTTAGATGAGAAATAAATGACTCTTCATAATTGAATTATTGTGAATTGTCCCAGGCAACCTGGCCAATTTGGACGACATGATCTGAAAATATCCATGATATAAATGTGTTTTATCATAAAAGAACAATATATATATATATATATGTACACACACACATTTATATATATATATTGATGGTGCTGAAAATCAGATTTCCAAAAATGCAACAACACTTTAGTATTTGTATGGAAAGGGAAAGACCATCATAGGCGTGAGGGCCTCAGGATCTGGGTTTCCTCTTAAGCGTGAGTTCTTCCAGCTAGGATAACACCAAAGATGCAAGTTGCAGGGATGATGTTATTGTGGTGAGAATGGTGAAAAGCTTGAGAAGATCAGTGGAAATGCCCAGAATAATGTATGTAATTTGTATGCAGATAATGACTTGGGGTAGAATGCATGGGTTCCCCCCTATTTATATGTTAGGGATGGAGGTAAATGGGTAAATTGACCATGTGGTCCCAAACCTGTGTTGCCCTAACACGTGGCAGCCTTTGAGGGTGTGAGAATGACATTTCTGAAAAGGAGACGGCGTGTCAGGTGCACGGTGCGCAGTACCTTTGTGTCAGAGGTTGTTGACGAGGGTCGCATGAGTGGAGGGTCCCGGATCCGTCTTATGAGGGTTCAGGTCCACCGCGGCGGTGGGGGGTGACCCGCGAGCGATTAGTGACGCTCGAAGAGTGCTCGGATGGGTTCCTCATGGTTTATGAGCTTTGAGCGCCAAAACCCGAGCGACAAGAATATGGCCCTCGTGTGGATGATTCCTTGAGAAAGGTAACCCCGAGGGCCGATACGGGAGAGCCGGCCTGCCTGCTCGTCCTCGCCGTTTAACTGGTTGTCCGAGGCTCAGGGGCCCATATTAGTTGGTAAGTGAGTGGGCTGGGTTGGTCCACGAGCCCGTCAATACGAGGGAGTAATCTCAGCGTTAGCAGATGGTGACAGGTGGACGGTCCTGATAAGAGCGCATTTTTGGGCCTCAGTTGTATATATATATATATATAAAATCGTTTTACATATTAAATTTTAAAAAACTTTCATATTATTTATATTTAATTGTATTTGTATCATTATATCAATTCATGATCATAATAAATTATATCGGGGACACTACACTATATCAAGTGGGGTCACTTGATCTTCCAAAGTGAGGTCATGGGTTCGAACCTCACTTGAATGTACGTTTGTTTTTTTTAAACAAATGTGAGGTGAATTGACCCCATTAAAAAAAGTTTATCTATATAATGTATTTTTAATTTATAATTTTAAAAATAAGTTTTTTGATTCCATATATAAAAAGAAAAAATAATATTAACCCCTTATGTTTTTAAAATTGTGTGTAAATTAAAAGAAAAAGTCTATGACACAAAAAAAAAAATATATATATATATATATATATATATATTTAATGATGTGCTAAATATTAAATCACTCTAAATAATATGCACTTTGTAGTTTTCTTCACTTTCAAAAGGCCTCGTTAATGAAAAAATATTTCAAAATAAAATCACAAGTTTTAGAGAATTGATTAGTCGGAAAAAGTAATCTAGATCATTAGTTGTATATCACCTAGTTTATTTACTTATTAGATTATCTTTGATTTTACTTATGACTACTGAAACGATTGAAAAAACATTTTCAACAATAAAATATTGTAAAGTATCGATTACGAAGTCGTATTAGTGATTAATTTATAAATGATTGTTTTTGTTATTTATATTGAGAATGATATATTTAATACAGTTAGTAACGACAAAATTATGGTATAGTTTCAAAGTATGAAAAATTGTAGAGGTATTGAAAAAGAATATTTTAAGTAAAGTATTTAATTTTTAATAATTTATTTTTTTATTTTGAATTAATTTTTTTTGATCCCGCTATTTGGTATTCCTGGATTCGCCCTTAACCAGATGTATTAAGTACGAACCCTTTGAATACAATTATTATTGATAAGAAGAATTTTACACCTAAAAATTCGGAGCTGACTGAACTTATGGAAATAAAGTACAATAATAAAGAAATCATAATAAATTTATGATCAAAGATTATGGTGGGGTGGAGGGAGTAATGTGGTGTTACACGTGGTTATTCCCACATGTAGTGTTTCATGAATGATCACAATCATGTTGTCTTCTCCTCACCTCCATAAAACCAAATCCATCAATTATTATCCTATCAACATGCTATTTTGCTATATATGCCTTCTTTATGGTCAACAACTCAACCCTAAACAAATAATATTTATTTATATATCTCCAAATATAAAATAGAAGGTAAAATAAAGATCACCATAATATCACAACTTCACTTTTTCAAAGGATGAAAACAATACACGTTCTCCATTGGTCGGGACTAATGTGTATACAAAATGAATTATAAAGGACTAATGTGGTATACTTTAATATAATAGGGACCAAAATATATATATATTTATGAATTGAAACATCACCTATTCTAGATAAAATTACAACCCCTTCTTCAAGAAAACCCAACTTTGGTCACTGATGGAGCCTCATCCTTCGTACACGTGGCTAGCTCCGAGGATACGATAGGGAGGAGCACGCTGCACCGCAAGCTCTCAATAAGAGACGAAGAAGGTTAGAGATCAGTGAGAGAATCATACTTGTACGACACAATAAGAAGATCCTTTGGAATGATGATACGAGAGTATCGAGATTGTAACAGAATAAAGATAAAGGAAAAGAGAGGAACCCTATAAGGACTTTACATCTATACAAGCATGGCCGAGTTGAAGATCAAGCCAAGAGAGGAGAGAGAGATATCCTATTCGGTTTATACTCATCGGTCACAAATCACATAAATGTAAGCCATGTTGAAAAAATTAGATCAAATACCTAAAGAATTTACAATCAGTATTCAAACTGCCAAGAATAATACAGAACAAGCCTCCCAAACCACACAATACACTTACAAGCAACTAAATACATACATACATACATAGCATGACACATGATCATAAACTGATACTAGAGTTAGATTAAGCTGGAAGGATACATGTTTTTTTTAGCTGAGTTGTAATCCGTGTATCCCGACTCACCCGTCTGATTCAGTCGACTGGCTCTTGTCCGGCTGAGTTTGTGGGTTTTTGTCAGCTCCATTGTTGTTGCTGCTGCATTGGTTGTATCTGAAGCAAGTTGTGAGATGATCATTTACAAGACCAGCTACTTGCATGAACGAGTATACGACTGTGGGTCCGACGCAACGGAAGCCTCTTTGCAACAGATCTTTGCTTATGATTTCTGCTTTTGGTGTTTTAGCTGGTACTTGACGGGCATAACGAAAACCGCTTTTTATCGGTTTGTGGTTCACGTAACGCCAGATGTAGTTATTGAAAGAACCAAATTCTTGCTGGATCTAGAATGGAGAAAGGAAAAAATGAATAGAAGTCAGGAATGACACAAATTTTGTATCTTGATTTTGAAAATAAAAGGAGAGATTTGTGTCATTCTAACATAGTTAAGGTGAGGGAATTGTAGTTAATTCACTAATAAATAGGATAGTTACACTAACATACCATAAGGGTTCTTCTAATTACAAACACTTCCCCTACGGTTTGAGAAATGACAATAATTTCCCCAGACACATTCTAAGTTTTGACTCAATGAATGCTAATATATATAGTTACGAATTTAACTTCAAATATTGTTCAGTAAGCGTGAACGTGAACGGAAAATAGATTATTCATAAAACGTTAGGAAATAAATCATACAAATTCATGGATGATGTAACGTAAATTGATTACGAGGGGAGTTTTTTGTAACTTCTCAAACCACAAGGGAGGTTTGTGTAAATTATGTTAAACTTAAACCTCAAGGTATGTCAGTGTAATTATTCCTTAATAAATGTATTCAAAGGATAATACGGCGAGAAGTCATAATATAGATATTTTGTACCTTGTGCAGCTGCTTAGCATTCTCCACAATTGCACGAAGTTTTGGTTCGGAGAGCAATGTGCTTCCATGAACTCTCTTTGATAGAAGCAACTCCACATCAAGATTTGCAACTGATGTTGGAACAAAATCGTGAAACAGCTTTCTGTAAAAGTGAGCATTTATAACGTCAAAAAAAACATGTCGAGAGGAGATCAAGCCCTTAGTTAGATGCCATAGTACTAAGTATGGTAGAAACCTGAATACTGCTCCCTTGTTAAGAATCACGGGCCACGAAAGTTCTGCCAATGCTTGTGAAAAAACAAGCAGCTCGAATAGCTTGATATCATCATGAACCGGGACTCCCCATTCCTCATCATGGAAACTAGTATAAAGAGGTTCTGTAGGGCAACAACAATTAATACTTCAGAAAATATGAACTCAGCAATCAACACTATGTTTGATACAAGGAATATACTGAAGGGAAACAAGAAAAGATATCAGGGATACAAAAAATTGGTCGTTATGGAAAATACTGACGAAAAGAAAACTTCAAATAAACATAGTATAGTTGAGGAAACTCGATTTCCACACTAAAGATGAGGAAAAGAAGAGAAAAAGCTCCTTATCCCCAGATATTTCCTTGTTATCTTTCTCAGACATAAAACAATCTAGTAATATTGGATGTCTTTGATTTTCTTTTTGTTTTCCGCTAGCATTCTACTTTCCTTGTCGAAATCCTTAAAACAAGAACGCGTGCAAGGGAATGTGAATATTGATACAATCTTGAAGTAGTTTTAATAGGGCTTTATGATTCGCATATCAGAGCACAATCAGATGAGCAACTACAACATGAGCTTTACGCATACGCATACACATACACACATGCACACGCGTTAGATATGTATGTAAATATATATGTCAAAGATTGGCAGCCTTTGTTTGGGGCAAATTCAGTATAATGCATTTTCTCATACACCATCCTCAATCTACTGGGATTTGGTCCTTCAAAGAGTTTTAAGTTTGGCACCATTAGCTCTCCTTGTTCTCTTAAATCGAGATGAGCATGACAACAATGAACAATCCAAACTTATATGCAACTTTTATCGGAATCCGATCCCGAGCTCTTACTTCCACGCAAACAAACACAGTAAAAGCGTAAAAACAAACACAATTTTTAGGTTCAAATTTGAATTGAAAACTCAAAAATTTCCAGAAAATTCCACTACTGTTTCCGAAACATAAAAGTAAAACATGATCAAACGATTCAAACCACCTTGAAGGCGTAAACCACTTCCAGCGTCAACTATCAACTAAATTACACGATCATATATGAAGTTATGAACATCACCACCAACGAGTGCAAAAACGATATTTGAAGTAATATTAAGCCCAACTAGCTTTAGAAAGCAGGATAATCAAGGCATTAAACAAAAATTAAATTACCAGAGTTCGGCGTGATCCAATGGCAACGTTTAACTGGTAGCGGAACCGCAGGGGAGAGGGGCACAGCTTCCGCTCCACCAGCCACAATTTTCGCAGCTTTAACACCACCATTACCACTCCTTATCCTCCTCGCACCTAAACTTTTACCAGATTTTACATTTGAGCCACCGGACGAAGAAGCAGAGGAGGACGAAGAAGAATCCGAAGAACTATCAGCGGAAACATTGCACCGCACAACGGAAGCCGCCGCCGCCAAGGCGACGGTGGCTGGTTTTTCCGGAGAATGCGAAGCAACTGCTTTCTTAGGCTTCTCCGGTGGCTTCTTCGCCACCTCTTTCTTCCGCCTCTGCTCTTCCAAAACTCGAACCCGGTTCCCTGTCGGAGCAAGAATGGACCGGACTTCTGACCCGGGTTTGCCAGTAGCCACAGACATTTTTGCTGCTTGAGATGTGGTGTAGGTGGCAATCGTAAATTTGAGACGAAATCGAGGGTAGAATGGGAAGAAAATTTGTTAGAGAGAGAGACGAGGGAAAGACGAAGAAGTGAGGAGGAAATAAACGGTTTAAATATTTGCAACTGTTTGGATACAGTAACCGGTGACCGTGATGACGTGTCTTCATTCTTGAAGCAATTGGAAGTTGGCATTTTATCCATTTTGCCCTAAATTATAGTCCGAGTTTGATTCAATCAAATATACCGAATCAAGTATATTATATGTGTTATTTGATCCATTGTTTTTTTTAAAATTTACATCAATTATATAATAAATATAAAAAGTATTTTTTTATAATATTGATTTGATTAAATCAGATTTTGCAAAAGTTATCTCAAATTCATTTATTTTTAATTGAATGTGAGAAGTTCAATTCAATTTCAAGAATGATGTAGTTTTATCAATTAATCACTTGTCCAATCACGTGAAATGCATATAATTCACCGATAAAATCAGCTAATGCAGTCAATTATTAACGTTTTATCTTAGATTGGATTAACACAATTTATTATGTAATTGAGAAGTTGGTATTTTACTGATTTTCCCTGTTATTACAATCTGAGTTTGACTCAGTTGAACTTGACAAATTGCATAGTCGAGTATATTATACGTTTGTTTGATCGAGCAATTTTTTAAAATTTACATCCATCACGCGACAGATATAGAAAGCACCAATTTATTATATTGGTTTGATCGAATAAGATTTGAACAATATTATCGCAAACTCATTTATTTTTAATTGTACCTAAAGAATTCAATCCAATTTCAAGAATTAGGTAGTTTTATTTTATCAACCAATTACTTGTCCAATCACATGAAATACACATAATTTACTAATAAAATCTGTCGACATTTTATTTTAGAACCGATCATAATTTATCATACATTTTCTCTCATTTCTTCCCCGTTTTATGACACAAATAACTGTTTTTGAATATTAAAGATAGAAAATAACAACATTTTTATAAAGTATAATGATGGAAATTGGTTGAGAGGAAGTAAAAGGAGGAATGGCCGTTGAGGGGGTTGATTCGGGCTAAAAGTCACATTCATAATTTGTTGGAAAGGACTTGTTTGGTGGCGACTATTTTACCGTTACGAAAAGGAATTATCCACTTCACCAGCTCAGAAACTGCCCAACCAACGGCTAATATGACCCCGTCTTCCCAAACATGTCCTTGGCCTCTTTTTTCTTTTTTTCTTTTTTTGGCTATCATTATAAAATAATCATTACATTTCAATCAAGCACTACCACAATCATACCGACTGGGTCGATGCAAGTGGTTAATAGATTCATTTTCCATACAATAATTCGAATTCGAATTCCATTTCAGTATATGTTAAAAAAAAAGAACTACAACAATCTTATTTTATTTTTGGTATCGAATTTAGTAATACTAGCATGAATTGAAATTCAAGGTTTTTAATTAAACTGATATTGGATCATATCCGATTATAAATATTCGTTATCCGAAATAAATGGAGCGAATATGGATTTAAGAAATTCGATCCGTTAAGAATCCGAATCCGATATTATATATAATATTTAATTAAATAAATTATTTACTAGTACATAATATTAAGTAAAATGACTAAAATTAAAATTTCCACATATTTATCATTTTAAACAATAATAAAATTTAAATTTTTTACTCTAAAAGTATATATTTTCTTTTATTAATAAGTTTAAATTAATTTATTTTAAATAAATATAAACAAAACTATCAAATAATTCATTAAATATTATGTAATTATATTTATTTTTTATATCAAATTTGTTATTTTAAAAAATAAATTTTATTACTAATCGGGTCGGATCTTTTATCGGATCGGATCCGACCGATTATATATGGATTCAAAAACAATGAATCCGAATCCTATAGGATTCGGATTCGGATCCAGAACCTCATGATCCGGTCCGAATCCGACCCGTTGACAGCCCTATATCCAAAATTTACCCTAAATTTGTTCATCTCAACTCTATAACCATTTGACCTATGTTGGGTCAATTTGACCCATTTTATTCATTTTCGATATATGTTGTACCCGTCTCATCAATTTTTGAATCATTTGACTCGTTTTGAACCTATTCAACATATTACGGGCCCATTTTAATTATTATTCAAATTATTTTAGATCAATTTCAATTATTTTTCGACCCGTTCAATCTATTTCAGACTCATTTCAATCATTTTTCAACATGTTCGACCTATTTTAGATCCATTTCAACTATTTTTTAACCCGTGCGACATATTTTAGACCAATTTCAATTGTTTTTTATCCGTTCAATCAATATTAGATCCATTTTAATCGCTTTTCACCCGTTTGACCAATTTTGGACCCATTTCAACCGCTTTTCGACCTGTTTTAGCCTATATCAACAATTTTTCGATCCATTTGACCTATTTTAGATCAATTTCAACTATTTTTTACACGTTCAACCTATTTTAGACCAACTTCAACTGTTTTTTACCCGTTCAACCAATATTAGACCCATTTTAATCGTTTTTTATCCGTTCGACCAATTTTGGACTCATTTTAACCGCTTTTTGACCTATTTTAGCCTATTTCAACAAAATTTCAACCCTTTCAACCTATTTTAGACCAATTTCAACAGGTTTTTTATCCGTTTAACCAATTTTAGTCTCATTTCAACTTTTTTTTTTACCTTTTTGACCTATTTTGGACTCATTTCAATTATTTTTTGACCAGTTCAACTTATTTTAGACCCATTTCAACCATTTTTCGATCCATTTGACCTATTTTGGACCCATTCGACCTATTTTAAACCAATTTCAATCGTTTTTTACCCGTTCAACCTATACTACACCCATTTCAACCACTTTTTCACCTGTTTGACAAAATTTGGATCCATTTCAACCGTTTCTCGACCTGTCCGACCCATTTTAGACCCATTTAAACCATTTTTCGACCCGTTCGACCTATTTTAGACCAATTTTAACCGTTTTCGGCCTATTCGACCTATTTCACACTTTTTAAACTCGTTATATTTATTTTTTGACCTATTTGACCAATATTGAACCTTTTTCGTCCGTTTCATTCATTTTCAAACACGTTCTAACGTATCTAAAATGAGTTAAATAAATCTAAAATAGGCAAAACGAACCCAAAATGGGTCAAATAGAACCAAGTGGTTCAAACGGATCGAAACGGCCAAATGAATCCAAATGGGTCAAACGAATTCAAACATGTTAAATGGATTCAAAATGAGTCAAACGACAGGATATATTTATGTCAATTTCTATCCCACCGCGAATTTGTTGAAATAGGGAGAATTCTTGCAAGATTGGAGATGCAGATTTCATTTATGAACAAAAAGAGAAACATATTTTCTCAAGACGTTTATTAGAGGGAGATGACAGAGAAAATTTAGAGTCATAACGCCATCCAAATAACGTTAGGAGCGTCAAAAAGACAGAAACTTATTTTGAGTCGAGCGTGTATTTTTTAGCGTCAGGTGCCATAAATCTAACGTTGATCACAAGAGATGAAACAGGGTAAAACGGGGGACCTCGACCCCTCATTTACATGCCTAGATCGGGTCATATCAATTCCAAGAAAGTCAACCCTCTAGAGTTTGACACCTGATAAAATTCATTGAAAGATATCAATATGATTGATGGTGAGGGTTTTGCCCCAATAAATCGATTCTTAAAAAATCGAAGCTCCATATAACCGTATGAACAAACTTCGAATATACCACACTCGCTATGATGTACGAACATTTCTAAAAATATTATTTTGTTAGTCGTCTTGTGTCGAACACTCCTCATGTGAAAAATTCAAAAAAAAATAAAAATCGTATCATGTCGCCGTGTCCGTGTCTCTGCATCATAGCACACTCGCCTTTCTTGAAAGCACCTACAAAAATGTGTTGATCTCACTTTCTTAATAACCATTTTTCACATCATAAATTTAATAAACACATGTTATAAATTGTTAAAAGGTTTAATAACATTTTCTTGAAATATATTTTTGCTTTCTTTCTTCTTCTTCTTTTTTTTTTTTTTTTTTTGTTTTCAAATCATTAAAAAATTAAATATTAAAAAGAAAATATTGGCACGCAAATCAAGATTGATGAAACGGGTTTGGATTGTTTTTTCTCACAATTTGATCATCGTTGAGCTCAAGATCCTCACCTGCCATGGATTCCAAAAAGACTCCAATCCCTGATCCCCAACCTCAAAATCCGACTCCGCCATTAAAATCCCCTTCAAAAAGCAACAGGGATTTCTTGACACACCTCGAAATCTACTTAGCCAAGCGCGACGGCGTCGACAAGCTCCTCAAAATCTCGCGCTACGCCGCCAAAATCGTCATCTCCTCCGCCGTCGTCGATCGGAACCCAATCCTCCTCAGCCGCCTCAAGTCCTTCGAGTCCAGCGTCGGCGTCAGCCGCAAGGCCTTCCGTCTGGGCAAGTTCGTTCAGGACGTCAACGCTCTACGCGCCGCCCATTTCTCCTCCCACTCCCACTTGAATTCCGTCCTCACCGTCGTCGCCTACGGCGGCGAAGGGCTCTACTATTTCGTCGAACAGTTGGTGTGGTTGGGCAAAGCTGGGTTGATCGACAAGAGGCATTTGCCGAATTTGCAGAAATTGAGCGCGTGGTTCGAATTTATCGGGTATTTTGGTAGTGTTAGCTTGAAGGTGATCGAATTGAGGAGGATTGATGAGGATGAGAGGTGTTTGATGTCGAGCATTGATGTGGCGGTGGTGAGGGGGATTGGGTGGGGCGAGGAGCAGGATAAGCTGAGGAAATTGAGGGAGAAGAAGATTATGAAGAGGCTTTCCGTGATTCAGGATCTCGCTGATGCGTTAATGGCGTTGGCTGATATTAGGGATGGAAAAGGACCGCTCTCTGGGCCTCTGTTGCTCTCTTCTGCTGGGATGCTTTCTGCGCTTATCAGCACTCATAAGAACTGGATTTCCTGCTGAAGTTTCAACGAGGTATGACAATGAATTGATGATGATGATTGTGTTGTTTAGTTGATTTTAGTGTTTCTTTATAGTGGGAATAGAATAAGAATCCAAATGAAAGAAAGAATTGGATTCTTGAAGGTTGGCATCAACAGTTTTAGGTATAGTCATGAATAAAGATTCTTTCTTGTTTCATTGTATGAGCAGATTAAAGCTGTATTGTAATTTCATTCCAAATTCTTGATTCGCCTTTGGGGCGAATACGACACAGTTTATAGGTGCATGAATACATGAAGATGTAATTAATTTGAGTATGTGCTGATTCTGCCGTTCCCTTGCATACTTATTGTTTGATTACCTCCCGAATTCTTGATTCGCCTTTGGGGCGATACAACACAGTCTACAGTTGCACGAATACACGAAGATGTAATTAATTTGAATTTGTGCTGATTCTGCCATTCCCTTGAGTGCTTCTTGTTTGAACTTGGGGTACTTGTGAGTTGGGATTATGGATCATACTAGTTATTGGCTTTCTTGGATACTTGAGTGGGGTTTTGATTAGAACAGTGAATGAAGATTCAAAATGGTCGGTGAATCATGGGAAGGGAGTGTATCGGCTGAACCTAACAAATCATATGGGCTTTTAATTGATCACATTTCCTCGAGTTTACACGTCACACGGCTAGTGTAAAACACTGTCGCTCGTGTTATTGGTTTGGCCGAACCTTACAGTACTGTTATTTGGTTTTAAACACGATCTACAGTTTGCGGTAGTTTAGCTATTCGGGATAGTCAGATATGGTTGTGATGCTTTATTCAACGTGGGCGTCTGCTGTTGCAAATTAACTGTGTATAAAGGTCTTCTGAGATCTGAACAATACCAGCAGACTTATACTTCTTAGGGTTCTGGTTTTCTGTAATCTTTCTCTTGCAACAAATCAAAAAGAATGCTTCATTGAAATGTTACTTAACATGTTGTTAGTGTAGAATGAATCCTATATTTAAGTTTCAGGTTCTGGTTCTAGTTATTGTTTCTTGATTGTTGGGGCATGAACGTGCAGAGATTTATTAACTGTTTGATATAATTTAATTATTAGACTACTTATTATCGGGCCTGGACATGCGGGGATGTATTAACCGTTGGATATGATTTAATTACTGGACTACTTACTATAACTCATTAACTAGCTTTTGAGCGGATGTTATCAAACATATATTAGTTAATATAGTTCTTTCAGTTGAAGAATCATCCATTATCCATCAGAATTCTCAAATTTCGGCCAAATTAAAAAGACTAATATCTATAAGTTTTTTCTTTTTAAATAAACGCACGTCCAAGTCCAAGCGGGATTCGAAACCCCGGACATTGCCTTGGAGAATCGGTGACTAATACGTATAAGTTAAATATTGTAAATAACACCCTATATTCTGAATTATTATAAGCGAATACTACTTATAATTCAATTGGACACATGATTTTGTAAGAAAAATAAAAAATAAGCAAATGTCATGTTTAGTTTTTAAAGTTTTAAATGTGTGTTACTTTAATCCCTAAAATCTCAAAAGAAATAGATAAGTTCCTAACGTCAATAAAAATGTGATTGGAATTTTTTTTGTAATTGGCGCACATGAAATGTTTTCTGGCCATATTTTCACCAAAAAAAGTTATGAAATGACTAACTTGATACATATTAGTAACATAAAAACTTCACACAAATTTGAAACTTTAGGAAGTGGTTATAAAAAATGGATAAGTGATGGGGTCTGATTACTTGGAACATATGGCTAGGCTGGTGAATGCTTACCAGTTACCACTCATGTCACAAAATGAGTAACCTCCGATCCTCCATCAACCACTGGAATAAAATTATAAATTTAATTTTTATTTTTAAAAAAAAAAATCCTTAATTACTTGATCGGACAACATACCCTCAAAATGATTAGGGGACCCACCAACCACCGTCCTTAATGACAATTTAGACGTATTATATTGAAGATAATTAAGCTAACCTAAAGGCTAAAACACCCTTGGGTGGGACTGGGACTGGGACCCATCTAATAGGCTATGACAATAAGTAACGAATCGCAGCCGTGGATTCCAGTTGCTCCCAAACACACAATTAAGCATCCCACGCGCTCAATCACACGAGCGCGTCAGTTCCACTCGCCATCAGATCTCTCACTTCTAATCCAATCGCATCTCCTTCTTCCTCAACATCACAGACCTCCAATCAAGCACAACAATGGCTGATCGATGAACATCCCAAAACAATATTAAAAAAATTCTTGTACACAGTAAAAGAAAAAAAAGAATAAACAAATAAATTCAAATAATTTGTTTCTCGAATAAAAATGGAGACGGAGCTCAAATCCTTAGCTCCAGAATCCACCACCGACAAACAATCCGAACCCGATACCAGGCCGCTGCTCAAACCGGAGGAGAAAGCGCCGCCTGAGCCGCAGAAACTGAGCATCGAAGAGATGGAGAAGAAATTCGCCGCGTACGTTCGTAACGATGTGTACGGGACAATGGGATGCGGCGAATTGCCGTGGAAGGAGAAATTGTTGCTGGCGCCCGGGTTGGTGATCCTGCTGCCGTTGAGAGTGGTGCTGGCGGTGACTGTTCTGGTGATTTATTACGTGATTTGTAGGGTTTGCACGGCGTTTCGGGCGCCGAACAGGGAGGATGAGCAGGAGGATTACGCGCACATGGGGGGCTGGCGGAGGGCGGTGATTGTGGGGACCGGGAGGTTTCTGTCGAGACTCATGCTGTTTGCTTTTGGGTTCTATTGGATTGCAGAAACCAGTAGGAATACTGAGGTTGAGGAGAAGTTGAATAATGAGGTACTTTACTTTTGTAATTTAGTGGTTTTGATTTACTGGGATTTGTTTAAATTGGTAATAAAAGTTGCTTCAGACTTTAGTAACTGTGGGTTTTAGTGTGTGAATCTGCCTTACATTATTTTCGATGCTTATATTTTTGTGTCCGTATGCTGATCGATGTAGCTTAACTTCGAATTAGATCGAACAGATTCAAGACATTTTGATAAATTAAATGAACAGATTGAACAAGTTGTTGGTAGCATGGAACAAATCAAACAACACAGAGGGTGTTGCAATTGTTTCCTTAATTTCTTGGAACTCATTGTCTACTTGTAAACATGGCTAAGATAGTTTCCGTTTAGGAAGTATTGCTTCTTTGGACCGTTAAACTATTGAAGTTCAGATGGAGTTGGGAATTTCAGTAAAATAATAAAAGACGATTTGTTTTTTATTACAGTAATTCTGATTCAAATCAAGTTGGGAATTTCAGTATTATATAGGTGAAGAATTTTATTTTTCTTGATCGAGATATGTTAAGCTTGATTGTATACATGTGAAATAGCAGTTCCAGTGCTATTTTCCATACTGGTTTAGATATTGGTTTATAATTGGATATTTCTTGAAAAATAATTGCAGTATCATTGTTGACAAATATATGCCAATATTCATCTCATACACTTTTGTACTTTGTTGGATCACTCTTATGTTATTTACTTTTATTCATATATTTATTAGCCGATGCTTCATCAAGATTTGATCTGCAAAACTTCACAGGATAGTTGCCTTTTGTCATTTATGATTAGGATACTGTGTAGTGTATATATCTCATGCCTTTGACAAACTTTTCAGGGTGCACCAACGGATCAATCCAAAGAGTTGGAAAGGCCTGGTGCTATAATATCAAATCATGTATCATATATAGATATTCTATACCATATGTCGTCATCTTTTCCAAGTTTTGTTGCTAAGGTTGGTTAATTAATTCTCTATATAACATTTGTTTTGTGTATGCTGTTGATGTTTCTGTGTTACACTATGCAATTTAACTGACACTTGAATTATCCGTTTGCTGAAGAGGTCCGTCGCTAAACTTCCTCTTGTTGGTCTCATAAGGTTGGTTAAATACCCTTCTTTGATGTGTGAGCGTGTGTTATGGGAACTGTATTCCCCCCTCTAAATCTGTGTAATTACAGAAATTCCTCTCTTAGTTTCAAAATTATAGATGGGGACCATCTGATCATCAATATTTAATGAAAACTGAAACATTTATTTATGAACTTGGATAACATTTCAGAGCAAACTGAAAAGTTTGTAAAAATTTGAATCATCGTTTACCAATGAGTTGTAATCACTTACTGGGGTAACTGTAAGGAGGAGATAAGTTACTAGGGAGGTATGTGAAATTTTGAATCCTTCAGGGGATATTGTGTAATTATATGTACGGGGGAGGACGTCGTAATTATTGCTTTAATTAGTTTATGGACCTCTTTCCCTTCCCCCGTGAATATAACATTTGATGGTTGTTTTAACAAAAGATGCCTTAAAATGCAATTACGTTTCATTTTACAGCAAGTGTCTCGGTTGTGTCTATGTACAGAGGGAGTTGAAATCTTCAGACTTCAAAGGTGTCTCAGGTACTGTTATTTGCAATATTTGAAGTTTTTAGTTACAAACAAGAAGTTAATGGAGGGAAAAAGTAACTTTATGGAAAGACAGGTTATTTTAAATTTCAGAAGCTTCTTGTTATTTTGACATCCATTATTCACAGGTATTGTCAATGAAAGAATTCGCGAAGCTCATCAAAATAAGTCTGCTCCAAAGATTATGCTTTTCCCAGGTTGTGATTGTACAGATTGTATATAACGTTCTTGTATTGGTTCTGTTTCCCAGATGATTCTCCTCACAGAGGTCTTTTCTCATGCATGTTTGTTGTACTCCACAAAATAGCTATTGGGAAATCAGTTGACCACTCAAATATGTTGGATTTTCTGTCATACCTTCCGTGGGAAGAAACTTTTTTCAGATATTTCCTTCTGGAATTCCCAACTTAAACCGTATTGCTAGTTAGAAACAACTTATATTAAATACCTTATATTATATGTCTAATCAAATAACCTTTTGGTCCATTTACAGAAGGCACAACCACAAATGGTGACTATCTCCTTCCATTCAAGAGTGGTGCATTTTTAGCGAAAGCTCCAGTTCTTCCCATCATTTTAAGATATCCTTATGAGAGGTTTTCTCCAGCGTGGGATTCTATTTCTGGGGTGAGTTCGATAATTTTTCAAAAGATTAATTCTTGAAATTTATAAAATTGTGGGATTTTATAAAACTTCTCTTGTGCAGGTTCGCCATGTAATTCTTCTTCTCTGTCAGTTCATAAATCGCATTGAAGTAACACGATTACCACTATACCATCCGTCAGAACAAGAAAAGCAAGATCCTAAGCTTTACGCACAAAATGTTAGAAAGCTGATGGCTCATGAGGTACTCATTATTTGAAGCTTTTATTAGCTGTAACTGTTTATGATTAAACTTAGGAATCCATTAAGGGCCTAAGACTTAAGACGGTGGCAGCAAAAGCTTGTATGTTTGATGAAGTTTAAGTAAAAGCTGTAGTTGTAAAAAAAGCAGAATAATAAAAATTGGTATTGTTTGTAGAAGAACCTATAGAAAATTATAGGAAAAAAGAATCTAGAAACTGAAAAAAGCACCTCCCAAAGGTACTTTTAGCTTATTCTAAGCAAAAGCTTTTGTGATGCAGGGTAACTTGATTCTTTCGGATATTGGATTGGCAGAGAAACGAGTTTATCATGCTGCTCTCAATGGTAATATTACCAAGCCTAATGTTTTGCATCAGAAAGACGATTGATCATAATTTCTTGGCCTCGCTCTCTCAAGTCTTGGAATGTTGACATTTAAGTCCGGATTAGACGAGCATATATGTTTAAACATCAATGTTTATGTTAATTTTTTCTGTAACCAGAATATTAGAAACATGTGCTGTCATTTGATAAAATGTCTTGATGTTTGTTCTATAGAATTGTTTAGGCTGATTTTTTTCTGAATTAAAGTTAACTCTGTAAGGGGGGAAAATTTGTTGTTAATCTGAATAATCTCTTTGGTGTTCATGCAGGTTTGTTTTCTCAAAGATAGTTCCAGGTCGCCATGTGTGTATCCATTGTACATATCTATTTTTTGAACCCTCGAAAAGAAACTAAAATGAAAGGGTTAGTTACTACAGTGACCTCCCTTGAGAGTTAGCGTAATTACAGATTATACCCCTCACCCTTCTGAAATCACCGAAACCTCCATTGAGGCTTGTTTGCATAAGATGTGGAGGACGTAGCAATTCTTACCGAAATTTTGTCCCTAGCTTGACAGAACTATTGTTTGATTCTTGGAACAGTTATAGTATTCATCTGCAAATTTGCATAAGAACATTCTTCGACTCCAGCTTAAGATTGAAGTGCTGGGAACTAGGGATATCACTTGTATTTGGCACCTTGTTTGTAACATGTATGTGGGATATCATTTGAATCCAGATAGTGGAAAGTTGAGGTTTATTATACGGTTTTTCAAATTGGGATTCTGCATGTGTAGGAGAGCCAACATTTCCGAGTTCTAGTTCATTGTATAGCAAACCGGTTTCCTGGTTTAGCACAGGAGTATTTGTCACCAAAGTTAGTCAGTCGTGCTTTTGACCTGAATTTTGCCGGATGTCGGCTTCTTTGGACTATCCTCGGTCCTTGGTGGTGCTCATTGATGAGACCGGTGCTTACACTGATGTTCAGATGTCTGATATGCTTGCAGTTGGACTGAATGTTACCACTTGTGTGCCTTTTGACTTGAATTTTGGCGATGCTACGCTAATTTGATGGTGTTTGTGCGGATTGTTGAGATGTTCATAGCTAAATCGAAGAGCCTGAGGATGGGTCGGGGTCCCTACAGTTTCGATATACACACATCCACTCATGAATACTTGGACAGATTCTCAAGCATGAGTAGCTCAATTCAAATCAAAATGAAGTACTCAGGATAAATCAATGCAAGTTGGTGGGAACCAATGTAGAAATCAATTCAAATCCTTATTCTTGGCTTTGCAAGAGAGAGTGAGAGATTCAATAAGAACAACCAAATGCAAGCCAAACGAGGTGTGCTGTGTGCATACCTTCAAGTTTCCTGCACAATAGGGACTGGAAAAACAGACTTTTTCTGTACATTAACAACATTTTTATCACCATCAAATGCTCATCATGCGAAGAGTTTACAGGACGAAATATTACATGCATCAATTTACAACATTTGGTATTACAAAAATACACACCTAAGAAGATGTAAAATGAATCAAGACGAGACACATGAGATTTGTGCGTCTCTTAACACAGAGTAAAGTAACACACCATCTAGCCCACGGGACATCTTCGATTGTAATTTTCTCTTTAATTACCTTTCCTTGAGAGAACCATTAATAGACCTCCTTAACTCCCACGGTCGTAGGCACCCCTTCAAGGGTGATTGTAGCAACATTGAAGAAGCGGATAGCTGTTTTTGCCTTGATGAGATTGAGGACAGACAGTTGAATGTACTTCTTAGCCTTTTCTTGTCACTGTCAACGTACGGTTGGTTTTTTGGTTCGTGTTGCACAGCAGTTATTTTGAGGGCTTCGGGCATACAACAGTTGAACATTGAACCTTTATTGTAAACAAAATATACGCATCGAAACTATGATCAGTCGTTTAGTTACTAGGATCACGAGGGAAAGAATATCTTTTCATTCAAGGGGCAAAATTTAATTTATTTTAGATTATATTTGGTCGTTTAATAATTTGACGGGGGTGGGGGACTGGATTTTCAATAAATCTCTTGGTTTCGAAATCATACATTTCTCCCTTATAACTCATCTTCACCTTACACTTAACCCTTTAATCTATTATCATACATAGTTAACGACTTAATGGGGGTATGTGTAATATTAATACCAGAAAGAGAAAATTGGGTAACTACCCCTCTTTGATATTTTAAGGTATCTTGAAGTAATAAGCAAGAATGGCTTACCTAATTTGGCGAGGCGATTTACCCATTTTGGAATTCTTTTTCCTGTCAACTTATAACATATGTCCTTGCAGAAATGGTTGCAGTTCTTCACAATCAAGTGATATGTATCTCCATTGTAATTTGCAGCTTGACGTTCCATAAATTCCCTAACTTGAGTAGCATCCAATGACGTCGTACCAATGAATATGGATTTCCTAAACTTAAATCCAGGGCATTGGCGAGGTTCTACTTCAAACACACCACTAGATGGGTAGTCGTGAGCTCCAAATGCGTATTCTACACCGTGAACTGTGAGAATTGAGAAAAATCGGAGCTAATCAGAACAGTTTTATTATAAATATTTTTTCATTTTCTGTAAGGACCCTATCTACTTTCATTGTATATATACATGGGATAATTACAATGGTATACCCTGAGGTTTGTCCTAATTACACAAACTTCCTTTGAGATTTGAGAAATTACAAAAAAATTCCATTTACATACCCTGATATTTGGCTTCAAGAACATTATTATAGTCATGATTTTAAGTCAAATATTGACCAGCAAGTGTCGATGCAAAACCGGGTATTCATAAAAATATTAGAGAATATCTTAAACTAAAGCATTAGGGGAAGTTTGTGTAATTAGACCAAACCTCAGGGTTTCATCCATATATATATATGCTTGTGCGAGTGTGTGTGCGCGTGGTAAATTTTGTGGAAAGGAGATATATGCTGTTGACGAAAATTCAGAGAATTCAAGAGAGTTACACAATTAAGATGGTGTATGCAAAAACATAAAACAAATTATTTAAGCCTTTCACAACTTTCTTTCTCAATACTAGAAAAGCATTTGGAATGCCTGCTTCTGCTTTTCGTAGAAATAGAAGAAACCTATAAGCCAGAAGCAACCATTGTTCAAATTTCAGTAGCTTCTGCGTGTTCCTTTTTTAACTTTTGGCAAAATTTAATAAACCTCTATTTTCAAATACTCCTGGCTTTCATTACTAACCGTTTTTTCCAAACATTTCCAAAATTAAGCATTTCAATAAGTGTAATAAATCGTTTTGTCATATTAATAAAATGAAGCCCTTCCAATAACTTTGATTTCCAAACTTCATGTAAATGCTAATTACGAAATAAAAGAAGCAAAACAAGGCAAAGAATAGAAAAAAATTCCCGACACAATCTCACATTGACGAAAAAACAAGACACAATAACAAAGAAAAAGTGAAAGCTAAACACACATAAACCGAATTCCAGCCAAACATACCTTCTACACCGGAGTGGAATATACCTAAGCCTGCCCAGAAGACATAACCATTCATTGTGGTCAAATCATACACATTCAGATAAACCGGAGTATCTTTGGCACCTTCATTATCCGACTTCACTTTCGAAAACAAACAAAACCGACGAGCTGACTTTTCCGTCAAGTTTAGAGGCACTATTGATTTCCACCCTTTTCTTGATCCTAGTCCCATTATTGCTTTCTTCAGAAGAACAGAGATTTATCCTATAAATACCACAAGGGCAGGTTTCGGAATGAGTTCAACCAGGACAGAAAAAGGGTAGTTTATTTAGAGTTTTCGGATAAGAAAAGAATTAAAATTTAGTCCAGAACTTTTCAACAATTGTTTTCTAAAAAAAAAAAGAAAACAAAAAAGTTTTTTGTATGTTGCTCAACTTGTAAAAGTCAATCTGAGAAAGGAGTGGGAGGCCACTAATCATTGAAATTGTTGATTATATAAACCTTGGTTGGAGCTTCTTTATCTATCATTCAGTGTTATACTTGATTTAATACTGATCTGAAAATGGAAAAGCAACACTCATATGAGAACAGCTCAGTTGACCAAATTAGTCTTATGATGAAGAAAAGTTATATAATTATAACTTATTTTTTGCAAGTCAAATAAGAGAGAGAGAGAGAGAGAGAGAGCAAGCCAGCAAGGAACTATGCAGTTTAGTCCTTTAATTCATGTTGTTCTTCTTCTTCATTGTTTAATGAGGATGACAGTAAAGAATTCTTCTGAAATCATTTCCCTTTCTTGGATGTGATCTCAGGAATCTTTTACTTCCTAATGATGTCACTCATACATATTTCTTAATTCAATATGTGTCAGCAAGTCAAAAGCAGTTAACTTAATCAAAACAAAATGTGGAATTTGCAATTATATGGGAGATGTGCCAACCAGAAAGCTGCCTAACTATATGCAAAATTATGAGTACAGGCCTGAAATATGCAAATTAAGGAGGGCAACAAACCAAAATCAAAGAAACTTTAGATTCAGAACAAGACCATAATTATGCCAGATCTTGTTTTCCAATATGGACCATTCACAAACAATTCTGCAAATAGCACAACAAACTAAAATTTGGGGAAACAAAAACAAGAAGATCAATTAAAGAGTATGGTTTTCACCCATCAAACAGAACTTCAAGAACAAGAATTCAGAAAAAGCAAGAACAAAAAACTTGAAAAGAGAGACTCACAGATTAGGATGGAAACTGCATTCTGGAAAGGCTAAAGATTGCACCTTTCACCTTCTTCCCAACATTGCACAGAAGCCCTAATGCTAAAATCTCACTCAGAGTGTGCTCGTGTGTGTGTTCGACAAAGAGAGAGAGGGAGAGAGGAAGAGAGATGGGTCAATTAGCAACTGTCTCTTTCTCTCCCTAAATTATTATCACACGCCTCATGGTTTTCTGACAGAATCCCAGGTGAGCTAATAAATTCTAAAACTGAATTCTTGGGGAAAAAAAAAGAAAAAGAAAAAAATCAGTAACGGGAACCCCGTTTTGAGCAAAAGCAAAGCTATTTGTAAGAGCAACAGTTGAGAGTTTAGTACTGGAAAATGAAGATAAAGAAGAGCTGTCTGAATGAAGACACCCCAAGTTTTGGAAGTTGAGATGATACTGAGTCTGACACATGACAATACAATTCTCTCTCCCTCCCTCTCTCTCTCTCTCTCTTTCAGAGAGACACACATTTATTTTTACCTTTTACCACAAATAGCAAAGAGAATAAAGTTTAGGTTTTTCCTTTTCCTCTCTCTCTCTCTCTCTCTCAATAATTCACTGATTTTGGAGAATAAAGTTACAGAGATAAAGGCAGTGAAAACCATTAAACCAGAGAGTAAATGACAAGCCATGTTAAAGACAGTCAAAAAAACAACAATGAACAATGCAGTTTCAGAACTGCTTTTTCTTTTCTTTTTTTTTTCTTCTGACTTCTGAGTGGTTTATGTTTAATCCCAAAAAAATATATAAAAAATTATAATTCGATACTTTCTAATCAAATAATTATATTTATACCTCCTCATAAATTTAATAATTACATTATACACTTAGAAAATATTATTTTTTTGGGATATTATTAAATTCATAAGGATATAACTGTAATTATAAATTTACGAGGGGTGAAAATGTAATTATCAAATTTATAAAGGGGTGTAAACGTAATCAAGAGGGACCAATTTTATATATTTCATGGGGGTCTATATGTAATTATAGTAAATGGGGGATCTCCTTTTTTATGGGATTCTTTTCTTTTATTTATTTATTTGGATAAAAATCATTAGCAGGATCAAATATTTATTATTAATTAATCATCGAATTTTAAGTCATGAAATTCCTTTTACTTTGTTGTGTTTCTCTTTATATTTTTTCCTTTTTCTTTTTCATATTTAATTAGATATATTTAAATAATGTTGCTTAAAGTTCCAAGTTCCAACCGATTTATGACATTAAATTCTTGTAATTTTGATTATATTCGTAAAGTCTACTAACTCAGTGGATTAAGAATCTCCGTAACATGCTAATCCCTTTCCACTCAAATCAATCAAGAAGCACAATCTGTATAATTCATCCAAAGTTCTCGGGTTCGAATTGGTAAAAATTCAATTATCACGGAAAGATCGAATATTATACTTTATTTGTCCGATTCGACTCTCGTGTGCAAAATAAGCGCTGTTTTAGTAGGGGTAAAAAGAAGAATAATGGCAATGGATAATTCTACAGGGACTCATCAAAAGCACTTTTGACTGATTGTAGAATCACTTCAAAGGTGAAGGAAGAACAATAATAGAAGGAAACTTAATGATGTATTTTGACCAAAAACACAAAAGATAAGAATTGCCAGCTCTGTGATTAATAAGTACAGCTAGCTGCTTCAGATTGTTGCTGCCTTTAGAATTTGGCCTCCATGAAATCTTGCCTAAGGTTAAGGGGTAAAAGTGCTTTTTTCACCAAGTACAATAATGGCTGAAATTAATAAACTTACATATGTAAAATAAAGTCATGAAAATTGATTACGATGGAGCTAACACTTAGTTGAGCTGACTAATCTGCTTAATCCGATCTGATAAGAATTTATTTGATCTCGACCTGCAGAAGCCGAAAAGTTAGAATTTTAGTTAGCGACGCTCTTCCAATACTCAAGTCAGTATAGGATTCTTAGAGAGAGAATTTATATAGCTTGAATGCCATAAATAAGCTTACCAAACACTGTTCAAGGTAAGGGTATTTATAACTTTGGACCAATAATGCACTACAAGCACTATGGTGCAACATTAAATACGACTGTTTTCGACCTGATCCCTTGCTATTTTCGACCTGGTAGGAGTTACACGCTTCTTATCATTTTTTCGTTTTAAGTAAGTTTGAGTACCACGGGATATTAACAATTATCCTCAGGAATAAGGTCATTACACGTACCCCGACAAGAGTGATTGGGGTGTACGAACTTGCCTGGTGTCTTGCCAAATCGATCTGAGGACACTCCGTCCATGTGGGCCTTTGAGATCGAATTGAGCTCCTTAGTAATCGGCCTCCGGGATTGGCCAGTTCGATCATGTCTATGGAGCTTCTTTAGATCAATCTCTTATTAGTCACTCAACCTCTGCGTCAATTCAATTTGGACTATGTTCGTAGCTTGCAAATCAAACTGGGTTATACTTTTTTCACGTGGTGCTGACTTGTCGTCCGCGTGGCCTATAGGTGTCAGCCAAGGTGGCTCCTCCGTGGGCGTGCCACATGACCCCCTGTAACTATGCCATATCAGACTATATTATTACTATGTTTTATTTTATATTTTATATTTTATTTATTCAGTGTTTCTTGAAAACTTTATTGGTCCAATATAGTAAAACAATGCAGTAATTCTTGTGTTTCAAATTTCTAATTACAGCACATCAAACTCAAGATCCTAAAAGAAAAATGGTATATATCATTATGTCTGTAAAACTTCAAATTTGTTTCTTTTCTGTCAAAATGATATTTACATGTGCAATTTGTACTTCAAATGCTTCAAAAGGAGATTGCCCTTTCATTGCTACCATATAGCTTTTAGCTTTTGGCTTTTGGCTTTTGGCTTTTGACTCATCATGAGTTAAAGAGGAGCAAGAGTATTGAAATGGTCCCATGCTTCCTGCACCAAAATAGGACAAGTCTTCATATATAACACATAACTCTCCAATAAAATTCACCAAATTACCAAATATAATACCAAAGTCATAATCATGTTCTCTATTTTATGACACTCTTTAAGATTCACCCCTAAATGAACTGTTTAAACTAGCAAAGTAACAGTATAAACATATATCAACTTTTTTGTTTCAAAATTACACATGCCTCCCTCATAATTTATCTTCATCTTACAGTTACCCCGTGTCGGTCACCACACATACTTTAATGATGCCATCGTTAAAATATTAAAGTTTCTAACTATTCATTCTTTCAAAATCCAACCAGTCAATCAGATTCTCGTAGTCCAAGGGCATGGTTGTAATTTTAAAACTAAGAGGGGGGTGTTTGTGCAATAATTTTTTGATCCTTTTCAATTTCCTTTACTTTGCATCAGCAGAAGTCCAAACATAGAGTTAACCAACAAAATTATAAAAATAAAAACCGTGAAGATGAGGTAAATTAACTAAAAAACAAATTCTTTTACCATACCTGAAGAATGTCGAAAACTTTTTCAGCTGTATACTTGTGATCAAAAGCAGCACCTTTCTGCTGCAGCTTATCGGGATGTAAGCGGAGTAAAGCTTTCTGATATGCTCTTTTGACAGAATTTGCTTCTATTAGATCAACAAGAGGTACTGGTTTCCATCCACTTCCATCCCAAAGGACCTACGAGAGACCAAATTTTAGTAATGTTACATAATTCATTGAAATTCGGACATAATTTCATTGTTTTTGGGACTATTTAAGGTTGTCTGAAAGAAATTTGAATGCTTACATATTGCAAAGTTGACAGCAGCGAACGGATGTTCCCTTTCTTCCCAAATGACCACTGTCGAATTTTAGCATCTATAGCCTGCATCAAATGGAGACACTTAATATTCCATTTTAAACAACTGGTAATTTTATTCTTAAACTTTAACATAGTTGTTTTGGGAATAATTACAGTGACATACCTGATCTTTTACCTAATTACATAAACTTACCCTGAAGTTTGATAAACTACAGATACTTCACCTAATACTGTGACATTTGGCCTTAAAGCATGTTCTTATAGTCATGACTTTAAAGCCAAATATTGACCAGTCATAGTAAGCGTCAGGGAAAAATAGGGTATTAACGAAGAATTAGAGATGAAGTTATCAAAATTATCGATCATATATAATGTAAATTCTTTGATAGGGGAATATTGTGTAATTAGGCCAAACATCAGGGTATGTCAGTGTAATTATCCCCATTTTTTTTCACAGAAGACTTACTTTTGTGTCCTCAGAACTTTCATTATTTGTAATGTTTTCATTATCATCGGATAATTCTTCGACCTGTTAAACCATACAAATTCTAAAGGTTAAAACTGTATGTCTGTTTTTTTTTTTAAACTTCATTAAAGAATCTGCAAGAAAATGTTCTAACGAATCATAAACAAAGCCAAGAACAAGCATGCTGCATAAATCAGTAACCAAGAATTATGTATACCATGAAATTAACTTCAAAAGGATCATCCGGATTTTCAACTGAAATCTTTGAAGCCCGGCGAAGGCTCCCTGGAAAAATAAAACCATTTTCTAAAATTCAAATTAAAAGGGAAAGAACTGAAACATTTGATTAACTTGTAATTATACCCTTTTCTTATCTCTATTTTTTCTTTCATAAATATTGATAATAACTAACCTGATGAAAATGATTTCTTCAGATTAGTAGAAAAATCACTACTTGCATAATTCGGGGTCTTTGTGGGCGGGATTTTCCGCTCCTCGTCATTGTTTAGATTTTTGTCCAACTGTTATATGGAAAGGAAAAGTAAAAAATAAAAATACAAAATACAAAAAAAATAATACATAAAACGACTTTATGCTACCATTACCTTAACAGAGACATCTGGTTTCTTATCTATGTTATGCAAGTTAACTTTCTCTTCCACTTTTTCTGCATTTGAACTCGCGGCCTTCTCCTTTTGTTCAACTTCTTCAGCTTTCCATCTCGAACTCGGACTTCTTCTCGAAACATCAGGTTTAATTCTTGAATCAACTTCTTGGTTGAAAATCTGGACAAACTCTCTCACCTTCCCTTTCGCTCCACCTTTCCCTCGTGAGGACATCTCAACCGATGCATTGTTTGATTCAACTTTTATTTCTTCATTTTTCTTCACACGTGCATTTGCATGAACTCTGTTTGTGGTTATAGTCTTGCTTTCTTTTTCTTTCGTAAGATTTTCTGGAAATTTTAGGAGAACTTCATGTCAAATACTAAAAACTAACGGAATAATATTCATGCACTTATTATATGATTGTCTCAGCAAAAACATTACTCTTAAATTGGAGTGGTGTGAAATATTTCATTACTTAGTATCTCTACCGCGCCCCCTTCACATGCAAGCAGGTATACTCTTTTCTTTGAACGTATTTTACGGGGTGGTTTGCATAATTCATCCAAACCCCAGGGTGGTTTGTGTAAGTTTAGAAAATCTGGGAAGAGGTTGTAATTTTTTCAAATTTGCATGTACTAATTTGCAGGCCTTAATGAAGTTGGTGAAATGACCAAAGTACCCCTAAATTTTAAATGAAAAATAACAATAAGATTTCCAAAATGCCTAATAGCAACCATTCAAATAAAGATCACCTGGAGGTTCAGAAATGACAGAAGAATTCATCTTCCAAGATACCTCTTGTTTCATTTTCTCCCCTGTATCACTTTCATCTATCAACTTCCCTCCGATAGGAGTCTTCACTTCTTTCCTCTCTGGTTCGCTCCTCAAAATCTTTTCGTCCGCATGTTTCACTGTCGACAACTCAGGCTCAAGTGAGCTATCTTTCTTATTATTTTTTGATTTCAAACTATTCAAAGCCACAAGAGGCGTCATCATAGGAACTCCACTTCCTCCTGCCCATTTGTAAATGGAGAAATGAAAATTATCACCGATACCAGCATCCACTTTTCGAGTTTGCTTTTTCGAGATGTCAACATTGCCCCCGTGATGAGATTTGGCCATAGATGCCAAATCTTCAACACTAGCTTCACGAGACAAAGGGCTATGCCGAATTGTTTGATTTGAGAATCTGGATGCGTTGGATTGGCTCTGATTGTGAGAACCAAACGTGGGATATTCTGTGGCTTTAGTCAACTTGGAAGGCAGACTACGAGATAGGGAAAAAAGAAAGAAACAGAGGATTTATAACTGGCAAATGAATCCAAGAAGGTAATAGCAACATTTGCATAGATGTAATATGAATTTAAAGGCAGCAATGAATATAAAGAGGTAATATAATCGAAAAGTAAACAATGAATTTGGTGGAGAATTTCGATTTGCTATAGAACGATCTTCATTACCACTATGTTAAACCATCAAACAGTTTAATTAATAGAAAATCTAACAATAGATCAATTAAACATACTTCTTGAAGCCAAGAGATATTCTAATTCGTGTGCGTGAAGTGGGGTGCTGGGGGAGGTGGCTCCCCCCAACTGAACAAGTCACCACCTTTTGACTCCTGCCACCCCAAGTAAGAATACCCCCACCACCACATACATTTCAAACATCTCAAGAAAAAGACTGATCTTGAAAACAATGCATAACTATCAGACATCTAACAAGTAACACCGTCAACAACCCATGCATGAACACCTAATCTCAAAAATCCTCCAAACATCTCAACAACCTCACTCAACACAAACAAATCAACCACATAAACACCGAATATCCAAACAATCTCAAAACAAAATGCAATAAAACAGCTTAAGTACCTCAACTGAGCAGGAAGTGAAGTCCCAAACGGCTCAGCATTCGGCGGCAAAGGCCGTGTCGGGCTCATGACCCGAGACCCCGGATTCGACCTTAATACACTATCACTCCTCCTCGGAGAGCTATAACTCTGATCTTCTCCTCTAAATATGTCGTCAAAGAAATCATCACCTTGATGCCTTCTTCTCACAGCAATGTCTTCTCCAAACACAGGCTTCTCCTCAGACTGATGATCCGATGTTTCCCCGAAGCTGTACCTCACTCTCACTTCTTGCATCGAAAACCGCCGCGGTGGGCCGCCGAAAACGTCGTTGAAATCCATGTTGACGTCCTCGGAGGCGGCGCTGCTATTCCGGGATGGAGCTTTTGCGGCGTTTTTGGCAAACCCATGTGAAGAAGATGAAAGTCCCAACAGAACATTCTCCCTCTGCATGAATTTCTCCATTTCCGGTCGAAATTTATGACAAAAGAACGAAACTTAAATCTCAGAACATATGAAAATAGCAGGATTTGGCGGGAAATTGTTGGGATTCTTTCAGGGTTCTTCCGGGGAAGCCATTTTTTCCCCTGTTCTGAAAAATTTTGCTCAAGAAATTAATTTTCAACTCTTTCCTCGAAGAAAAACCAAATCAAATAAATTCGTGACGGGTATTGGACGATCTGGGAACAAGGCAGCTAAAGTGGGGTTCAACGTTAGAGAATCAAAACGTGGGAGAGAAACTGAAGCCACAGAAAGAATTGTCTGAAAGCCTTGTTTGATTAGGAATGAGGATAAGGAAGAAAGGAAAAAACGACAAACGACAAAAAGCCCAATTCTTTTCGCGAATTCGGAAGTGGAATGATCTGTTGAACTAACTTGAAATTCCTGAGTCACATAAATGAATTCATTTTCCGGTCGGATTTCTGATGTCTTTTAGCGACGGAAGGATGAGAGCCACTTGTTGAAATGTGTGAATGAGGATTTTGAAGTGCCCATTACAGACCAGAATTGTCTGTTGTTTTTTAGCTGAATTTTTTTTGGCTTTTTCTGAAAAGGGTACTTCGCATTTCCTGCGTGTAAACCGCCGTGGCTTTCACCGGCCGCCGTGAAGCCTGCGGCCAATGGCGGTGGCGGAGCGGTGGTGGAAATCGACGTTGTTCATGCCGGGAGTTGACATGAGATGAGAAGGATTTTCCGTGGTAACCTTTATTGTATGCAAACATGGACGTTGAGGTTTTTATAATACAGAAAACTCTATTTCCATTATTGGATTGTGGTCCTTCAATTCTTGGAAATAGCAAAATCTCCCCAACAAGTTTATAGTTCTTGCACGTTGCCCCCTTCTGTCAGAAGTTTCGAAAGGAAATTCATGAGTCAACTCCATCTCTTGTTTCAATTCTGTATTTCATCTTTTGTTCTATTTATATACGATTTTATTCTATTTATATATGATTATATGTACATCACGTAAATTAATAGACTATTCAAATTAAATAAAAAGATAATTGAGATATAAAAAAATCAAAAGATTATCTCCTATGATTTGAGAGATATATAATACACTTACCGTGTATAATCCTACAGCTCGAGTTTTGACCGTATGTGAAAATAGGAGTTGTGTTTTGTAATAAATCAAAAGGTTAATAATTCGATTTCGAATTCCTTATATGTGGATAAAAAAAAAAATGTAAGATAATATTATTTGTATTTGTATTATGTATTTATTGAGTCTTTTTAAAATAGAAATTATGATTAATGGGATTTTTGAAAGAAAATAGATCACATTAAACAAAGTTTTGAGGTGAGCCGAAAATGTTGTTATAGTAGCTTTTATTAAAGCTTTGATGGAAATTAAAGCACAGAAAAGTAGGTTTTGGTTTTAATTACTGGTAACAAGAATTTAAATCAAAATGAGTCAGAATTATTAATTTTCCAACAAATTTAATTAATATTAGGTTTGGGGTCTAAACTTCCCTAGTTGGCCACTTTCCTCTGCCCTCCCCTTTTTATATACGAAGATTTTTTAATATATTATTTTATCACATCTTATTATATCGATATTTATTACGTAAAAAATTTAAAGAACTCGAGTCATGTTATACTCCTATAACTGTATTTGTATTCATGCATCATAAACACTCGGTTATATGCAAATTACAAGCATATGTGGGTCCTCAAGATAGCTACATAAATTAAGAAAACAATATTAAGATATTTGGCAAAAACTTGTTCGAATGCCAAAATTGAGGCTTTTTAAAATACTAGTGAAATGAACGTGCGTTGTACGTTTTTAAAATATTTAGTTTGATTAAATAAAGTGAACCATTTTAATTTTGAAAAGTAACACATATAAAAATATTTATACGAGATCTCTCTTTCAAATCATGTAGAAATTTGAAGTAGAGAAATATCAAAATAAATAAACAATAAAAATATTTGAAACTATGTTATTACATAAAACAAAATGTTTAAAGTGTAGAATATTAATTTGCCCAAATAATTCTCTAACTTTTAAGCATAAGTAATAGTTTATAACTTTCAAATATATTTAATAAATGAAAAGACATATATAAAAGAATATAGACAAAAACTTAAAAGATCATATAAAATGTCATATTAATCATATATATTTTACTCCTTATATTGTTTATCTTTTTAATATAATTTATGATTTATTTTTAGTTTTTTTATGAAGTTTCGAAAAATCTTTTTGTCGTTATTCAAAATTTAAAAGTTATATTCACTTTCAAAACTACAACTTTTGTACCTAATTTTTTTCCTATATTTCCAACTTCGATTCCATCATTTAAAATGGGAACATTGTTATTTTTTTTGTTTTTTATTCCATAATCTTCAGAAATTGTAACTTTTGATATATTATTATCATCAATTTTAGTATAATTACCTTGCACTAAATATTCATCTCTCAAAACCGTGGGTTTGACATATCATCATTTTCAATATTATCCTCTTTCCCAAATCTTCATCTTCTTCTCCATAACTGTAATTTGATTTAATGAGTATTTTTATTTTTATTTCTTTTTTGTTGATACCTTGGATTGTACTTTTTTAATTTCATTGCATCTACCTCATGCAATTTTCAATTGATAACTTCTACTATTCGATTGCAATGAGAAAACAAAACCCCGTGGATACCTATAAACTAAGTTTCCTATAATATTTTGAGCTATATTCTCCTTAAACAATCAAAAGTGTTAGTAATTTAATTATATAAAATATTAATAGAGATAATTAATTTATTTATAAAGTATTAAAGAAATAATATTTTATGAAAATTAATTAGACTCTCAATTGAGCAATTTATGTACTCCTCAAACAATATGATTTATAATATTTAGTATTGTTTTGTACCTATTATTAATTCAAACATATACTTATTGAGATTTGATATTTTTATATCATTTTGGTGTAGGTTTTATATTTTCATCATTGCACTTTCAATATGAAACACCCTTTTCAGATGTTTATATTGATGTATTACATTTTTTACACGTTTCACACCATAAGAAGGATTTGTTTCAATCCTGTCAGTCTCTCACAAAATAATAATATATATATATCTTGTATAGTAAATAAAATATAACTAATATTATTTATTTTTCACTATTTGTATGTTCAATCATATTCTTTTTTTTTTCTATCTCTCCGATATATATATATATATATATATATATGATAAGGGGAAAATCGGGGAGTCTGATTGAGCGCCAGATGTCATTGCCAGATAGCAGCCTATGCCTCGTAAGCTTTCCGCGACCGAGCCGCTTAGGCGATCATCGACCCACTACTTGGCCGAAGACCACAAGTCCTGGTTTGGCGGCGGTCTCCCGCGACCTAGGGTCTCCTTTCACTCCAGAGAAAGGCGCGACCCAGCGGAATCCCGACCCGATCACTACCGGACAACCGCATTCAATGTGAGTACCACCTACGGCCGGCCGCATTAATTGCAGCCGCGCTCAGTACAGTGTCAGGGATCCTGGCAGGAGCAGGCGAACAGTGCTTTGGCTGGAAAAGCACTGTTCCGGCCAGAGGCCAGGACTCTCTCCTCCCAACCAGATCTGTAGCACCCTAGACCCCAAGGCGCCACATCCCCCGCACTGTAGCCTCAATCCACGTACGAAATGGACAGTTCATACGTAAACCAAGACCACAGCGAACGGGTGACAACAAAACGACGCTCTAGGCGGGACACTCTCCCCAACATAATCAAACAAACATGAATAGAAAAGCGGAAGCAATCAATTCATTCATATATAGATATATGTACCATATTTATTCCATAGATACATATAGGTACCATTTACTGTCACTACATTAGGGTCTATTAATAATATACATAACAGTGAATCCAAAATACTAATATCAATCCATAACATGAAATGTCTCACAGTACTGTACATGAAAGGTATGAAACTAGACCCGTGGGAATGCAAGACTCGACCAACTCCCGCCTAGCACAACCACGCTCAAAAGGTACCTGAAAAGTGAAGTATCAGTCTACCGAAGACTGAGTGAGGGGCAATAAATATATATAACACACGTCACATGCAAGTTGTAGCCTCGGGTAAAGATTTTTAAAAGCAATAAGTATATAGTTCAAGAATTCTCATCCTTGGCCCGAGATTACAACTATCCATTTTAACACGTTTAATTAATCAATCTTGTCAATATCATGAACATGTGGCCCCGGCGAGTAAGGGCAATCTCCAACCGAACTCCCAATCGTGAACAATACGTGATCATGCTTGCTTGCTTGATAAATAAGTGATCATGCAATTCATTTAGTGCTCACATAGACAATTTCATACTTGAAAACATGCAATAACCCGAGGATAACCCGACATTCCGGATTAATCCCCAGTCTCCTTCTTCCTCCGGGTGATAGCGAGTTTGCAAGGCTCGACTATCCACGACATGGTGTGTGTAGAGGACATGACCCTCTAGACACGGAACTCCTTCCACCACTAATCTCCTAGTGGCTTCGGGGGTGATCCCAACAATGTGAGGATAATTCAGGAGTTACCCGTCAGCCCGTGCTTTCCCGGTTGGCTCAAGAATTACCCTCGGGCCCACGTGCAATCATGTACTCGCCATCATGCATTGAAATCATTACAATCAATACATTCTTGCTTGCAATGTTTATTACTTTGAAAACGTTTATAAGTATAATAGGTTTTGGCCGAAAACTAGCACATACGGGTTGTAGGGTTCGTTTTACCAAAACAAAACCTCACCTTTCTTGCAAAATAAAGTAAAGTAGCGTTCTAAGGAGCTTGCTCCTCGTCCACGCCCTCGTGACCTGTGCAAATACGACATATGAACATGAGACATGGACTAAAATGACCAAAATATGACGAACGGCGAAAACGAGTCGAGACGACCTCGAAAATGCAATGTGGTATTATAACTTTTGGTTTCACATCATATTAACACGTATTATAGCAATTCGGGGTCAAAGAAGTCGTTAAATCGAGGGGTCATTTTCGTAAATTTATGCAGTGAATTTTGGTCTGTCAGCCCCATGGGAACGGCCGTTCCAGGCTTCCTTTGAAAACTGGGAACGGTCGTTCCCGTTGCCCAGAAAAACGCGGCAACGTTTTTTCCATTTTAAAATGCGCCGATGCTGGGAACGGCCCTTCCGGTCCCAAGGCCAAAGTGGGAACGGCCGTTCCCATGGTCGGCCGCGCATATTTTGAAAAGGAATGGGAACGCCCGTTCCCGCGATGCCTTGGGGCTGGGAACGGTCGTTCCCAGTCTCTGTAAATGAAAAACAGAGGCAGAAACAGAGCATGCTCTCGGGGAAGAAGCAACAAAGCCACAAAATGTCCATCTTTGATCCCAAATGCTATAATTTCCGGAATTATGATGTATACCACCTCAATGAATGATACTATAACACTTAAACACATAAAACATGCAATAACCACAAGATTCCCAAGGTTCCAAGCTTGTGATCAACCTAGCTCATTCTTGCCAAATATTCAATGATTCAAGCTAAAAATCATGCAATATTTCATGGTATGATCATTCAATCATGATTTGCACATCACCTACTACATCTAGCACATCAAGCTCAAACCCTAGCTTATCAAACATAATCAATTCATCCTTTTCCATGCAACCAACCTTGAAAATGAAAGAAATGGAGAAGGTGGATGAAGATGATGATGATGACTTCCACTTCTTTGAAACACTTCTCGAAATCTTGATGATTGATAGAAAATTATCTTCTTCCCTTTCCTCTTCTTGAAATACCGAGAGAGATGGATATGTTTGGCAATTTTGGGATGAAAATGATCAAAGAAGAAGCTAGGGATGATATTACGTGATTCATCCCTTGATTTTAGTGAAATGTGCCAATTTGCCAATTAATCCTTCATCTTATGAGAGCATGCAATTGAGTACAAAAGCTTTTGAAATATAAGCAATGAGGTCCTTAGAGATCATGCAATTAAGTCCCTAATATTTTAGAAAGTATTTAACTAGGGACAATTTGGTAATTCTATCACTCTCGGTAATGGTTTTCATGCAAGAAATATTTTCCGAGTCATGAAATAATGTTTTGAATAATATAAAATCATGCAATTGTTATAAATTATGTTTCATGAATTTTACAGAAATTATGAATGCCACGTATGAATATATTATAATTTAAATAAATAAAATAAGCCTACGCTCAAAACGCACACGTGGCGTGCTTACCTGGTCATCCGGAAACTGGGGCGTTACAACTCTCCCCCCCTTAGAAGAATCTGGTCCCCAGATTCTCTAGTCCTGCTCGAACAACTCCGGGTGGAACCGTTTCATTTTATCCTCTGTTTCCCAAGTGGCTTCCTCGGTTTTATCGCTTCTCCACAACACCTTAACCATGGGAATCCTCCGGTTTCTCAACTCCTGAAATTTCCGATCCATAATCTTAACCGGCCTCTGAACGAACGTTAAATTCGGTTCCAGCTCAACTTCTTCCACGGGGAGAATCGTAGTCTCATCGGGGTAATATTTCCTTAGTTGTGAAACATGAAACACGTTGTGAATCCCCGTAAGACTCGGTGGTAGGTCCAATCGATAGGCTACCTCGCCTATTCTTTCAAGAATCTCGAACGGACCTAAGTAGCGAGGATTAAGTTTTCCTCCTTTCCCGATCCGGGTGAAACCTTTCCTTGGTGACACCTTTAAGAATACCCGGTCAGCAACTTCAAATTCCAGATCCCTTCGGCGCTTATCTGCATAGCTCTTTTGCCTGTCTTGCGCGGCTTTCATCCGTTGTTGAATCATTTGAACTTTCTCAATCATAGCCTGAACAACTTTGGAAGGCCTTTCGAATCTTTCACCTTTCTTTACTCCTTCCTGTTTCGACCACTTCCATTCTTCCAAGTCGAAAAACAACGGAGATCGGCACTTTCTTCCATAAAGTAACTCGTAAGGAGCCATCCCGATCGAAGCCTGAAAGCTGTTATTATAAGCAAACTCGATCAAGGGAAGCTGCTCTGACCACGAGTTCTGAAAATCCATCGCGCAAGCCCGAAGAAGATCTTCCAAATACCTGATCAACCTTTCAGTCTGGCCGTCTGTTTGAGGGTGAAATGCTGTACTGAACTTAAGCTTCGTACCCAAAACGGCCTGTAACTCCTGCCACAACTTCGAAGTAAACCTCGGGTCTCGATCCGATACTATGCTCACCGGAATACCATGAAGTCGAATAATCTCTCTGTTATAGATTTCAGCCAACTTCGGGATCTTATAGGACATCCGGACCGGTAGAAAGTGAGCAGACTTCGTAAATCTATCCACGATCACCCAAATTCCATCAAACCCGCCTTTAACCTTTGGTAATCCGGAAACAAAGTCCATCGTTACTTGTTCCCACTTCCATTCGGGAATAGGTAACGGTTGTAGAAGTCCCGCGGGTTTTTGGTGCTCAGCTTTCACTTTCTGACAAGTCAGGCAATGTTTCACATACTCTGCCACGTCCCTCTTCAACCCGTTCCACCAATAATATTGTTTCAAATCCTTATACATCTTATTCCCTCCTGGGTGGATCGAGTAGGCTGACTTGTGAGCTTCCTCGAGTAGGACCCGTCTCAATTCTTCAGGTACTACTACTCTGTTTTTAAACCGAAGCAATCCGGTCTCATCAAACCCAAACGGACTCTCCGGGTCATCCTTAGCCTTACTTGCAAGTTTCTGTACTTCCGGATCCCTATTCTGAGCCTCAAATAACTGATTCTTTAATTCCGGCTGAATTGTGATATTAGAAACCCGAGCCCGTAACACAATCGGGACAACTTCCTTACTTTCCTTTATTTCCAAACTCGATACACTCGCCTTCCTGCTAAGTGCATCGGCGACCACATTGGCTTTCCCGGGATGGTATTTGATTGTACAATCATAATCTTCCAACTTTTCCATCCAACGCCGTTGCCTCATATTCAGATCCTTCTGTGTGAATAAATACTGAAGGCTCTTGTGGTCGGTAAAAATCTCAAAGGAAGTCCCGTAAAGATAATGCCTCCATTTCCCGAGCGCAAAGATCACAGCTGCAAGCTCTAGGTCGTGTGTCGGATAATTCCTTTCATATTCCTTTAGCTTTCGGGAAGCATAGGCAATCACTTTTCCTTTCTGAGTCAAAACACAACCTAAGCCTTCCTTAGAAGCATCTGTATACACGGCATACTCTTCTGAACCCTCGGGAAGCGTTAACACCGGAGCTGAGACTAACTTTTCTTTCAAGAAGTTGAAACTTTGATCACACCTCTCGTCCCAGACAAACTTAACATCCTTCTTTGTCAACCGGGTTAACGGTGCAGCAACCTTGGAAAAGTCCTGAACGAATCTCCTGTAATAACCGGCCAATCCCAAGAAGCTTCTAATCTCTGAGGCGTTCTTTGGTTTCTCCCACTTAAGCACGGCCTCAATTTTCGAGGGATCGACTTCCAATCCTTTCCCTGAAATCACATGCCCCAAGAAAGAAACCCGATCTATCCAAAATTCACACTTGCTGAACTTGGCAAACAACTGATGCTCTTTTAATGTCTGAAGAACAAGTCTGAGATGTCTTGCGTGCTCCTCGGCTGATTTTGAGAAAACCAGAATGTCATCAATAAATATCACCACAAACTTGTCGAGGAAAGGCCTGAATATCCGGTGCATCATATCCATGAAAGCTGCAGGGGCATTAGTCAATCCAAAAGGCATAACCACGAACTCATAATGCCCGTACCGAGTATTGAATCCTGTCTTTGGAATGTCTTCTGCTCGGATTCGCAGCTGATAGTATCCCTGTCTTAAATCCAATTTTGAATACACCTTGGAACCCTGGAGTATATCGAATAACTCCTCGATATGTGGAAGGGGATACTTGTTCTTAATAGTCATCCTGTTCAACTCCCTGTAATCGATGCACATTCTTAGAGTCCCGTCCTTTTTCTTGACAAACAACACCGGTGCTCCCCACGGCGAAGAACTCGGCCGAATGTACCCAACTTCCAATAAAGCCTCAAGCTGAACTTTTAATTCCTTCAACTCAGCTGGAGCCATCCGGTAAGGAGTCTTTGAATACGGCTCAGCATTCGGGAAAAGATCAATCACGAATTCAATCTCCCGCTCAGGAGGCAAAGAATCCAGCTTCTCTGGAAATACTTCGGGGAATTCCTTTACCACTTCGGTATCCTCCAATTTCACCTGATCCTTTGGCTTGTTCAGAATGTAAGCAATGAACCCTGTAGCCCCGTCTCTGACTAGTCTCTGAGCCTCTGAAAATGAAAGTAAGGGTACGGTCTTCGAAGTACAACCTGTAACAACCTCTGTCCCCAACTGAACTTTCTTGGCCCGACAATCCACGGTAGCACAATGCCTGTATAACCATTCCATCCCCAAAATAGCTCCGTACCTCTCCATTGGCATCACAATAAAGTCTGTCAGAAATTCCCTGCCTTCAATCACAACTGGAACATCCCTGTAGACCTGATCCGTCTCTCGCCTACTACCGAAAGGAGTACTAACTATATAGCGCACAGAAGTACACATAGCAGGCAAAGACAAGGTAATAGCAATAGAATGCGCAAGAAAGGAGTGTGTAGCTCCTGGATCAAATAATGTATGGATGTTCGTGCCATGAATGCAAATAATACCTTCAACTACTGCAGCGGGGTCAATATCAGCATCCTGCTCCTCTCCCGCAAGTGCATAAGCTCGGGCTCTCACCAGGGGTCTCGGTCCTGCAGGTGGTGGATCCTGGCGATCCGGACAACCATCAACCAAGTGCTCGTTACTCCCACAGATCAAACATAGGCCCAACCGACGCCTGCAGTTATCATAGGTGTGCGTAGGATGTCCACACCACGTGCATCTCGGTCTCTGAGGTGGCTGGGGTGGTGCTGGAGCTCTCGGACCTCTCAGTAACGGCCCTGCACCCTTCTGTGATGATCCTGCAGTCTTAAACTTCTTCCCAGAGTCCCTCTGTGCTGGGGGTGCAGAATAAACCATCGGCCTCTTTCCGGAGCTCAAACCCTGGCCTGATCTCGAGCCTGAAGCCTGTCCTGCTCGCTGAGTAACCCTCCTAGCACTATCAGAATCCTCAACCTTCAGGGCCTTTGCAGTAGCTTTTGCCCAAGTACTGGTATTAGTCGCTTTCAGTGCATCCTGGATATCCGGTCTCAACCCCTGAACAAACTGCATCGCCTTGTGAAAGTCATCATTCGCTATGTTAGGTGCATAGCGAGAAAGCCTCTCGAACTCGGCGATGTACTGGCCCACAGACCTGCCTCCCTGCTTTAATTCTGTAAACTCCCTCAACCTGCGGGTACGGGAAGCTGGAGGAATATACTTGTTTCTGAACTCCCGTACGAAGACCTCCCAGGTAATCTCTGTCCCTGCTGCCTCCAGAACGATCTGAGTGCTCTCCCACCAGGAGTAAGCCTCGCCCTGAATAAGAGTAAGTGTACAACGGGCCTTCTCCTGACTGTCACAAGGGATAAGCTGCCATATCCTTTCAACCTCCTTCAACCACATCTCTGCCTGTATGTCGTCTCCCTTATAGAACTTCGGGGGACGCTGATTCTGGAACTCTCGCAAGATAGCAGAAATGGGATTCTCTGGAGGTGCTACCTGCGCTGGTGGTGGTGGTGGAGGTACCCGTTCTTGTAACCTCTGATCAATCAGCCCCACTACTGCATTCATGAAATCCTGGGGCTGTGCCTGGGCAGGTGGAGGAGGTGGTGATCTCTCGCGGCGATGATGTCGGCGATGATGATGCCTGTGCCTCGAGGATCGATCACTGTAATGTCTATCGGGCTCCATCCTGAAATCAGATCACTAAACATGCGTGGTTTGATCAATAAATGCAAATGTGTGCATAGAATTTCCATACTATCAAGTAACACATATTCAGGGAAGATCAAGTAGTGCAATTAACGTGAATAAGGGAGTAAATCAAGTGAATCAGCCCAATGCAGACTCCCAAATACCACATAATCCTATGCCGTGCGACCTAGACTGACTGGACACGACTCGAGAACCTCGGTTTTGCAACCGGGCTCTGATACCACCTGTAGATGTAGCACCCTAGACCCCAAGGCGCCACATCCCCCGCACTGTAGCCTCAATCCACGTACGAAATGGACAGTTCATACGTAAACCAAGACCACAGCGAACGGGTGACAACAAAACGACGCTCTAGGCGGGACACTCTCCCCAACATAATCAAACAAACATGAATAGAAAAGCGGAAGCAATCAATTCATTCATATATAGATATATGTACCATATTTATTCCATAGATACATATAGGTACCATTTACTGTCACTACATTAGGGTCTATTAATAATATACATAACAGTGAATCCAAAATACTAATATCAATCCATAACATGAAATGTCTCACAGTACTGTACATGAAAGGTATGAAACTAGACCCGTGGGAATGCAAGACTCGACCAACTCCCGCCTAGCACAACCACGCTCAAAAGGTACCTGAAAAGTGAAGTATCAGTCTACCGAAGACTGAGTGAGGGGCAATAAATATATATAACACACGTCACATGCAAGTTGTAGCCTCGGGTAAAGATTTTTAAAAGCAATAAGTATATAGTTCAAGAATTCTCATCCTTGGCCCGAGATTACAACTATCCATTTTAACACGTTTAATTAATCAATCTTGTCAATATCATGAACATGTGGCCCCGGCGAGTAAGGGCAATCTCCAACCGAACTCCCAATCGTGAACAATACGTGATCATGCTTGCTTGCTTGATAAATAAGTGATCATGCAATTCATTTAGTGCTCACATAGACAATTTCATACTTGAAAACATGCAATAACCCGAGGATAACCCGACATTCCGGATTAATCCCCAGTCTCCTTCTTCCTCCGGGTGATAGCGAGTTTGCAAGGCTCGACTATCCACGACATGGTGTGTGTAGAGGACATGACCCTCTAGACACGGAACTCCTTCCACCACTAATCTCCTAGTGGCTTCGGGGGTGATCCCAACAATGTGAGGATAATTCAGGAGTTACCCGTCAGCCCGTGCTTTCCCGGTTGGCTCAAGAATTACCCTCGGGCCCACGTGCAATCATGTACTCGCCATCATGCATTGAAATCATTACAATCAATACATTCTTGCTTGCAATGTTTATTACTTTGAAAACGTTTATAAGTATAATAGGTTTTGGCCGAAAACTAGCACATACGGGTTGTAGGGTTCGTTTTACCAAAACAAAACCTCACCTTTCTTGCAAAATAAAGTAAAGTAGCGTTCTAAGGAGCTTGCTCCTCGTCCACGCCCTCGTGACCTGTGCAAATACGACATATGAACATGAGACATGGACTAAAATGACCAAAATATGACGAACGGCGAAAACGAGTCGAGACGACCTCGAAAATGCAATGTGGTATTATAACTTTTGGTTTCACATCATATTAACACGTATTATAGCAATTCGGGGTCAAAGAAGTCGTTAAATCGAGGGGTCATTTTCGTAAATTTATGCAGTGAATTTTGGTCTGTCAGCCCCATGGGAACGGCCGTTCCAGGCTTCCTTTGAAAACTGGGAACGGTCGTTCCCGTTGCCCAGAAAAACGCGGCAACGTTTTTTCCATTTTAAAATGCGCCGATGCTGGGAACGGCCCTTCCGGTCCCAAGGCCAAAGTGGGAACGGCCGTTCCCATGGTCGGCCGCGCATATTTTGAAAAGGAATGGGAACGCCCGTTCCCGCGATGCCTTGGGGCTGGGAACGGTCGTTCCCAGTCTCTGTAAATGAAAAACAGAGGCAGAAACAGAGCATGCTCTCGGGGAAGAAGCAACAAAGCCACAAAATGTCCATCTTTGATCCCAAATGCTATAATTTCCGGAATTATGATGTATACCACCTCAATGAATGATACTATAACACTTAAACACATAAAACATGCAATAACCACAAGATTCCCAAGGTTCCAAGCTTGTGATCAACCTAGCTCATTCTTGCCAAATATTCAATGATTCAAGCTAAAAATCATGCAATATTTCATGGTATGATCATTCAATCATGATTTGCACATCACCTACTACATCTAGCACATCAAGCTCAAACCCTAGCTTATCAAACATAATCAATTCATCCTTTTCCATGCAACCAACCTTGAAAATGAAAGAAATGGAGAAGGTGGATGAAGATGATGATGATGACTTCCACTTCTTTGAAACACTTCTCGAAATCTTGATGATTGATAGAAAATTATCTTCTTCCCTTTCCTCTTCTTGAAATACCGAGAGAGATGGATATGTTTGGCAATTTTGGGATGAAAATGATCAAAGAAGAAGCTAGGGATGATATTACGTGATTCATCCCTTGATTTTAGTGAAATGTGCCAATTTGCCAATTGATCCTTCATCTTATGAGAGCATGCAATTGAGTACAAAAGCTTTTGAAATATAAGCAATGAGGTCCTTAGAGATCATGCAATTAAGTCCCTAATATTTTAGAAAGTATTTAACTAGGGACAATTTGGTAATTCTATCACTCTCGGTAATGGTTTTCATGCAAGAAATATTTTCCGAGTCATGAAATAATGTTTTGAATAATATAAAATCATGCAATTGTTATAAATTATGTTTCATGAATTTTACAGAAATTATGAATGCCACGTATGAATATATTATAATTTAAATAAATAAAATAAGCCTACGCTCAAAACGCACACGTGGCGTGCTTACCTGGTCATCCGGAAACTGGGGCGTTACAAGATCCACACTTTCTGGGAGGTGTACTTGCTCCCGCGAAGTCCATCTTCACCCTATAAAAAGCCTCGCCCTGCGAGGGCCAAAGGTAAGCTCTTCTTCACGCCCAAAACTCTTAACTCTAGCATTTTTCGACCGAGAGCTTGAGCTGACTTGAGCGTCGGAGTGCCAAAACGGGTCCAACCCCCACTCTTCCCCGTCTTGGCCTTTGAGCTCACGTTTGTTCTACCTTTTCAGTTGGAGGAAGCGTCGGAGTTCTCCACACATTACAAATATCTTGGGTGATTTGGCGTCTTAGTCTGCAGCCCCGTACAGAGCCCAGATTTTGACACGATCAATATATATATATAGTTATATTGTCCTAAATAAAGCAACCCAACACAGAAAAACAGTTTCAAGCTAAGACTCATCTAGTTTTGCCGGCAGCGCATCCTAGGCGCAGCAACCATTTTAAACATTGTGACCTATCCTCACTAATTTATATTTTATTTTACATAATTACCAAAATTTATTAAAATTTTAAAGTGAATCAATTTGTTGGTTTTCAACTTGTTAGATATATCTTATTATAACATTTTAAATTATAGACCTTAAAATTAAAAAATGGACAACTTATATTATAAAATTTGAATACAGCTAATTAATATATTAATATTAAAACAATCCTTGTTGAACTATGTATTTTTATTTTTTTTTAAGGGGGGAGAGGTTTTTACCGAGACCCTCTCCTCATATATAGCCAAGCAAATCGAGAAAAAATGCAAACATGCATGATCCAAGGATCAGCCGTACTATCGTGGCTCAAATGCCCATGAAAAACAGAAATAACACGGTACAACAAGTGGGATCTAAGCGAAAACACATCGAAATAAACGGTTATCCTGCCATGGCAAGCATCAATCTTCTTGAAAGTGCCTAGCCACAGGAAACAGCCCCTCATATTAAGCGCGCAATTCGGACTCTTCGTTAGCCTCCTCGGGAGGTGCCCAGACATCCGGGCAAGGGCGATAAGCATTAGGGAAATACTCGTCTGGCAACGGAGAGACGCATATGTGCCGCTAACGTCCTCAGGGCTCTGATAATTCAAAAAAGGTTTGCAATTGGCGAAGAAATGAATACGGCGACCGTCAATTCCAACAGTACAAGCTTCCCAACGCCAATGACCTGATCTTTTATGTCTTCTTCCCACAACTATCTTGACCTGATTAACAGAAATAAAACAGCCCCTTCCCAAGCAAGATTAAAATGTATAATAGTTCCCAGTAATTAGATAAAATTGGATGATGAAGTTACCATAATGACCGAAGCCTTTCTTCCATGTTTGTATGTGAATATTGTTGTGAAGGGCTCCCTGGCTTAGTATCTCCTTCCTTACATTATGATCCTGCAAGCATTTAGCCAACTCTGCCTCTCCCTCTCGATTAGTGACAAATGACAATGCTAGGTCCCATATCAAACAGAATATAATCTCCACCACAAAGAACCAATATCAAAAAATTATTACCAGTACCCGGATCAAGATAGCCTCCAAGCTTGTATAAGGTGACCATCATGAGCGAAAACGGATATTAGGGATATTCCACTTATCTATTATACCTTTTAAGATCCCTTCCATCGGTGAGGTGGGAAAAGACTACGAGTGTTGTTCTTGCGCCCCCAAGTGGCTAAATAGTCCGCCGCCTTGTTTCATTCTCTATAGATATGCGAGATGTGGGTATTCATCCTCCTTACCCATCTCATAAACTCTATGATAGATCTTTGGGTATCCAAATATCCTGATATCCCTCTTTTGATAATATCAATAGCTGCCTCCGTATCAACCTCGATCCACAGGTTTGAACACCCCAATTCCATTGCTTTCTTAGCTCCAATTGCCATCGCATATAACTCCGCATCGATGTTTGTAGCATGGTCGATCCCGGAGCTGAAGGCAAGTATAACAACTCCATTTGAGTCTCTAAGAACACCCCCTATCCCAACTGGACCCGGATTCCCTCGGGATGCTCCGTCCGTGTTCAATTTAATCCAATTAAGGGGTAGTTTTTGCCATCGAACCACCATTGGCTTTTTAGGCGCTTTTCCTGAAGCATACATCCAAATCTCCTAGCCGTGTGAATGTCGCCTCGCCACCATTCCCTACACAATTGCCCCGTCTTATTAAGCAGAAAAACATAATTTTTAACACTAGTTATAATGTTAAAATGAGAATAGCGACTCCCTTGGTGTTTGCATCGGTTCCTCTCCAACCATGAGAACCACAAAATGAGGATCGGAATGACGATCCTGATATGTTTAGAGGTGTTGAAAGGGGAGGAATTTATCCACAGCTGCAGCATGTTTCCTGGAATAGCCTCTGTACTCTGCTCAATGCCGAAGATGTCATAAAAATGTTTCCACACCATTTTCATTTTGTCATTCAGGAAGAAAACATGTGCCTTGGTTTCCCTGTTGTAGCAGCAAACACATTTGGAAGGAATCGTAATCCCTTTCCTTTCAAGGAGGCCGTCTAACGGGAGTCACTCCATTAGCAATCTCAGCATGAATATTTGTATCATAGGCGTAAGCTTGACGCTCCACAATACTCTAAGGATAACAGATTTCGGCTTTTGTTTTCGAATAATCTCGTACGCAGACTTAAGAGTGAAAATCCCTTTCGCCTCTAAGGTCCAGATTGGTTTGTCAGTATTACCGGCTACGATAGGAATCTCTTTAATCTCCTTGGCTAATCGCAGATTGACAAAAGTTTGTAGCGTGTCGTAACACCTAGTTGTCATTAACCCAAAAGAAATTGATCCGTAAATCCCCATTAAGCTCATTCCTGATGTCGATAATTCTTTTACCATTAAACCACTTATCTACTGAGAAGGAAGCTGAACTATTAGAGGGAGCCCAGGTGATGCTCTGTTCGGTTTTCTCCCTTGCAGCACACAGCCGCTTCCATCCTGGAGAGCTATACCTCTGATTAGGCGCTTGGAGAGGGTGTATTTGATCGTAATATCTGTCTCTAATTAATCTAGACCATAGTGAGTCTGAAGTCCTGATCTTCCACCACAGCTTGTAAGAAAAGGCTTCCACCACGTCTTCTAGATTTCAAACTCCAATCCCCCCCCATCAGTGGGGTACGTCATTCTCTCCCAAGCGGTCCAGTGTATGGCCTTAGTTTCAGATTTGCTTCCCCAAAAGTACCTGTTGAAAATCCGATGGATTCGCTGGATAACTGACTTTGGGGGCTCCATGATTTGAAGTAAATATGCTGGAATTGCATATAAGACTGATTTGATAAGCTGAAGGCGTCCCCCATAAGAGAGGTTCTTATTTTCCCACCCGATCAACTTGTTGCGAAGCTTATTAATTAAACTCTCGAACAGAGCAACTTTTTTTCTTCCTTTGAAAAAAGGAGCTCCAAGGTATGTTATCGGCAAGTATTCTCTCTTATAGCCTAGAAGTCCTCTGACCACCTCAAATTCCGAGTCTGCTTGAGTACCCACTATGTACGAGCTTTTCTCCACACTAACTTTTTATCCCGAACACTTTTGATAGTTGTCAAGTATATCTCTGACATTGATGATGGAGCTAACCCGACTGTTCGTGAAGATGATAGTATCATCTGCATAAGAGAGGTGGGTGATAGCTACGTTTTTCGTGCCTCCATACTTACAGGAATCGTCGGTTGTACCCAATCTGTTCAAGAGACAAGACAAGAGATCAGACGCAATGACGAAAAGCAAGGGTGAGAGTGGGTCACCTTGTCGCAATCCCCTCGTAGAGTGGAAGAATCCGACAGAGACCCCATTTATAAGCACTGAAAACCAACAGTTATCAATACTTCGTCTGATCATGTCTATCCAGACCTCTGGAAAACCCTTTTTGCGTAGCATTCCAAGCAAGAAAGACCAATCAACCCTATCATAAGCTTTTTCCATATCTAGTTTTAAAATTACATTCTTAACCCGTCCTCTGTTGTCAAGGCCATGAGCCATCTAGGCAAGCAGAATATTATCGCTGATATTTCGTCCCCGTGTAAAGCCACTCTGATTTGGAGAGATCACCTTAGATAACAAATCAGTCAATCTTGAGTTGAGGAGCTTGGTAATGATCTTGTTGCTGACATTGCATAGGCTAATAGGCCGAAAGTGCTTCCAGTGCACCGGGTTTTCTACTTTGGGGATGAGGGTAACCGTTGTCGAAGTGTACGCCTAAGGCAGAGATGATCCATTAAAGAAATCAAGGACCTCCTCGAAGATATCATCATCGATTATATCCCAGAAAGCCTGGTAGAAACGAGCACCAAACCCGTTTGGACCTGCAGCACTCGAAGGGCTTATCGAGAAGACCGAGTTCTTGACTTCTTGAAGAGAAGACATTCTACACAGATTATCCTTATCCTCCACACTCAAAGTTGAATTGATGCATTCCATTCCCGAGTTGTAAGAAGTCGTGCTGGGTTCCATTTTGAGCAAGTTTTCAAAAAATTCATTCGCAGATCTGCGAATGTGGGTCTGATCTTTTATCGTGCGATCACCATCTTTTATCGAATTTATGGCACATCGGAATCTCTTCTTCTTGACCAAGGAGTGAAAATATTGTGTATTTCTCTCCCCTTCAACCAACCATTTACAGGCTGCTTTTGTCGTGAAGTCCTCTTTCATAGCTAGGCAATTCTTCCATTCAGCTGTCCGTTTATTCATGACGACTAAATTCTCCTCAGATGGGTGCATATCATAAACAGATTCCGCTTGTGTGGCTTCTTCCTCAGCGACTTTAACTCTATCGAAGACGTTTCCAAAAACCATCTTATTCCACTCTTTTAAGAGACCTTTTAATCGTTTAAGATTGAGATGAAACTTCCATAAGCCCGCAGCAAAAATTGGTAAATTCCAGTTCTCTGATACTACTTCTCTCAACTTGTGGTGCCTTAACCACATTTCTTGGAACCTGAAGACAGAGGGGTAAGTTTCCTGTAGATTCTCGCAGCATATAAGCAAGGGACAGTGGTCCGAAGTGCCGCGGGACAGGTGCTTAGTTTTCGTTGTGGAGTACAATTTGGCTCAAGCTTCATTCACCATGACACGATCAATTCGTTGCCAAATTATCTTGTTTGTCCAGGTGAATGGGGATCCTCAAACGAAGTTTCAATCAGTGCATTGTCCTGGATAAAGTTCACAAAATCCTCTATTCCATTCAAGTTCGGAGTTCGGCCACCCCTCCGTTCTTCCGGTTTTGCAACAATGTTAAAGTCCCCTCCAATAATCCATGAACAACCACTCCCAATGCTATCTTTAAAAAATTCCCAAAGATTCCTTCTCTGTGAAGTATCACTATACGCATGGATGACCGAGATATCTGTTAGTTTTTCCCAATCCATGTAATTAACCTTAAGATGCAAATACCGGTGATCATCTCCCAAAACTTGAACTTGTGTGTCTTGGCAAGAGAAAAACCAAATGTTATTGGCATTGTTACAAATAACATTATCAAAGTTAAATTTATGGCACATGTAACTAGGATCAAGATGAACTTTAGGTTCTATGATGGCAAGGAATTTCAACTTATTTTTTTTACAAATATTCTTAAGGATACGTCTTCGGCCCTCATCGGCGATGCCTCGAATATTCCAGATGAGGCCTCTGATCATTGATGATCGGATTGGATGGCCGACGATCTGGTCATCCTTTTAAAGGTCGTCGAAGATAAGTTATCGTTGATGATTTTCTTTTTCTTTAGCGATTCACGAGGTTTACTGAGATCGTCTCTGATCTGAGCTTTTTGTTGCAGCCACTGTGTTGATGTTTCTTGGATGTTCTCTTGAAGGTTGTTTTTTCCCGCTGAGTGTTGACATCATCCTCCTAGTCTTCGAGTGCATCATTCTCCTGGTCTTCTAACCTGTCCCTGTCTCTATCGATATCCCCTTCATTGTTGTTTGGGGAATGTGACTCTGCCTCCAGACTATTGTGCTCATTTTCTGCTACATCATCCATGGAGTGGTCATCTTCAAGTGTCTCTGAGGAGCTGTCAATCTCCTTCTCTTCATGATTTGTCTCTTGGTCGTTATTCCTATCTTCTTGTTCTTCGTTATTTTTGCCAATCAGGTTAAGGGTGTCAAATATGTTCCCAACTACCGTTTGAGATTCCCCTGCTGTTTTGGGATTCTGGTTTTGCTTCTGAAACGTCTTTTCAACCCATTACTTTGTTGAGATTCCCTGTTTTTTTCCCATTCCTCCCCCTCTTGATTTCTTGTTCTTTTGTTATCGGTCTTGCTGGCTGCGTTCACCACTCGTTTTTCATCGATCACATTTCTCAAATCAATTCCTTCTTGTTGGTCACTCTCCCCATTTTCCTCTTGCTCTCCCTCGTAACAGTCTTTTTTATGGTGGCCTAGTCTGTTACATTTGCGACAATATGGTGGAAGTCACTTATAGATTACGGGGTTGGATGTGTGCGCCTCCATGGTAGGATATTGTCAATCGATCCTTCAAAGGTTTGAGAAGATCAACCTCAACGCAGAACCTGGCCATTGAAGGACGCTTCAAATCATGTGTGCCATCATCAAGGCACAATGGTTCCCCAATTTGCTGCGCTATGTCCATAAAAAAGGTATCTTTGAAGAATTGTGTTTTGAGGCCTGGGAGCCGCACCTATACTGGTACGATCGAAGGTTCTACCTTCGGATTGAATGTTGGAGTCCACTTGAAAACCCTCATTGGGTATCCATCAAAAACATGGAATTTTTGTAGCCATATTCGGTTGTAGTCTTCCTCCGTTTCTAGGCGAATCAGGACGTGTTTCACATTGAGTAATCCTAACTTGAACTCGCCTTTCAACTCCAATTCCATGAACAACTCATGTAGTCGTGCCATTGTTGGATATCCATGAGAGAATTTGTCGATTAGCGCGAATTGGAAAGGCTCCGATAGTTCCTCTATTTCCTCATCGGATAGCGAGATGTTAGTAATCCCATTCCGTTCTGTGACCTTACCATATCGGCGGCGGTTTGGATCCCTTGGGAAAAGATGAACCTTGCCTGAACTAGTAGGGATCGATTTCTTGGGGTTGGATGTCACTGCTGCGTATGTTCTGGTAGCAACCCCGGCATGAGTAGTAGCCGATGGGGTTACCACCGGCAGAGCGCCGGCCATGTTGGAGTCATGTATCACAAGGAGTGTGTGATCCCTCGAGAGAATTGCGGAGCGTTTAATGCACTACTCCCTTCAAATTGTTGACGACAAAGAAGAATGAGAATATTAATAAAGATTGGATATTTGGTTTTTGGTAAGTTGAAAATGTTTTATTCTACCAAGAGTCCTATTATAAATTAATAAGTACTTTTTTAATATAGTTAAATTAATAATGTATAATATACATTTACATAATTATCCTTAACTAATAATTATTCATACAATTATTATGAGGTTATTTTAGGCAATCTATATTTTGTAAGAAACTTTTGTGCTTTTATAAGATATATAGAAAATTGCTAAATATAATCAAAATTCATAAAAATAAAAAATTGCTACAAAAGAATTTGTTTTCCTCTTTTTTCTTTCTTTATTCCTTTTTACAAGAACGAAGGATATTATGTCTAAAATTGTAAACCTATATTATATGGACACTTCTAAAAGTATTATTTTGTTGTGTTATGTCCTGTCCTGTTGGACATCGTGTCCGACACTCCTTACGTGGGAAATTTAAGAAAAAATCTATATCGCTATATCTTTATCGTATCGTGTTCGTATCGCCATATCCGTATTGCCTTGTACATTTCTTCACATTACACGTGAATCTTGATTATGATCATTTACATTGAATACAAGTTAACATAGAAAATTCTCAGCACTTCAAACTTGCCTTCATCCACAAAAGTGCCAAAGAAACAACAATATCAATATCATTTAGGTATGTAAGTGTAATTTTTCCAGATCTCATGGGAAGTTTGTGTAATTATGCAAAACCTTAGCTATGTAAGTGTAATTTTTCCAATCATGTATCTACACAAACAAGAACACAAATTTCTTATATGGGCAGAGTACTTAAGTCTTTTCTATTTCTCCATGCATCCAGTGGCCAGTGATCAAGAGTTTACCATATTTTATGCACTGATTACACAAAATATTCACATAAAAAGTATAACATAATCTAAACCACTAGTGATACCCTACTAGTAATTCTGGCACACTTGTTGCGTGGGCAGATTAAAAAATTATATTATTTAAATATAAAAAAATTAATTTTTATATTAATATATATTTTATAATTATTTTTAATGTAATTATTAAATTATGATAAATAAATAACATAAAATAATAAAATACCAAACACCACTATCTTTCCAAAAAGATAAATTATATATAAAAAAAAAAAATTTAAAGTAAAGTGAGAGAAAAAATAAGTCAAAAGAATATCGTTAGAGTAGAAAACAAAATATATCGTTAAAATAATAGAATAAATAAATAAAGAAGAGAGAAGAACGCAAGAGAAAAAAACGGATAAAAAACAAAAAAATACACATGAAAAGAAAAAGAGGACACCAAGAGACCAAAGCAGTTACTACTTGAATCACTCACTTAATATATAATATAAATGATGCACAAATACAAACACAACTACACGAACACGACATGAATACGACAACACAGATTTTTTAAAATTTTCCATGTAAGGAGTATCGAATACGATATCTGACACGACTGTCTGACACAATACAAAACGATACGGAAAAATAATATTTTTAAACATGTTCGTGCATCATAACTGATCATACAAGAATTTCCCAAAATGACACAAAAATATATAGATTAAAAGCACCAAAAATAAGGAGAGGGAAAAAAAACATTCATTTTTCTACAATGCTACAAATACCAAAAAAAAAGGAACCCTTTTTGGCTAACTATCAAGAGTGATTATAAAATGAAAACAATGGCATGGGTGTCTATCAAAAGATCACCTCAACCAAGAATGCACCAAAAAAAAAAAAAACCCATCCATAGTTTCTTCAGTTTCAACCTATACACTATGGCCATTGGAGCTGAGCAATTTCTCGTCCTCTTTTGGCATATCAATCATGGATATCTGATTATTTGATTTCAAGTTCATTTTATTCCACTCATTCTCCACACGGAAGAACACCCATTGGAAACGGCGCAGCATCTCCAGGGCACTTATGGTAAACACAGTGATGTAGTTATGGCGAAGATGGGCTGATAGCTTGTAGGTCCAGGTGCATCGCAGTACGAGATTGCTCCCGATTACCCAGAAATAAACCTGCAAAGATAAAAGTCATATATATTTTTCATACACCAAGTGAGAGAGAGTTTACATTTCATATATAAGGGGGATAATTATGCTGAAATACCCTAAGGTTGAGCAAAATTACACGAACTTCTGCTGAGTTTGGAAAGATACAAAAACTTCCCATGTCAAAGAATTTAAATTTCATCTCAATCCATCCATTTTGATGATATCATCTCCAATTTTTCTTTCAGACTTACTAATCAATATTTAACTTCAAATTCATTACTATAATAGCATTTATAACGCCAACTTTTAGTGTGTGCCAGGGGAAGTTTTTGTAATAAGTCAAACTCAGGTCAGTGTAGTTATCCTGATATAATGTTATTATAATTTTAAGTTTTGCCTTGTAAAAACAGTATATTTTCTTTTTTTTGTGAAAAACAGAAGTAATCTTGCCCCTGTAAATGAAACTTCCAGGCTTCATCTCTGTTCACTTATAGGAAGAAATAAGCTTCATTTTCTTTCTAAGAAGCTGAAGGGATTAGACTGATACCAAGTAGAATAAATGAAAGCGTAAGGGCAAGCAGATATGAGAAATATTGATGATAAGAGAAGCAAAATAATATGGGAGAAAGCACTACATTCAAGAAACAGTTTTCAAGAACACGACCATAAGAAAAGGGCAGAAGTACTGTCTTACCCATTTTCTTCCATATAAAAAGTGGGAGACTATATGTGGTCTGCTGAACTTGAAAATCCGAGTGAAGCAACTGGTGCAAAAAGCAGGTAATTAGTGTCAAAAGTTAACCGATTCTTCTCCACAAATTAGAAAACGACTAAATCTGTTTTATTTATTTATTTCATTGGTGTGTGTTGGGGTATGTACCTCAAGTCCCAATCCCTTGTAATATCCCAGTAGAACGAGTACAAAGAGTTCACTACACTTGACAGTAGCCATAGAGGTCGATACATATTTGTCCATTTCTCAGGAAAAACATGATACTTGAGGGCTGAAAGAAAAATAACTGGTATCGCTGTTGAGTACTTTAAGGCTGAAACAATAGAAGATGAAGTTATTGAAGGAAGAACAAAAAAAAAAAAAAAAAAACATAATCACATGACTTCAAAGCTCAAAACAACTTTCAATGAAAAATAAAAGTAAAAAAATAAAACAAAATTCACATAACTTGAAGAAAACAGATTGTTTTAGAAATATAAGAGCAAAACTTCGTAAAAGAAACTGAAAACGGAAATCTGCAAATGAATAAGATCAAGAGTAATAAAACAATCATTGTACCCAGAAAACTCATCCAACAATTTTCTAGAACTATCAATTTTGAAAAAACATACACACCAGACGCATTCAATATGCCTAATCTTCGCTACAAATTCAAATGTCCTTGCAACATATATGCAAGTTCGACCACATACCATTCAAAAGAGATGTCTTTTCTTTTGTATCCTTGTATTGCCGAAGACATTGAAAGAATCGAAAAATGTAAGGCAAAACAAGAACTATAGGTATGGCAATAGAGTGACTGCCACAGACGGAGTCAGCCTCAAACCATGCAATGGTTGCAACCTGCACATTTATGGATTGGAGAAGATGAATCATACAGTATTTAGTTTCTGATAACAATTAAAGAATAATTAGGGGTGCTATAGAAAATCTAACTCTTCCAAAATACAGCCAAGTTTTCAAAATCCAGTCAACTGTAACTGGCATTGACATAAGGAATACTTGAATATTATTAGGGAAATGCCGACCTGGCGATGGACCATTCGACATACTGAACGCTCCAAATCTGAGAAAACCTGTGCAGGCGGATAAAAGATTAGAAAAACATACCGTGCAAAATAATTTATAATTTTATATTAGTATCAGACTATGGAAACATAAGATGCATACCTTGGACATAGAAGTAAATATATCAGCCAAAAAGAAGTCAGCAAATGATATTGCCTGTGATAAGAAAATGGAATTTGATGAGAATAAAGTACTTCAAATCACAATTTATATGTTCTTTACCACATATTACTAAATATTAATGAGAGAAATGTCATTTATGTATTTGCAGAAACAGAGGCACTAAAAACTTGCATGTTACACCTAAAGTATAATAGCACAAAACTTGCCTGTAATGGAAACACTATTCGCCAGCAAGTCCTTAAGAAAAAGAAACGAGTTGACAGGTAGAAGATATCAAAAGGAAATATGAGGGTCATTGCAATAGCAGCATATAGGAGCACCTGCATTTGCCAAGAAAAATGTTACTACAGTATCATAGTATAGTACAAAAAAATGTCGAGCTTAAAGAGAGCTCATGAAAGTTGCACAGTTTGGTTCCAGGATTTTGCCCGGGAAAAGAAAGAAAGGGAAAATCAAATTTTTCAACTCATTAGGTTAATAAAAATAATCTCCCCAAATTGAAAAGAAATGATGAGGATGTAATGTTGGATGTAAATGAGGAGGTGTGACATAGTATTGCGTAGCTTTTTCTCCCTTTGTCACCATTTTGAATGGATATAATTTTCCATCTTCATAGTGTATTTTCTCTTAATTTTGCTTGCTTTTATTTTCTTACTATCTTTTTAGCAACCAAACACCAAGATATACTGCTCATCATTTTTTTTTCGGTCCTTCCTAAAAAACCTAGAATCAAAATGGTATTAATGTTATGAGCTGAGAATCAGATCAATTGCAATAGAAACTCAAAATCATAAAGCAATAAATAATTTCTAGGAGAGGAAGCATCTATTACACTGGTTGAGATGCAGCCAATGAAACTTCTCCATGAGAATAAAGATAAAGATAAGCCGTCATGCTAGTCGGGACGATGATTGTCATCCAGGTAGCTAACTGGCATATAAACAAACCGTGAGTAAACTACAATCAAACATCATAAACAGAACAAAGAGATGAAAATCTAATCAAATTCCTTGATAACATAAAGGTTCAAGCTCCATGTGGTTTGAAAACATTCTGCGGTACGTTTACCAGAGAAAAATTCAGAAATTTGTATCATGATCGATTTTTCACAAACACAACTCAAAAATCTCTACAAAGAACTAAGTCAACATTTAAACTTAAAATCTAGGATAGCATATAAATAGTTCAAAACTTTGGGTACCTTCCATATCTCTCTATGAGTGAGATGACTCTGATCTACATCAAAAATTTTAGAATAACCAACATTAGATTGGGTAAAAACCCATAAATTTATCCCCCAGAGCCAAACCATCATAGTCTGCAATAACCAAAAGCATGTGTTTAAAAAGAGGTTTAAACCACTAACATAAAGGAACACAAAAAACTAAAAAGGCAGACAGAAATTCACTGACCACAAGGAGGAGCGGGTTATAATACAAGAAAGCTTCATACAAAAATAAATCCCGAAGGTCTGCACTCATTCTCATAACTGAATCCCATCCGATCTGCAATTTGTAGGTTGTAACACTAACATCAGTTTGTGAAATTTAGAATACTTGTGTTTGGGTATGTACCGCACTATCACTAGAAAGCAGTGAAACTGACCTTACAACAACAGAATCCCCACAACAAAAATAAAAATACCTGCATATTAAATCAGATTAAAAATGACAAACTGAATAAAAGAACATATATTTGATTAGAATGGGCGGGTCAGAGAGAGAGTAAATCCACTTTGAAATAAACTCTTTATACCTTGAATCTCCACAGAAATAGAGGAGATGGCATAATAGCTGCACCGCTCAATGGTGTGCCGATACCTTTCATTTCATTTGAGTCACTAGAGAGTAAAAATTCTTCCTCAGAATTGTTTCCCGGCTCACTTGTACCTAGCAAATGATATGATATTGTAACAGAAAGGATATATGACGTGCAAAATAGTAATAGTACTTGAAGATAAGTACACTCTTACCGATATCAAACACAACAGGACGGCTTCCTGACTTGCGCAAATGAGGACTAGTGTTAGGGGCAGAAACGAGACCTCCAAACATAGATGGAGGTGGCAAAAGGTATAGGTTTTAAATATTCCAGAAATCACAACTGCCAGAAAACACAAAGACATCCATGAAAGTTTAGGAACATATGCATTGATGTATAGTTTAAAAACATATGGTACTGCCTCGAATAGGGAATAATGGCAATAATAGTTAAATTTTGACAGAATTTTTATCATTCCAACCACTAAATGGAATTTTACATAGGGTTCTTTTTCCCATTTACTTCTTAATACAGCCTTTTGTTTTCTCCTTTTTTATCTTTTGCGGGGTGAAACATTGCAGGAGAAAGGCTTATTTTTCCAACAATAATTTTTATCACTTCAATAACTCCAGCTTGGTCAGGTGACAAACCAACATAACAGGTAATGAGAAATTTCAGGTGCATTTTGTTCCTAAATCGGTTCTTGGATCCACCATTATCCAAAAGAACATGCAAATCAGTCCATGGCCCCACAAAAAGGTTCTGTAAAATAAAAACCAATAGAATGTAGCATTTTATCATGCAAGCTAGTGCTGCTAAACTAGATCCAACTTGATGTGTCTTTGGAAATCCACGAAACAAAATTACATAGAAAGGTGGCAATACAGCACTCCTCATTTAAAATATCTTCTTGACCCTACACTGTATGCTATAAGAATGCCTTGATTTTTCAGAATTTCCATTTAACTATTGAACTCCTACGAATTGAACAATAGACCATCATTTACAGAAAAACGGTAGCTGGTATTAACACGAAGTATTCCGGATTGTACCATGCTTAACTCATTCCCAGTTGAACAGGATAACCAACATGCAAAGCATTATATCAAATGGAAGCCCTAGTTTTCCAATTAACACCAGAGCCATTTGCATATATCATCTGTTCTGGCAATGAAACATAACCCAGTTCTTATAGTTCACCCATTCAACACAAGCAAATACTCCAAAAATAAAATAAACCAGACAAACAACCAATCAGAAAAACAAAAAGATCCCGCTTTTCCAAACAAATTCTCTAGATCCACGAATAAAAACACCCACAAGTCAAGATAAATTAAAACCCAGAGAATAATCGACAATGTACTTCACGAAAGAAAAAAAAAAAAAAAAAAAAAAAAAAGAAGAAGAAGAAATCAAAAATCAACACATGCATTCAAGCTCAGTACCCCAGTTAGAAAGCGAAATCAATCACCGCGAATTAAAATCACGTGCCCAAACCGATTGAACTTCTGCGCATTGATCTGGGTCCCTCCAATTTCGGCCACAGAAGAGAGTAAGAACTGTTTCGAGAAATCAAGATCCGATCCGGGGTTGTTTTGCACGCAATTTTGTTGTGGGTTTTGCGGGTAAAATTCCTTTATGTGAGATTGAAGGAATTTAATTGGATTATTTGAAGGGTGCGTTCTAAGGAAATTCCGGTGGATCAGTATTTGTTTAATGCGTTTGATTGTTCTTTCCCCCGACTGCAAAAGGAGAAATTTTGTTTAAATACCCTTCAAGCTCTTATTTCTCAAAATAACCCTCAAAATATTTTCTATTTTCTTGGAAATATAATTTAAATTGTTTAACTATGTAATTAACTAAATTAAATTATATAAATTTTATGGAAAGGATATGACTAGGGAGTATTTTGAGATGTCAGCTGTCGCTATATGTCACTAGGTGATGAACTATTGGGAGTCTCGTTGGACATCCATTCCATGTTAGATGTCGACCTAGAACCTCATTATAGAGCTGAGTACTTATAGTTTGGGATATTTACTCTCAATAACTTGTATGGTCAAGGTTTCCTCGAGTTAGGTAATAAGTACAGAGACAATATTAATGCAGGAGTCTAGGGATGCAAACGAGCCGAGTCGGCTCGCGAGCCTATTGAGCAAGCTCGAGCCAAGCCCGAACTCAAGTCCCTTTTAGTTAGGCTCATGATTTAATTAAAAAATAATATTTTTATTTATATATATATATAAATATTTTTATTTTTATATAATATTATATTATATATATTTTTATTGATTTTTATATAAAATTAATATATTTATAATATATATGTATATATATATATATAATAAATATATATTATTATATATAAAAATATATTAAATTATTTAAAAAAACTAATTTTTAATTAAAAATAGTATAATATTCATTTGGCTCGAGCCGAGCTCGAGCCAGTGGGGGAAAAAAAAAGAAAAAAAAAAAAAGGCCAAGGCTCGGCTCGGCTCGGCTCGTTTGCATGCCTATGCAGGACAACTCTCCTACAAGCGCATAAAGTATCCATCTCACTATACAAATCCTCGGTCACAATTGATATAAAGAACCATGTTGCAATTTACTTACATCATTGTTGCATTAAATACACCATTGACTGCGTGTACTAAACACGCACAAGGGTTTTGTTGGGATTAATGCCCTGAAAATCCAATTATATTGTAAATATTTTGAATTAATAAAACTAAGATTATCACAAGTTATGAGTATTTTACAAATTTAATAATTAATAACGTGTGATGGTATTTTTATATGAAATGTGTTTCATAGGAAAAGATTTTAAATACCCGAAATCACGTGTCATTAAAGTTCCAGTCAGATGATAAGAAAATATTCTTATCAAAACTATAATGTGTTATATAAGATGATCAGTCTTTCGTCATAGGAAAATGGAGTTTCCAATTACAACACATTGATGATTTTCAATGAGATTAGAAACATCGAACTAGACCACTGAGATTGTTTATTTTATATTGTTATCTAAAATAAACAAAATCTCGCAAGCATTAGACTCTTAATCCTGGCAGTGTTTCTACTTTAGGCATGTAGTGTTAATCACTGTGATGTACTCAGAAGTGAGGTATCGGTAACGGGTGGCCAAAATACTTTGTACGTTCGGTGATTGCATGAAATGTGCTAAAGAAAAATATTGATCGAGGAATCTGTAGTCTTGTTGGAAGGTTAAAAGATATCCCTAAAATAGATTTGCAAATGTTCGAATTAAATCTTTGGCCAAAGTACTTCGTGTATGCGTCACCGAAGTTGTATGTTGAATGTGTTTCACATACAGGGGATTTGAACTTGAGGCAAATCAAGAAATTTCAGATTGGAAGGTAAAAATAAATGATAGTAGTATTGATTTATTTTTCATGGATATCTGTACAGAGGAGTAAAATGCAAAATTATTCTAAATTGAGAAATTCGTGAATAATTTAATTAATTTTAGAGTTCAACAATATTTATTTAGTGGAATTAAATATTGTTAAACGGTAATCAATTATTGTCATGGGATGATAATAGATTGACTCGTTTGGAGCTAAAATTAATTAGTCCTGCAGGTCCCTCCGTAAGTCCCAACGAAGATCAAAGATAAAATATTAAAAGGAGAGAGAGAAATAAATTTTCAAAGTGTTTGAAAATAGCCAAGGAATTTATTTTGAGAAAAATAAATTAAATTCCAAAGAGTTGGAAATGCCCGAAATTTTATTTTGGAGAAAATAATTTTCTTCTAAAAAAAAAGAGTTTTTTTGCTGACGTGGCAGTGATGATATGTCAGCTGACGTGTCATGCCACGTCAGCGGGTCAGTTGTCATGTGGATCTGACAGGGCGCCAAGTGGCAGCCGCATGGACGGGCAGGATCGTGCCGCGTCAGTACAAGTCAACGCCCCATATTTGATTTGGGCTGAACCGAGTCAACGGGCAGGGTCGGGTCATAGTTTGACTGACCCGGACGCGTGGACTAATGACAATTCGCCACGTGGATACCGAGTCAGACCGCCTGAGCCGGCCGGTTCATGGGCGAACCGGTCTGAACCGCTTGACTGCCGATCGGACAGGCCAAACCGGACATGTGGCACCTACTCGCGCCTGCGTGAGGTTCACATGCGCCAAGCACATAGCCGCCACATGAGCGGCGCGTGCGGCGGTCTCTGGGCGCGTGCTCGGCGCCGCCTTGTTCGTCTTGGCGTGCACTACACTCCGGTGCTATCTGATTGGCCGTTGGCCCTTGCCTTGGACGCCAAAAATCCACAAATTGCCGCGGGTATCCCTAAATGAAGGCTATAAATAGAGGGCTTTGGATCTTCATTTAATCATCAGATTTGGAGTTCTATTTCTCTGTCTAAACCCAACCCTCACGACTCTCTCTCTCTCTTAATTAATTAATCCTCAATTGAGGATTTATTAATATTTAATTAGGTAGTTATATAATTAATATATAATCCACTTAATTATTAGAAAATAGGGATTTTCTGGAATTAGAAAAAAAGGTATTTTTAAAAAAAAAAATTTCTCAAAGTATTTAGCGAAATACTGCCGGAGCCCACACTCCAAATTCTTAATCGGAGATATTGCGGGGAAGATCTGCCGGTTTCACGAGAAAATATCGAGGTGCTGGAAAAGTGTCATTGATAGCCAATTTTGCAGTACGGTAATGCTGTTATGCTGCCAAAATTATTATTTGAATATTGTGATTATATGCTATGTGATTTAAAATTATGTTATCAATGCATGTATATATTACAGTTATGCTGCCCGATTTATTCCGCTGCTTATTAAAATATTTTAGAAATATTTTGATAACGAGGTTATGGCAAATTTTTTTGAAATATTACGCTATACCGTCACTCTGCTTCAGACCCGCCACACCAATAGGTCTCAGCTATAAATACGTACCACTTTCAATCGACCTCTCATAAACCAAATTGATTGTTTTGAGTATGAGACTGTCAAAATGAGTTTAGCCTTCATATTCTCCCGTTTTGACCGTTGAACTCACATTTACTCATCTTTATAACTTTTCAGAACATTCATATCTTCCCTAATTACAAATTTTTGATTTATTGGAGGTCCACGTTTGCAACAACCCATTAATCAGATTAGGACACCATCAAAATTGTTTTCTTAACAGGTAGTATCAACAATTAGATTTAATTGCGTTATAATTTGTAATTACTCCATTTAATTTAAAAGTTAGGTGTAAGTAATTATAATAATAATTATTATTATGATTATATAGCATTTCCCCCATATTTCACCTCTTTATTAGTTTGATATTATATTAATTGATTTTCAAAACGTACACCCCACAAATGAGTTTGTTTATATATATAATAGGGGGAAATTCTTGCCCGGGCATGCACCCCCATTTAAATAATGCAAAAAAATTATTATTATTATTATTATTTTTTATATATATTATTTATTTTTTTATATTATTTAAATGGGTGGGCGCATGCATAGGAGTCCACACCCGATGCATGCAAGAATTTTCCTATAATAGGGGTACATAAACTCGTATGATCAGCCAAACTCTTCGGAATTGAATTGCACCGTCCGAAAATCGCCTAATGAGACGAGCTTTGATATTTTGGGGGGGGGGGGGGGGGGGGGGGGGGGCTCGGCTCGAGCAAAATAAAAATTTTATTATTTAGTTAAGATTTTGTATTAATTTAGTGTGTATATATAAAATAATATATATTAATTCAGTGTAAAATTTATATATATATATATATATATATATATAATAATATATGTTATTTTCTTAAAGAATTTTGTATAAATTCAATATAAATATATATAATAATATATTTTGTTTTTGAAATTTAATGTATAGGTTCACGAGCCAACGAGCAAGGCACAATTGACTCGAGTTCAAGCTTGTGATGAGCTAGCTCAACTCGTTTGCATCCCTAAACGCCATGATGAACATGTCCACATATTAGCTAGGAGATCGACTAATTTCCAAGAAGGGGACTTTGATATATTTGATGTTGCTTTAACAATTGTATTATCTGACTTGATCTATGATGCACGGATACTTCTAAAAATATCATGTTGCCTTGTCGTGTCATGTCGGACACCGTGTCCGACACTCCTCACGTAGAAAATTCAAGAAAAAATCCGTGTCGTGTCGTGTCGTGTCGTGTCCGTGTCACCATATCCGTGTCCGTGCATCATAGGACTTGATGAATTAATAAAATTCAGTTGGTTGCTTTAAAGAAAAAAAAAAAAAAAAAGTCCATCTTGATTCTTGAGGACCCACTTTTGCTTGTAATTTGCATCCTATTTCGACGAGATGATTGACTATGAATATGATGCATAAATGCATAAATGAGAAATACAATATAATACATACACGATAATAGATGTATATGCATAAATAGCTGCTGGGCTGCGCTTTAAACTTGGTCGAGTTTCGATCAATGATTGACTCAGGTTGTTTTCAATTGAATTACAAGAGATAATATCAAGGATCATCCTTTACGGAATGTGATTATGGACTGTTGTTGACTCCTTCATTTGCTCTGGGAGGCGAAAATTTGACATACTTCGAGAGAGACTAACGAGAGTGTGGATGAGCTCGCAAAGAAGGAACACAAGATCCCGATTGATTGGAGGAAATTGCACCGGAACCCCCTATGTAACACAAAAAAAACCAAAAAAATCCATGTCAAAAAAAAATTAGCACATAAAACCTTGTGTTTTTTTTCTTTTGCATGAAAAACCCCGCGATCATTAAGTGTGGCACACGCGCGTTAACAGCGTCTGAGATTGGGTTTTTGGCGATTTGAAGCTGTAAAAAGACCATTATACCCCTCAATGAATCTAATCCAAAAAATGGGCTTTTATCCCGCTCATTTTTACTGTAATCCTTGTGTTTTGGTATTTTAGAATGAAAGACCCTGTGTTATTGTAATGCTGCTCAATGAACCCTGTATTTTCGTGTTACATAGGGGGTCCCGGTGCAATTTCCTCTAACTCTGAAATGACGAAAGGGCAATTTGGGTAAATCACATCTCCTCGTTGACCAAATAGAATCCGGGGTCGGTGTGCAAAACATAAAATACCCAAGGTTTTATGTGCTAATTTTTTTTTTGATAGGTTTTTTTTTTTGCTATTTGGGTAAAACACAAGGTTATTTTGGCAGTTAACTCCGATTGATTCTATAGTGTGGTACGTGCCTCCGGTGAAATTTTAGTTCTGTTTTTTATGTGTGGTGAGTCCAATTGTGCAATTCTATCTATGTGCATAATCAAATACTAAATATGCCATAAAACGATAAAATTATATTTTAGGAATAGAGCAAATTGCATTTTTGATCCCATACTAATAGGTCATTTTCACTTTTAGTCCTATGTTTTTCAGATCTGGTTTTTTAGTCCCGTAGTAATTTTTTTTTGTCAATTTCAGGACTTCCATCAAATAATTGACGGAATTCACTGTTCATACATCAATTTACTGTTCATCCATCAATTTTTTTTATTTTTATTTTTATTTTTGTGTCCATATCCATTAATTTCATATATTATATATTTATTATATATAATATATGTATTATATTTTATATAATATGTAATACACATATATATTATAATATGCATTTTGTTATATGTATTTTAATATATATGCGTATTATATATTATATATTATGTAAACTTGTATTAATAATAAATATTTTGTTATATATTATATATAACATATAATATATATTATATATAATAAAATATGTGTAATACATATATATAATATATGTATTTACGTGAATTATATATATAAATGTATGTGTGCGTGTATTATAAAATATACATATTATTATTGTAATACATATATTATATATCATATAAAATACACGTATATATATTATATATAATGCATATATACGTGTTTATATTTAAAATATAGTATACGTGTATATATATATAATATATAATATATAATATGTACGTGTAACGCCCTAGTTTTTCTTATTTGTACAACGTGACGTATGTGTTTACCAAATTGTGCGAAATAGTTATTTATACGTGTTTTATATATATTTATTTTATTTTAAGTGTATTAAATGTTAATTACTTTATTTTAATGATATTAAGCTTTTAGTTTTGGAATTTAAACGTTTAAACCCTTTTCGAACCAATTTTGATTTGTTTAACTCCGTTTTCAATTCCGATTTTTGTGCTAACTTGGTATACTTGAATTATGTGAGTTAATAACGTGTTTACATGCTTACATTGTATTTTTAAGCTTGTTTGATTTAGTTTTGATTTCGGATTTGGAGACAGAACTTATAGGGCTTAAAACGCTTTTAGCGTGTCCTGGGTTCCGGACGTCATATCCTGAGTTCGGGAATTCGGATTCGAATTTCGTCACCTCCGTTGCCTTCGTATCGACGATTCCGAGACAATGGAACAAGCCTCATACCTTTTTGAGATCATTAAGACCTCCGAAATCCAACCGTAATGAACAACTCGTGCAAGATCAACCCTTTTGTTGACTAGTCTTCATGGTGGGACCCCTTAACACCTCTTAAACCTAACCATGCTTTAACCATGACTTGTATGCTTGAGTTAACCTCTTTCTCCTCCATTTTATCAGCAAAAACCGACCCAAAACCCCCATTTTTCTGCTGCACTTGATCGAGAGAGAGGAAGAGAAGAAAAGAGGAGAGAAAACCTTGGCCCTTGTGATTTTTGAGCTCAAATCACTTCCTTTCTTCTCCATATCTTGAAGGTATGTATATTTATGTATCCTCTACTCTTTTATACATGATTTCATCCATTTAATACTTGCTTTGGATCAGATTTGATAAGGGTTTGGGCTAAGAGTATGAATAGGATTTTTGGGGGTAATTGCTCTTGTGACCTTGCTTGGTTGTGCAGCTGATTTCCTTACTTGTAAATGATTATATGAGCTTGTTTCTTGGCCTAATTGTTTCCTAACTGATAGTATATGATGTTAGGATGATTTTCTCTTTAGACCCATTGTTGAAATTATGTGATTTAGAGCCCCAAACTTGATGATCAAAACTGCCTCCCCTGTTTTGAACTGCTGTGTGGAATCATGTCTTGTTGCTTGATCAAATGACCTTCTTTTCGTGTGAAATTGCATGGATATTATGTAAACTCATTGCTCTTTATGTTAGAATTCATGTTGAAAGCCTTTGGATCCATTTTGAGCCCCAAAACCGAAATACATGACCTGTTCTTATGCATGACAGAACTGGACTGCTGCTGTTGCATTTTTGTGGTTTGTTGGTCATCCTAATGTGCTCCAAATTGTGTAAAATTGCATATAGATGGAGTATATTAGTTGCTTATCTTGTTAGTATTCATTCCCTAAAGTTTCAGCTTCATATTCAGCCCCTAAGCACTTGATCATAGCATGATTGAACAATTGAGCTCATATGTGCGGTTTTGGCGCCCCAGATTTGCTGCATGGTTTTGGTGCTCTTAACGTGTGATTTGGCCTTTGCTTTCTAAATGAAATATGCTCCTAACATGCTAAATATATTGTATATCAAGTTTCATAAGATTTGGAGTTGGTTTGGTATGCTTTTGGGAATGAATTGTTATAGGATTTGTTTTACCGGTAAGCTTTGGTTGCGTTTTTGGGTCTGTACCGTGACACCCCCGTGTCTCATTTGCCTTGTAATATGAGACACCCCCGTTTCATGCCCTTTTGGAAGGTCTGTACTGAGACACCCCCGTGTCTCAGTCTATTCAAATTGAGGGACACGGGCGTGTCCCTCCCCCTGCGCATTTCTTGTCTTTTCCTTTTCGGTTTTTGACTGTTTCACCTCTTTAACGCCTTTATCTTCATTCGTGTTGAACTAAGAACTTGTTTTACTATGTGTTGAGAGTATGGTGGTTTGATTTCATAACAATTGGATGAGATTTAGGCATGCTTTTGGTGAAACCCGTTTATGTGCGTTTTGTGGCGTTTGTGATTTCCGTAACCTATTTTCCTTATCATATGATTTCTTCTTGTTTTCAAACTTTGGAAATATGTTATACTATGTGATGTATGTAATTGTTTATTTTCTAATTAGAAATGTGATCTAACTTGTGCTATGATTATATTTGAATGACTTGATTATATGATTTAAATTCCTTTGAGGTGAAATGTGAAGGATATGAATTCGTTTGAATACGAATGCTTCATTGAATGAATGAATTGAATGTTTATATGTCTTTAAGACTTTAATAGTGCACATGAACGTGTTCATTACATTATAGCATCTTTTCTTCATTCATATCATGATCATTACATTGTCGAGCGGCCTATTTGGTTCATATTGAGTCTCCTCTCACTGGTACACATTGTTCATTCTCTTGTACAGTTCGTTTCCAGGGGGAGACTTCCGGATTAAATAGGCACCCGTATTGCCCATGTTTTATGTCTCGTGGTCTTCCAGGTGAGGGTGTTTTCGTTTTAGTTACATATTAACCCTACAACCTTATGTGACCAGCTTTGGCCAAAACCTTATGTATATATATATGTCACTTTTAAAGTAAAGTTATCGAGTAAATATTGATTGAGTAAACCCCTTTTCAAATGAATTATGAAATATGATATGTTTCACATGAACTGATATGTTTTGGCGAGATTATGCATGTATGTTATGTTCACGGGCCCAGGAATTTAGTACATGTGGCTATCCGGGGAGGCAAGGGCCGACGGTGATCCCATGTGCTGATTCCATTATGTTAACGGCGAAACGGACCTCGTCAAGGAGTTTTTGACGAGGAAACGCTAACCGGGCTTTGAGTTCTCATGAACCTCATAACCACAATGATATGTTTAGGTGGTCGGGCCTTGCAAACCCGTCCACCACCCGGAGGAAGAAGGTTGGAACTTACTTTATGAATATGGTTATGTTAATTGATATGCACCATGCGGGAAGGCCGGGACACGGATTGCCCAAACGAATATGTCTTAGGATATGATATATGATCTGTGTGTATTATGATATATTGCATGATCACCTATTCAAAGTATTAATGATATTTGTCGTACACGGTCGGAGTTTGGTTGGAGTTGATGCACGCTCACTCGCCGAGCCTTTATGTTTATGTATAAATTATGAGCTTAATAAATTTAATATGGTTAGTCGTAAAGTTCGAGCATTGCGTAGTATTTCCTTGCCCTTTTTGGGAACTAACTTTAAATAAAACTTTGTTCGGGATTTATGACTTGCATGTGTGTGTTTTATATATATTTATCGCTCCTGCTCACTCGGTCTTCTAGAGACTGACTCTCTCCCTCCCCAACACTTTAGTGTGCAGGTTTGACTTGGGAGTTTCGAGCTAGGCGGAGTTGTGTTGAGTTCGAGTCGGTCAAGTTAAGTTAGAAGCGTCTCCGCATTCACTTATGTATTTAAATTGTGCATGATTCAACCTTGTACGATTATGAACTCGAATCTTTGTATAATTGCTATTGAATTGCTCTTGTCGGGCTTTGGTTATGAGTTAAAAAGAGGCCTGAAGAGCCCAAGTCTGCTTATGGTTCGTGTGTTTAAATTTTAGTTTTCCGATGCATTATGTTTGGTTGTTTAGTTCTGATTGCAGGGTCTAAGTTCCGCCTAGCTTAGGAGGGTTTTCTTTTTGTCTCCCGTTCGCTATGGTTTGATACGGGTGCGAATTTACCATTTCGTTACTCGTGTTGAGCCATAGTGCGGGGGATGTGGTGCCTCACGTGCGGGGTGTTACAGTACGTGTATAAATATAATATAATACATACGTGTATAAATATAATATACATTACATAATATATACGTGTATAGATATATTATATATAGTATACATATATATGTGTTTATATTTTAAAATATAGTATATCATATAAAATACACGTATATATATTGTATATATTATATATAATGCATATATACGTGTTTATATTTTTAATATATATTTTTGTTATATATTAAATATAAATATAATATGTACATGTATACGTGTATATATATATAATATAATATATAATATTTATGTGTGTAAATATAATATAATATACGTGTACATAATATATATGTAACTATATTATATTATATTTATACACGTACATATTATATATTATATATTATATAAAATACATGTATATATATTATATATAATGCATATATACGTTTTTATATTTTGTACTATATTTTAAAATATAAAAACGTATATATGCATTATATATAATATATATACGTGTATTTTATATGATATATAATATATAACATGTACGTGTATAAATATAATATATATACGTATATATATTATATATATACATGTATACACGTACATATTATATTTTGTACTATATTTTAAAATATGAACACGTATATATGCATTATATATAATATATACGTGTATTTTATTTGATATATAATATATGTATTACAATAATATGTATATATTTTATAATATATGTATTACAATAATATATGTATATTTTAGAATACACACACATACATTTATATATATAATTCACGTAAATACATATATTATGTATATGTATTACACATATTTTATTATATATAATATATATTATATATTATATATAATATATAACAAAATATATATTATTAATACAAGTGTACATAATTTATAATATATAATACGCATACATATTAAAATACATATAAGAAAATACATATTATAAATTACATATTATAATATATACGTGTATTACATATTATATAAAATATAATACATATATTATATATAATATATGAAATTAATGGATATGGACAAAAAAAAATAAAACAAAATTGTTGGATGAACAGTAAATTGATGGATGAACAGTATTTGATGGAAGTCCTCAAATTGACAAAAAAAAATTACTACAGGACTAAAAAAACTAGATCTGAAAAATATGGGACCAAAAATGAAAATGACCTATTAGTATGAGACCAAAAATGCAATTTGCTTTTAGGAATATAAGTAAATCACGAAGAAGATCGACAACTTCGAAAAAAAAAAACCATAGGCATAGATTTTTTTGTTGTTTTGATACTTATTTAGAACTAGATTACGACTCAAAACTTAATTTTATGAGATTTATTTGATTTTGTTTTACTTCCAAGAAAGAGCTGAAATTAATTTCGTGAGCAAGATTCTTCAGAATAAGGCAAAAATGTCTTCCCCGGAAGAACCCTGAAAGAATCCCAGCAATTTCCCGCCAAATCCTGCTATTTTCATATGTTCTAAGAAGTGGGCTGAGATTAATTTTTTTTCTTTTCTTAAAATTTCAACCGAAAATGGAGAAATTCCTGCAGAGGGAGAATGTTTCTTCTGGGATTTTCACCTTCTGCACATGGGTTTTCCAGAAACGCCGCCGCAAAAGCTCAATTCCGGAATAGCAGCGCCGCCTCCGAGGACATCAAGGTGGTGATTTCTTTGACGACATATTCAGAGGCGAAGATCAGATTTATAGCTATCCGAGGAGGAGTGACAGTGTATTCACCGT